>CM060393.1:4525598-5725598 GCA_030545235.1 Helianthus tuberosus
CGTAGCAAAAAATATATATATATAATATATATATATATTTTTAAAAAAAAAAATTTTAAAAAAAATTTTTTTTTTTTTTTTTTTTGCTTCTAAAAGTAGCGATTTTAACATAAAAAATATTAAAAAAAATCAAAAAAAAATTTTAGATTATTTTTTTTTAGGTTTTTTGGGGGTTTAGTTTTAAGCCTTTTAGCTGGGGGGGGGGGGGGGGGGGGGGGGGTTTAGGTTTTTGGGGGGTGGGGGAGGGGGGTTTTAGGTTTTTGGGGTGGGGGGTGGGGGGGGGGTTAGTTTTTTTTTTTTGGGGGGGGGGGGGGGGGGTGGGGGTTAGTTTTTTTTAGGTTTTTTTTAGCTATTTTAGGTGTGTGTTCACATTGGTTCTCGCGGTTCTCGCAATAAAGGTGGTCTCGCATGAACCTTACCCTATATATATGATGTGTGTGTGTGTGTTTCTTTCTTTATTAATATTACATCATGCAAGACTTTCGATGATTGGAGTGGGTTCGGTTTATATGAGAATTTGTTCAATAACTGCAACCGACATAATTTTTATGCTAATTACTTTGTATTGTTCCGCTAGTCGACTTAGGACAAGTTTTCCTTGAGTTGACTCATTGAGTTTTCCACACAATCCTTACAATCATGGTAGCTAAGATCACCTCGGCATTGAAAGAGTCCGTAAACAGCATCGCTTTGGGGTGATATTTCAAATTTGTTGAAGCTCGAGAGGGAAGCCAAGCTAATTAAGGAAGTGAATAGTGAGTTGACACTTGACTCGTATGCTTTCGTCGAGATGGAGTAGAGTTGAGAGCACTCGAAATAGACGATGGACTCCTTGGCGAAAACCGGATAAGAAGGGAATTATGAGAGAAACTAAAGCAAATGAAAGATAAATAGCTTGTTTCATCATTTAAGGACAATATTGGTATATAAAGCATGACAAGAGGTTGATTCATGCTAAGATAAAGAGACTGATTGTTACTATTGTGCAATTATAATTATTAGGCTGTCTGGTATACTCTAACACACCTATAGATGTTAATCCTAGTTGGCATCCATTAACACCTGTTATACCACTCTTGTAGAGTGTTAAGGGACAATTAAAAGCTTCACGTGTTAAGAAGTTAACTAGCGAGAGAGAGCGTAGGGAGAGAGAGGGAATTAAGCACTGGAAAATTTGCACACAAACAACATGTTATATATATGTATGTATTTTAATCAATATAAGGGCGTTAATGGGGGTTAAAACCATTTCCTTGGTGTGAGGTGAAGTGGAAAGAGGGTCAAGTGGGTGATGTGACACCTACGTGTAGTTAAGGGGCTTGAAAGTATACCCCATGACCTTAGGCAGCCTGGTATACTCTAACATCCGTAGGTGTGTAATCCTAGTTGGCATCCGTTAACACTCGTACATACCGCTCCTGAAGAGTGTTAAGGGGCATTAAAAGCTTCACGTGTTAAAATGTTAACCAGGAGATAGAGGGACGGGAATCAAGTATAGGAAAATTTGCACACACACAACATGCTATATATATGTATTTTAATTAATTTAAGGGCGTTAATGGGGGGTTAAACCACATTCCTTGGTGTGAAGTGAAGTGAAAAGAGGGTCAAGTGGGTGATGTAGCGCCTAAGTGTAGTTAAGAGGTGTAAAAGTATACCCCATTTTATATTTGAAGAATGTCTGCACTGCATTAATGACTTGGAATGGGTTGAAACAATATATGACATTTGTATAGTATTTTTGGCAGGAATGTTGCTTTCATTTCTTTGATTTCTCTCTATTCATTCAACCCTCTAGTCCATTCCATCATTTTATTTCTCTATCAATCTATATAGAAATTATTTCCTCACCACTTGATTCATTGATTTCTCTCTATCATTCAACCCTCTAGTCCATTCCATCATTTTCTTTCCCCTGTCAATCTATATATAAATTATTTCCTCACCACTTGATAAATGTTTTAATACAAATAGTTTTCAAATGCATAAAACTCATTCTAGTGATCACATGCTTCATAATGATGCACTTAATGCTACTTCCAATCACGTACATGTCAAAACTAACTTTTTGGGTCTTGAGGCATTTCTCTCTGGGGATAGCTCAGGGCCCAAATCTTCCTGGCCCTGAATTTTTTTTTTTATAAGTTTTACGTTGTAAGGTTAGAATATAAAGTTGACGCAAATCTTCCAATCACTTTTGAGAGGGCTGAGGCTTGAGAGTGTGCCAAATCTGAATTATATAAAGTTGACGCAAACCGCCTGCAACGCTATATAACACTATGTAACACTATATAACACCATCGATTTTCAGATTATTGAGTTAACGCGAACCCGCTCGTTGCTGCGGGGCAGTTAAAACCGAGGAAAAAAATAAAAGTTAAAACACTAAAACACAGGCGCGTGTTGCAGACTATTACGTAAAACTTTTTATGAAAAGATGAATAAGTCGAAACGATAATATTGGTTTGTTATGCAACACACACTCGCTACAGTAGAGAAAACTCAAATGCGTCAAAGGATTTACATAAATCAAGAACTATAAAGATTGAATGTCACCGATGGTTTTGATCTCCTATCTCTCTCATATTAAAATTAAAATATTTACGATTTATGTCAATAAAACAGACACAACAAATACTACCTATCTCCCGAAGTTAAGCATAATATTTTAGAAATACCTAACTTCTATAAATGTCTTTTATTTGGGAGAAATGGTAAAATATATGTATATAATATTTAGGAAAAATCCCATATTAGTTTTTTTTTTTTCCCAAACCGGTTCTGGTTTGGGTCAAGGAAAGTCAAAACTGGTTTTTGGGCCGAATGTGATCGGTTGCGTTTCTGGCTTTTTTACCGGTTCTGCCTGGTCCAGTCTGGGTTAATTGTTTGAATACGACATATTACAACCCGAAAAATAGCCAATGGTTGGGTCGGTCTGCTGGAGTACTGGTTCTGTTTTATTGCATACCTCTAAGTGGAATTAAGATTCTAACATGGGATCTCTAGGGTCAGGTGCTTAGTAGTGCATCACCCCTTTTTAAGGTTTATTAAGTACATGCTTATCAGTTTGTTAAGGGTATGAGTGGATTTGACAGTCATAATACTGAAAGTTTGGATGATTCTGGTCAGTGACGGACCCAGAATTTTTGGACAATGGGGTCCAAAAAAAAAAACACAAAAAACCGGAGAAACAGGTATGGGGTCCAACTAAATCATTTTATGGGGTCCATAGACAATTTTATATACCGTTTCTACTACTTTTTAAAAAAAGATTGGGGTCCGGGGACCCCGTTCCTCGTAACGTAGGTCCGCCCCATGATCTCTGGTAACAGTTAGGGGGCGCACTTCGTTTAGTCGTGTGTGGCAGCGTTTACGTAGAGTGAGAGAAAGAAAGGGTCACACACTTTTAATTTTCCAAAAACAAAAGAATAGCAAATTACTTGAGCCTGACACTCAACAAAATGCTTCGCTAAATTAACGCTCACATATCTTATCACACAAAACTCACTAACCAAGCTCTTTAACCATCTCAGATACCAGCAATGCTTCAAAGAAGGGACGCTGGGAATGATCGGGACATCAAACATCTTTTTGTACAGTTGCCAAGTAGGAAAAACCGCAACTGCGGCCGTAGTTCAGCAAGCCACACCATCAAGGAAAATGCCTTTTGCGAAACTTATGTAGCTAACATGCTTAGTTCAACAAGCCACGTTGTCAAGGAAAATGTCTTTTGCGCAACTTATATAACTAACATGCTTAATGTTAGCAACCTAAGTTGCGACAATAATAGGCACAAACTATTGGTTGCAGCTGATGCATCTAACTTAATGGATGTAACTTAATGACAACTAGCTTAATGTAAATATAAATCTAGCCCCCGCCGCATCGCGACGGGTTACTTTCTAGTTTTAAACTAAGAATGGTTTTGGTATTTTGGATATGTATTAGTCTCAAGAATTTCCTTAGCTTTTTGTGTATATGTATTGATTTAAAATTGAATTTTATTTGACGTAGAAGCCTACTACTTTTTCAATGTTATTAAATGTTGCCATACTAAGAATAATGCTTAACATACATCGATTTTTACTTGTTGATACCCGATTCGCCCACGAAATACGAAACCTACAAGCATACCCGATACCCGACGGGTTTTGGGCCGGGTATGAGATGAGTTTTCATAACCGGGTATGGGGTTGGGATTAGGCATACCCGCCCCAAACCCGTCTCATTGTCATCCCTAGTCACATTGTGATTGGATGTGATGGTGTGATAACTGTGATGGGTGCCCTAACTCTTGAGTTCGGTGAGAATTTTTATAGCTCGAGTTTGGCCGTTGGCTCGACTTGTTTAATGATTCTTAATTATTTAATTATTTTATTTATATAGATAGGATATTATTTTTTATAGATATACAACTTTAATCATTAATAACGTTTTTACTTTAATTATATTCTATTAATGTTTTTCCTTTTTTTCCTTATTCTATGTTCTCCAACTATCTCTCCCATTGTTGTTTGATGTGTATCGCTTGTTGCAAGAAAGGGAAAGCATTGGTTTTATAGTTTCACCAGCACGAATGGACCGGAAACCATCTACACATCCAATTCAGTTAAGTACTGTTGAGCCGATTGGTTATGGCGCCGTTCGGTTGAACTAGAACATCGGTTGAACCAAATATTTAAAAAAAAAAAATTCTTACGGATTCGAAATATACCGGTTCATTTAACACTTCATACTCTATTTTTGTTCATCTCAAGCTAACACCAAAAAGCCAAGTAGTTTCATATTTTGTTTCAAAACATATGACCGAATCGCCCTTCCTGTTAACATAAATAATGGATGGAGTTAACCTAGTGGACTAAAATGACAACAGTGAAACATTTTTTTGACCCACAGGCGAAAAATGAAACATTTGGGACTAGACTAAAAAAAAAAGGTTAATTTGCCACGGTAAACCCCGACCGCGGAGGGGATCTCCCCTCCCAGTTCACTACCCGACAAAGATCCTTGGCAGAAAAATATCCTCTGGTCGTACTCGAGTGGGATCGAACCCGAGACCCTCTCCAAATGAGGGTCCCCGAGAGACTTTAGCAAGGATGTCGGTGGCCACTTGAGCTAGCCCCAAGTGGTTATTTGGACTAGACTAGCAAATGGCTAAAATGGCATTTAACTCTAGTTAAAAGATGGTCCCATCAATGAAACACGATCTACTATAATATATGAACATTGTTTTTAGAGTAAACTGCCATTTTGGTCCCTGAGGTTTTGTCACTTTTGCCACTTTATTCCAAAACTCAAACTTTTGCATCTGGGTCCCTGTGGTTTCAGTTTTATTGCCATTTTGGTCCAAAAATGAAATCAGGTCATATTTGTCTTATAAATCCTGCAATTTTTTCATTTTCCTCAATGGCAAATCAGGTCATATTTGTCTTATAAAATATGGTATTTATTTATAAGAGTAAACTGCCATTTTGGTCCCTGTGGTTTGGCCAGTTTTGCCACTTTAGTCCAAATCTCAAACTTATTACATCCAGGGCCCTGTGGTTTGCATTTTGTTGCCATTTTAGTCCAAAACTCAAAAAGTCTGATTTTGACTGATTTTCTGACCCTGTTTTGTCCTGTAGTGCAGGGGTAGTTTGGTCATTTTAATTTTTTCTTTTAATTAATTAAAACAATATTAATTATATATCCCTTCATCTTCAACAATTCTTCATCATCTCTCTCTCTCTCTCTGAACTAGCACCAACAATTCTTCATCATCTCTCTCTCTCTCTCTGAACTAGCACCACCACACCATCTACCACCACCACCACCGGATCTGCAGCCGCACCACCTCCACAGCCGCACCACCGGATCTGCAGCCGCACCACCTCCACACCCACAACCATCCCTCAATCTCCATTCCTCTTTTTCATCACAAATACACCACACCTTCAACGTCGATCTCCGGTGACTATCGTTCAGTCTTGGTTCACAACATCGATCTTCAACATCGATCTGCGTCAAGGGCAGAGAGGTTGCACTCACCTTCAACCACCGTCAAATCACAACAATCACAAACAACTGCAAACAACCACCGCCTTCTTCGCCGTCGTACACTCCGTCCTCCGCCACACATCCTGTCCGGAAAACATCTTATACCACTTCGTCGCTGCTGATTTCGATCCGGCGAGTCCACGTGTCCTCACGCGATTGATTAGAAACATCTTCACATCTCTCAATTTCAGATTGCAAACCGGGTTTCACACTGTGTGTGTTTATGTGCTTCCAGAGAGTGAGAGAGATTAGAGGTAGCGGCTGTTTAATTTTTAGGGTTTTCATGTTGAGTAATATTCATCGGAATATGTTTAATTCATGTCTTGAGTTTACTATCATCTACATTGGTTTAGGTGACGGTAATGGCTCAGATCGGACGGAGATGATAGTGGTGACGGTAATGGGTTTGATGATGATGTTTGAAGATGAAATTTTCTGGGTTTGATGATGATGTTTGAAGATGAATTTTCTGGGTTTGATGATGATGTTTGAAGATTGATCAAGATGAATTTTCTGGGTTTGATGATGATGTTTGAAGATGAATTTTCTGGTTTGATGATGATGTTTGAAGATTGCTCAAGATGAATTTTCTGGGTTTGATGATGATGTTTGAAGATTGATCAAGATGAATTTTCTGGGTTTGATGATGATGTTCTAAGATGATTTCTCGGGTTTGATGATGATGTTCTTGATCTGGTTTTAATTGCAAAAAAAAAAGGAATTTAAAAAATGACCAAAATGCCCCTGCACTAAAGGACAAAATAATCAGTTTTCAACAGTAAAAAATCAGACTTTTTGAGTTTTGGACTAAAATGGCAACAAAATGCAAACCACAGGGCCCTGGATGTAATAAGTTTGAGATTTGGACTAAAGTGGCAAAACTGGCCAAACCACAGGGACCAAAATGGCAGTTTACTCTATTTATAAAAAAGAAATGATCATTTTGCACATGCGGAAAAGGACAAAATAGCAGGATTTTATAAGACAAATATGACATGATTTCATTTTTGGACCAAAATGGCAATAAAACTGAAACCACAAGAACCCATATGCAAAAAGTTTGAGTTTTGGACTAAAGTGGCAAAAGTGACCAAACCACAGGGACCAAAACGGCAGTTTACTCTTGTTTTTAAGTAAAAGTGTTTGAAACATTATTCATGTTCTTAAGGGTGATACTATTTACACCCCCCCCCCTTTTACTAATTACACCCCCCTATAAAAACATCACATCATTACATCTGGAGGGACACCCAATCTTCAAACAGTTGACACCTAATGAACACCAACTGGTCGCAGAGTTGACGGGGAAGCATGTGTTGCCAAAAGATATTTTAGGTATTATGAAGGAGCGTGATGAAAATAATGTCTCTACGATTAAAAACATATATAACGCACGTGATAAAATTCGAGCAAAGGAGCATAAAGGGAAATCTCTGATGGAGATGCTAATGTCTCTTTTACAAGATAAAGGGTATACTTTTGAAATTTCTACCAATAGAGTTTCAAACAAGTTGGAAGACTTAATCTTCATTCATAAAATATCATACAAGTACTTCCTTGATTTTCCACATGTGCTGCTTATGGATGTCACGTACAATACGAACAAGTATAAATTACCTTTTTTTCAAATTGTTGGCGTAACTTCTACCAACAAGACAATTTCCATCGCTTTTGCAATTATGCATAAAGAAACAGAGGAGAAATATATTTGGGCATTAAACTGTTTGAAATCAACTCTAGATGAGAACGTGCAACCACGTGTTATAGTTACGGACAGGGAGTTAGCTCTGATGAATGCATGCGAGAAAGTTTTTCCGAATGCTACCCGATTACTTTGTAGGTGGCACATATCTCAAAGTATATTTAGAAACTGCAAATCATCTTTCACCACGGAACATGATTGGAATTCCTTCAATGTAATGTGGAATGTGCTCGTTGAATCTCAAACATGGACATCATTCCTCCAAAATTACAAGCAACTTCAGTCAATGTTAATCCATCATCAAGGTATTTATTATTACTATTACCCTATTATTATTGTTGTTGCTGTTGTTGATATTATTATTATTATTATTATTGTTTCCATCATCATCATCATTATAATTTTGCAGATGTTTTGGATTACTTGAATAGTACTTGGTTAAACAAGTATAAAGAAATGTTTGTGTCCGTATGGACTAACGAATGCTTGCATTTCGGAAATCAGACAACTAACAGAGTTGAAAGCCAGCATGCCAAGTTAAAAAGATTCTTGAATTCAGCAAATTGTACCTTAGATAAGTTTATTGGTCACGTTGATGAAGTAGTGAACTCGCAATATACAATAGTTAAAGATAGTTTCGAAAAAAGTAGAACCGTTCTAATGCATAAACACAACCTACCAATGTTGAAGCTATTACGTGGTTTTATTTCTCATGAAGCACTTGATATACATAACGTATTAGGTGATGGAAATTGTGAGTTTCGGGCGACAGCTTCTGCTCTCGGGTACGATGAAGATGAATGGTTATTTATCCGGAGATCACTGATGGAAGAGCTACTCGAGTTTAGAAATAAGTACACTAAGGCTTTCTTAGGCTCATTCGAAGATGTGTTCACGTCCTTGGCTTGGTCAGGATCGGGGGTTGCACCTGAAAAACACTAGATGATTATGCCAGAGGCAGGATTCTTGATTGCGAACAAGTTTAATGTGATCGTTCAATTTTTATCTCAAGAAAAAAGAAACAGTTCTACTTGTTTTTCGCTTTGGAGAGGCCCTCACGAGTTCCCAGAAAAAAAAATAATTACAATTGCACACGTGAATGGTAACAATTTTATAATGGTAGAATTGCAAGGAGAGTATCCAATTGCCAGCACAAACAACCTATGGAAATTAATGAGAGAAAATGATGCAGCTGGCTGGGATAATATATTTGAATCACGTCAAAATATGTATAATTCTTGGATAGCACAACCTGCTACATTTTCTGTTATAGATTAAAGATCGGTATGTAAATTATTAAATGATATTAATTTTGTAAAAAAGTACTTATTTTTATATAGCTTTTATTACAACTATAAGTATAATTTGATAAATTATAACAACTAAAGAGTAATAATAAATAATATATCATTACTACTACTACTACTACTAATAATAATAATAATAATAATAATAATAATAATAATAAAAAATAAATAAATAAATAAATAAAAAATGCATGTTTCTTTTACTATTTAGTTATAATAATAACTAATAAACAAAAAATAAATAAGTAATAATTAAAAAGAAGACAACTAAAAGACAAAAAACACTAAAATCAAAAATAAAAGTTATGATGGATGTGATATTTTTGTAGGGGGTGTAATTAGTAAAGAGGGGGGTGTAAATAGAATGAGCCGTTCTTAATTGTCACCAAGCAAAAAAGGGGTCCCATCAAAGAATGTATGCTGTATTTAGGAGTCATGTGTCTGCTAATGGCTTACATTGTGGGCACAGGATCAACCAGTTTCCAAATATAGTAAGAAATATATATATATACATGTGTTTGCTTGAAGTCCAATGGCTTACATTGTAGGCATGGGATCAACCGGTTTCCAAATATAGTAAGAAATATATACACATATATGATTTGTGATTTATATATATATATATTGCACACCACCTGTTTGTGAAAAGTCTGGTCATTAACAATCAACCATTTTCAAACCATTTTTGACCTTTATTATTCCTAAAAGAAAGAAGATAACCCCTTTAAAAAAGGATCAGTGATTTCATGATCTAAAGATTTTAGGTTTAGATTTATAAAAAAACTAAAAAATGATGAAATCCAGAGGTATCTCTCCCCCTCTTGTGGTTTTGCTTGTATCCTTAATTCTTTATCCCGTATTTGCGCGTAAACAACCTCCACCAAACGACCCGAATCAAACGCCTCGACAAGACCCGATTGCGATCGCAACTCCACGTAGGGATCTGAAACAAAAAGGTTCATCGCCGGACCCGAGGGAGCAAAAAGATCAACAGCCACCACAGGACCCGGAGCCGAAAGTTCAACAACCGGCACAAGACCCGAGGGAGCAGAAAGATCAACAACCTCCGCGGGACCCGAAGCCGAAAAGTCAAGAGGCGTCGCAGGACCCGGAGAAGAAAGAACAACAGCCGTCGCAGGACCCGGGGAAGCAGAAAGATCAGCAGCCACCACGAGACCCGACGGAGCAGAAAGGTCAACTGCCACCGCAAGACCCGCGGGAGCAGAAAGATCAGCAGCCGCCAGGGGACCCGTTGCAGAAAGATCGCACGACACGGGTACTGTTGCAGAAAGATCAACAGCCACCGCAGGACCCGGAGCCGAAAGGTCAACAACCGGCACTAGACCCGAGGGAGCAGAAAGATCAACAACCGCCGCGGGACCCGAAGCCGAAAAGTCAAGAGGCGTCGCAGGACCCGGAGCAGAAAGAACAACAGCCGTCGCAGGACCCGGGGAAGCAGAAAGATCAGCAGCCGCCACGAGACCCGACGGAGCAGAAAGGTCAACAGCCGGCACTAGACCCGAGGGAGCAGAAAGATCAGCAGCCGCCAGGGGACCCGTTGCAGAAAGATCGCACGACACGGGTACTGTTGCAGAAAGATCAACAGCCACCGCAGGACCCGGAGCCGAAAGTTCAACAACCGTCACAAGACCCGAGGGAGCAGAAAGATCAACAACCGCCGCGGGACCCGAAGCCGAAAAGTCAACAGCCGTCGCAGGACCCGGAGCAGAAAGAACAACAGTCGTCGCAGGACCCGGGGAAGCAGAAAGATCAGCAGCCGCCACGAGACCCAACTGAGCAGAAAGGTCAACTGCCACCGCAAGACCCGAGAGAGCAGAAAGATCAGCAGCCGCCAAGGGACCCATTGCAGAAAGATCGCACGACACGGGTACTGTTGCAGAAAGATCAACAGCCGCCACAGGACCCAGAGCAGAAAGATCCGCCACCGCAACCACCCGAGGACCCGAAACAAAGTCCGCCACCAATCCCGAAAAATCACCTACCACAAAACCCGAAAAGTCCGCCGCCACCGATCCCGGAAAATCACCTACCGCAAAACCCGAAAATAAAGCCCCGACGAGACTCGATACCGATACCACCACCACAAGACGAAGCGCAGAGACCGACCCAATTCCATAATCGCTTCAAAGGCCATTTCTCCGCGGTCTACGCGTTTGGAGATTCGTATACGGATACAGGAAACGCTCAATCAATGGGGAGTCTTACTCCATCGTTTTCGGATTCCAAAAGCTCACCGTACGGCTCGAACCGGTTAAGTGACGGTCGTCTAGTTATCGATTACATAACCGACTCGCTTGGTTTGCCGGTCTTACCGCCCTACCAATCAACCACAGGTAACTTCACACATGGTGTAAACTTTGCAATTGCTGGAGCCACGGCTCTAGCCGGTGATCTTTTGTCTAAGCTGGCTCGGTTTTTTCTATCGAAAGGCGCACCCCTAAGCGTAATGACTCAACTGGAGTGGTACAAAAAGTTTCAAAAAGAGCACTTATGCAAGGAGCTGGATCAAAAAGCATGTGCAGAAAAATTGAAAACCGCTTTGTTCTGGGTCGGAGAGATGGGAATCAACGATTACTCACGAGCCGTTGGATCGAAGATCTCGCTTCCCTCTATAGCCAAGTCATCGGCTGCATACACCATTGAACTCGTACGGGTACGTATTGAAATTTGAAAGTAGCATTCCTACAAAAAACACGCAGAAACCGGAAATTTTAAAGTGTTGTTTGTTACTAACGTATCTTGCAATACAGACATTAATACAAAGCGGTGCAAAGCATATAGTAGTTCAAGGTTTACCACCGATCGGTTGTCTTCCGGTAGACGTTTCCGTGACACCATTAAACGTTCGCGACAAATCGGGCTGTTCCCCGATTGTTAACGGGGCGGTAATGATCCACAACCAACTCCTGCAAGCCAAATTAGAGTCGTACAGGAAATCGTACCCAGATGTTACACTCATATACGCAGATTCGTGGAAAGCTTACTACACAATCGTAAACGACCCGCAAAAATACCAAATTCTAGAAACTCAAAAAACTTGTTGTGGGACCACCCTCAAGCCAGAAGATATGAACTTCAATATACTATCGTTATGCGGTTCCGCGGGTGCTACCATATGCGGTGATCCGAGCCAATATATCAGTTGGGATGGAATTCATCCCACAGAATCTATGAATTCTCACATGACAGATCAATTCATAAATAACGGGTGTTGTCATCCACCGTTTGAAGAGCTTATGAAAAACAAAAAAAGCCCGTTGTAGTGTAGCCCGACCCGACCCGACCCGGATCCATAGTTGCCCTGAATTTTGAAATTCAGCGGGCTAAGATTGTACAATACAAAGATATAGAGTAAAATAGTAAGATAGTAATAAACAAGCTTGTATTTATTTCATGTTAACAATTTGGAAGAAATATACTTACAATTAAAACCGACCTCTATTTACATTCTAAGGGTCGGCTTTTTTGTTTTTTTTTTCCACCTTTTTGCCCTCTATACATCAAATTCTCTAGTTTGTTGATGTTATATTAGATACTCATAAAACATAAAGAAAAGGGCATCTGGCGAATCTTTAGGTAGATTATTGATGTATAAATAGAAACGAACCAAATCCTCTTTTGAAACGAGATCGGCATCTATGACGTCATCGTTGCATGTGAGAACCCATAAATCTCGTGACTTTACTCTCTTTATATTACCCCGACAAAACGGGCATGATGCTTGTCTCGAGTTCCTGCAAATATGGAAAAAGATGTATAAGATTAGTGTGATGTTGTACTCAATGTTTTTAGAACCAAACTGAACGTCGAACCGGTCTCCTTACTAGTTCAGTGGTATGACTATGACTGGTCGAACCGGACGTAAGAACCGGATGGTGTTGTAAATATTATAAAAACTAATATGGTAAAATTTGAAAAATATAAAAAACGGTCCAACCCCTTTATAAAACCGGTTCGCCCGGCCGGTTTCCCGGTCCAATACCATGATCCGGACCGATCCAACCTCCAGTTCCCGGTCCGACAGGCCGGTCCAAGTTTCAAAACACCGGTTGTACTGTATGACTCAATGATGCATGATGTTACGTATATTACCAATCGCGGTAACAGTTGATGCACATTGCGTGGCAGCAATTAGGCAAGACGATTTTGGTGCAAGGTTCTAAGCAAATCCCGCATTCATCTTCTCGTTCCAAATCAATGTTGGTGAACTTTTCGTCCTTTTCGAGTTTTTTTGGGCCCGATATCTGCAACTTTGGGCTCTCTTCTTTAGGCCCGTTATCGAGTTCCACCAAGTCGTAATGCAGCCTTCTAAGAGAAGGTAGTATGATGGCTGCACAGAAAAAAAAAACTTGATGTATTAATTATTAATTATAACAAAAAAAAAATTATTATTCCATTTAAAATCCAAATCTTTGAATACGACGATATAGGAGGTTGAGTTGACCCGCAAACACTTTTTTTGCTTCAGTTAAAATAATAAAATTAATACATTTAGACATAAGTAATTATTGAACAAATTGGACAATATGGGTCGTTATAAATACTTGATGTGTTAATTATGACTAAAAGACAAGACTACTACAACACTAATCTAAATCTTTAAAGAAAATATAGGAAGCTGTTCGCTTTACGAACAAACTATGGCCAACTTTCTGTGTGTTTGACCTTAGTCAAACTGTTTAGCATTTGACCCATTTGAGATAAAACACAACCGAAATCAACCTATACATCCATAAATGGCAACCCGCAGTAGAGATAGAGTAACTAACCATAGAAGTCGTTGACAGTCGCCTTCCTTCCATGCCTAGAAATCTTCGGTCTCCCGTCAGTATATACCTATAAGGTAACACGTTCACTTATGTAACAAATTGTTATTAAAGTCGAAACATCTAGCACACTTTCCCATCTTGGTTTCTAAAAAAGGCATAATTTTTTGTGTTTTAACTTTTAAGTCACGCGCTCACAACTAACGAAATGAGGTTTAATCAAGAACTAACCTTATAGATAACAACATGGAAAAGATTCAAGTATCTAGGCAGGAGACACGCACAAGAAGAATCGATCCATTGTAACAAGAACATGATTAGAGGTGTCAACTGATCGTGAACTAGTTTCATTTGAAACCGCGCACCATCTTTGGCTCTAGGAATTGCAGCAGCCCTGCAAATTAAAAAAAAAGCATAGAAAAATTGATCAGAAAATTAAATAAAAATCTATCTTCCTCTTAATTTCTCAAGATTCAATGCCATTAAGTAGAGAAAGAAAAATGATACATTCGTTTATGTCATTTTCACTTCAATAATCAATTAAAGTTCTTTTTGACCGAACGCAAATTCATTTTGTCACAAAGTTATATAAGATTATAAGCATTAAATTCTTATATGGTTTTAAAGTAAAGTTTGTTTTTATGTGTTACAACTTACAACTTTGAGTTAACTACCAAAAATGCAATAAAAACACTACATTTTCACATCATCATACTTGCCATTTTATTGCAAACTAACCATTGTTTTGTGAAATAAAATAAATAAAAATAAAACATATATTTTGTGAAATGCAACTATAGATGGAGAAACAAAGATATGCGCGAAAACAATTGTGTTATGTATAACACCTAAAGCATTATGTATAAGTGTCTATGCGGTTACCGCATGCATAGGGGCCGTTCAAAATCGAGTTTTAAGTAATGAACCGCGAAAGCAACATAGACACTTGTACCTTTTGCTTTAACAACGATACATAAGTCGGTTATGTTACCGGTTACTCCACTCTCTTTCTAACTCCATTTATACAAATTACAGATAGTTAGCTATAAAAAGTCAAATTTGAACTAACAACAACATAGGAGTTCAACAGCTTGGACTAAAAATTTCATACCTTGTTATATAAATTTTTAAATTAAAAAAAAAAACAATTTCAATAAGCCAACAAATTGGACCAAATCTTCCACATGAATCATCATAATCTCATAAAAAAAATCAACTAATTTGATTTTCATCTACTTGTTCTGCAAGATTCATCAAAACTTTAAGAACTAAATTATCATAATCTCATAAAAAAAATAAAAAAAATTTAAAAAAAAAACCTTTGCTTTACAATTCCACAGAACCTTTCAAAATACCAAACTTCCAACTTCAATTGATGCTAAATCAAACAATCAAACACAAAACCAAGACAATAAACCAATATTCAACAACTTAAAACACACACAAAAACCCTAAGAAAACAAACAAGAAATCAAACAAATACTCAAAACACCCATATGAAACAAAAAAAAAACTTTAAAGATCAACTTACAAAGCATTAGCATGTTGAATATCAGCCTCAATAACCTTCAAAGAATCTTCATAAGAAGACCTGCCAAGTGGGTAATACATCATCTCCATCTTCTGCAACTTCTTCAGCTTTTTGGGTGAAAAAGATTTGAACTTTATGTTCTTTCTTTGATTCTTGAAACAATTTGAAAGAGTTTGAAATGAAACTTGTGTGGATTGTTGATGCTTTAAATGAGAGATGGGGCAAAAGGGTGGAAGAAAAGGGAAAGAAAGAAGGGTTGTTGTAAACTTATCCTTTTCTTTGTTGATATGATAAAAGGGAATAATAATATTTGAGGGTCAAATAGGAAATTGAAGACTTCAAAATGAGGTTAGGAGGTGTTGGTTGGGTATTGGGTTGGTTAAAAAGATGCTTGGGTGCCTCCTAATCTTTAAATGCTATTATTAATTTTTAAAACCGGTATAAACCGGTCAGTCGAACTATCGGTACACCTGGTTAAACTGTTTGGTATACTCGACTAAAATGTTTCTAAGCCAAATCCGATATGATATGAAAACCAGATTTTAAAACATTGGTTATTATTATGTTGCTACATTAATACATATGGTTTTGTTATTTATTCTTACCAAATTAAGTAATGTTTGTTATAATTAAAATTCTGTTTTTATTTGAGTTATATAATTGCAAGGTGACAAAAAAAAATTATGTTTTTATTTGAGTTATATAATTGCAAGGTGACAAAACACTAGGTTGTTTGGTAGAGAGAAATTCAATGAAATAAAATATAATAAAAACGGGAATAAAAAAGTTAGCGTAAAAAAATAAGGCTCATTCTATACACACCCCCCTCCTGATTATACCCCCTTGTGAGAGGAAAACAGTCGGTCCCACGCAGGCCCCACCTGTAAGTATGTGAGAGGAGGGGGTGAAAAAAGTAAATAGGGGGGTGTATAAAGTAGCACCCAAAAATAAACTACGAAAGTAACATCAGAAACAGACAAGACAGTCAATTCTTTTGTTCACGGGTTTAATTGCGGTGATTTTTTTTTTTTTGGAAAGTGATTTTCTATGTACATGACTTAGTTGTCATCGGGAATTTGTCAAAGACAAACTCCCGTCAGCCCCGCACTTGAAGACGCAATGTTCTATCGGGCCTCGGCTCCCGCGCAATCTGATCTCCCCCCGGAAACCATATTGCATTATTGCCCCCACACGAGAGACTCGCTGGAGTAACAGCTGGGTAAAACCGGGTGTGCCCTCAGGACCGCACCATGCCTCGTAGGATACGATCCATCATTGGGACGTCCCCCCCCCCCCCCAAATAGCCACAGCGGGGAGTCAAACCGGCAACCTCACAAGGAGGAAACCGGCCCAACCCAATCACATGGAAACCAACTGGGCTAGAAGAGGGGATCGATTATTACTTTTTAATTGCGGTGATTACTTTATCACTTTTATTATTACTTTTTATATATTATTAATTAAACAATTGGTTTTTCTATATAAAGTTTAGATGTGAAATAACGGCCCTTTGATAAGTTAGCGTCAATGTTTTAAAATCTGGTTTTTATACCGTACTGGATTGGATTTAAAAAAGGTTTAACCGGATGTACCGGGCGGTTCAACCGGGTGTACCGGACGGTTTAACCGGTTCTACCAGACGGTACAACCGGCCGGTTTGAACCGTTTTTAAAACAATGGTTAGCACCGATGAGTTTCTTGCACGACTTGTAAGACCATAGGGTATGGTGAGGATAGTCCCTTTGGGGACTATCCGCCACATAGACGCCAACTAAGCATAGGTGGAGGACCATCTCCTTGGTGACTACCCAGGGGTGTGGTGGATGCTCCTCCCCCATTTTTTTATTATTCTTTTTTTGATTTAATTAATTAATGAAAACAAAGTAAATAAAAATAAACAACTTACATTTAAATAAAAACCTAAAGTTACATTTAAATAAAACCTAAAAAAAAAGAAAAAACACTTTAAAAAGCCTAAAGTTACATTTAAATAAAAACTAAAAAAAACACACTTAAAAAAAACCTAAAGTTACATTTAAAAAAAACTACACTCCCCCACTCCATTTTTTCCTTCATCATTTGTAAAATGGGACGGTCTTCCGGTGGATATTCGCTAAGGTCGGTAGTCATTATTTTCCATTCATCCAACTGCTGTGCTTCTTCTTGCCTCCTTTGCTTCTCCTCGGCTTGTCGTTTCTTCACCTTTACCTTCTCGGTTTGCGTCTCGGTAAAGGTTTGGTTGAATGCTTTCAACTCGGCCATAATACCTTCCAACTTCGAACCACCACCACTTCCTGATGCGGCTTGTTTCTTTTTTTCAGCCGCTATCTTTTTACTTTTGTCCCTTCCTGGGGACGTTCTTCATCTTCAATCGGCTCCTCCTCATAGTCGGGCTCGTCGTTGATATTTATTTGGCAACGACCGGTTGAGCCTCCAACGCTATAACTTCCTGACTCGGAAGTTTTAGACTGTTTCGTTGCTCGTTTCGCGCTTGCAACCTCATTTCAAGTTCCCTTCCATTTTGGTTGATCCTTTACAACTTGCCAAGCACGGACGTGTGGGAAAGAAGTTTTGTTCTCATTTTCGTATAAACGCAACGCTTCATTGAAAACATTTTCATGGTTCCACCCACTCGGTTTGTTGGCGAGCGTTGTGCTATAAAACCCACAAAAGCGTTGGATCAACGTATTCATCTTACGCCACTTGGAGCTGATAGAATCAATGGTTCTGTACTCGTCTTGTTCCATAATCGCATGGAATATATCAAGGGTTTCTTGCCAAAACTCATCGCTTTGTTGGTTGTTACCTACAAGTTAGTAACAATATTAATATTTTTTTGTTAGAAAAATATAGTGTACAAATAAATGTTAGTAACAATAATAATATTTTCTAACAAAAAAATAATGTACAAATAATATTTAATAACAATAATAATATTTTACTGATTATAGGAGACGTTGAAGAGCTAATATTTCCTCAATTTTTGGCCATGGCCGTTGTTGTTTGGCGGCTGCGTCTTCTTTTTACCTTTTCCCTTTGTATTTTTCTTTTTTGAAGGTTCAGGTTGCGTTTCTGGCACAACCTCTACGTCATCGTCTTGTTCCTCGATTTGTGTTGGACGTGCTTGTGGCGGTTGATATGGCATATTTAGCGGGTTTTGCATTAGTTGCTGCATTTGATATGGCATTTGGTTGAACGGCATGTTGGGTTGTTGCATTTGCATTGGGTTGAACGGCATGTTGGGTTGTTGCATAGGGTATTGGTTTCATTGGTTGAAAGCGTTGGGCATTTGTTGGTAACCCGCAAAAGAGTTGTCCATTACGGGTGTGTAGCCGGGTGACGAAAACGGGAGTAAACTTGAGTTGGGATTATTTTGGTTCTAGGGATCCATAATTTTTTTTAAGGTTGGGAGAGGATTTTTTATAAAATTGGGGGAAAAGTGGAAGTATTTGGTAAAAAAAAATGGGGTGAAAAGTGGTTTAATTTATAGTGGTGTGGTGAATTTTTTTTTTAAATATCGAAAGTTACCGTTAGGAGGCCCACCATTTTCAAAAACTTAGCTCCGTCTCCAACGTCTCTTTGCCGACGCTGGCGCCGATACGGGCCCCAAGGGGGTTGTGTGCCAGTGTGCGACGGCCCAAAACGGAGGGACGGCCCGGGGACGAGCCCCATACCCCTTGGTCTAAGGGTTCTTCTCGGGTCGTCGTCAAATAAATCGGGATTTCATACCAACAAAAATAACATGAAAATGTAGTTATAATATGGATAAATTTGTTACCCTTTTTATAAAAGAACACAAAAGTCTAAAGAAACGGTTGTGAATAGGATGACATATTTTATATATGTTTTGTTAATATTTTAATCATTTTAATACAAAAATACAAGTCACCAAATTATCCAAACCTCAAATAATGTAATCATATTTGGCATGCATTTTTTTAGTATGAATGCTCCCTCCAATTGGGACTTTGAAGGGCATATCTTTCTGGACTACAATTACTTGTCATATAAAAAATTAGCATTTTGTTTTGATTACAAAATGGCATGGTTTGGTCATTTGTTTGTAATTAAAATTTGTTTTGTAATTAATATTTGTTTTTTATATAGATACATGAATAAACAACGAAACATGTTGATGTGTTTATATTAAAAGATTATTCATATAAAACTAGATTACGAGTAAGGGGTCATGGTGGTAAACGTCTGAGTCCCCTGTTAGGAAAATCAATGGTTCTATTTAAACCTTCTTGAAGATCACGTGTCCAATACAAATGGTTATTTTATCTGAACTCGTTGTTTAACAGGGTATTAACGGGTCTCATAAATTTTATGGTAACGAGTCTCACGACGATAAAAAAAATTAGATTACGAGTTGAGCCATATATTATCGTTATTACAGATTTTATGAGATGAATGAAAAAGACCGAGCAAATTAAGTTGACCATCGAACATATCCCCATTATTGCAATTTGCAAGTTGATACTTTTGACAAAGATTAAGAAATAAATATATACCAATGAATATTAAGAATTAGAGAAAGAAACAAGTTGGGGTTGGTTGAATGGGTCAAAAGCTATTCTTTTTTTCTTTTTACATTTTTTTATCTTCAACTTCATCACATGTATAATAGTTAGGGTATCCGGGGCACTCGCGGGGAGGGTGTTCGGTGACCCCATTCACCGCTCGGGAACACCGGCACCATCGGTGCGGGGAGGGGACTCGGGGAAGTTTCACCGAAGAGGGGAGTGCAGAGATGGTGGGCCCATAGCTTGTAACAACCAATCAAGTTTTTTTTTTTTTTTTTTTTTTTAATAAAAAAACAAGTCACCTAATAGGGGAGTGCCGCCATCAAATTGGGGTGCGAGGGGAGTTTAAGAGGGGAGTTGACGTGGCATAACCTGATTGGGTGTGCGTAAGAGAGGGGACTCCCCTCTTAGGGGAGTGCCCCGGATACCCTAACCCCTTGTTTATCATTTTTCCATTTTAACATACTAAATTCAATTCACTCCAGTGGCGAAGCTTAAGATTTCCGACCAGGGTCGAAAACATATACACCCAAAAATTTCTATAAAACGGGGGGTCGAAAACGTATATACCCAAAAATTTCTATACGAAAACTATATACTCTCCACTACTGAGCGAAAAGTTCGGGGGGTCGGCCGCCCCCTCTCGCCCCCACTATTCTACGCCCTTGATTCACTCCATTGCAAATGGTGTTAATTGAGATGATGTTCCAAATTGAACAACCATTTAGCCGGACCGCTTTATAAACTTCAATTACCTCTTATCTAATAGGTTTGAGATACTTTTTTTTGTGAACCGGTTGAAGTTGTCAAAATTTAACCATTTAAGAGAACATGTTTACATTTGAAGAAAAGGTTAATGCGTATTTATTTTTTGTATTGTCAAGTAGTCATGCTAGATGTTTTATTGCTCAAACATTTATCCTTCGTTTTCGTAAATCATTAATAGAATTTATATAAAAAGTTTTATATATAACCCAACTATTTTATCACTAAAAATATTATCCCTCGTTTTTTTGAATCATTAAAAAAAAGTTTGTATATATTCCCAGTTAATTATATATTAATATGTATTTACTTTTTCAATAAATAAATCAATGAGGTTGGTGATCATTGGCAAAGACAAAACGTTTAAGAATACATTTCTTTTTGAAACATAGACTTCATTCACAACATTCACATCTAGGTTTGTAGGTTTTAAGTTCAAGTCTCACAAACAATATAATTAATTTTTTTTTGCCATTATTAATAAAATCCCAATACAAAGAAGAATATACATATAAACATTAATATAATAGGTAGCTTAAATTAAAAATCAAAGTTTGATAAAGTACATAAATAAATAAATAAATAAATAAATATGGGCAGTTGGAATTAATCAATATATTTGGATGGTTCAACGATACAAACTCATGATTCGTGGGTTTTTTTTAGCCTCTCACCTACAAATTGATTAAAGATGTTAATTAATTAATGATACCCTTAACCTTAATATTATTAATTCCACACTGAATCATAAATGTTTTTTTTATTGTTATTCTTTCCAATTATTATACTTTCATCTAATCAATCTATCAAATTTGTTTTGTTACAATTGTTGTATTATAATTTATTCGGTGCTTGCTCGATGGTTATTCGGGTGTGATTGGTTTTCAGCGGTTGGTGCAACATCCCGCTGTTTGAGTTCAAATATATTTTAGACATCCACAAGGTCATCAAGAGTGGTAAGAAGGCGGAGAAGATCATTTACGGGCTGACAATTATCTCATGTTGGTGCACATGGAAGGAATGAACGAGGTGGTTTTTAACCAGAATAAGTGTAGTCCGCAAGATATCATTAGGGAGATAAAGTCGAGAGACTTTGCTTTGATTAAAAACAAATCTCAATGTAATTATATTAATTGGGCAGATTGGTGTAAATACCCATCGTACATGTTGTAATTTCTTGTCCTTTGCCCGTTTGGGTCGAGGGTGCTGTTGTATGTTTGGCATTTTTACCCGTTTGGGTCGAAGGTGTGTTTTAATTCAATTTACAAAAAAAAAATGCATCATAAGTTATATTTTTCAGTATACTTAATCATTTTTTCGCCAACCTTTCATAATTTCGACATCAAGTTTACAATAACTTCATTAATTTGTGAGTTTTTTTTATCATTTTATATCTTCTATATTATTACTATATAAAGCGTTTCTATGTACAAAATGTTAAATTCCCGTCAAATTTTAAGATGATATATGAAAGGTCAAGTTAAAATGCCTAACTTTTTGTTATTTTCTTTCATTCATGCCACTCTTCACTTGATCAATTACATTTATGTTTAATAAATCTATATTATATATTAGATTATTTAAAAATAATAAAAAATAAGCTTATGGATAATCAACTCATCACATTCATCAAGAACATATATTTAAAAATACATTCTATTGTATTTGTGTATTTGGAGTAAAAAACTCAATGAACAAAAATTAATCAAATTAAACATAAAATGTGTTTTGTAATTTTAGAGATGTTAGTTAATAATTTAGATGTAAATTGTAGACTCCGCCGCAACATGCAGTTTTCCCACTAGATAAAAAAATGTTGCAGTTTACTATATAATGTTTATCATAAGGTTTTCCATGCTTATCATTAGAGTTTCCGTGCGTTGCAGCCGCAAAGTGCGAGTGCTTTTATATATATACACACACAACGTATATATGATTTTTTTTAACATTTTTAGGTTTGAATTATGTTATCGGCCCATATTGTTGACTCCGCTGCAACGCACGGGTTCCCCGCTAGTTATAAATTAATAGAATCAACCATTTAATTTAGACTCGGCTCATAAACAAGTTAAAATAAGCTCGGCTAGACTCGTTTACACTTAGACTCGATAAGGCTCAAATAAGGCTCAACGAGCCTGACGATATTCATATGTCAGGCTCGAGCTCGATAAATAAAAGAGCTTTATTTTAGGCTCAAGCTCGGCTCGGGCTAGATAAGGTTCGGCTTGTTTCGAGTTTTTTCTCGAGCCGATCTTGAGTGCTCGCGAGCCGCTCGGCTCGTTTGCACCCCTAATTATATCATATCAATCCGGATTCTTCCATAACTGACAAAAATTGAAAAAAAAGTTAGTTAATATGTAAAGAGGATCATTCCATGCGTAGCTTATTGCTTATTGTATTCTTGTTGGTTTATATGGCGTGTCTAGAATGACAAACTTTTCGATAACAAAATCAATCCCTCTACCAAATTTTGGTATATATTAAACTTCTTAACTTTATATAAAACGCATGTATGTATCAAAATAGTTAAAATTATCCATTTCGTATGTCCACATCAACAAAAAAAAAAAAAAAAAAAAAAAAAAAAAAACTAAAATATATTAAGTTTTTTTTAACGGAGATTTCTACCAAATTTTGGTATATATTAAAGTTCTTAAATATGTATGTACTAATGAAACCAGGTAAATTCATCCAGTTCATATGTCCACGCAAACAAAAAACTAAGTAGATTAAGTTTTCTTTTAACGAATATTCATTGTAAGAAAATAGATTGAAAGTGAGGGCCTAAGAACAATCTAAGTTAGGATTTATTATCTGTATTACACGTGAAGAATACTTTAACTTTTCTCTTTTTTTTTTTCTTTTTTTCTTTTTGTCGTATATACTTTTACGCCTCAACTTTAGCATTGATACTCACAACCCTTGACTTTCTAAAAACTTTGTAATCGAATTTTACATGTTTTTTTTATGTATGTATCGGTATAAATTCAATTTGATTACGTTTCAACGTAAATTTTCCCTTAAAATATGATGTGTCAAATATAATATGTTCTTATGCTTATTATTACGTACATTTTCAATTGGTCTATGTTTTGATGTATATTTTATTTTTCCCGAAATGGGTCGGATCAAATATAATACATTTTCATGCTTATTTTTTTGTACGTTTTCAGTTGGTCTATGTTTTGATGTAATCTTTTTGGGAAACCAGGTTAAATATAATACCTTTTCATTATACAGTATAATTCAATATATTTTACGTTTCAACGTTGCGACAACACGCGAGGCAGCTTACTAGTTATTCACCAAGTGATAAAAAATCAAATATAATACTTTATCATTATACAGTATAATTCAGTGGACTTTACGTTTCAATATCGCGACAACACGGGAGTCAGCTTACTACTTATTCAGCAAGTGATAAAAAATAAGATTTTAAAAATCCAATTTACCTAAATTAAAACAAAAAATATCACATTATCCCAATATTTTGAAAACTGCTATTTATATTAAAACAAAACTGGCCCCTACAATTTCATTCACTGGACATTAATATCCAAAACCTTTGAAGAAACAGGAGCTTTAGGAATAGTTACATACAAAACACCATCTTTAACCTCTGCTTTAATCTTCTCAAACTGTATATTCTCAGGCAATGCAATCCTGAAACCATACTTTCCATAACTCTCAGCACTCCATTCCTTATCATCATCAACTACTTCCTTATTATTTTCATTTTCACCATTGTTTTCTTTCCTCAATTTCTCTGCTTTCAAAACCAACATCTTCTCTTCAACCCATACTTTCACATCTTGTTTAGTCATTCCAGGCATGTCAAACCTCATTTTGTAATATTGTTCAGTTTCTTTGATCTCCCATGGTGTTCTTCCTCTGCTGTAACTGCTTGGTTCGCCTTGTGGGCCCCACGGGTTACCGCGGTCGACTCGGTATGATTGTGGATCTTCCATTAGTCTTTCCATTGTGTCCATCATTTGTGAGACTGTTCTTGCTGTTGGGAATCTGTCCCATAAGCCTGTAGTTGAAAAGATTGGATTTTGATTAGGATTTTGATGTTTATTGGACAAATTAATGAATTATACATGGCTATATTATATTTTTAAGATAAAAGGTTTGAGAAAAATACAATCTTGAATTTTTTATTTTATTTTTTGTCTTAATGATGAATTCTTTCATTACATGCACACAAAAAGATTGAATTTTGATATTGTATCAAAGAATTATGCATACCCATATCACTAATTCAAGAAAAAACCTTGATTTATAGTTGAAAATTACTATTGGGAGTATAACTCTACACACAAAAAGATTGAATCTTGATTGGTTTTTTAATCTTGTATCAAAGAATTATGCATACCCATATCATTAGTTCAAGAAAAAACAAAAACAAAATCATAATTTTGAGTTGAAAATTACTTTTGGAGCATAATTTTGAGTTAAATTTTTTTTTTTTTGGAGCATAACAATGCACACAAAAAGATTGAATCTTGATTGGGTTTTTTTAAACTTATATCAAAGAATTATACATACCCATATCATTAGTTCAAGAAAAAAATATCCACTTGAAAATTTACTATTGGGAGCATAACTCTCCACACCCAGTGGCGAAGCTTGAAAATTTTCATCGGGGGTCGGAAGTCACCGGACCTAAAAGTATATACCTAAAATTTTTTATTTTTATAAAACCGGGGTCGAAAACGTATATACCTAAAAAATTCTATACAAAACGTACATACATAACACTAGTGAGCGAAAAGTTCAGGGGATCGGACGCCCCCGGCCCCTTCAATGCTTCGCCCCTGTCCACACCCAAACACTTAACAATTCAGAAATTGCCAAACAGCACTAGATGATTTAACTCTTGATTGGTGTTTTCATTTTATATTGAAGAATCATGCATACCCATTTCATCAGTTCAAAATAAAAAAAAAATAGTAAAGGAAAACCAAAAAGAAAGAAGAGGAAAATGAAAATTACCAATTGGAGGAGATTGGACCACTCTTTTCTTGATGGGTTGTTTTTGTTGTGGAGTCTTGATGCTTGCTCTTTGCAAATGATCCAAATTTCCATTTCCTGATTCTGCTTTGATGATGTTACATATATGGTTCTTTGTGAGGGATTTTGGGGCTAATACTAAAGATGAAGGGTGTGATTTGGGAGTGGTAATTCTTTGAGAGAATAATGAGAGGGTCATCTGACTTTGAGCCATGCTTATTATTTGCTTTTTAGTACACTCAACTAGGCCTGTAAACGAACCGAACGTTCATGAACTGTTCGTGAACTTGTTCGGCGGGAAGTTCGTTTATGTTCGTTTATTTAATAAACGAACGAATACGAACAACAAATTTTGTTCGTTTAACTAAATGAACGAACATGAACTCACCTTTTGTTCGTTCATTTATGTTCGTGAACGTTCGTTTATGTTCGTTCATTTATGTTCGTGAATGTTTCGTTTATTTACGTTTGTTTATTTTCGTTTATATTTTAATAAATACATAAATAGTTATGTTTATATAAATATTAGCGTTTTTAACTACTTATATAAATATAACTAATCAGTAATTAAGTTTTCTAGTAATAAAAAAGAAATTTTAAAATTTTTCTTAGATCGTAACTGATCACTTACTTAATATTTATATTAAAAAAAACTACTTAAATTTAGTATAATGAACCCTAATTTAGATGTGTTTTCGGATGAACTATAATATATTAGACTTGTCTGTTTGTGTTCACTAATGTTAAATCGTGTTTGTTTATATTTATTCAATTACGTTCATTTGTGTTCGTGTATGTTTGTTTAATCATGTTAATTTATGTTTGTTTATGTTTATTCAAATAGTCGGTTAATTTTTTATCTGTTTATGTTCGTTTGTGTTCGTTTATGTTCGCGAACTGTTCGTTTTGGCTTTAAACGAACAAACATAAACGAACATGAACATGTCGGTTTCCTTAATGAACGAACACGAACAAAGAAATGTGTTCGATTATATGTTCGAGTTCGTGTTCGTGTTTGGTTAAAGTTAAATGAACGAACACGAACATGCCTATGTTCGTGTTCGTTCGGTTCATTTACAGGCCTACACTCAACTACTCAAGAAACTTTGATGAAAATGTATAGGGGGTCATTTGTATATATAGATAAGTACAGGATAATATTAGAAATTTCTAGAAGTTATGAGAAACTGGATCAGAGGCCCACCTGATCTTCAGATTTTTTTTAATAAAAATTGTTGTCTTTTTTTGAGTATTTATAGAATCTAGATAGCTCTAGAAGCGAGAAGGTGTTTCTACAAAGTTGTTTCGGCCCACAAGAGAAAAGCCTGAAGGCCCATCGGCCCAGAATCAAGCTTGACTGGTTAAATGGTTTGACTCGGGAGAAAAACTACTTGGGTTGGTTGAACTTTTCAACTATAATTTTATTTAGACATTTTAAAAGGTAAGGTTTAATTTTTTTTTTTTAATTTTAGCTAAACTGTTTACTCATAGCTCACATATACCTTATTTGTCATGTTTCTATTATCTAGAACCATTGTAAAACTTTAGTCGAATCTCACATCTTAGGCTGGACGGTATGGAGGTTCGTCCTCCACCGTCCTGGAACGTCGCCGGACCAAACACCACGCCGGCCCCCCCAGTTTTCGTCCTTGGCGTCCTCTTCTGGACGTTGGAGCCGATCCACAAAATGACAAAAACCACCCCTCCCCCTCTCTCACACACCTATGCATACAATATATACATACACATTTTAGATCCATCCTCTCATTTCCATACCTCCATCCTCTTTGCCCCATCATCATGCCCATCCTACGTTGCGCTTACGTGACGGACCATCCTCCAAGGGAGGACCATCACCATACCGTGTAGCCTTATGTGGAGATGAAAGATGTTGGATTAGTAAGGAATGGTTGACATCAAATATCATGATCACTTATTGGACAGCATGACCATGGATGATAGGAGAACCTCTTGATTAGGCATGTTTTAGTGTAGTGGCGGATCTAGCCCAATTATTCAGGGGTATCCTTTTTTTTTCAGTCAGGGATATCCTTTATATAAAACCAAAAAAGAATAAAAATTTTACACTACGTTGACGGAGTTGAGGGTATTTTTACATTACGGACAGACTACCCCTGCTTGTACACTACCTCCGCCCATAGAGCAATGTAGATACCTAAGGCTAAGTGTTATACGTGCAGACAAAAAATCATAACATTTAGTTGTATTATAAAAATATAGGGTTATTGGATTTTAATAATCCTAAGTTTCACCAGTTGGGCGATAATAATCTCAACTTAAAAAATTCCCTCTAATAATCCCAACTTGGAAAAGTTTGGCCGCCATTGATCCTTTTCTAACATAGGTGCACTTAAATCAATTAAGGAGTCTCTAGGTTTAATTGAATCTATTGAGGAGACCAAATTCTTATATGTTTGAAAATGATCAATAGCGGCCAAACTTTTACAAGTTTGGATTATTGAAGGGAATTTTTAAAGTTGGGATTATTATCGGCCAACTGGTGAAACTTAGGATTATTAAAATCTAATAACCCAAAAAAAAAAAAAAGAGTGAAAGATGAGAAATGTATATAACATAAGTTGAATGACCGAGATGTGAGATAAAAAAGATAATGATGTAACCTAGGGCCATTATTTAGCTTTTAGGAAAAAAGAAGAAAACAATTATTCTTTTCCTATTGTCCTTTCAAATTATTATTTCTTATAGGAATATTAGATTTTAATAATCCCAACTATTATTCGTTGGCTGTCAACAATTACAACTTCAAAAATAACCACTAACAGTCTCAACTATTAACATATTGGCCACCAATGGACCCTGACTAACAGAACCCTAACATCTTTACTCTCCGGTCCCCGAAAAACCATTTTTTCGCCAGTAAAAGGTTTCTAAAGGTCTGATCTAAGGTTACAAAGAGGTTTGGGACGAGGATGTTAAGTTTTCCGGTCAAAAAGTTGAGTTTTCCAGCAAAAAAATAAGTTTTCCGACGAAAAAAAAGTAGTTTTCCGGCAACTTCAATAATTGGGGCTTTTACTAGAAAAAAGTTCCTAAATGTCCGTAATAAGATTAAAAAGTGGTTTGGGACGAAAATGTTGAGTTTTCCGGGCAAAAACGTTTTTCCGGCGACCTGAGACTAACGGCGTCAGGGTTCTGTTAGTCAGGGTCCATTGGAGGCCAATATGTTAATAGTTGGGATTACTAGTGGCTATTTTTTAAGTTAGGACTTTTGGCGGCCAACGACGAATAGTTGAGATTATTAAAATCCAATATTCCTTTCTTATATGATCATCAATTTCTATACATGAGTCCCCGTAGCATGGGTTTATTGAGATTTGAGAGTCACATCACAACCTAACTTGTGTGAACTAATGTTTGACAAGAAAAAGGTTAAACATAAAACAGTTAGAATTATTGTTTTGACAAGAAAAAAATTAAACATAAAACGGGTACAATTATTGTTTTGTTGAGTCTTAGCCACAAAAAATGGACCAAAATGTTTCAATGGGCTTGGATTACAAGGCAAAGGCCATAGCTAGTTTATCCTAACTACTAGACCCGAATTTCATCATCTAAAGCCTTGATTTTTTCATTAAAACGGTTATTCCTCTCATATTTTGAAATTTCCATTTACGTATAACAGGTGAATACTTGAATTTATAAATTCATGTATTTATTTACGAGATATTAGATTTAAATAATCTAAATTTTACCAATTGGCCAATAGCACTCTCAACTTTCGATTTCTACTACACCACTCCCAACTTATTTTCCTCTGACACTTTCAAACTAACTAAACTCTAATCAAGTTAGCTGATGTCAGATGTCACGTCATCAAAAAATGACACGTCAGCTGCCACATCATAAAAATTGCCACGCCAGCTGACAAATCAGTCATCACGTCATAAAAATGTCATGTCAACTGCTAAATCAGCAAAAAAGGTCACGTCAGACCGCTAATTTTGAATATCAAGATTTTGGTCGAAACTGTTCTGATGGTTGTAAGCCAATAAATGATATATTGATTTTTCTCTATCAAGTATATTCTAGTATTTCAATTTTCACCGTCTCTTAACAATAGTTTTTTTAAGTTTAAAGTTTAAAAATTCAAATAGTTTTCATAAGTTTAGAGTTTAAAATTTCAAATCGACAAAAAGGTTGACCTAAAATTCAGATTTATTTAATAAAAAATTATAAAAAAGTGCTAACTAAACATCAACATCCAATGTACAAAAAATGCAAAAGAATGCCAAAACTAAATTACATAATGTAAATATTTTAACACAAGTAACTTTGTTTAAAATACTAAATTACATGGTTAAACATGATATTTATTTCAATAAAAGAAATTACAAATTAATCTGGGATCAATGAAAACCCAATCCTGGATCATTGAACACATCCCATTGAAATCCTGGATTATCATTCCAATTTTGTGGGAATTCAAATTCAAATGAAGGATTTAAAGATTCAAGTTGTTGATTATGAGACAACATCATCAATCCAATATCCTCAATTGTAGGAATGTTGTCGTTTAAAACGTCGGGCTTCTCTTCTTTGATCATGTGATTATTGAACACATTATGCGACGAAGTGGATTCACCGCTCTCTCTTGTGATAATCGGGTCAAGATTACGTTGTTGCACGATTGGATGGTGCGTACGAGGGTCTAATCCCATAAACTTCATCTTCTTCTTGATCCGAGTATTCCAGTGATTCTTGATCTCGTTATCTGTTCTCCCAGGAAACTGAGCTGCGATTTTTGACCATCTAATACGACCATAATCATTATACATTGGTATCTTTACACACATAAAAACAATAATTCATGTACGGGTGTCAATTGTGTGAGGTTAGTGAGTTGAATCATCCAATCAAACACCACCCGTATATTTATTCATGTCAAAGATATCAACTCTTGACCTAATACGTTTAAATGCGTATAACCCAAATATGACTAATTTAACCAATGTCTAAAAAAGTCAAACAGGTTGGCGGGTTGTAATTAAGTTGTAAACATGTTAAATAGGTTGATGCATCGTAAAAAATAGATTAAACGAGTTGGTGAGTAGACATGTTTAATCAAACAGGTTAATGGGTTGACCTGTTTAATTAAAATGGTGAAAAGATCAACCTGAAAATGACATGTTTAATTAAACATGTCAAACCAAAACACAACCCATTTATTAAACCGGTTATACATGACAACCCAAAACCTAATTATTTACATGTCGTGTTTTGAGTCAAATAAAAAAATTACCTATTGCCAAGACGAGAATGGAGTTGAATGATCATATCTTCTTCGGCTTCTGTAAACGCGCCTCTTTTAAGGTCGGGTCTTAGATAATTAATCCATCGTAGCCTACAACTCTTTCCACATCTCATCAACCCTACAACAACACACAAAGAAATCAACTCCCAACGCTCGAATTCTTCTAAAAGATCATTCATAGATGAAAATCAAACCTGCAAGCTTCGGGACAATTCGCCAACATTGAATACCATTGTTGAGGATGAAGGTCATGAGTTTATGATCTTCTTCAACTGTCCATGGTCCTCTTCTTAGTCCATTTTTCTCACAACATGGTTGTCTTCCCATCTTGATTGCATCAAGAACTAGCAATGAGTAAAAGATGGATAAACAAAGTATATGTATGATGTATATATATGTGTGTATAGATATATGTATGCATGTGTGTGTGTATACATATGTCTATATATGCATATAAGGACATTGTAAATCATGATGATGATTGATAGAGGATAGAAACTTGTACCATTTGCATGCTAGTTTGAAAGTGAAGATTCTGCCAACTATCACAACTCATGATTGAGTAAGAAAGCACCAAACTTTATCACTAAAGATTCATTATCTTTTGACAATGATTAATCATTGTTGTCCAAAAAAGTAATCAAGAAAGGGGAGAAGGACGAGTTCGACTGTGGTTTTAATTATTTGTGATTATGAGTTATCACAAAAAGACTTGTGAAATTAATTTAATCTATAAGTTATTTGGATAAATTATATGACACCAATCATTATTGAACTTACTTAAGCATAATAATATGTATTATTTTACACTTTATGTATTCCCTTGTAAGCAAAACTCAATGATACAAAAACCTCGTGTTAGGATCAAATACAAAGTCTCTTAAAAATAAGAAGTCGTAAGAAAGGTATCAAACAGACTCAGATTGACCTCATTGAAGCTGCATTGAAACTGTCTCATCAAACTCTACAATGCGAGATTTTAAATTTTTGTTTTTAGATGTTTATCTTGTAGATTTTGGACTTTTTGTTTACATCATTGTGCCTTTTTATTTCTCATCGTGTCTTTTCTATATTTGTGTCATTATGTTTTTTTTATTCGACATTATGGTATATTTTTCGGCATTGTGTTATATTTTTCGGCATTGTGTTATATTTTGCTCGACACTGTTTTATATTTTGCGATCCATTGTGTCTTTGTAGAATAACTTTATCCCATAATCCTCATCTAATCAATGTGTCTAAGGTTTTAAGAGTTTCGTATTTTATATGATAGTTCGACCGTAAAACTTCTTTATTTTTTGTGTAACTGGTACTATTTAAGGATAGAGAATGGATTTTGGTCTACTCATCTTGACAAGACGGTTCTCCTTCGCCATGTATTTGTTGTAGTATCTCAAATACGAATCTTGAAAGTTGACTCCTAGTATTAAAAGTCGACTTCAAGGAATCGAAGAATTAGTAATGAACTTACAACAAAGAATACTACATGTACCATTATATCAACCTTTAAAATTAACATATGCATAAGAATGTGCAAGGATTATTGTTTGTTACTTGTGAGGCTCATAAACTTAATTTCCAATGGAGGCATATGAAATTTATGTTCAATTTCACTAATTTAACATTCCAAAGTTGTTTTATATTTAAAAACGTTTGATTTTCTAAATAAAATATTGGATAGGGTCTATAATTGCAAGGTCCCCTTATGGTTGTCAAGTTTCATGAATGGGGAGCAACCTTTTTTATTTATGTTCTTTGGGTTGGTGAGCTTTAAGTAATTCTTTATGAAAATATTCCTTTAAATGAGTCTTTATTTGCTAAACAAGTTTTTATTTAATTAAAACTAATCATTGAAAAAATAAAAATAAGTATATCAGGCTGCGCATGGTACAAACCCACTCCATTCATTGAATTTTTTTATGTACTTTTTTAGTAGTGCCTTTATATAATAAAATGGTATTTGCGTAACACGTCTTCATGATCATTATTTGATTTGTTTTTCACTACATATTAAAGGTTTTATTTTGATAATATTGCAAGAACTTACTAGAAAATCATCCTTCTTGGAGATGCTATCATATCAACAGGGGCTGATCTATGTCATTTTTGTGGGTTCCCAGGAACTCATTCGGTTTGGAAAAAATAGAGAAAATTAGTGAGAATCTCTTATGATTTGAAAAAAAAAATAATGAGAATTCGTAAAAATCTACCAAAAGAAACCCAGTTAAAAAAGTTCTTAGATCCGTCACTGCATGTCAACACATTCAACTGTGAAGTTATCACATTCCATTATGAAGTTACCATAGGATTATCATTATGTGTATTTTTTTTTTACGGTGAACACTCCTAAAATCCACCTATTACCCACTATGTAATTTAAACCGACATCACTTTGGTAAAAGATAAAAAAACTGATGCCACTACACCAAAAGACCATCGACATCTATTTTATCTATATCTAATGTGAAATTCAACTAATCTAACAAGGCTTTATTGTCCTTGATAGAGTTGTTCATGCATCCGAAACGATACAAGAGTTGCTCCAATCCTATGCTCAAACTCTCATCACAACCATGACATTGTCCACTTTGCAGTTTGCTCCCATAACTCTGTTTTTCACTATCACGGTAGCACTCTCGCCTAACACACTTGAATGCGACGTTTTGATAGGATTCATCACGTTGAGGTCACAAAACACGTCATTCCTGAGACGATGTTGAGGCTTCTTTCCGATGTTAGAAAGATGTTGAGGATGTGGGAAGTCATCGTTTGATAGCAACGAGTCCAGGTCACGTCTTTGTTATGTGATCAAGGTTAGTTGTGCATACATGTTCTTCATTGTGTCTGTAATCGGTTAAACGAAACTAATAATCATTCAACGTTTAAAGAGGCATAACGATTAACAGCGATTATGTACTATCGACAATAAATAGCAAGTGTTGGCCTATTGAACACAGATTTAAAGCAAAAATATTCAGAAAAATTTCGGGTGCGAAACCCGCTTCTGTATTTTGTTTGTAACAAGGTACAGTGAATCCACATATCCTTCTTTCTCCTTGTCATTCAGCTTTTGACCCTGTCAATGGATGCCGAGCGGTGGTTAGAAAAAAAGGTTTCAACCATTTACTTGTCAAATCAGTTTGAATCAAATGGGTCGAAGTTAACGCATACAATATACTAGATGTTTTTATTCAAAGAAACAGATTTATAATATGAGTAAAGTACACAGATCGTCCGGGCAGTGTACCAAAATTTTGGATTTGGTCCTTAGCTTTCCAAAAGTACACCGACGGTCCCTATGGTTTGCACTTTGTAACGCATTTAGTCTCCAGCCAACAAATCTAAAGGTTTTAGCATTTCCAAGTTACGAACTAAATGCGTTGCAAAGTGCAAACCACAGAGACCATCTATGTACTTTTGGAAAAAGTTGGGGACTAAATGGGTTACAAAGTGCAAACCACAAGGACCATCCATGTACTTTTAGAAAGCTAAGGACCAAATTCAGAATTTTGGTAAACCACAGGGACCATTGTGTAGTACTTTACTCTTGTAATATACATTAGTTTTGAAATAAAGTTTAAAGAAGAGGACAAAAATGTTTAAGCTAGCAAAAGTTGGTTAAATATAGTCATAAATACAAAACTCACTTGGGTTTGTCACTGGCGTTTTCCGGAGACTCAGACTCAGTGTCGGATGTTGACTTTAGATCGGTCAATTTCCCAAACGACTCTTTGGCATCACCGAAGAAATCAACAACTTTATCAAGCACTGTTTTCAGCTCGGCTTGGGTTGGGAGCTTAAAAAAGTTTAGACGTTAAACTCTTAGATCGGTTAAACAGGCAGAAACTTGGTTTAATACAAATGTTTATTAGTAAATTTGGTGACATATAAATATATAATCATAAATACCTCGACTACATCGTTGCTTGCAAGAGCTGCTCTTATGTTTGTACCTTCCTGCATAATCCACATGAGAATTAAAACGACAATTTTGTGAACCGACACGATAACATCTGAATCAACTTACAGTCAGTTATAAGTTAAAACCCATTAAAATCTAAATTAACTTAAATCCATGGTGGAAGTTGTTAACAGTTTACAAAATTTTCAAGGTAAGTCTAAGGCGTAATAAGGTTTCTTAGTTCTTTTATGAGTAAAATGTCATTTTCGTCCCTGAGGTTTGTTGGCCAATTTTGCAACTTTCGTCCAAAGGTTTGTTTTTTCGCATCCGGATTCAAAAGGTTTGAAATTTGCCATTTTCATCCGGCTTGTGAATTCCATCCATTTTTCTTCGTTAAGTCAGGGGTATTTCCGTATTTTTTGTTAACTTAAAAGGCAATTCGGTCTTTTTCACTTTGAGTACAAGCATTTAGCATAATGTACAAGTATTCAAAAGACCGAATTGCCCTTTAAGTTAACAAAAAAGACGAAAATACCCCTGACTTAACAAAGAAAAATGGATGGAATTCACAAGCTGGATAAAAATGGCAAGATTTCAAACATATCGGATCCAGACGCGAAAAAACAAACCTTTGGACAAAAGTCGCGCCAAACCTCAGGGCCGAAAATGGCATTTTACTCTTCTTTTACTTATGTGGAAAGATATGTTTTTTTAACCATATGGGACGGGCTGTTACAGGTTTAGTTCCATCTCTACAAGTGCTAAAAAGAACGTACCACAATTTTGTAGCCATATCGAAATTCTGTAGCATTTCGCAGCACACGATGTTGTCGAATTGCCGTCTTTTGAACCGCCTTCTCGTCCTTAGGAATGACACACAAGAAAATAAATAAGGGTCTTAAAACTATTGATATCATTACTATTGTTTGGGTCACTACAGATTTTTTATTACATTCATTTAAGAGTAAATTACAAAAATCGTCCTTTATGAATGTCACTTATTGCAAACTGTGTCCTTTATCTTCAATAATTACAGAAAACGTACTCGATGTTTGCAAACCCTTGCAAGTTATGTCCTTTAGCACTAACTCAGTTAATTTTTTGTGGTTAAATCTGACCAAATGAACCCCACATGAGGGTATTTTGGTCATTTTACTCTCATGTGGGGCCCATTTGGTCAGATTTAACCACAAAAATACCGTCATGTGGGGTCCATTTTGTCAGATTTAACAACAAAAATTAACTGAGTTAGGGCTAAAGGACATAACTTTCAAGGGTTTGCAAACGTCGGGTACGTTTTCTATAATTATTGAAGATAAAGGACACAATTTGCAATAAGTGACATACATAAAGGACGATTTTTGTAATTTACTCTTCATTTAATTATATTGGAAAACTCAACTTGGAGATATAAAACTAACTTTGTAAATAACTGCTGCAAGATTTCTGGCTAGAGTGTCCTTGTATATATATTTCCCAAGAAAATTATCTTTGGCTGAAACCATGATTTTTGCTGTTGTGCCACCTGCTACAATACTAACAGGATACCACAGATAAACCTGCATAATAAATAAACTCGATATCTTTTAACACTATAATGTAAAAGTAACATGAAGCATCTTGTTTAAATGCATTATTCAAGTTTGTTACACACAGATATGGCTGTAAACGAACCAAACGTTCAGCGAACTGTTCGAGAACCGTTTGGCAGGAAGTTTGTTTATGTTCGTTAGTTTAATAAAAGAACAAACATGAACTAGGTTGTGTTCGTGAACGTTAGTAATATGTTTGTTTACGTCCATTCATGATCGTTTGTTTTGTTTAGTTTACGTTCAGTCGTCAGAAAGCTAGATAGTTAGATATTTCATATTTGAAACATTATTTTGGTATAATTATGTTTATGCTTATTATGTCTAACTTGTGCCTTTGTTTTGGGATAATTATGTTTATGATCATATCAAGTTTTTAACAAGGTGATTATGTTTAATGTTTGGGATTAAGAATGTTGCTTTTTTATTTTTTAAAACGGTACATGTTCGTTTGTGTTCATGAACCGTTTGTGAACAAGTTCAATTGCTTAATGAACAAACACGTATAAAAATTTTTGTTCGATATGTGTTCGTGAACAAGTTCAATGCTCTGTTTGGTTCGGTTCGTTTACAACCCTATAGACAGACAACAAATAATTGATCTCTTCTTTCGGTTGCTATAGTTAGGGGTGTATTTGTTCTGGTTTCAGTTTATTTGATTTTAGTCGTAACCAAAAACCGAACCGAATAGACAAGTTATTAACCAAACCGAACCGAATAAAATAAGTTCTTAACCAAACCGAATAATCGAATTTCGATAATTGGTTTGGAATTTGGATATAGAAAACTAATGTTAGCAAATCGTTTAAATACGTGTATAACTAGAGCTCCAAAAAACTGATCTACTCTTCAAGTAGTAGTAGCTACTTGGGGTATACAATAACCGAACCATTAGCCGAAACCTAACTAACCGAAAGTCGGTTATCGGTTTTTTTTGCCATCGATTAACCGAAATTAACCGAACCATTTATATTTTCATAAATTTCTAGCTTTTATGAAATGGTTTATACCTCCATTTCATTTATTGATACCTCTATTTCATGTATTTATACATCTATTGCATGTATTTATACCTCCATTACATGTATTTCTAATCAATAATTTTAGACGTTGTTTGATTTGGTTATTAACCGAACCGAAAACCAACAAATTAACCAAACTAATTAACCGATAACTTCGGTTACGGTTAATGCTAATAACCGAACCAAACCGTGCACACCTCTAGTAGCTACCTCGGTTTCATTTATTGATACCTCCGTTTCATTTATTGATACATCTATTTCATGTACTTATACCTTTATTTCATGCATTTATACCTCCGTTACATTACATATATTTCTAAGCAATAATTTTAGACTTTGTTTGATTTGCTTATTAACCGAAATTAACCGAACCGAACCGAAAACCAACAAATTGTTTGATTAACCGATAACTTTGGTTACGGTTAATGCTAATAACCGAACCGAACACACCCTAGTAGCTACGGGTGTATAAAACCGAACCTAACAAAATAATTTCTTAACGGAACCAAACCAAATTACCGAACCGAATAACTGAATAGGTGTATAATTAGAGGATACTAACATTAGCCATACGAATAAAAATGACGAATCTAGGGTTTCCATCATCTTCAATCTTGGGCATAGCAGGCATGGGTCGTTGAAACTGACGAGCTTGCATTCCTCCTCCGCCTCGTTTTCCTTTCGCTTCAACCACCATTAATCTCTTCTTCTGCTGTTTTCGTTGAGTTTGTGATGATGATGAAGAAAACGAGTGTCTGATTGAGTCATCGAGTGGTTTTAGGTTTTTGGAGTTGAATGGAACAAGTGAGTGCGATTTGAGAGACATACAAACCTCCATTGTTGTTGCTTGCAGTAGTGTTTCTGAGCTATCTTCTTGCCGATTGTTGGTCTTATCCAGTATTATTAGGAATATTGTTGAACACGTGGAACGATCTAGAGCGCTCAACTTGCGTTCTTTTTACAGGAGTATTTATATATTAGTCTATTACTATCTCCAATGCTAAATGTGCCCTTAGACGTTCTTAGCTGCCACATCATATCCTTATAAATAGAGCATCCACAATAAGGAGCACAAAAAACATCTAAAAACGTGACTAGTCACCCGCCACATCAGAAAAACACTCATTCTTTAAAAACACCCAAAACCCACCCAATAAGGAATCTTAAAAACACCTAAAAACAATGTCATGTCATCAACACCTTTTACATTTATATTTTTTTAATTATTACCTAAGCCCCCACCTGGCCCCACCACCTGCACACTACCCCACCTTCTCTCATTTTTTCTATTCTTACACAAAAACATAGATAAAAAATGGATCCTACAAACATCAACCACAATAAGAAAAAATGAAAAACAAGTCCATGTGGGCATAGAAAAATGGAAAAAAAATGGCTATTGGGGATGCTCTTACAAATCCTTAAAAATCATAATTTTATCTCCAATCATACAAATATCCTTATATATCCTTACATTTTCCACGTCATTACCTATTTTTTTTATTTAAACTAAATTATCTAAATTATTAAACCCATATAAACTATTAGCTTTGGCCCATATAAACTCACTTTTTATTTTCCACGTCATTAGCCACTAACGACACGGCAGCCCCTTGATCGCACCACCGTAGCAACACCACTTCAACAAACCGCTCTCATCTCTCTTTGTCTGTTCATGTATGCTTAGAACAGTTGATATATCAAATTAACTAGAAATTAGACCCGCGCGCGTTGCGGCGCGGGCTACGAAGGCAGAAACATCACCAACACGTGTTATAACGTCTGGTATCAAACAAACTTTTTAACTTTATCGTGGGTAATTTCTTTGCATTACATGAACAATTAGAAAACCTCAAATGAACTCTTGATTAGCATCAACACCTATAATGGGTTGAGCTTTAAACCTTTACCAGACTCGATAACCTGGACAACTGGAAAAAATAAATAGCCCTCCATATCCTGACTATCTCTTGGTTGCTTCGTTTGCTTGAACTGAACCACATTGAGTCAAACAGGCTATTATAGCTAAAGAGTCCTCAGATAAGGGAATGGTTCAGCTATGTCAAGAGCCATTTTGTTGTCAAGTGGCGTTTTGTGATCTCTGGTTAATGCATTGATGTTAGCACCGGTATCCAGGAGGCTAAGCAACTATGAAAAAACAATAAAAAAATATGTCACGTATACAAAGTGTGCCAATTCGTAGTACATCTGAAACTGATTATGTGATATTACCTATTAAATAAACACAATCAAATAAAGTTCTATTTTCAGGTAGGTACATGCAATGTAGAAAAACCAGACTTCTCCGGCAGCATAAAAATACCTGGGTCAGCCTCGAGCAGCAATTTCACAGCTTCACAGCCATATGTAACGCAGTTGGTCCTTTATTGTCTGTTCTAGCGAGAGTTTAATCTTTTAGTAAGCCCGCGCTTCTTGGCGGGCATCGAGTTGCGTAGTTAGAAAATGAATAGATACATATTGCATTTACAAAAAGTGGTTATATGATGATGACATGTAACATAAACATTTTGGAAACTCAAGGTTTCCTGTTGTAGCTAAGGACTTGTGGTTTCTAAGATCCTAAAAAAATGCTAAGATCCTCTAAACCGTTGTTAAAAGTAACCTGCATATCCATTTTATCATCCTTTTCATCTTCATCTGAACCATCCCCAAATTTGAGTAGAGCATGATATGCATCTAGTTCAGTATTTTTTTCTCGCTACTATCAGCATTATTCTAACCTTCCTCGGTATTTTTTTATCACTCACTTGGATTCCATCATAGACATGAATGATATCATAACACACACTGGATCCGTAAAAAGAATAGATTACAATTCTAAAATAATATAACTTTACGAAAAAGGTGTTAAACCCTTTTACGTACCTGGTCAATATCAATTTATCTTTTAAAATACTTTGCGCGATGGGGTTCGTTTCATCCCAAGTAAGATCAATTTTACCGAGTTGCAATGCTCGAGTCTAAAAATCTATACCTACAATTATGTAGCACTTATAAGTCCACTATTTTTTTTTCAAAACCACCAAATGAGGATAATTTTAGAAGTTAGAATGGCTTTTAAAGTGTATCACTTCAGCAGGCATCACTTCTCTACACAACTAAATAATTTATCAAAGATAGAGAAACCAATCCTCTTGAGCTAAATCAACCAAAATGCAACCAAATTATGAATATAAATGAATGACCCAACCTACATGTATTTTATAAATCGCGCAAGAGTTGATATAGAATTATAAAACATATAAATACAATACTTTTGACGTACCTCTGTTCGGTTATGGATTTCATTTTGTTGCTTTGGTGTGGAGGGAGGTAGGGTAAAGTGCTTCTATTTTAAAAAAGAAGTGATACGCCCAGATCTAGCTGAAAAGGTGAAAACTCGAAAAAAAAGAGCAAAACTATGATTAATGTTGAATACTTGAATTTACTACAGTTACAATGTTACATATATATAAATTAAAAAAACCTCAAGCCCAAACATCATTTTATTTTATATACCAAACATTAGTCAATACAAACAAAAAATGATGGTATTTGAACCACAAAGATCATATCAGTATTAAATTCAAATTCTCAAGCATTTGACCTTAAAAGTCAAAATCAAATGTTTACACATACCTTACCAGGCATCAATCCCCGTACATTTTCGACATATAGTTTTGGTTATCTTTCTCTTCTTGTGATGGGTAATAAACTGTCAACCTTGTTATTGTCATATAATCTACAAATTGACACAACACCAGTACCAATTTAAACCTCCAAGAATAGGAGTACCATTTTCACCAACACTCAACGAATAATACCTACACCATTTAAATTTACAAATGCAGTCGGAAATCGAACTAACATTGGCAGTACCAGTTTCACCACCAGACCAACACTCACCGACTAATACTTGCACCATTTAAACCTCGAAATAAAACTAATATATTGCATAAAGTTTACCTTGATTTCCGACTATGCAGATGCAGTTACAAGACTGCCGGTCGTAGACGGTGGCAAACTAACCGCCGCCACTGCATCCTTTTCTTTCACATATGATTGTTTTGAATCCTGAAACCGAAGACAAATGTCAAACTCACACAATCACAAACACTAACTGCTCGTAAATCATTGAAAAAACGGGATACAAATCTACAATTAAACCTTGTTAGCTGGAGTCGAATGGCCGGTTGAGGCAATGGACACCCACATTCACCATCGCACTTCTAACCCTTCCCCCCCCCCCCTCTCTCTCTAAACCTGTCTCTATCTCTCTTTAGCGTCTGGTGTAGTGTGGGTAAAATGAAAACAAAATGAAGAAATAGGGCGGTGATATGTAAGTGAACACGATACGTGGCCGGAGGTGGCAAAATGTTGCATCAACGATTTGTACATAAAACATCACAAAGCACAAACCATCAACTATGCATAACATACAACCCACAAATGTTACAAATTAGAAGAACAGAATGAATCGACTGATTGAGATCAGATGAGATGAGATCAAACTTACGGTGATATCTCCGATCATCCACCTACGAATCCAGTAAAATAACCCTAAAACAAAAATCCTAAACCAGAATCAAGTAAGAAAAGTTAGAAACAACCAAAGGAATCCGAGTATACGTAAAATCAAACAATGAAACAAAGAACATATGGTGCAAAACTCAGTAGCAATCAAGCTAGGGTTCGTCGATCTTACCATATCTAGGCCGCCCACCACCGACACCCAACATCCCCGTAACCAACCACCATCCCAGTCACCAACCACTGTCTCCTACCACCGTTTTAACTTTGCTCGGAATCGGGTTCGTAAATCTTTTTGGATTCTTCTTTTGGCTTCTTGTTAAGTTGATTTTGACAAAAGGGTTTTTGTGGCAGTGGCAGGGAAAGCAACGTGGCTTCAGAAGAAGCCTTTCAAATGTGACAAGGCAAAGCAACGTGTCTTCTCTTCTGAAGATTGTGAAGCATGACCAATACAAAACATTATGCAGTAGGTACAACCAGTACTGCACTACAATGTTTTAAATTAATAATATATAAATGTTTGTTAATAAATCACAGTTGACTAAAAAAATCATAAAATAAAGGAATTGGCACAAAAACCCAAATTTTCTATGCCCTTGCAGATGGACATGCACTTCGGATCTCTCCCTTTCAAACCATCTCCATTGCATCTGAAAAAAGGGATGAAATCCATATCATCACGGGCGTACACACTTCGGATGCGTTGAGGATAGTCTTAGTGGCTGTTACTGTTTGTTAGTGGCCTGGGTTTGGTCAACAAAAGTCAAAACCGGGTTGAAGCTTATTGAAACCGGTCTGGCATGCAACAAAAGTCAAAACCGAGTTATGGCCAAACCGAGTTTTAGAGGGAAGAGATCGGGTTTGACCGGTTTTAAAGTATGGGTACCAATACCGGTACCGGTACCCACTGTTGGAAGTTTAGTGTGAATGAAAGTCTCAAGTTGGTAATTCACCTTGTCCCACATCGGTGTGGGAGTGAAAAGATGGGCTATTTATAAGGTGAAACCTTAATGAAGCCTTTGAAGTCTTATGACATGTTTTACCACAAGTCCTACCCGCGCGCCCGCACGTCCTGCGGACACGAATGCAGTTCCGAAAACCCGGGTCCGCGCGGACCAGTTTTTGCACTCTTGACTTTCTGTTTTTGAAACCGAAATGAATGAATGATCATTATTTCTATTAACTGATTTATGCTTTGAAACTGAAATGAATGAGAATCATTATTTCATTTTTCAAACTGACTATCAGTTTCATAACTGATATTCTAATGACCATTATTTGGTCTTTAATTTGCTGATTTCGGTTATGGTTCTGGCACTATAAATCGAAGGCAAAGCTGATCAGTTGAGACACACAGAAAACAACTTCTCTTCTCTCTATCTCTGCAACACAGCTTCTTGTTCTTTTCAGGCAAGTGCTCAAGTCCGGCAGTGCGCGGTGCTGCTTCGAACCGGCGTACCCTGGGAACAGACGACGAATCTGTTTAAGGGAATTGTGTTAAACACAAGCCCGGTTCACTCGTTAAATGTTTCTTTTCTACTTCTAATTGCAGCTTTTTCTAACCACTGTTCTGATCAGTGGTTCTGTTCTATCTTGCCACTGTTTCAAACCGACAGTGGTTGATCAGTGGTTACACTGGTCAGTGGTTTTGTTCAGATCAGTGGTTCGGTTTAAACTGATCAGTGGTTTGGTTTAAACTGATCAGTGGTTTAATTTTTTCTAACAAACTTAAACAGATTCTATTACTGATTTGTTCCTGCATTTTGTTCTTTTCAGAATGGAATCCTAGCCAATGACTACTGCTGTTTCTGCTGTCATGACCAGTGCTGTTTCTGCGGTCATGACTTCCGTTGTTACCGTCACTACCGGTCTGGTGACACCACTGCCTAATGCAGTGTCGCATGCTGAGAAACCAGAGAAATTCAGTGGTGTGAATTTCAAACAGTGGCAGCAAAAGATGTTCTTTTATCTGACCACGTTGAATCTGGCAAGGTTCCTGACTGAACCTAAACCCCATGTTGATGAAGGGGATTTGGATACTCAAACTGTGAGCGCGATGCATGCTTGGAATCATTCGGATTTCCTGTGCCGCAATTTTATTTTGAATGGTTTGGTGGACACATTGTATAATGTGTATTGCAAAGCCAAGACTGCCAAAGAATTATGGGAGTCGTTGGATCGCAAATACAAAACAGAAGATGCGGGCACTAAGAAATTCTTGGTGGCTAAGTTCTTGGACTTTAAAATGATAGATGCTAAAACTGTCATGAGTCAAGTTCAAGAATTGCAAGTTATTCTTCATGATATTCATGCGGAAGGAATGGTCCTCAGTGAGACATTCCAAGTTGCGGCAATGATTGAAAAACTGCCACCAAGTTGGGTTGATTTCAAGAACTATCTCAAGCATAAGCGAAAGGAGATGACCATTGAAGATCTTGTTGTTCGTCTTCGGATTGAAGTAGATAACAAAGTGGCCCTAAAAAAGGTTGATGGTCCTGAAACTGTGAAGGCCAATCTTGTTGAACATGGGCAATCTTCGAATGGAAAAAACAGTGGAAAGGGCGGAAAGAAAAGTCATGGGAAACGCTCCAACCTTGGTCCTAAGGGGAGAGTTGGGAAAAAGAAGTTCCTTGGAACTTGTTATAATTGTCAAAAGCAAGGCCACAAGGCTAGCGATTGCAAGCTTCCCAAGAAGAAGGAAAATGCTCAACAAGTGAACATGGTAGATGAAGTCGATAAGCTTGTTGCCATGGTCACGGACCTCTCGATTTTGGTCACGGAAGTGAACATAGTTGGACAAAATAACAAGGATTGGTGGGTCGATACGGGAGCTACTCGACATGTGTGCTTTGACAAAAGCCTTTTCAACACCTTCAAGGAGGTGACTAATGGAGAAAAGGTTTTCATGGGAAATTCTGCCACGGCAGAAATAAAAGGCGAGGGTAACGTGGTTTTGAAGATGACTTCGGGAAAAGAACTCACCTTGTCCAATGTGTTGTATGTTCCCGAAATTCGTAAGAACCTTGTGTCGGGATGGCAGTTGAACAAGTTTGGGTTCAAAATGGTAATTGAGTCGGATAAGGTCGTGTTGACCAAAAATGTTGTGTATGTTGGTAAGGGCTATGCCCTCAATGGAATGTTTAAACTGAATGTAATTGTCGTGAATGCAATGAAAGAAAACGCTACTAGTTCTACTTATTTGATTGAGTCTTCTAATCTTTGGCATGGTAGACTAGGTCACGTAAATTATAATTCCATTCGTCGTTTAATCAAACTTGATTGCATACCAACATTCGATATCGACTCAATTAATAAATGTGAAACTTGCGTAGAAGCAAAACAAACAAAATCGTCATTCAAAAAGGTTGAACGAATCACCGAACCCCTCGAGATGATCCACACTGATGTGTGTGATCTTAAAGCAATTCCTACTCGTGGTGGGAACAAGTACTTCATCACGTTCATTGATGATAGTACAAGGTATTGCTATGTGTACTTACTTAAGAGTAAGGACGAGGCTGTTGACAAGTTCATCTTGTTCAAAGCCGAAGTTGAGAATCAACTAAACCGGAAAATCAAAATCGTAAGGAGCGACCGAGGAGGTGAATATGTTTCACCTTTTATCGACGTATGTGCAAAAAGTGGAATCATCCACGAACTCACGGCTCCTTACTCCCCTCAATCAAATGGCATAGCGGAACGGAAAAATCGCACCTTGAAAGAAATGATGAATGCCATGATGATAAGTTCTGGTGTAAACCAAAACATGCGGGGGGAAGCAATCTTATCGGCGAATTATGTGTTGAACATGATACCCAATAAGAAAAAGAATGTAACGCCTTACGAATTATGGATGGGAAAGAAAGCACCATATAAATCCTTGAAAGTGTGGGGGTGTCTAGCTAAGGTGGTGGTCACACCACCTAAGCGACTACTAATAGGTCCCAAAACGGTGGATTGTGTATTTATAGGATACACCCGTCCTTATGGTCCTTATCGTTTTATTGTGCATGATTCCAAGAACCCTGGAATATGCAAAGGCACCATAATCGAATCTAAGGATGCATCATGGTTTGAACATGTGTTCCCATGCTTAGATAAAAGTGAACCGAGTTCTTCTAGACCGGTTGAGGAAATTGTTCCCGAGGGTGAAGTTGAAAACGATGAACCTCGAGAACAATCTGAGGAAGTTGAAATCAGGAAAAGTAAACGACAAAGGACTGAAAAATCCTTTGGACCTGAGTTTCTTACGTATATGGTAGAAGATGAACCTCAAACGTACCAACAAGCGGTACATTCCTCAGAAGGACCTCAGTGGAGGGAGACAATCAAAAGTGAGATAGACTCTATCTTACAGAACCATACTTGGGAACTAGTGGATCTTCCTCAAGGATGTAAACCACTAGGATATCGATGGATCTTCAAGAAGAAGATGAAACCAGATGGAACCATCGATAAGTACAAAGCAAGGTTGGTGATCAAAGGATATAAACAACGAGAAGGTTTAGACTACTTTGATACATATTCGCCAGTTACGCGAATAACATCCATCAGGTTGGTGCTTGCCATTGCCGCCATTAGAAATTTGGAAGTTCACCAAATGGATGTGAAAACAGCTTTCTTGAATGGAATTCTAGAGGAAGAAATCTACATGGAGCAACCCGAAGGCTTCACAGCTATTGGGCAAGAAAAGAAAGTGTGTAAACTTGTGAAATCCCTGTATGGATTGAAACAAGCTCCAAAACAATGGCATCAAAAGTTTGATCATGTCATGCTTGATGCTGGGTTCAAAATCAATGAATGTGACAAGTGTGTGTACGTGAAGGACACATCTGATGGATATGTCATTTTGTGTCTATATGTAGATGATATGCTCATTGCTGGAAGCGATGACAAAATCATAAAATCTACAAAGAACATGCTAAAAGCAAGATTTGACATGAAAGACATGGGTCTTGCGGATGTGATTTTGGGGGTCAAAATCACACGAACCCAAAGTGGACTCGTTTTAAGTCAATCCCACTATGTGGACAAAATTCTTGAGAAGTTCAATGCAAATGACTCTAATGAAGCTAGAACTCCACTTGACACAAGTCAACATCTAGCCAAGAATAGAGGTGAACCCGTAAACCAATTGGAATACTCAAGAATTATTGGTAGCTTGATGTATCTTATGAGTTGTACTAGGCCAGACATAGCATTTGCTGTGAGCAAGCTAAGTAGATACACAAGCAACCCAAGTTCAATGCATTGGAACTGTATCACTCGGTTGCTTCGCTACTTAAGATACACTCGGGAATACGGGTTGCATTATAACAGATATCCAGCAGTTATAGAAGGACACTGCGATGCAAATTGGATATCTGACACGAATGATTCCAGAGCAACAAGTGGGTATGTATTCACACTTGGAGGTGCAGCGATATCGTGGAAATCATCAAAACAAACGGTTATTGCTAGATCCATGATGGAATCTGAGTTCATCGCTTTAGATAAAGCAGGTGAAGAGGCAGAATGGCTACGTCAATTCGTTGAGGATATACCAAGATGGCCTAAGCCGGCAACGGCCATTTGTATACATTGTGATAGCCAATCGGCACTTGGCAGAGCTCGTAGCACAATGTATAATGGTAGGAACAGACATATCAGACGTAGACATAATACGATAAGACAACTAATCTCTACAGGAATTATCACTGTTGACTACGTGAGGTCAAAGGATAATATTGCGGATCCGCTGACAAAAGGCCTAAGTAGAGAGTTAGTACAGAAGTCGTCCGTGGGAATGGGACTGAAGCCCTTGAAAAATGAAGTTCATATGATGGAAACCTAACTCAATAGACTGGAGATCCCAAGAATTGAGTTCAATAGGAAAACCTAATTGTATGAATAAGCAAGGTCACTGTGGGGGGATAACCCTATGCATTTAATAAGGTAGTTTATTATAAAGATTTATAAACTTCCTAGTCCATTCCTAAAAGTGACAAGTGTGAGGCTAAGCCTATGGCTTTTAATGATTCGACTAAAGTAAACATACATAGTGAATCACCTATGTGAGAGAGAAGTGGAGTCGCTTCGAAGGGTATTGTTGGGGCACAATACTTAATGGCTCTCGCAGAACCAGGCATCATGTTCATGACCATAACGAACATAACTATGAGGACTTGACTTTGTCAGGGAGAGTCTTGTGTGAAGTGCATTGTCGTCTACACAAACGGCAGACGAGTTCAAAGACATCGAGTTCTACTCAGAGCTAGTGGGCTAAGTGCATTTCATGAGCGGAGGTTCAAAGGGTAACACCTACCTATCGTATGCAAAACTCAACTGCTGAAATGTAACAAAGAATTATGTTGTTTCTGAGATCGACCTCCATTCATGTGGGGGATTGTTGGAAGTTTAGTGTGAATGAAAGTCTCAAGTTGGTAATTCACTTTGTCCCACATCGGTGTGGGAGTGAAAAGATGGGCTATTTATAAGGTGAAACCTTAATGAAGCCTTTGAAGTCTTATGACATGTTTTACCACAAGTCCTACCCGCGCGCACGCAGGGGGGGGTGCAAAAAATGGAACCGGATTTAGTTGAACTCGTGTACGCCCGCACGTCGTGCGGACACGAATGCAGTTCCGAAAACCCGGGTCCGCGTGGACCAGTTTTTGCACTCTTGACTTTCTGTTTTTGAAACCGAAATGAATGAATGATCATTATTTCAATTAACTGATTTATGCTTTGAAACTGAAATGAATGAGAATCATTATTTCATTTTTCAAACTGACTATCAGTTTCATAACTGATATTCTAATGACCATTATTTGGTCTTTAATTTGCTGATTTCGGTTATGGTTCTGGCACTATAAATCGAAGGCAAAGCTGATCAGTTGAGACACACAGAAAACAACTTCTCTTCTCTCTATCTCTGCAACACAGCTTCTTGTTCTTTTCAGGCAAGTGCTCAAGTCCGGCAGTGCGCGGTGCTGCTTCGAACCGGCGTACCCTGGGAACAGACGACGAATCTGTTTAAGGGAATTGTGTTAAACACAAGCCCGGTTCACTCGTTAAATGTTTCTTTTCTACTTCTAATTGCAGCTTTTTCTAACCACTGTTCTGATCAGTGGTTCTGTTCTATCTTGCCACTCTTTCAAACCGACAGTGGTTGATCAGCGGTTTCTGATCAGTGGTTTTGTTCAGATCAGTGGTTCGGTTTAAACTGATCAGTGGTTTGGTTTAAACTGATCAGTGGTTTAATTTTTTCTAACACCCACTTTTTGGCACTTTCGGTATCGGTACCGAAACCGATAAAATATCGATTTTTACCTTAAAATATCGATACCGTACGAATATTTTCGGTATAATACTGGTACCACGCTCATCCCTAGTTCAGGAAAACCGGTTTCAATATTGAGTCAGGTCGGGTTTGGGTTCAAAATTGGTTTCAATTTTGTGGACCATGTAAGATAAGAGAGAAATATATATCTATATACTATATATAAGCATTTCCCATGTACAAATTTGTAATTTCCTTCACAAATTTTAAGACGTCATATCAAAGGTCAAGCTTATTTCCCCAATTTTCATACCCTGCTCCCAAATTTGCCCATTTATATAATATAAATTTGCAACAAAATGTTGCATAGTAACTTGTACCATGTGCAATATAATTTTCTCTCAATTTGGAAATATCTTTTCTTTTATTGAGTGGTCGGTGCTTTGTCTCCTATTTCGTTCGGTGTTATTTTTTCTTTTTTTTTTTATTTTGTTTTTACCCATTTTTTCGGTGTTGCTGGTCGGATATCGCATTAGTGCTACTTGGCACGATTTACGCCCCCCGCCGCAACGCGAGGGGTTATAATTATTATTATTATACATATATTTAAGTTATTTTTTATATTTATATAATTGGTAATTATTATTATTATATAAATATATGTTTAATATATTAATAAAAATATATATAAACAGAAAGCTCGTTTAGGCTCGCGAGCCGGCTCGAGCTCGATAAGCGAAGCTCGGGCTCGGGCTCGTTTACTAAACGAGCTTGTTTTTTAGGCTCGGGCTCAAGCTCGAGCTCGAGCTCGTCTAAGCTCGGCTCGTTCGAGTTTTTTTTCAAGCCGAGCTCGAGTAGCTCGCGAGTAGCTCGGCTCGTTTGCACCCTTAATGGTGAATCATAACGCTCACTCTTTCCAGAGAAGTTGACCACTTCTTTGTTTTAAGCTAAGTACCAAGCCTTGAGTTGGTCAAAAGGTGTATTTAAGCTTTAGCACCTATAAGCCTTCGTAATGAGTATTTTCCCTTCCAAAGAGAATAAAAATCTGAATGTCCTAATGCTACATAACAAACATCGATGTTGTTTCCCCCAAATTCTAATCGATGAAGGAAGCTCGGGCTGCTTAGAAGGATTTCGGGGTTCTACATATTCTTTTTATACTCCTTTTTGACTATAAGGGTAAAATTAAGAGTTTACGTCTTTAACTCTAGTTCCAATAATATTTCTACTTACTGTATTTGCAACGTCTTTGTTTAAATCATCCCTGAAAAAAATCTTTATGATTTGCAACGTCTTTGTTTAAATCATCCCTGAAAAAAATCTTTATGAAGATCTCATTATTTGCTTCCATAGGAACAATGTCAACCCCTTACTACTTAACAAGTGCCCAATTTTACTTGTCTTTGGTGTTAGCGACAACACACAAAGTAAGCCTCACATTATGTTGCCTTAAAAAATGTGAAAAAATATATTTTAGACGAAAAACTCTATAAAAATCACCTCATTAAATACCATGTGTCATCTATTTGATTTATTTGATTTTATTTTATTATATAACATAGATAGATATAGATAGATTTGAGCACCAAATCTATATATCAATTTAGATTAGTTCCATATGCTATATGTTAATAATAATAATAATAATAATAATAATAATAATAATAATAATAATAATAATAATAATAATAATAATAATATACTTTTATTTTTTCAAATCTAGTGACCAGAGAAAAAAAAAACTATCAAATTTAAATATAATATTTAAGACCCAAAGTAACATATTTTTAGGTAATTTTCATTTTATGGAATGTATTGAAATTGGAAATGTGAAAAAATAGACAATAAACGTTGAACCACACACGCACGTTGTGACGTATTAACTCGTAAAATTTAGAACGAAACGTAAAACAAAAAACTTGCGAAAGATAAAAAGTATGGGGTACCAAAGTTGTAAATAAAACGTTTTGGGTTAAATTACAAAAAATGAAAAGTGTTAGGTTAAAAGTAAACAAATTAAAAATGTTAAAATAAAAAAAAAACATGAAAACTTTTGGGTTAAAAGTGAAAAATCACAATTTTTTTTTTGAAAACCCCCCATGCTTGGGGTACAACAACACAATGCAACAATATGTTGCTAATTATCTTCAATGAAGTTTCAATGATTCTCAATTTTCAGCCTTCTCTATTAAATTCGATCATCAATTTATGTAATCCAATCGTTTCTTCTTCAATGGCCCGTCCGTTTCTAGCAATCCCACGTATTAAGAAGTCATCACTGAAATCACGCACAAGTGTGTTGGTGGCGATGAAGAAGCTTATAAGACCTAACAGCCACCTCCGGCGTTGATGGTTAGGGTTCCGACGGGGATTACAACGAAGTTAATGGCGGTTTTGTTTCAACTATCAGAGGCGACTGAGATTATTAGGTTCAAGAGGTAATTTTAATTAGGTATTAGGGCTCAGAATCATTAGTTTGTCAGTAATTTCGAGTGATTTTTGAAGGTTCATGAGGTAATTTAATTAGGTTAGTTGATATCAGTACCAAGGGGTTACTCATGGTTTGAGTTGTTTGTTGTGGCTTTTAACAGGTGATACTTGATGCTTACAAGGATGAAGTTATATGCTTTTAAGGTTGGACTTTTTTTTTTCGTCACTGTGTGATCATGTTTATGTATAACTGTTCACATTATATGTACATTTTGTGTTTTCAGAGAATTGTTTGACACTATCACATTGAATAAGTGAATAAGTATTAAGTTATAACATAGAATGAAGGCTTATTTTTGGTTGTTTTTGAACATGAAAGTTTACAAGATATTTTGTTCTGCAGCACTTGCTGTTTAGTGTGACTGAGCCACAATTTAGGGCAAAGCCTGCTGGTGTATCGGATGTAAGTTTATTATTATAATTTCTGGTTGGTTTTACATTTTGAATATATCTTTAAATATGTTTCTGTTTTTTGTTCTATAACTTTGTGTTTTGTTAAGACTGGCGGATAGTTTATGTTTGTCAGATAATGTGGGCAGAGGCAATGGGTAAGCTAGAAGGTATGGAGGCTTCCAACCGTGAACGTCTTTGGCCTCAACTTGTTAAGGGCTTCAATGATCTTTCTGAACGTCTTAAGGTATCTGATATCAATATGAGTATGCTATTATTACCGCAGAACCGGACGATGGGAATTGCATATATGGTTAGACAGTTAGTTGATTAATATTCGATATCGATTTATATAACATATTTTGTTGAGAAATAGCCAACTAGGCATGTTTTGACCATGGGTATGTAACTATATAAACATGTTTGATCATGCAATTAAGCATTATGATCTGGAATTTCTGTTTCCATCTAACATAATGACTTTATCATCATTTATTCCCACTTGAGATTCATTATCTATTTAAGCCATATTTATTGCACAATTGCAGAACACTTGGATATGATACTGGGAGTTTTTTTTTTTTTTTGATCTATGGTGGAGGTGGGGAGGATTAATGGTTTCTGGTATGTAAGGTGTCCGGTTAAGTGTTTATCGTGGCTCCGTCATCTCAGATAGACGACCCTTTCACTTGATGGATGGTCGGCCTGCAAACGTCGCAAGCAAAGTGGCTGAATATGTGGCTGGTTGGTGGAACCTGCTACTTGAGATGGGGGTCTGGCTTGACTTTGAAGCCCCTTTCACTTGGCTGGTTACGTGAATTATACATGGCTCACACTTAGATAACACATTGGAGTTGATCGTTTGTGGTAGTGACGTAGGCAGCAAAAGACCGAGACTGGGGACATTAGTCAACTTTTGGGTTAAGCTACTGAATTTTTCTAGAAGTTAAAAGAAGGCGTTTGGGTTGGCCCATATGTTCTTTTGAAAGGCGATTGTAGAACTTTAGTTTAGGGTAAATCAGATTGGAAAGCCAATTTCCAAATCTAAGTTATTTGGTTTTATTATTTTTGTTAAAATTAAAATGCATTGTGAAATTAACTTATGCATTGTAATCTATCTCTCAAAATTATTTTTTACTAAAACAATGCAGGTGCACCATTCATTAAGATGGCCGAGAGTGGAAGAAGATGAAACGATCATTAGCAAGTGATTGGGATAGAAATCTTGGGGCTGTGGTACAATGGTCTCCATTTTCAAGTGAATCGGACCTTCTAAAACAAGTAACATCTTTAAATTGCATGGTTTATATATATCTTTGTTTAAGGAATATGCTATTGATTTGTTTATCTTTCTTTTTTATCTTGTAGTTTGATCATATGAAGGAGCAGGGTACACGCATAATTATATACAATCTATGGGAGGATGATCAAGAACAATTAGAGCTCGATTTCGACACCGATAAACATGTTTGTTTATGTTAGCCTTGAAATCAATGCAACTATGGGTAGCACATGATCGGTACTTCTTAAAATTGACATTAAAATTTGCATCTTGCAAGATATTCAAATTCGAGGTGTTAATCGTGATGAGAGAAATATAGAAATGGCACAACAATATTGACCGGTTTATGGATGAATGGGTCAACTTGGGATTTCAATAACAGTACTGAAGGTTTCATATGTAAATTTGGAGGTGTTGAGTGCTGGCATCCAGATGAAAGTAAAGTTCTAAATATTCATCTTTCTGACATGGGGTTAAAGGGTCGGTTTCCTCTCGCTCTCAAAACTGCACTTCATTAACGGGCTTGGATCTTTCAAGCAATAATCTTGACGAACCTCTCCCGGTCAACCCACGTAACATTATTCATCCATAATCCCGTGTGCCATATTTTCCCATGATACACCTGTTTACTAGCTAATCAGGTGACCCATATTCCAACTAAATCGTCTGACCAATTCCTCACCTGACCCACGACCATTTTGACCTGTGACTCATATATATATATACGACCCAGTTCAGATCGGACCCGCTGACCCGAACTGAAACATGTAACCTGCAAACTGTGTGACCCGTGAACAAACGCGATTAACCCAACAGAGTTACTATAAAACTTCCAAATTTATGTTTCTTCTTTAACTTACTATACCCCTCGAATTTCATGTATCACTTACGCTAAATTCAAGAAGTAATTTTTTTTATTTCTAAAATTTGCAGAAGGATATGAGCAGAGGTACCTATTGATGCTTTGGATTGTTCCTGCCTTTGCAAAGGTAGCTTTTTCCTCATTCAATATTTATATTTTTCTGCTGAACTATTTTCGTTTACTCATTTAATTATCATTTTGCCGCTTTTGCAGTTACACCAGATGTTGCTGAGAACAGTTGTGATATGAATATTGCTAAGGGTCTGTCTTAGCGTAGCTAATTGTGTTACATAACTTTTTTTTGTTGTATAGCTCATTAACTTACTGTTGTATCATCTTTCAGGAGCAATGATTACTACTGACCTTAGGTGGTAATTCAATGTTTTTTTAGCAAAATAAAGTGGGACTATGGATCTAATAAGGAGTTGCTTGCCAAATGGGAAGTCAAAGCACCAGTTCATTAAACATGTATTGCGCTGGCAAGTGTTAACCAGCCGCGAAGCACGAGTGCTTTTTTTATACACATTTGTATATGATTTTTTAAATCGCTTTAAGGTCTGAATTGTGTTCTCTCCCAGTATTGCTGACCCGCTGCAACGCGCGGGTTCCCCACTATATACTATATAAAGCATCTCCCATGTACATAAAGGTAATTTCCATCCTATTTTTTAAGATGGCATACCAAAAGCCAAAACAAATTCCTATATTTTCACACTTTCCTTCCTTTTCTACCCTTTTAGAAAACAGTAATTAAGGTCATGACTAAAAGACCTAATTTTATACCATTCTTTCCCTTCCTACATTCAACGAACTTGTAATTACGAACTTGTGTGTTCCCTTTCATCGGTCATCGATAGTAGACGTTATTTATCCTTCACCCTTTCAATTTCCCTTCTCCCTAATATACATTCGTTGAATGTAAGGCAGCCAAATCGAATGTCCTTCCATTTTCCATCTGCAATCTTCAATGATGGAGAGGGAAACAGATGTGAGAGTAGGGGAGAATTCCACCGGTCACCACCGTTGATTGAATATATCTCAGTTGACAAGTTCTAGGTCTTGTTCTGCTTTTTCACAGCTTTCAATTTGCGTTTTTAACACTAAAGAATAAAGAAAACAGGGGTCACACGTATCATACGAGTCAAGAACTTCAATGGGTATGCTGTTTTCTGTTTCATAATCCTCTTCTTGTTGATTAATTTGTGATTTTTTGACGATTTGATTCATATTTTCTTAGAAACCACCTGTAGGAGTTACTCTCGAAACATGGAAGACGAATATTAAATGTTTATCCGTCACATGAAACCGCCACGAGGAAAACGAATTAGGTAAAAACACTACAATCATCTAGGCACACACCCTTCAATTTGACAATTTCATTATGTTTTAGGCATAGAAGAGCCTGTTTGTGTTATTGCCTGAAAGAAACCGATTGTTTGATTTAGTGTTTTATTGAAACAAGTGGATTGTGCTAACAAGCATGGCATTCTTTTGGAAGTTGTGAAAGTGGTCACTGATCTAAACTTCATAGTTATAAAACACACATTATTGTTAAAGAATTGTTTTATTTACTACTATCATTTGTTTTATTTTGATGATTATGAATTTATTTATATTTCACCGAATAGCAGAGATGTTTTACAACACCTTACAAATATCTGAACTCTTATCTTAGAAGTCTTTTAAATAGCTTGCCCTTAGTGAAAGTTGTAAGATTTCAATCTTTTTCAACTGTTTCACATTTTATGGTTTCTTTAAACACTTTTTCTATCCAAACTAGCCCTGTTTTCAAGTGTCCAATACCCGGGCTAGACTATGTTGTATTTGTAAAGGGTTCCGGGCCCCACGATATTCAATATGATTATCAACAAGACAGACCTCTAAATGAGGTAATCGTCAGCCGTAAATGCGCAGAGGCTGTTCTTCGTGGTGCTAAGGTAATATCCAACTATACATGTTATTTTATTTGTTTATATTTAATTAATTTTAATGTTCTTGTTGTGATGTTTGTGTAGGTATATGTGTCTGGTATATTAGCGTGCAGTGCTCATGTTGAAAAAGGGGATAAAGTTGCAGTTTCGGTTAGTGTTGAACAGCCCGGTCGTGACGGTGAATGGACTACGGGAATTACACGTGGGATTGTCCTACAAGGACTTAAAACAGGCAAGCAGCTTGTTGTCATTATTTTCCTAATTGTGTAGCTATCTGGTGGGAACATGCTGGCAAAATAATTTTTTGTGATTATTGAGCCATGACAATGTATCCTAAATAATAACTTTTCATGTTCCTTTGTTTTGTCAGGTGCCACGTTTGCACTATGTTTGGTTATCATGATCGGACCATATTCTCAGTCCATTGGTCAAGGTCGCATCAGTAGCCTTCCCAAATACGAATTTAAAATGTCCAATGGTGACGTGGATCAACCTGATGTTAGAGCATGCAAAATGATCTCGATGGGAACTAATGGCCTAGACTTCTCTATTGAACGTGCTCTTGAAATCAAGGATGTGGTATGTTTTTTTTACCCACCGGTTAAAATTTAATAGGTTGAAAAGGCCAATCTGAGTTGTGATTCATCTCAAACGGGTCAAATAAAAAATAGCTAAATAGAGAACGGTTCATAAGGTCAAACTGGTCAGAGAGTAGTTCAAGTCTATTTATTTAACGCATACAAATCCTATATCGTCTTATTTAAAGGTTTATATTAATATTGATTTTTTTCACGGAAAATTTCTTTTATTCCTTTTGGTGGATTTGGGTATGTTTTATCTCTAATGGGTCAAAAGAAAATATAAAAAAAACTTAGCTTAAAAAGAAACAGTCAAAAATCAAATTGAGTGAAATGTGGAAATTTTAAGTAACTGTGATCATTTATTTATGAAAGCACTATGTTTGCATTATGCAAGCTCGTCGCACGGTACCTAATTACCATTTAAACACATGTTATATATCCTGTGAGTATAAAATATTTGGCAATGGCTTCAGCACCGCGTTTGAAATTGATATCTTCACCTGAGTTGAAGGCGTTATTTTCCATTGATGAGTTCAGGCTTCCTTCATGGCGGGAAGGAATGTAAGTGTTTAACCAATTTTTCTATTTTTATTTTTCTTCATTGAAATATTTGTAATTATAATCTAATAATTTTGATTTTATCTATTAAAGGTGCATGGTTGAATATCTTCCCACTTTAGAGGAGATGCTTGAATCACAGGTTAGCATAGATCTTCTATATTCACTGGTCAACACTTTTTACTCTTCTATTTATTTTTACGATTTTTTTTCTTATACAGATAAGAGATGCTGTCTCATCAATCGAAGTTAGAAGGAAATTTATTACAGCATTGGCTATTCCCTTTGGAAGACCACTAAATAGTTACTTATAAACATTTGTATTCTCAAAGCCTTCATCAATAGTGTAATTGTATTCCCAATTAAATAGTTACTTATAAACATTTGTAAAGTGAACTCATTCATACCCAAAATAGCGATATTTACATGTTAAAAGGATTGTTGAGTCAAACTCATACGAGAAAGATGTTTTGGAGTCGCTGAGTGCATGTGAAAAGTTATCCTAAGAAGTTGGCTCGATCTTGAAACGGCTTAAGGTGGTTGGAACGTATGTCGAAAACAAGAAGCGAGTTTTAGTGACACTATACTTTTCTATGATATTAGTCGGGATACCCGCCGCAACGCGCGGGCATTCCAACTATTATATTTAACACACATGTATATATGATTTTTTAACGTTTTAGGTTTAAATTATGTTCTCGGCCCATATTGTTGACTCCGCTGCAACGCGCGGGTTTCCCACTAGTAGTGTTAAATACACATCATTTGTTTCATATTTAAAGCAATTAGTATAAGTGTTTTCACATACAATTCTCCTAGAGTCCTAGTTAACTGCTTAAAAGTGATTATGTATTAGTCAATTCTCTCATTCAAGTATACAACTAAGCTTAAGAGATAGCAATTAATAATACAATCATAACAAGCCTAGACATGTATGTTATCCTGTTTTAAGATGAAACTTTATAACGAATAATGAAGGTTTGTGACATAATCTCCATTTAAATTTAGTGGATTATAAGTTTAGCTAACCCATTATAAAACATGAAATCAAACCGATTTAGTTATATTAGTAGTTTGACGGTTTAGTATGATCACTTTTTTAATCCTAGTGGTAGTTTTTATATTTAAAGTATTTTCTTTTTTGTTTTCAAAATCCAACAAATATCTAAAATAAAAAACTATTTATTTGATTTGTGAGACTATTGAAATTTATACTAGACAGGTAAGATCATTGTGAGCATAGTTTATTTATCAGAGGCATATGTCGTTAAGGGGAGATCTCAACTCGTTCAAACATATGAGTAAAAAACCAAAAATATCTTCGATAATTAATAAAATTGAGTTCCATTTGGTTAATTTGGTTATGACGCACACTATAAGAAAAAGTGATATGTAATTTTCTTGTTAAATCGACTATGGCTTAATTGAATCCCTACCTTATGTGTGTTATACGTGACACCATTAAAGGGCAAATGAAAAAGTAAATTAAAGATAAACCCGATAATAATTAAGAAAAACGTCACACTTAATAATAACTTTTGACAATCAAACCCGGTTAAGTGTTTCAATAATAGAAGGGCTAAACAAACACCACTATATTTTTCAAATAATACGTAGAATATCGCCTAGCTCACAGATACTTTAAACACATCAATGTTTGCAGCAAGACTAAAATCGACAACCAATTAAAAAAATAGAAAGAACACATTTATTAAATTTGAAGATGGTTGAAACTTGAATATCTTTTTTTTTTTTTTTTGAAAATAATTAAAACACCTCCAACCCAAACGTGCAAAAGGCCAAACACATACAAAACCCCCGACCCAAACGGGCAAAGGGACAAAAATTACAACATATACATAGGATATTTATACCACTCCTTCCCGCTAATACATCTACATGAAGTTCTATTTTCAACCCAAGCATAACCCCTAGATTTTATCTTTACCATAATATCTTGTGGGCTTCTCCTAACCTGGTTGAATACCAACACGTTCCTACCTTTCCAGATACATCAAACCGAAGTGATAACCAGACCAAGCATAATCTTTTTAACCTTCTTTCCCACGTGAATAATGAAGGTTTGAATATCTAAAAGTAATATTTGAATGAGTCAAAATGAAGGCTTAGTTATACTTAAAGCCTTCCATCATCAATAAACCTTCCAAGAAACTCAACTTGATTTTTTCAGTCTTCTTACAATTATTAAAACTACTTGTGAGCTATTGTAGCTTGACTCATTAAAAACGTAATTCAAACCTACCCTAAGGTTGAAGACTAGGTTGAAGTTTATTTAATAAACAAGCACAAACACAAACTTGATTAGACTCGAGAATCTTAACGAGCTTACTACGCACATCATCGTCATCGTCATACTCAGTAAATCCCACCAATAACAAAGCTAAGGTAGAGTCTGAAAAGGGTAAGATGTAGACAGTCTTATCTCTACTACGCACATAATTATGATAATATTCATATTCATGCAATACAATATAAAAATTTACATGATCCAATTGTGAAAGTTGATACATATTGTTATATGCATAATGATATTTTTAATAAACGACGAGCCAATAAAACAATAAGACTCGAGAAGAGTTCAACGCTTCAAGCTCAAATTTGAATCGTATGAAATTAAACAAGTAGAGTACGCGTCTAATCGAGTTTAGAAATCAACATGACTCATTTAAGTAACCCTCATATGAACAAATATAAACAACAACCATACCCAGTATAATCTCACATATAGCGAAGCTATTCATATGAACAAATATAAACAAAAAGTGAAAACTCAATACCAAATCAAAAAGTGAAAAATTGATGGAACAAACATAGCAAAAAAGGCTTGTAACTTACTCAAAATGCATTTCTTTAGCTAGTTTATCTTACTAAATTTAACAAATTGTCATCCTACAACATAATAACCAACAGAAATTTACATCAACTTTGTAGCTTTTGTAAATGGAATTACAAAAGCTTGAATCTTTAACCGATTTCTAGACAAACCCGACTCCTAATTCACAAGAACAGCTTCATTACTCGAAACTTTATCCACAGCGATTTCTTCTAATCGTTTCCATGTGGATTCACGTCTAGCTTTGATTTTTTCTTCCTTCGCCTCTTCTTCTTGAAAATTGAGTAAACACTCGTTGAACAAATCAGCGTCAAGGTCAAAGAAGATTTTCCGAACGTTTAAGGTCAAACTATGCACAGCTTGATTCCAATGGTACCTCCCGTTTCTTTCGAGTGCAGGAAAGATTATTGGTAATATTACCTTGCGGTTTTGCCTGATCAAACTCTCGATGTGATCGTTGTTCCAAAAGAAAAGTGCTCTTTCTGCTACCTAGAAAATCAATAGAAAAAATAAGTATTCACTGATTTTTTTCAAATATGATCATGAGGAAATACCATATCTACCCTTCAAGTAACAAAGCTTTGAGTTTTTTCTTTCAAGAATTGTCTTACCAATATAAATTCAACACTAAAATCAATAAAAGCCGGTAAAAAGACTTAAAAATACCCTTTTGTGTGTGCGTGTGTGTGTGTGTGTGGGGGGGGGGGGGTGTCTGAGGGTAAACTCAAGAAATCTTGAATGAGACATTGGAACGGACGTTTGCTGAAGAATCAAGAATTCATACATGATTATGAGAAATACCCAATTTACCCTTGACCCGAAAACATCAATAAGCAAGCTTAGATATTTTTTAAAAAACTACCGTCAGGTTTATCGGGCGGTAAATGAGGGCCTTAATCTCTTATAACCATCGTTTAAAAAACTTGAATAATTCACCAGTACAAAAGGGATTTGCAGAAGAACTAATACATGAACATTAGGAAATACCAAATCTACCCTTCAACACAAAATTTATAAAGCTTCAAATATTTTTTTACGATAAATGAGGATCTCGCCACCATCATTACTCTATAATTTTCAACAATCAACAAATGTCGAAAACATAGGAAGGTGATCTACAAACCATAAAATTTTGCTTTTGACAGTTTTACCCTTACCCGACACCTTTGTTTGTCTTTTATTATTGTGGGAGAGTAAAATTTTCAGATATTATGGCAAGAAAACTAATTGTTGAGATAAGCGTAAAATTCCCAAATTATCCCTTACTCTAAGCAACCAGCTATCTAATTCTTCAAGTACAACATTGATTATGAAACTATCCAGTTAATATCGCCAATATGTCATCGATATATTGGTTATCGGTCACCTAGTGAGATATCGGTCAGAATATCAGTACCGATAATATCGACGATATTGGACTAATATCTGATCGATATATCACCGATTTTCCCGAAATCAGTACCTTTCTTCTTAGTTCTACATTGGTCTTTCTTCTTATTGTTGGTATTAGTGTTTTAAGTTTTAACTGTTAATTGTTAGTGTTTTAAGTCTTAATCAGTTCCTAGTTGCTACAATTGTTAGCGTTTTGCAAGTTGCAAACGGTTAATTTGTTAATGGTAGGAGAGTATACTGAATTGTTAGTGTTAAATTGCTATTCATATAAATCCTACATTATATTAAAAATTACCGATATCCCACCGCGATAACCTATATTTCAAATATCGGTCCTTGACCGATATCCGATTTTTTACTGCATTAACTGTCTAGTTATGAAAACCAACATCCAAACACTCCCTATAGAAAGAACCATATCATTATGTATATATCTATCACAATTCACAACAATAATAAAATGAGATTCTAACAAGAATCATGGAAATTAACAAATCATAGTTGATAAACTACTTGGTATTAAAAAAATGCTCAAAAGAATAATAATATTACCTGAAAATGCAAACTGTTCAAGCAACGGGCGATTTGCTTGAATAAAGGCACCATACACCGATGAAACTCCGGTTGTTGTGTCGTTTCTAGAACCTCCTCCAACTCACCTAAAAACATGATTTCTTTCGAACTGTTGGTAACCGGCCAATACTTCAGTAAACCCCTTATCACCATATCAGCCAATTTGCAATCTTTTTCAACAAATTGCGTAATACAATACGATAACTGCTGATGATACATCGCTAAACATTTCGGTTTATGCAACGGGATCAAAGCCCTAGAAAGAAACAATTTGTGTTCTTCCTTCAACGGCAAAGCAAACCCGTTAACAATACTCCCTAAAATCTCCAAAAGTTCAGCAATCCCGTTATGTTTCTCGGTCTCTAAAACAAACCTGTAAAAGATATTGTTCATAGATTTCCGAATAAACGGACGATGAACCATGAATTTACCGTAAACCCTATGAAGAATCGTCTTTAAGTACTCGCGTTCTCTAGGATCTTCGGAATCAAACAAATCTAACAACTTGAGAACAAAGTAATGATCGATGAACTTTTTTGCAACTTTTGCATCGGCTTCTGGTGATGCGATAAACCTAAGTAAAAGTTCGTATACGATTTGCAAATGGGGCCATGACGGATCCATTGACGGTTCTTCTTCTTCTACATCGTAAGATTCCAACACTTTGCAGTCGCGCGGTTGAGGCGTTAACTCTCTAAACAAATTTGCAGAAACCATTTTCACAAACTCTTGCATAACAGATTCTGTGAACTTAACATTACTAGACGCCACAAAATCGACTAATTCTAATAAAGTTTGTCGCTTTATCTCTTTTTCTTTGAGGTGTTTCGTCGGGTCATTGAAATCAAAGATCACAGAGCACATAATCACTTTCTTTATGAACAAATTCTGTTTTTCGGAGCTCGGTACATCTCTAAAACTTGGTAAAGATTCATAAGAAACACTTACAGGACCGCCATTACGAAATTTCGATTCATTCGGATTGAATCGGGTGTTTAACGGGGCTGAAATATCGGAATTCACAAGCTTTCTTGAATTCCCACTTGCTAAATCACTTCTTTTTGAACTTGCAGAGGTGAAATTAGGGTTTTGGGTACCTGAAGATTCTTGATTTTTGGAAGATTTTGATTGTTTCCTGGAAACTTTACTGAGAATTTGCTTGATCATGTCTCAAATTAAAAAAAAAAAAAAAAAAACCCTAAAATCCCAACTCAGATTTTAATCCAAATCATCAAAAACCTAGAAATTCATCAAAAAGACTATTCCAAAATCCAAAATAGGAAATAAAGCAAAACCCTTTTGAAATCCTATGATAATACACACATAACACACAAAAACAAATCTGAACTATACATTAAAAACCCACTAATCTGAATCAAACTCAAACAAACCCCCTCAAACACCATCAAAGTCCCCTTTTTCAAAATACCCCACATCAGTTTCTTTCTTTTTTTTTTTTTTTTTTTGTATAAATCAAGACCCTTATAGAAAAAGCTTCTTGCTTTTGATTTAACACAAAAAACCCATATGTAAATTAACAATCTTGGGGACTTTTTTTTGTATAAATCAAGACCCTTATAGAAAAAGCTTATGGCTTTTGAATTAACACCAAAAACCCATATGGAAATTAACAATCTTGGGACTTGAAAGTAGGGATAATGGGCAAATCTCTCAAAATAAGTTAAACAACATAGTTTTTTTTATGTAAAAAAAGAGCTTTTTTATCCCCTGTGAGCTGGACAGATGGATAAAAAAGTATGTTCACTACTCCACAAGAATCCTGCTTTACTTTCTTTCACACTTTCTTTTAGCAAACACTTGAAAGGGAATAACTGAAAAGAAAAAGAAAAAAAGTGGATCAAGTTAGTGTAGTTTCAAGATTGGGAATTAGGGTATCAAGAACAAAATTTGAAAGAACAAATATAGGGGATTTGATGGAAAGAAAATTGGGGATGGGGGTGTGGGGTGTTAAGGAAGAAAATATCTTGAAACCCACCTAACAAGAAAGACCAAGCCAGTAGCCACCCTTATTCTTTGTTTATGTTTGTGTGTTTTTCTATGTTTGTGCTTGGCCTTTTCCTTTGTGGTTGTTTCTTGACTCAAATTTTGTGGTACTTTTTTTTGGATTTGGTAAATAATAGTTTTTAGGGTTTCTTAAAAGGTTAATGATATGTATATTTATGTGTAATAATTTTTATTGTTTTTATGATAGATTATAAAAGGGGAAAATTACCAAAATAGCCAAGAATTTCTTTGACTTACCAAAATGGCCATTTGATGCCTCCTTGGAGCAGGGCATCACGGATTCAAATGTGCGGGATGCCTCTTTCAAGACCCCTCATGCGTCTTTAAATATGGAAGTGACACGTGTCTCAATGATTAGGTAGACTCCTCCAATGCCTCTGGCAGACTCCTCCAATGCCTCTGGCAGACTATTTCCAAAATACTTTAAGAAAATACTTTAAAATATTTAAAAAATACTAAAAATATTTTTTTTAAATTTAAAAAAAAAATTACTTTTTTAAATTTATATACGTAAAGATATCTTGGCTAATTTTAAGAAAATACATAAAAAATTAAAAAAAATACTTTAATAAAATATTTAAATTATTTTTTTAAAATTAAAAAAATATTTTAAATTTATATACGTAAAGATATCTTTAAAATACTTAAAAAAAATACTATACGTATATACATTTAAAATACTTTACGTATATAAATTTAAAAAATATTTTTTTAAATTAAAAAAAAATATATTTAAAAAAATATTTTTAGTATTTTTTTTAAATATTTTAAAGTATTTTCTTAAAATTTATTTTTAGTATTTTTTTTAAAATATTTTAAAGTATTTTCTTAAAATATTTTGAGAAGAGTCTGACTGAGGCATTGAAGGAGTCTGCTAGAGGCATTGAAGGAGTCTGTCAGAGGCATTGGAAGAGTCTGCCAGAGGCATTGGAGGAGTCTGCCAGAGGCATTGGAGGAGTCTACCTAATCATTGAGACACGTGTCACTTCCATATTTAAAGACGCATGAGGGGTCTTGAAAGAGGCATCCCGCACATTTGAATCCGTGATGCCCTGCTCCAATGAGACATCAAATGGCCATTTTGGTAAGTCAAATAGATTCTTGGCTATTTTGGTAATTAGCCCGCCCTTATAAAAATGGTATGTTTTCAAAAGTTGTTATTAATATTTTATTCAGTTGTTTGATTTTAATAATCCTAACTTTGACTTATTGATCGGGATAATTTCAACTAAAAAAACGTTTACAGAATTCAGAATTACTAACTTCGAATGTATATTTCTCCAGTGATGGTCTCGTATTAACTGAAAGGTAACTCTCTGTTAGTTTATTTATGACGTATACTGCTTATGTCGCAAAACTAAGTCTTTTAAAAACTACGTACATAGATCTCGGATCATAACATTACTATGCATGACCCTCTGAACTCGACTAAGTAGGTCCAAAGCCTCAGGCGCAAGGAAACCACAAATATCAAAAGCAAATAGAATAAACAAGTGCATGCGTTCTCGTGTTTGCTCACTTTGCTCGAAACAACCTTTAAAGCAGTCTGGTTCACAGTGAAAGCACTACCCCTAAGCCCACAAAGGGAAACCCATGTAAGATCCACACACGCGTGTTTTCCTCCTTAACTGAAGACCAAAACGTCGGCTGGTCTAAAGAGTAGATCTTCCTTTCAATATGTCAGTTAAGAAATTCACAGATGTCTCTTCTTTAGAAGAAATCCCAGCACACCTAAATATGCCACTAAAGAAATCATGTCGATACTTAAACACCGGGAGCTCTCTGCAACAATAAACTGTATACCTTGTGTTAAACTCACTTTCGACATTGCTTGTAAGAAGACTTTGATTATGACACCAATTAAAAGATTTTCGATTAGAATAAATAATAGTTTTTGAATTTTCCCCTGTAGATTTGCATGCCATGAGTAGTTGAATGCTTTACTTGTGTTAAAAATTTTGACCGAAGGTTTCTTCTCTAACCGAGTCAATATAACCACATCGTAATCGTCTTTTATTAAAGTTTATTATTGTAAATTAAAGTCGTCAGATGGTACCACATTGGCGTTCTTGTTAAACTTTCATATTCTAAAAATGTTGACATCACTATACTTTGGTCAAATTTTAATTAAAACAACCATAAACATAAATAATTTGATAAGTTATACAAATACAAGATTCCTTAATTCTTTTGTATCTTAATTTGTATTACTTATCTATACTATATTATAATACATGAGGGAAGGATTCCCAAAAGTTAAGAACTTCTTCCCCCATTATTTATAAATAAACCCCTAGAATGAGGGTAAAGTGGTCTTTTAAACCATAATTATTTTTTAGTCCCTCAATCTATTACATTTAAATCCTTGACATTTAACATAATTATGGGTAATTAGTTACACTCCCCCCCCCCTTTAATTCTTTAATGTATTCCTGCGATATCTTACAACCCGTAATGTTTTAAAAAAATCCGAAGGTACCATGCCGATCGGCACATTTTTTTAAACGTTTCGATAGTTGTCTTTTTTAGTTTCGCCGTGCGTTCATAAAGTACAAATAGCCCATGCGTAAATGTACAATTGATTAAAGCCAACATTTGTTTTTTACCCAAGCCAACTTTGACCATTACCTAGCTACCGTGCATTAACATTTGTTTTTTACCCAAGTTTTTTGTTTTGAACGGCATTAATAAACTAAAATATTCCCTAATTTTACTTGTACAGAGTCAGTTTGTTGTGACATGTTTAATATAGTATAGATAAAACTCACAACAAACTTCCTATTAAACATGCCACAACAAACTAAACAGGATATGTGCATCTTATTTTAAAAACTTAAAACTCACAACAAACTTCCTAAATAAGTGGATGACAAATCTAAAACTAAACCCTAATGGACTACTATAAATACATAGCAAACACTCACAATTCTACATTTCTATTGCTAAACAGATTTAAAATATGGAGCCAGTTCTGAATTCACTTGATGTGAAAAAACAAGCATGCGATATTGAAAAATCTAAGGTCGGTTCTATGATAAGTTTTGTTATATCGCAATAATGAATAATTGTTTTCTTTTATTTACTTTTATGTGAATACTAACTTATTTGATTTTTCAGATTCAACACACCAATTTAAACACCCCAGTTGTCGAACAAGCTTTTGTTAGTTTTTAAGTAATATTTTCGCTTATAATCTTTCAAATTAACAAGTTCGTTATGTTATTATTTGGTGTTTTATTGTAGGATGATGGTGATAATAGTGTTGAAATTATTTCTTATGGTGCAATGTTCAGTCCATACAAGTCTAATATTCAACGTCAATTTAGTAAAGAGGTAATTTTAAAATTTATTTAATCTTTTTTAAATTTTTTTATTCAATATTTGTTTTTTTATAAAATTTATTTAATCATTTTTTAACTTTTTTATTAAATTTTTGTTTTTTAAGGATCGGAAGTATGATAATCAAAAGAAAAGATCTAAGAGACTCTCTGAATGGAAATGGGTCGAGGTTATAAATTTAGATGATTCTGAGGACGATGAGATTGCTGATTCGAGCACAAACAAGAAAAACGGATAAAAAAAAAAGAGAAATTAGATGAAATATATCAAGTGTTTTTATGTTTTTTTCATTTCCAGTTGTTTTTGTTTGATCTAGACTATCCCATGAATAATAAAGTTTATTTTATATTTGAAGTTTATGTTTTGTGTTATTTTATTGCACTTATAATTTACATCTCGATTGAACTAATATACTTTTGTCATTTGTTTAGTATTTTTTATTAACAAACGAATCTTTACATGTTTAAAACAGTTTTCTATACTTTATTTATTATTAATTTTTATAACAAAACAAAACTTTGATATTTAGTAGATAGAAGATAAACTATGTTCCAAAATTTTAGGAATTATTTAATACTAATTTACGATATTAGTAGATAGATAGTAAACTATATCCCAAAATTTTAGGAATTATTTAATACTAATTTACGATATTTATTTAATACTAATTTACGATATTTAGTAGATAAATAGTAAACTATGTCCCAAAATTTTAGGAATTATAAGTCAACTAATTAGGTCCTCCAAGTTAATTATATGGGATGAGGCATCGATGGCGAAACGTCAGGCGATAGAGGCAGTTGATCGAACATTGCAAGACATTATAGGTGTTAGGCTCCCATGTGTAACACTTATGACATATATCCACCACAATAATGTTATCATATACAAATAAGAAAACTACCAGCAACGAGTGCCGCAATCCAAAGTGTCGCCCCCGCCGCATCGCGCGGGCACCCTACTAGTGTCTTTATATAGAGTAGAGTAAAATGTTAAAATAGTCCTTGAATTTAGGTTATTTTTGTTACTCTTTACTTTAGAAATGAATTTTATATCTAGGTCTCTGAGGTTTCATTTATGTTATCATTTTCATCCAATTAGCAAATTGTGCTAAAATTTTATGTTAACTTCTCTCGTTTTTTGTCGTTTTCCTCATTTAATTAAAATATATTATGTCATAAAATGACGATTATAACCTTCATTAAAATGAGGAAAACGACAAAAGGAGAGAAGTAAACACAAAGTTGTAATCCAGTTTGTCAATTGAATGAAAATGACAACAAAAATGAAACCTTAGACTACGGGGAGTGGGGAGTAGGGAGCTTGGGTTGGGGGTTTTGAATGACACATGGCACTTGTGAGCTCCACCACTCCACGCCCAAAAAAGTGGGGTTTTGAATGCGTATATTTTTTTTATATTAATCATAAAATTTAAATAAAGTAATTTTAAAAAACTATAATAAAATAATACATTACAAAAAAAAAATCAATCAATCGTCTTCATCTTCCGTTGAGTCGAATCTAGGAAGTGTCGAAACAGTTGTACCAAATCAACTTGAAGGTTTGAACTTATTTGTCTTGACTCGATTAGATTTTGGTTTTGCGTTCTCTCTTCGTTGCATATCACTAAACGTCGGTTTTCTCAAGTATCTTTTCATATATAGTTCATTGATATACGCACAAAAATTGTGAAGACTTTCCTTAATCACTCGTGCAGACATTTTTAAATGGTCGTCCATTATGTCGGAACTATTGCCATAAGACAATTGTCTTAGGGCGGTTGTGACCTTTTGCCACGTGGTAAATCCAATCTTACCAAGCGCATCCGGTATTTGTTGGAAATAAGGATAATTATCCTCTAAATCCTTTGATATTCTTAAAAATAATTTTTTACTCATACGAAAACGACGCCTAAACATGTTTGCATCATACGTTGGTTCGGGTGAGAAATAATCTCTTACCAGCAAATCATTTGCGGTTTCGCGTTCACAAACTATGTACTTCCTCCGTTTGGGTTCGGGTTGGGAAGTCCCTTCATCTGAATCTTCAACAATAGCTTTCACGACCGTCGTCGCTGTTGATAATAATATTTCTGCTCCGTCGTCGGATGAGGATGACAAAATAAACGTATCATACGAATCGCTTGAACTTGAAGAATCCATTGGAGGTTTGTAGTGGTTTGTGAATTTTTTGATAGTAAAAATGGTAAGTATTGTTTGATATGTGTCACGGCCCCCGGCCCGGTTTGACCCGGTTCAGGAGCCGCGGGACAAGAATCCCGTGGTATTTATTTAATTGAGTTGACAGCGAAAGATTTTAGCAGGATCTCTTTTTAAAACTGAAAATGATTATTTTATTTCATAATTCGGGATAAAACCCCGGTAGTTTATAATAAAGTGATTTCACTGGGAAAACCTTATTTTACAAAACATGTTTCTTATTTATATTGAGCCACTTGCTTAAGCTTGTAGTGCTTCGCGGCACTTTTCTTGGATCACAACAGATCACCTGAAACATGTTTGAAAAAGGTTTTGTCAGCGGGGAAATACTGGTGAATCATTCTTTTTGCTTAAAACGACACATTGTTATAATTTACAGTATTAAGAGCGATTACAATGTTTATATATATCAACCATCCACCCAACGGTATTTGTCACTCGACCACCTATTGGCTATCTCGTTGTCCAATGGTGACTGTGACTATGGTCATATCACCCCTTGGCTAACCCGTTGTCCAATGGTGACGGTTATCAAGTATTGTATACAAAACCCCACATACCGGCTGTAATTTGGAGATTACAAAGACTTAATCCCTGTAATTATAACTTTGAAAATAAACATGATTTTGAAAGCAATTTGGTAAAAAGAGAATGACTCACATTGCAGATTTACACGGGCAGAGTTTAGCCTACTGATTAGCCTGATAACCTAATTTAAATAACAATGCACACGAACTAGGTCAGTAACTAATACAGCATTTACGATAACTCACGAGATTAAACCCTCACGACAAATGACAAAGTGCAATACTTAAACATCCATCGAATTCACGACGAATGACAAAGTATAAACCCAATTTGAGCAGCACTTAAACATTCATCGGATAGTTTCAAGCGATCGGACATTAAATCGTAGCAGCGATCGAGTTAATACCCGGTATCGTAGCAGCACCTCGCTATTATGAAAGTAATTTTCGAGTTTGGACAGTATAGCTTCGTTTTTATTAAATGTTTTCGACACCATCGAACTGCTCATGAGCCAAGCTATTTATAGCTGAAAATTGGCTCTGTCGTTGCCCGCGTAAACCATCGGCCAAACTTTACGCGGCCCGCGTGGCCGCCTAGTCTACGCGTAGGTCTGATTGGTCACGAGTAAGGTCGACATGTGCAAGCCACGTGGCCCGGGAACGCTTATCCGGTCAACCATACACTGACGCGGCCCGCGTAAGGCTAAGCTAACCCTTACGCGGCCCGCCTGAAACCCACAAATGTTGTTTTCTTAGTTTTTCATGCACAGTGGTGTTTCAGGGGTCCGAGTTTTCACTTATGGGTTAATTTGGGACAATTTTGAGAGTCCTTACAATATGTATAGAATATAAATAAATGATTTTTTTTAAATAGCCGTTGGCGAACGGCTATGCCAAACGGCTAGCCCAGCGGTCATATGCCACAGCCAATAGTAGCCAGCCAAGTCATCTCTCCACCCCACCCCACGCCGGGCTTCATAGCGACGCTGGCTGGGCAACGCCAAATCCAACGTTGGCACGAAGTGGGTTAGCCAGCATTGTCTGGCTTCCCCCGCCAACCAACGCTACCACTGCCTGCAATCTTAGGGACCTAAATGTAAAACGTTTCATTTTTAAATGAAGTGACAAAAATAACCTAAGTTTAGGGACCATTTTAGCATTTTACTCTCTAAAGTATAAAATAAGAAGAAAATATTATAATAAGCAACCAAATGGGTGGCTATTAATATTGGACGTTTATTGGGTTGGTCATGACTCATGACTTATGAGGACTTGGAGTTTTATTACTGCATGGACCAAACTTACAACTACTAAAAAAAGATAACTTAACCTGGTCGTGTGGACTATTCCAAATTCAAAGTCAAACTTAGAGGCTTAACTATACATGGAACGTGACGTAATAATCATAAAAAATCTAATTAGGAAAAAACAATTTTTGAAATTAATTCATTAAAATTAGAAATATGTAAATTAGCTATTTTTATAATTTAATTTAACATTTATTTCAATTCTTTGTATTTTAATGAATAAAAAACACATAGTCTAAACTTATAATATATACTTATATACAGGTCACTCAAATACTAGGGATGAGCTTGGTATCGTACGGACACTGGTACCAAAAGTGGCCGATACAATATGGTACCGATATTCAAAGGTAAATCAACCCAAAATATCGTATTGTACTGAACTAAAAGTACCGATTCTGAAAAACGTAAAAAGTAGATACCGAAAACGCCAGGGCCGTCTCCGAAAATCACAAAAAAGAATTTGGCTCTGTGCAAGATAAAAAATTTGGGCCTTATTCATTAATCGATTATGTTTCTTTATTAATTTGAGTCAAGTCATTAATCCATTACACAATAAAATAGTTGGGTTTATGAATTTGGTTGACAAAAACACTTGGTCTTTAACGTTTTTGGTTCATAAATTCAATAACAAAATTTATTTTTTATAATAATAAACCAGTCTAATTTATTAAAATCATTAATAATAATAGTAATAATAATAATAGTGCACTGCAATTCAGATTATGTAAATTTATTTATAAGTCTAATAATGCCCTGGATGGGCTTCAGGGCCCAACCATGAAATCAAAAAAATATGAAAAAACAGATGAATTGTTAGTGTCGAACTAGAGACTTGAATGTTAAAGGGGAAGCGCAGAACCATTCGGACTACAACACGCATCTTGTTTTTATTCTGACTATAAATATTTTATATAAACAAAACGTAAAAAATTATGGGCCCTTAAAGTTTTTGGGCCCTGCTCGGTTGCACGGCCTGCACACCCTTTGAGCCGGGCCTGGAAAACGGCTCAGTACGATATCGATTCGACGGAACGCAGTACCAAATGTCCATCCCTGTAGTAACATAATTTAATTAATATGTATTTCGTTTCCCTTTAGATGTATGAAATTTATGTGTATTTGAAATATATGATTATTAATGATTGTTACAACTTTTTTACTATATTTATTTAAGTTAAAAAAGATATAATGTAAAGGGGTAACTTTTAAAGAGAGAATGTGATATTTCAAGAGTCTTTCGTGGATGATATGAAGGGGTAAATGATCTAGGGATGAGCATGGTACCCGTTTGGTACCGGTACCGAAAAACGGGGAAAAGTGGTACCGGTACTGGTACAGAATACACTGGTTCGGTACCGGTACTTACCGGTGTTTTACCCGTAAATACCGGTACTGTTCCGTTACCGAAAAACGAGGAAAATGGAAACCGGTACTGGTACCGAATATACCCGGTACGGTTCAATACCGGTACCAAATGCTCATCCCTAACATGATCTCCTTTATTGAAGAATGTATCATTTTCTTATAATCTAACACTGATTAATTGAAATCTTTTTTTAACAAAGAGCTTATAATTATTGAAGAATGTATCATTTTCTTATAATCTAACACTGATTAATTGAAATCGTTTTTTTAATAAGGAGCTTATAATTTTGTGGTATAAAGGACTCAAGAAATGTAGTAAAGTGTTACTTTAATATTTATTTTATGTAAATAATACAAATTTTTTTATATCCTTCTCTTAGACATGATAGTTGATATGTCCAAGACCCATCCACAGGACCACATCAAACAAAATTTAATTGTTTTATTTTTCATCAACACATGGCCTTAAACAACATGTCTTTTTTTTATTATTAAGTTTGACATTTTTCAGAATAAATAATCATCTTGACTTTTCTTTAAAATCAGCATCAGTTATATTGGGAAATTATATTTTAATAATCACAATTTTGACCCAGAAACTAGAATTAATTCCAACCCTGGAAATGTTTACTTACAGTTTCAATTTTGAACATATTTTTGTTCAGCAATCTCATACTATTGAAAAGTTAACCCAGTTAGTTTATACTGATGTCATCAAAACTTTGATTTATTTGCCACAAAAACAATCTACGTTATCATAAGTTTGATTTGTTTTTTTTTTGGTCAAATAAGAAGTCCACCTCAACAAAAACTAATTGATATGTGACTACGGAAGGAAAATATATCTAAAGTTGTGACTGTATGTAAACATTTTCTGAGTTGGGGATTAATCTTGGCCAATAGATCAAAGTTGAGATTATTAAAATCTATTTTCCTTTATATATATGACTAATTCAAAATTTTCTCAATTTTATTTGTTTACTAGGTAAATATTAATAAAAAAAAATACTAAACAATTGAGAAACAATAAACGGAAATGATTTCATTTAGTTACTTGTTTATCAAGTATAGCTTGGACTCACAAAAAAAGTAAGCGAGAAAGTTTTCAACGTGTTGCACGAATCTTAGACACATATCACAACCACTTATTTATTAGGTATAACTTAACGTCGCAAAATCTTAAAGAACATAAACAAAACGGACAACGAGTCAAACGAAGATACACACCTTTGACAACCAAATTACAACGTATAGGAATACGACGCTCGATGATTTGACAACAGATTACACCCTATCAGAATACGATCCTCCATGATTCTCTAACCTAAAATATAAACTTTTATGGGCACAACACAATTTCATCTAGTTGGACTCACCCCATCAAGGAGAATGACCCCCATCATATACTTTCTGAGGACAGCAAAAACTCCCCTCTGACATCCAAGTCCCAAGTCCCTAATCCATTTATCCCTCTTTGTTGACCACAAGAAAGAAGCCAAATCATTACAATCTTACCATTTTACAACCAGGCGACCAGCAGGTCATATTGATCCACCTCAATAATAATTTGCCACCCTTTCTTGAAGAGCTACCTACTTCACTCATAATTCAACTATTGTTAACTACGAGTCAAATCCTCCACCTTTTAGGAAGCGACACCATTTTACACTTGATACCACTAGGCCAGAAGCCCTTTGATACGTATAATGTCTATGTGATTCTAACTAGAGATGAGCTTGGTACTGTACCAGTATTCAACCGAAAGTACAAATCTTGACAAAAACAAAAAGTGGGTACCAGTACCAAAAGTGGGCAGTACGATAGGGTTCCGGTATTCAAAGATAAATCGACCCAAAATACCGTACGTCACGGGTATGGTACTGAACTAAAAATACCGATCCTGAATAACGTAAAAAGTTAGTACCAAAAATGGCTAGACACACTACAATATTGGTACTAGTACCCGATACCATATATTCATCCCTAATTCTAACAATAACATCAACCATAAATAAGAAAACAATGGCCTTAATTGTATTTAATAAATTTATGTTTTCAAGAATCACTATTAAAGTTGTTTTCTATATGTTATGTTTTATGCGTTAATTTTTTTTAAAGCTAGCTTCAAAATTTTCTAGACAAATACATCACAGTCTACATGATATAGAATTTGAACTTTCAACCTTTTGATTATAGAACCCATCACTTAAACATCAAGATATCTCGAAAAGATGAACAATAGTTGAATGTTATAGAAAACATTCAAACAAATTATCTGATTATTATATTGTATTATAACAAAACCAAATGTTAGTAGTATCTTTTACATTACATTTTATTAAAACTAATAATTTTTCAAATCACAAAACCATTATAACTAAACAATATATGTATCAATAAGAAAAAACTTCATAGAAATGCATACAAGTGAATAAAATAAAATAGTTTTTTTTCTCTACCATTATATATATCGATTTTCTTAAACAATAGAATTTTATGTAATACACGACTCTTACCATCCTGAAACATGGCCAATATAGGTAAGAGGCTTTCGTGTGTTTGTTTTGTAACCATGAGAATTTGTTAGTGGAAAACTCACAAACAGGTGAACTTCAAAAGGTTATGACAATCAGGGGCGGATCCACATAGAGTGGGTCGGGGTCCCCGGACCCCAATGTTTTTAAAAAAATTAGTAGATTCGACATATTAAATTATATAAGGACCCATAAATACAATTAGGTGGACACCATAAAAACAAAGGGAAACCTGTTGTAGTGGTAAATCTCTTTCTTTACCAACAAGAGATTATAGGTTCAATCTTTGTATAGCTTGTTTTTCCTCTTTTTTTTTTAAATCTAGTTCAAACCTTGCTATGACCCGACCCGAACGAGGACCGACCCGAAAATTTTAACGTTTTGTTATGAAAATTTTGAACACCGAAAAAATGCCCCATTGAAAAAAATCTTGGGTCCGCCAGTGAAGAAACACGGAACTAATTTTAGGTTATTAGTTTGGTTTATGTTTCGACCATAAATGCTAATCTTCTTAATCCTTCCTGAGCAGATGTCTTGATCTCCCTGCAAAACACTAATCACACCATTAAGCTCGTTAAGAGGGGAATATGAGGGTTTCCCTCTTAACCACTCTCCGGAGTAAGAATAAGTATATGTTTTGAGGGAATAAGAGTGTGATTAGTAGTGAGAGAGCAGAGAACAGAATAGAATTAACATGTACATGAAAGTCCCTATTTATAGAGATGGGCTGATGGGCCTTGGGCCCGGAGTCGACAACAAGGAATATCCTTCTTGTCCCTTCTGTCACGACCGTTAGTGTTTCTAGAAGGGCTAATGGAGCTGGCGCACCCTGAGTGGAGCCATGTGTCCTGGCTGTCGTCCTTGTAGTCTCCCTGACATCAGCAGGTGAGTGGAGATCATAGGGTAGGTGTCGCGCCCTCTGGTTGGTGCCATGTAGGCGTCCTTGTGTACCTTCTTGTCTCCCGCACGATTGTTAATCGTGTAGCACGATAGGATACAGCCTGTTGGATGCTGATTGACCTATTTCTCTGCCACTCGTACCCTTCGTATTATCCAGAATGAACCTGTGCTTCTGTACCCGCGCGGCCTCTGGAGCACATCCATATAGCCGGCGCAAGGTCCAGGGAGTGCGGGTTTTCATCCAGGATGCTAAGTGTAGAATCTGAGCTTTTAACTTTGCTTGGGCCTGGCGCGCGACCTAGGTTTTACTTATTTAGTCGGCGCGGGGTCTATAAGTCTGTCAGATTGATGTAGTAGGAGTATGGTCCCGCACGCGACTTGATTGGTTCACACGGCTTTTTGGGACCATACTCCTTCAGGCACTGATGACAATACCAGCGAAAGTAGGATTCAAACCTAACACTTACTACCATGCCATCCCTTAGGATCAAATATTTGCTTTTACATGGCTAGAGATGTGATTTTTTACTCGCACCCAAAAAAGGATTAATTCATAAATTCTTATTTTATCGCCACAAACAATTAGGATCTAGTAATGCCAACATGAATGTAAGAACTGATTTTGAAGCACTAGTTACAAACCATTAAAAACACAAAAAAAGGAATTCAAAATCTCATCAATACGCAATTATGCAAAGCATTTTAGTTGTATAAATTAAAAAAAGGTACCAATCGAAACGACTACGGATACAAAGAAGCCGAATTACGTTGAGCTACCTATCAAACGCTTTTATATTTTAGCTAATTTTTACTTGGCCCGTCAAATAAAAAAAGGTTCTTAGGTACACCACTCTGACATATGATATGGGTCGTATCAATGGACGAAAAAAAGTGATATGGGTAGCATTGGTCTATACAAGCTGTACTGGTCATATCATTGTCACATCAGTCATTTCTTTGTCGGGTGAAAAAAAGTGACACAAGCCGTATTAGTAGAGGCATAGAAAGTGATACACGCCGTGCCACTTCTAATGTACCAGTATCCTTACCGGTTGTCGATTCACTTCTAACGAGCACAAGTAATAAGGCCCACAAAACAAATAATTGTCAAATCTTCAAGCAAAAACCAGGAAATATTGGTGGAAAACACCATCATGACCAACAACAAAAGTACAAACAAAACAAACATAGATGTAGATCATGATCTTCTATAACAAACTCACCCACCCCACCCCCACCTAGGGGGTGTTTGGAAAGTCAACTTTTGATTACAAACACATATTTAAAGTAGAAACTTTTGCTCATTAGTAACAAAAAATGGTTGCATCTGACATGAGAAGAATCCTGCACATGTCAGGCTAATCAGTATTAAATGTTTCAGTTTTGCTATCAACAAAACCTGTCCATTTTTATACATACTAGTGGGATTCCCGTGCGCTTCGTTGCGAGCCTTTGGTCATTATTGGTTTGGTTCATTACAGTACCAGTACAATACCGGCACTTGGCATAGCAATCGTTGCCAATCGACATGTTTTTTAAATTGATTGAAAACCCATAAAAACGAATACCTGTACTAGTATCAGTGTTGTTTGGTCTGTATCGATCCGTTACGATACCGGTATCGTACTGACACTTGATATAGCTTACGATATCCAAAAAATACTTTATTGCGAATATTACTTTGTGTTAATTATAATTGATAACAACAACCTAGGTTTTTAAATGACGCGTTTCTAGATATTTTTATTTTTTATAGTATAAACATACAAATAACATGAAGTGTGTACTTTGTAGTACAAGAGAAAGAAGGCAAGATGACAGCTGCAAAAACTTGTAACAACTAACAAAACTTCCTTAACATAACTTTTGTATTTTCAGTATTGTGATTTAAGTTGCAGTTACAATTCCTGCAGCCTAGATATTCAATTATTTATCACAGGTAAATATCCTAGGTGTGTTTATAATATTAACCAGGTAAATGCATAATTTGACATTGCATTTTAACCCAAAAAAGATTTTTGGGGTATTGGATTTTAATAATCCCAAGTTTCACTAATTGGCTGGTAATAATCCCAACTTCAAAAATTGCCTACAACAGTCCCAACTTGTAAGATTTTGGCCACCAATGATCCTTGTCTAACTGGGTTATAACCTTGTTGGGCTGGTGACCTGCAACTTATTCCGGCGACCTGTTTTACCCCTGAAACCACCAAACGAGACCACCACCAATCATCTCCGACCTCCTGTAATCTTCTCCGCTTCTCAAAAGTTTGAAATTTCCACCATCTACGCAACTCCGGTGACCTGCAACTTATTCCGACGACCTTCTTTACCCCCGAAACCACCAAAGGAGACCTCCACTTGTCATCTCCAACCTCTAGTGACCTTCTCCGCCGCTCAAAACTTCAAAAAACTAACTGGGTTATAACCCAGTTAGACAAGGATCATTGGTGGCCAAAATCTTACAAGTTGGGACTGTTGTAGGCAATTTTTGAAGTTGGGATTATTACCGGCCAATTAGTGAAACTTGGGATTATTAAAATCCAATACCCCAAGATTTTTTCATGCACTGAAAACCCTTTTTAAAGTTTATTATAATATTATAATATTGACAAGGTCTAAGTAAAAATAAAAATATATCTAGAAAAAAGGTAAGTTTGATACCTGACTCCTCTTTAAAATCATTTTGAAAATATAGTAATTACCTAGAATAACTTCTATGTATGAAAAAAAAAACAAATTTTGCATGATGAATTGAGAACTGATAAACTTACAGTATAATTTACTTTTTCTTTGCCTTTCAAAAAAAAAAAAAAAAAAAAAAAAAAAAAAAACCTTACAGTACAATTTCTTGCTTCAGATTGAGTGCTTACAAGAAACACCGCCGTTGTCTTGAGTAATTTGCATACATCATTAATTCATCATTTATAGGTTGCATGAGGTCCTACAAGTGCATAACAAAGAATCTACAATAATATAATTTTTGTATAAACTCGGAAAATGCATAGTTGACAGTAGTGGCAATTTCGGCCCATTTACTTATTAAAGCTTGAATGACTACGTTTCTCAAACGGGTCAAACAAAATCACAGCTGAAAAAGAAACAAGCCAAAAGTCATTAAAAGTGTATGTTAATGCATACAACTTCTTGAGGCCTTATAACGAATAACATGGATTATTAATATAGTTTGTAATCATATTTAAGTCTACACGCATATAATGATTACTTATCCAAAGATAACGAATGGTAAGTAGTCGAAAGACCTGCAAGCCGAAACATGTGCATCTATCTCCTTTCTTACCTTTTCTGCAATAGACACAAACATTGGAATAACACAAGATTGTACCAGTATCGCATCTGTGTATGTGAACTGCAACTTAAAACAAAGAGGGAGAAAGTCAGTGGCGAAGCTTGAGATTTCCGACCGGGGGTCGAAAACGTATATACCTAATATACAACTTTTATCAAGCAGCTTAATGACATGTTTAGACCCTTAACTAATGCAACTTTAGCCCCTCAGCTTTAATATTAAACAGCTTTAGCCCCTCAACTTTAATAATGACATGTTTAGTCCCTCAACTTTAATAATGACATGTTTAGCCCCTTAACTACATCAAACAACTTTAGCCCCTCAACTTTAATAATAAACTTCAGCCCCTCAACATTAATAATGACATGTTTACCCCCTCAACTTTAATAATAAACTTCAGCCCCTCAACATTAATAATGGCATGTTTAGCCCCCCTGAACTTTAATAATGACATGTTTAGCCCTTTAACTAAAACAACTTTAGCCTCTCAACTTTAATAATAAACAACTTTAGCCCCTCAACTTTAATAATAAACTTCAGCCCCTCAACATTGATAATCACATGTTTAGCCCTTCAACTTTAATAATGACATGTTTAGCCCATTAACTAAAACAATAGCCTCTCAACTTTAATATTAAACAACTTTAGCCCCTCAACTTTAATAATAAACTTCAGCCCCTCAACATTGATAATCACATGTTTAGCCCTTCAACTTTAATAATGACATGTTTAGCCCATTAACTAAAACAACATTAGCCTCTCAACTTTAATAATAAACAACTTTAGCCCCTCAACTTTAATAATAAACTTCAGCCCCTCAACATTGATAATCACATGTTTAGCCCTTCAACTTTAATAATGACATGTTTAGCCCATTAACTAAAACAACATTAGCCTCTCAACTTTAATATTAAACAACTTTAGCCCCTCAATTTTGATAATGACATGTTTAGCCCCTTAAGTAAAACATCAAAAACTTTAAACTCTCACGATTTGCTTATTTTTATCTACGTTTCGAACCCGTTGCGGAGCACGAATGGTAACCCACTAGTTCAACAAAAAAAACTCACTTATACGTTTCTTTGGTATTATCACACACTTATAATAAATAAATTATAATTGATTGTATGTTTCTAATCATTAATGATTATAAGCAACTATATATCCCATAACCTTCCAATTTCCATTAAGTGGAGTGGTGGTTGTATTAGTACTCAATGATGCTAAATTGAATAGTTAGTCCTTGAGATGTAAGGGGTAAGCTTTAGGCACTAATTATAAACTATACTTTGCGAATATAACTTGATTCCTCCTTTGGTAATTATTCTTTGCTTTCGTCTCACACTAAAGCCACACACAAACACATTAAAAATATTGGAACTCTTAGAACCAACTCCCTCCTTTGTTTATATACATAATTTTTTTATTAAAGTTTTGAATAACCTTGTTGGGCCCCTCAGTTTGATTTCACTAAACTTTGATCCTTAAAACTTTATGAGTAAAATGCAAAAATAGTTCCCGAGTTTAGGTCTTTTTGACACTTCAATCCAAAAATGATTTTTTTTTTATCTGGGTCTTTAAGGTTTCATTTTTGTTGTCATTTTTACCCAATTGCCAAACTGGGTTAGAATTTCCTGTTAACTTCTTTTTTTTTGTCGTTTTTCTCATTTAATTAAAATATATTATGGCATAAAATGACGATTATAACCTTTTAATTTAAATGAGGAAACCGATAAAAAAAAGAGAAGTTGACTGAAAATTCTAACTCAATTTACCAATTGGATGGAAATGACAGCAAAAATGAAACTTCAGTGACCCAAATATAAAAAAATTTGGACTGAAGTGTCAAAAGTGGCTTAAACTCAGTGACCATTTTGGCATTTTACTCAAACCTTATATTAGCATTATGGTCCAAAAGTTCAAAGCAATTTATGACAATAGGGTTTGATTGTAAGATAATTATAATGGACAATGTAGACATGTCATCAACGAGTATCTAATACCATATTATGCAATATAATATCTAAACTCATTACCTTGAAGAACCTTGCTTGCTTCTTAGGGATGTGAATTAGGGTAGCAACCTTGATTGAAATAATCAAAGCTTGGGTTACATGCTTCCTTATATTGGATATTTTAAAGTGTACCGGTTGAACTGTCCGGTATAACCGGTTAAACCACCTGGTACACCCGGTTGAACCGTCCGATACACCCGGTTAAACCGTTTCTGTGCCAAAGCCGGTATGGTATTAAAACCGGATTTTAAAACATTGTATATGTGTATTATAAGAGCAAGATAGAGTATTTTTGGAGCGAGATTCAAGGCAATAGCTATTTGAACATCTTATATTTGTGTTCCAAAATTAGTGATGGTGTAATGTAATGTAATATTGATAGTTTTCATAACAAAGCACTAAGAGTATATAAAAACTTGATTATACAAATCAATATTGTTGAATATGGTTAAACAACCAACCCGCCCCTTAAGAAAATCCTTTCATATAGTTGATAGACATCAAAATACCAAAAGATAACGACATCAAAAAAAAAATATTTATAAATTGGTGTCGCTAATTGTTATAGTCTGACATTATAAACGAAGACGCATAAGTAAAAATGAATGTAATAAAAAAACAATGAAAGAGTACTTCTCTTTTGTAGTTTAGCACCGTAAATTATTTAGTTTGACATCATAAAGGAAGATACATAAGTAAAAGTGAATGTTTATAAGACAATTAAAAAACAATGAAAGAGTACTTCTCTTTTGTAGTTTAGCACCGTAAATTATTTCTAAAAAAGTAATTACAATGAGTATACAAAAACTTACATTTTAAACAACAATTACATTTTGTTTTATTTTGCCACCGAATTCTATGATTATCCACACTTCAACACACTCAACTTCAGGGCTCCTAGTAATTTATAAATCATCCAATTATCTAAACTTTATCAACCAATAAAAAATAATAATTAATTACGTTAAAATTGCAATAACAATTCCATATCTACACACAAGGGATATGTTTGGCAAAAGTAGCGGGGTATGTTTGGCAAAAATAGCTGATGGCTGGTGGCTAGAAGCTGGTAACTGATGGCTGGAAGTTGTTAGCTGGTCGTTGTAGCTGGTAGCTAGTAGCTATAGTTTTTTAGATATATTTAGTGTTTGGCAGAGTATCTGGAGCTTTTAATAAAATGTATAAAATGACCAAAATGTACATAACTAAAAAATTAAAAAGTTAGTGCATTTATAAAGTTCATTATTTTTAGAGGTTAAAATAGTCATTTTTTCCCTAAAAGCTTGTAGCTCCTTCTAAACGCTACTAGTAGGAGCGTTCAACCAAAAGCTTCAAGCTCCTAACCTAAAAACTTCAAGCTCCTTCAACCGAACAAGACTTTTTATTATGTAAAAGCTTTTTCTTAAAAGCTTAAAGCTACAAGCTTCTAAAAGCTACATACCAAACATACCCAGATTTGAAAAACCAAATAGAGAAGTGGCTACTATTTACATAATCTAAATTTATAACATTTGTGTATATAGAGGTGTAGGGGTTATGCTTTGTGAGGTTTTAAAAAAGAAGACTGATGTTTTTTATTTTTAACCCAAAACTAATTATTTTTTTTACTTATAACACCAAAGCTTTTATTTTTTTACAATTTAATCTCACAACTTTTATACTTTCAACTTTGGTCCTCTACACTTTTCATCATACGCAAATTCTTCGTGCTACGTTCTGTTTAAATTTTGCGAGTTAACACGATACAACGCATGCGGTTCAACGTTTTTACGTCATTCATTTTTCTCCGTCTGATAGGTTAGTCGCAATGGGCGGATTGATGTGTGTAAAATGCAACATATAAATTACATCAAATAAGGCATAAAACTAACCCTTTTAAGTACTAATATTGGAAAAAGAGTGTTTTTGTCTTCCTTTTGTATTTTCAGGATTAAATGAGCTCAAAAACGCAAAAGAAGCAAAAAGACAGCTAAATCCAACATAAATACAAGAAAAGGAACATTAGTGGACTGCCCGACCCCTCAACGGCACCTTCCAAAGCAAAATAGAGAAGTCAGAAGACTGAACACGCCCCGTGCTCAGCCAGCACGGGGCCGTGCCCAAGAAGCAGCAGAAAATACAAACCTATAGAAGCTTCTATTGCCCACCACGGGCCGTGCCCAGCGGACACGGGGGCGTGTCGAAAGTACAGCAGGCGCATTTATTGTAATTGCGAATTACAATTAATGAGGAGAGAGAGTGTCAGACAGGCACGGGGCCGTGCCCAGCGGACACGGGGCCGTGCCCAGCTCTCTGTTCAGCCTATAAATAGGAGTGCTTGGATTCATTTCAACTCATCCCTTGGCACACCACCTCTCTCACACTTCATCCACCACCCACCACCATCACAACACCATCATCCACCACCATCATCCATTGTCCATCGTAGAGTGTGTGAGTCGTCTCGAGATCCAAGATTGATCGTAAGAGTTCTTGACAATCAAGGCCATGTTTGCCTAAGTCTCTTACATCACTTGGTGAAGACAAAGTGTCTAGTATAATACTTTTTATTTCTAATCTTTTGCACTTTTTATTTGGTTTTGTATTAATGACTTTAATAACTAGTTACTTATGTTGAAGGTGATATTTCCTTATCGTTTGTCCGTGGTGTCTTGGCATTATTTTACTGTCTATATAAAATAAAGGATTTTCACCATTCATATCTCCACGGTCTATATGGAGGTATGTTGGCTACCTGGTTGGGGGTTAAGGGAACAGTTTGGTAAAGGTCTTGCCATTGTTCAGCGTTTAGAGGTCCTGCAATGGACCTGGGTCAATTTTAGTAGGACCTCCTTCAATACTTCACGGTATTGGATGGTGGGGGTCCAAACTCTTTGATCCTCTCATAAGTTAACTACTATTAATACTATAACCCGACTATTTAGGACTGTATCCCTGCTGACTCAGACTACTTAGCCGAGGGTAACGTCACCGCCAAAAGCGGGGCCTACCACAATACTGCATTAATAACTTAATTCATTATCTTCCAATAATCCACCCTTTTAGGATTGTATCCTTGCTGACTCAAACTACTGGGGTGAGGGTAACGTCACCTTCAAAAGAGGGGCCTACTACAATAACTAAGATAATCTCTTAATTATGTGCAAAAGTGCGGAAATAATCAAAGGTTATACTAGATACGAGTCGGAACCAAGCGATTCATCTTGTCTATCTGTTCTTATTTTATTTTTTATTTTCAGCATTTTAGTTAGTTTTTATGTTTTCTTAGTTTAAAACATTTTTCTAAATTTTTATTTTGATTAGACGTTGAGGATAAACCGGTACTAAAAGCTCTTGTGTCCTTGGACGACCTCGGTATCTTACCAACGCTATACTACGCTCAACGATGGGTGCACTTGCCCATATGTGTGTTTAGTGTTAGTGAAATATCGTGTTTTATAAATTTAAAACTTGGCTAAAATAAGTGTTAAAAAGGGCTTAAAATATACACCTAATATATATAACACTTCCACGCACATCAGGATCGTAGATCAACTTCGTTATTTTTTTCTATGTTTTAAGTTGTGGTCTAAGTTATTCGAATTAACATGTCGAAATTCAGTGTTGGTGGCCCCGCCACAACACGAGGGTCCTTAATACTTTGGCAGGTTCGTCTTCAGTGTTGGTGGCCCCGCCACAACACGAGGGTCCTTAATACTTTGGCAGGTTCGTCGCAACGTGCGGGTCCTAGATCAACTTATTTACTATTTTTATGTTTTACGTTTCGGTTTAAGTTATTCGTATTAACACGCAGCAAGTTTAGTGTTGATGGCCTCACCACAACGCGAGGATGGTTAATACGGGTTGATTTTAATTTACCTTTTATTGTTACTTTTTTTTTTTGAACGGCAAATTTGGATCACTGACGGACCACTAGAGTATCATCTTGTTACTAGCGGAACCACCCGGTCATATCCATCTTCACTTGGCAGTAATGCCTATACACCAATTCAGGAGGAAACCCAATAAATCTGAGAAAAACCCTTTTGTGGGAATCGAACCCATAACTTAATGATCATAAGTCTTATTCCACCACCATGATTTGTGTTTTTATCTTCATATTATCCTTGGATTATTTTTTCTATTTAAAACTTTAAATTTATCCCAAAAAAATCACGAAAAAGCGGATGGTTCCGAACAAAAATAGAGCAAACAATCCAACCAAATAGTTTACCATTACGGTAATTACCGGTAACCGGTAAAACACCACCACAAACGGTCAACCGCAAAACCAGATACATTCCAAACTCCCGCCACATGAACCAGTAAAACCCTAACAACCGGACACGTGTCGGTTTCCACCTCATTTACTCATACTAATACTCCCCACAACACCTTCCCATTCATCTCCTTTCCCACACTCTTTCTCTCTCTACAATCCCCCACTTTCTCTCTCTACAATTCTTCCAATTTCACCATCATTTTCCCCCAAATCGGATCGAATTCTCGTTCGATTCGCTCTATGGCACCTGCATTCACCCCCAATTGATTCTCACAGCCTCCAATTTTGACCAATTCGATCGCCGTTCGTCGTTCGTTCGTTCTCACCGGAAGCTAGGGTTTTTTCGTGGTTCAATCAGGTCGAATTCATCTACTTATTCAATTGTTTGACTTAGTTGTATCGGATTTGATTGATTTTTGTGTTATTGTTTGTGAATTGAGGTTCTGATTTGAATAATTGAACGTTAGGGTTTCGTTATTCGTTGATTCTTTATTTGTACAGTGTTTGTTAATAATCTGTATTATAGGTTTATACAAGAAACTCTGTGAAATTTTTGGAATTTTTGGAATTTTTGGCGCCTTTTTTTTAGTTTGCCCCCAAAAAGTTAGGGTTTTCTTGTTTTGTTATTTTTAGGTTTTTAGGTATTCAACAGAAAACAAACAAAAAAAAAGGTTTTAAAAAATAAAAGAATAAAAAATAAAAAGTTAGGAAGTTCTTCCTTTTTCCCCTTTTGGTTTTGTCATGTTGCTTGTCTTGAATTTCTAGGGTTTCGTTGAATTCGGCTTTGTTCGGTTTCGTTGAATTCACTATTGTTCGTTTTCGTTCGGTTCCTTTTGTTTCGTATCCGAAAAGGTGTCTTTTTACCAGGGTTTTGTTGCTTTCAGTTTCATTCGGTTTATTTCTGTATCCGAAAAAGGTATTTTTGTTTCTAGGGTTTATAGAAAATGGCATTGAATTACTCTCAGCGTCCGATTTTTCCTGCTCATACGTCGGAAGACAGTATGGTTTCGCCGCTGAGAAAAGTGAACAGTGAGAAAGGGGGTCATGATGAGTTATATGATCGGTTTGGTTCACGGAGGGAGATAGTTGATAAAGGTGGTTCACCGGAATCTGTATCGAAAGACATTATTGAATTGTTGCCATCGGATCCGTTTGGGATGGATATTGATATTAGTACCACGTTTACCGCGATTACAGGATGGATTGGTGATTTAGAACTTGATTATGGGGATTATAGGAGAAACACATTTGTGAATCATAGAGAAGATTACGGGTTATTCGCAGGTTTCAATTTCTTTTTGAACAGTGCTATGAAGTTCCAGTCGATTCCCACTAATTTGATGTTCCATGATCAACACTATAAGGATTTTGACTCAGTGAGTGAAAGTGTTTTTGTTACAAAATCTGAAGAATCTGTAAACGATGTTGCCACGTGCCCTGGTGTTATTGGAGGAGAGCCCCATGAGGCTTTTGTTCTAGCTCTTAGTTATTTGGGAACTAAAGATCTTCTTGCGGTGGAGCGTGTTTGTAAATCTTTGTGCTCCACTATTCATAACGATTCTCTTTTATGGAGAAATCTGTACATTGATCAGCCATTGAATGAGAGAATTACTGATGATATTCTTGTTCAGTTAACTAATCGCGCTGACGGTAACCTCCAGTGTCTGAGCCTAATAAAATGCCCAAAGATCACCGATGATGGTCTCAGGCGCGTTTTGGAAACGAACCCAAAACTGACCAAGGTAAACAATTGTTTCAAACATTCTAATTTTTTCTTATCGTAATTTTAATATGCTTACTGCATTTAATATTGTCATTAGGATACACCTATATATCTATGCAGTTGATGCGGTAAAATATTGGATATCTGTCAAGGACCGATATTTGAGATATATGTTATCTTGGTGAGATATCGGTGGGATATCATGCAGAATTCATATATATATATAGCAATTTAACACTAACAATTCAGTGATATATTGGTTATATATCAGTTATGCACGTCAATATCGCCGATAATATCGGTACCGATATTTGACACCAATATTTTTACACGGGGACTGATAACCGATATATCACCGATATTAACTGCATAGCTATATATAGCCAAGATAATATATTATTGTATAATCTGTTTGATCTGTTGTATTTTTTGTAATGCCAATAATGCCTTGTTCTTTTTAATATAGTTATTCATTCCTGGATGCACACGACTCAGTATCGATGGTATCTTGAACAATCTGAAGGCTTTCAACTCGAATACAGAAACCGCTGGTATAAAGCATATAAAAACAGGTGGATTTTACGGAATAACACTTGATCATTATGAACTGTTGAATAACTTGTTGGGAATTCAGAAAATCAATTACATTCCACATTATTATCACCGGGCAAACTCGTATACGCCATGTGATGATGATCGTGCTATAGATGTTGAAATTTGCCCTAGATGTCAGAACCTGAGGCTCGTTTATGACTGTCCAGCTGGTGGTTGTCAACCGAAAGAGCAATGTAGAGCTTGCATAATCTGCATTCCTAGGTGTGCTGAATGCGGGCGGTGTGTACATAATAGTGAATATGAAGAAACGTTTTCGTTGGAGTATCTTTGTTCAGAATGTTTGAAACAGCTGCCTAGGTGTCAAGAGCCACGTGGGTAGATTCGTTGGTACCACATTTGATTGAAAGATGAAAAAAAAGCTCATATTGGTTTGTGATGTTTATGAATCATTCCCCTATATCCGTTTGCCGGTCGAAATATGAAAAAAGAAAAGTAACAAAAGTATGTTAGAAGTTGGTTAAAGAGAGGGGTGCTGTTCTCGTTACATGATAGGGGGTCGGATTGCGCGCTTGCACGCTTATCGAGGGCATGGTTAGGGTTCGTGTTTGGGTTAGTACTTGTTAACATGATGAGATGTGGATGTGGTTCGGGGCCTTCGGGTTCGAGATCAGGTGTTATACTGTTATTCATGGATGCACATGCTGTGGGTCAATGGGTCGACGTTGTTGACCGCTACAATGACGTGAATCACGTGATCTCAGTTTTCGAACGTGATAGTGCGGTTGGGGCTATTTGGGTGTATGCAGGTCCGGTCAGCTACAAGACCGACCCGTTTCATGATCGTGGATACGTTTGTGGGTGGCCCGGTATGTTTCATTTTGCTGAGTCTGTCTTTTCTGTTTTTACCATACTGTTTGTTTGTAATGACAATAAAGACTTTGTATTCTGTTGTATGCATATTGCTTTGTGTCAGCACTTGTAGTTGCTGATTTGAAAAGATACAAGACCATGCAGGGTACAATTGTTAATGCAGTGGGTACAACTGTACTAGTGTATTACAGCGCATTGGTTTTTGTAGTTCCAAAAATAGAAAATGCAAAAAGGTGTGACATGAGTACAAGTTTTGGCGACATTATCACGGCTTAGTTGACCAAGATGTAGTTTTCACGTGATCACTACTTTGATAACTTGATTACAGGGTGTGGCAATTGCATCATATCACGTGATATGTTAAATATTGTTGTTTTTTTTTTCTTTTTTTTTTATAAACGGTAAATTCGCTGATCCATTTTGACCAATTAATGTTTCTTTGAATTTCTTATTCTAACCGAGTGTACTTTTTTGTTAACGCAAAGAATCTCATGTGTAAACTATACCCTGTTCGGGGCTATGTCCAAGGTCAACTTCTCGACCGTCATAAGATTGTACCCCTTGATGGGTAGGAACCTGAAACCCTCACCCCCGTGTCAGGTCTGAACATGAGATTAAAGCCTCAATTCGTCCTTTCACCAGATGACCCTCGAAAATGGCTCAAGTGAGAATCGAACCTGCATCTCCACTAGGGTGAGCACCTTTTGACCACTAGACCAACATCTTAGGAACCGTGTGTACTTTTAACCGAATGATTCATCGATAAAATAACCGTGTGTACTTTTAACTGAATGATTCATCGAATCATTTTATCGTTGCACTTTTACCCTTTTAGCCATTTTTCAGACTCTTCTTAGATCTTGAATTAGACGATGTTAGGTAAATTGATATCGTTTGCATAAATAACACATGATATAAACAAGTATTATGTGCTAGATAACACCTTTTTTACTTCTGTGGTGAATTTTTTTTTCCTTATATAAAGTGTGATGTGATGCAGTAGTGTTGGTATTATAATTTGAAGTCAAAACTCATATTTTTTTTTTTGAACGGCAAACAACTCTTTATATATATATATAAAGACCCAGCAAGGGACTGGAAAAACTACAACCGAGAAAGAAAAAACAAAACAAACCGAAAAAGCATTACAAAAGATCGGTTACATTAAAACGAATCCAATTCTCCCACGAGGGAGTCTTCAGTCTAGCTCGGTTGGAAATCCAAAAGAAAGCGTCCTCTTTGATTAGGTCCACCGTTTTTCTAACAGGGACAAAGGTGTCTTCGAAAGTTTTAGCGTTTCTAGCCCCCCAAATCCTCCATACCGTCGCCAAACTAACGACATGGACAATGCGTTTCCACACTTTGCTCCCCGGGCACTCCTTTAACTCATCAAAGAGATCCATAAGATTATTGCAATCGGTCGGGAATCTAATCCGCATCCAAGCTAGCATGTTCCACCAAATGCTTTTGGCCCACAAACAATTAAGAAAAATATGATCCGGGGTCTCTACCTCTAACCCGCACCGAGCACACAAAGTATCCGGTAACAGCACCCCCCGGTGTACCAGACCTTCCTTCGATGCTATAAATCCCCGGGTTGCTCTCCAAGCTAGAAAGTTACACTTCAACGGCGCCCAATAATTCCAAAAGAAATTCTTGCTCTCGGTTGTCTCGACACCCCCCGAAACGGCATCCAGAATGTCTCCTCGGACCTGTTTAGTAGAGAACGGAACCCCGGCCTCGGCTCTCCAACTCCACTCATCCACAGAACTATTAAAAGCAACCTGCCCCAGAAGTCTCATAAGATCACCTACTTGCATCCACTCAGTGACCGAAATCGGGTCCCTAATCCAATCCCATCTCCATTGCAAAGTATCTCCAACCTGAATCGCACTCGCCTTAACGGAAATATCTTTAACCTTAGCTAAACTAAAGATATCCGAGAAGGCATCTTTGAGAGGTCTATCCAACAGCCAACAGTCTTTCCAGAATTTTATATTTGCCCCATCCCCGAGCTTGGCAACCAGCTTCTCGTCCAACTTAATGCCAACCTTCAAAAGATCCGCTTCCGTCTTGCCTATATCTTTCCATACTCCTGGTATACTTTTGTTACAAGGGATAAGTTTTTCACCTCTCCTAGTCTTGTGAATAGCCGTGACAACCCTCGCCCAAAGGTGATTGGGGTCCTTCTTAAACCGCCACCACCATTTGGTTAACATGGCCAAATTAAAATCCATAATCCCCCCCATTCCGAGCCCACCTTTTCGCTTAGATTGAACAAGGAAGGCCCATCTAACCCATCTAATTTTATGGCCCGAACCGGCCGTTCCCCAAATGAAATTTCTGTGAATCTTTTCCAGTTTGTTTAAAACACACTTCGGAGCCGAGAAGAGCGATAGAAAATAAGAGGGAAGACTCCCCAACACGGCCTTGGCTAATGTCATCCTTCCCGCGAACGACAGATGTCTAGCTTTCCACCTAGAAAGCTTTGAGTTGAACTTATCAATAATAGGTTGCCAATACCTAGCTCTCTTCATATTGACTCCTATTGGAATACCCAAGTACGTGAAGGGAAAAGACCCGGCCTCACACATAAGAAGACTGGCCAAATGAGACACTTCATCGTCACTCACCCCCACTCCATAAAGCTTACACTTACTATGGTTAACTTTAAGGCCTGTTACAAGATATAACCATCTCAACAATCGGTTCAAACACACCGCATTTTCCTCCGACCATTCCCCTAGAAACAAGACATCGTCAGCGTAACACAGGTGAGATAAAATAGGGCCATCATTCGGGAGTTGAACACCTTTGAACAAGTTGGACGACATGGCTTTATTAATAAACAAAGTAACAACTTCCATAGCGATAATGAATAGAAACGGCGAAAGAGGATCTCCTTGTCTCAGACCCCTCTTGAACTTAAACTCTTTAGTTGGAGACCCATTGATAAGAACCGAACCCGTCCCGGACGCTAAGCATCCTTTAATCCACAAAATCCACTGATCAGGGAAGTTCATACCTTCCATCATATGGAAAAGAAATTTCCAGTTGACGGAGTCATACGCCTTTTCAAAATCAACTTTGAAAATCAATAACTTTGATTTCCTCTTTTTCGCCCAAGCCACCACTTCGCTAACGATCAACGGACTATCTAGAATATTCCTCCCACCCACAAACGCAGACTGCGTTGAAGAAATCACTTCTTCGGTAACAAGTTTCAGCCGGTTCGCAAGCACTTTAGCTAAAATTTTATATAAAGAGCCCACCAAAGAAATTGGCCGAAAGTTAGATAAAACCTGAGGATCTTTTATTTTTGGTATCAAGGCAACAAAGGAAGGATTGCATCCTGGACTGATACTCCCACTATAGAAGAAATCCCTCAACACAGCCAAAATAAAAGGTTTCAAATTTACCCAAAAAGTCTTAAAAAACTTCAAAGTGAACCCATCCGGGCCCGGAGCCTTACCGCCATCACAACTAAAGATAGCGTCTTTAACTTCTATTACGGAGAAAGGGGAGCACAAAATACCTCCATGTTGATCAGTTAGTTTCGGCAAGCCATCAAAAGAGAATTTCGGCCTTCGTCTAATTGGCTCGGAAAACTGTTTCTTGAACCAATTCCACACTTCAAATTTTAGCTCAACCGGGTCGGAAACCCAATTGTCATGAAACCTTAGGCCGTTTATCCTATTTAGCGCAATGTTCACGTTAACCATCTTGTGAAAGAAAGAAGAGTTCTCATCTCCGAACCGAATCCAGTTAACACGAGATTTTTGATGTAGGTTTTTCGCTTTAACCTCCTCCACCTTTTTAAGCTTCCCCATTAAATTGATTCTGGTGGTTTTTTCGGTCATGGATAAAGGCTCCAAATCCGCTTTTTTCTCAATTTCTTCTATTCTAGCCTGCATTTCCAACACTTCGACATTCTCGGCTTCGTTAACCGACTTTCTCCATTGTTTTATATCTAATTTAATTTTTCTCAACAGAGAAGCTAACAAGACATCAGTGCTGACTCCGCCAGAAGGATTAGCCAAATTACTAACCACTATCTCCTCCAACCTTTTTTCTCCGACCCATGAGTTAAAAAACTTGAATGGGATGGGGCCAAAATCGGAAGGGCAACAGGAGAGGACTAAAGGGCAGTGATCCGAGAGCCCTTTCTTAAGCACCTCCAATTTAGCCAAAGGCCAATACGACATGAATCCATCACACACCAAAAACCTATCGATTTTGCTCTTTTTGACCTCGAAATTATCGGAAATAAAAGTGAAGTTACCTCCTACCATATGGTATTCAAGCAGGCCAGAATTGGACACGAATCCGTTGAAAGCATCGGCCGCTCCCCGATCGAACCGGGAATTGACCCGTTCTTCACCACTTCGGACCTCATTAAAGTCGCCAAACATAACCCAAAGCCCGGAGAATTGGACTTTTAAGTCAGCGATTTCCTCCCACAATCTCCGTCTACTGCCTGGATCATTAGGCGCATGAAGATTAAGAACGTTAACTCTATCTGCCACCCCATTGAGCTTCCCCGAAACCAAAAGAAAACGCTGATTCTGAACGATGGTATCTTCCGAGAAAAGATCCGGGTTCCACAAAGACACTATGCCCCCAGATCTCCCCACCGAATCAATCGCAATCGCCTTCATGTTGGACCTATCCCAGAAACGACGAAGGAAGACCTCCGACAAACCCACCTGATGAGTCTCCTGCAACCCGATGAAATTGCACTTCGAATTGCATTTAATCTTACACACCCAAGCCGCTTTATTTGGGTCAGAAACCCCATTGACATTTAGGGAAAGAAAATTCATTGAGCTCTGTTACCTTCCACTTCCCCACTGACCAGTTTTTTCACATGGTTTTCGAAGCCATCGATTTCTATACCCAGACAGGATCCCATCCGAAGAGTGTCTGCCACTTCCTTCTCGAACGATTGCCGGCACTCCTCCTCCGCGTTATCGACACCTGTCATCTCCACTGGAACATGGCTCGTCCCTGCCCTAAGAGACTTTCTTCTTTCCTCTTCCTCTAGTCTAAAAATTTCTTTCAGATTAAATGGATCTGAGCTGACCTCCGCGTCCACCATCTCGTTCAAGTCAGGTAAAAGCTTTTGCTGGACCCCCCTTCTAGAAGATTTGACTAACTTGGATCTGGTTGTTATGTAGCTGGGCCGGTCCACATTAGGCCCAGTTAGAGGGGAATTAAAAGAATTGAAACCCGGGTCCACTATTTCTCTCTCATCCATGCTGGCACCAGCTGCCCCACCTGACCCACCTGGAGAAGTACAAACATCCTCATGCGCCGCAGTCTTGGAATACGAACCATCAACCTGATTTCCCATGCACGAAGGAACTTCAACTGGCATGCAACCCTCCGACTCCCCACCCCCTATCTCGCTAGACTCCGCAACTTCCGGCGACCAACCGACGTCGGAAAACTCCGGCGATTCGTCTGAAAGGAAATCGGGGCTCCACTGACCAGCTATCTCTTCCACCCAAACTTTAATCGAGTGACTTTTCCAGGTAAGGTTCACCTCCAAAGAGATACGATTTCCGGTATGAACCAGGACAGCCATCCTATCCTCTGCCATATTACCATCAGCTGATGAAGCTTCCGACTTGACTAGAAGCCTTCCACACCTCTCTCCAATCCGATTTAGCACATGCCGATCCCATAGCGAAACCGGGACCCCAATCACCTTAATCCAAGCTACCCTTTCAAACAAGGGTGGGATCCCGTCCCAAACGTAAAGCCTAGAGAACCAAGACGCCCATAACTCACTTTTGTCTCTTAAGAAATCATCAGCTTCTTCAACGCTAGAGAAAGAGACAAGCACTTTTAACCCGCCAAGATATCTTAACATCGGTCCTTCGTCCACTAAGCCCGCAAGGTGCGTTTTTAAGTTGTTCAGGATCTCAATATCTTTAACTTCTCCGACTAGGGATTTGAACTCCCGTTTCTTTTTAGTGTCCGAATTCAAGGGGGGTAACTCAATGGTGATTCCCGTATTAACCCGCTTCTGGGGTTGCACTACGTCGCTGTAAGACCTCCCATCATTCCTGTTTATGTTTAAGGTACCAGAAGAAGAAGATGATAAAGGCGGACGGCCTTGACTATTAGGCTTATTAAAATTCAATCTCGAGAAAACGGAGACCCTAGTCCCCGAATTTAGCGACCCAGCCTTGGTGCCACCCCTGTTATATTTAGCCACATTAACCCCAATCACCGCACCATCAATCTTGACCTCCTTTAACTTGTTGATCCACGAATCCACTTCCTGAACCACTTCCTGAACGTTGGACAATTTTATGAAACCAAAAGCATTGCCGGCCCTGTCTCTTTTCCACGGAACAAAGACGTCTTCTAGGTTGTCCAAAAAACTGAACGCCCTCCATAACCTGTCCCGATTACACCCATCCGGCAGGTTCGAGATGAAAAAAGTCGTAGCATTACGAAGCCGAGCTTCCCTACTAGCGAACCTTTTCTCCTGCCTCACTTCTTGCTTACTGAGCACCGTGTTCCAATCACCGTTTTTCCGAAAAGAACCCCTCCTGCCACCACGACCCATCGGAAAAAGGAACAAGAAACGGTATATCACGGATCTTTAGAAGGTTAATAGGATTCGAACCAATCTAGCTGAACTATAAAAATAGCCGCGATCAGTATCAGACCTACTAAGCAACCAAGAAACCGGATACGATGAAGAAAACGGAAAAAAAAAAAGAAACCCGGAACGAGACCTCGGACCCGGAAGGCGAATGGAGAAAAGAAAGAAACTAATTAGGGAGAGAAGTAGAACCAGGGATCTCCTGAGAAAAAGGGAATCCAGTAACTTCGCCCACTAATCGGAATCAATCCTCATTGTCGAGCACTTACCGGCGGCCGGAATGAATTTCTAATTTTGGTTGTGAAGAGTATCAGTTCAATAAAGACGTCATCTGGATATAATGAAAATGTACAAGTCAAAACTCATATATTTGAACATGTTCAAGGTCAAAGTTTGAGATCTAAAAGTCTGGCAGTTTTTAATTCTTGTAACAGGTACAGGGAACACAAAGATGAGTTGGAAAATCAAAGTTCAAAGATGAAAACCATAGGCTTTGACTTGGTTTTAATGTGAACTTTCAAGAGCATAGTGAGTCAAAACTTTGAGATCTAGATAAATGTCAACCCTTTCAGCAGTTCCCAATCTTAAAAACACCTTTGGTTACCTATGTCATTATATATTAGGAAAACGTGACACGATTTGGTACTCAACAGGTCGAAACGGGTGACCATTGATTCGGGCAAGTGGTGTGAATTGCGATCACAATGTTTTTAGGTGCATTCAGGTAAAGGGTAGTCTTAGAGTTTTGGTATTATGTTGTTTTCAACATCCTGTTGATTGCTTTTATATGTTATGGGATATAAATTTTGTCTATTCTGTTATTTTTAGCGTCCTGTTGATTGTTTTTATATGTTAGGGCTGTAAATCTTGTGTTTTTATAATCCGAAACTAGGGCTGTTCATGAGCCGAGCCGAGCCGAGCCAGGCCAAGCTCGGGCTCGGCTCGATTATAAACCGAGCTGGCTCGGCTCGGCTCGGATTTGAAACCGAGCTGAAAATCTAAGCTCGGGCTCGGTTTGGTTTTAAACCGAGCTAGCTCGGCTCGGCTTGGTTTAGCTCGATTTTATAAAAAAAAAAACTAATATATACCTCTTAAAATTTAATAGCCTAAAATATTATTCAATAATTTAAAAGAATATATTCAAAATAAGTTCAATCTAATACAATTCAAACCAAAATCAAGTTTAACAACGCAAAATAAGTTTTAATTTCAATAAAATACAATATTAGTTCATTAGTATGGTAATCAATCTTCAAATATGCCATAAATATCAAATTACAAACCTATATACATGTAAATAATAATCAATTTTTTTGTAATATATTATAATGTATATAAAATTAAAACTTATTATAAGTAAAATAATTCGAGCTAAACCGAGCCGAGCTACAAAGCGAGCCGAACCGAGCCAGCTCGGCTCGTTACGAGCCGAGCCGAGCTAGGCTCACTTTCTAACCGAGCCGAGCCGGCTCGGCTCACTTTTAAATCGAGCCAAATCGAGCGAGCTTTTTCCGAGCTAAATCCGAGCGAGCTTCGAGCAAGCTCCGAGCCGCGAGCTTTTTGAACAGCCCTATCCGAAACTACATCATTCCATAATAAAAAAAATATTACAAAAGTTAATCCATAAAAAAAAAAACCCAATGATGGATGTGGAATGTGGATGAAGCTAGGTTCTACTAAGAGGGTAATTCGGCATATTTTTTAGCACTTAAAATATTAAAAGTCCAAATTAACCTTGACCTGGTACAACTTATTTGTCGTTTCCCAAGTATACTTGTATGAATCGTGCCGAACAAGCTTCCGGCATCCGGTTTAACTGGTTCAACCAGCTGATTTAAACCGGTTTTTAAAACCTTGGTTACGGGAGGTCGTTGACCATCCAACTAGCAAAATTTTCTTTTAACAATGGTATTCAATGTCGCCGTTTTCTTATAATATACGGCAGTTACATCATCGAAGAAATTTGAGTTAAATGCTATTTTAGTCTCTGTGTTTGGGCCATTTTATCAGTTTAGTCCAAATGTTTCATTTTTCGCCTGTGGGTCCAAAAAAGTTTCATCGTTGCCATTTTAGTCCACTGGGTTAATTTTAACCATTTTTTCTGTTAACGAGAAGTGCAATTCGGTCATTTTATATGGCCGAATTGTTCTTCTAGTTAACAAAATTACATATAAAATGACTGAGTTGCACTTCTCGTTAACAGAAAAAATGGATGAATTTAACCAGTGGACTAAAATGTCAACGGTGAAACCTTTTTGAATCCACATACGAAAAATGAAATCTTTGAACTAAACTAGCAAAATGACCTAAACCACATGGTCTAAATTCACATTTAACTCAAGAAATTTTGTAGAGTTGTAACACCCCAAAAACCCGAATGTTTATATTCGTTAAAATGTTATGATATGGTACATCTAGTAATAGATAACTAGGCTATTTAACCTACTTAATTGTATGGTTAAAATTATTAAAAGGTGGAATGTAGTAGAATGTTTAGCAAAGCAAACAAGGGAACAAACTTGAGGGACCAAAGATGAATAAGGGGGAAAGTTATGTTTTAATTAACAAAACACACACACAAACACACATAGTGTGTTCGTGAAAAGAGCAGGAAGCTCCCATGGAGCCAAGAACCCTAATTTCATCAATTCCCTCAAATTGGAAGGCTAAACGAAGCTCAAATTCATAACCAAACACGGATTAATGATCACCTTCATAAGGGGATCGTAAGGTATGTCCTAGATTCTAGATTGGTGATGGTGCACGAAATGGGTTATGTTGTAAATCACGAATTTCCGCTGCGACTTTTGTCAAATATGTGTTAGGGTGTAACAAGTTGGTATCAGAGCCCTGGTTTGAGAGATTCAAGTGGAAGAAGGTAAGTGCTTGAACTCAAACCTGTGTGCTCTTGTGATAAGAAACCCGTACAATCCAAGACTCGGTCAAGATCCAAAGGTACAAGAGAATGTAAGTATGTACTTATGTATACGCATAAAGAAACTGACGGTTTTGTATATGCAAGGTAAGTATAAGCGTTTGAAGAAGATGATCCGCGAGTGCGGTCAAGTACCGACACCAAGGCATGAAATAAGATAAAGTTGAACCCAGGTACGTAAATTCAATATGTCGGTATATGAAATGGTAAAATGCATTAAGGGAAGAAAAATGCTAAATGAAGGACCATAATGGTATAAGTAAACATGTTTTGAAAAATGATACACGTGCCGAAACCTAATTCTTCGGACATAAGGTGACAATTACATGAAGACACGAAACTAGTATGTGGATTGTGTACCTGGCCAGTACACGTGAAGCATATGACGTTCGTGGGACCATGATAATTGATACAGGTATGTCCGTTAGAATTAAGTAATAGGTGGACGTGAGGGTGAAGAGAAATGTAAGACTCTCAAGAATGAGAGTATGATATGCTATGCTAGAATCCGCGAGACGGATTCGAAACATGATATGCTATGCTAGAATCCGCGAGACGGATTCGAAACATGATATGCTATGCTAGAATCCGCGAGACGGATTCGAAACATGATATGCTATGCTAGAATCCGCGAGACGGATTCGAAATATGATATGCTATGCTAGAATCCGCGAGACGGATTCGAAACATGATATGCTATGCTAGAATTCGTGAGACGGATTCGAAATATGATATGCTATGCTAAAACCCGCGAGACGGATTCGAAACATGAAATGCTAAGCTAGAATCCGCGAGACGGATTCGAAACATGAAAGAAGTTAAAGTATAAATGAAATGTCTGAAACCGTTAGATGGATTCAAACATAGGAGGTACGAAAGGTATGAATGATGTGTTCGAATCCGCGAAACAGATTTAAGATATGAAAGACGGAACTAGTCTATATAAGAAGAAGTCGATAGCTTGACCATGTGTGCGTCAAATAAGTCACATAAGTAAATGTAAGGCAAATGAACAAAAGAATGATTGGAATGAAAATATCCGAATGCGTAAATAACGAAGGGATATCTATGGTACAAATAACTAAAGAAATGTGGGACGATGTTAACTATGAAGGTAAGCACGTAGATGTGACTATAAAAAGGTAGTTTTGTTGTGATGACAAAACAAGGGTTAAATGTTATGTAATGCGTCTATAGAATGAAACCTTAAAGGATGAGATGAAGGTATTTAATCTGTTATAAAATGATCATATGAAGGTAAGCGTTATTATAAGTTTAGATAAGTATGTATATTGACCTGTTATTAACGGGTCAAAGGAAATGAGAATGTTTTGTGAGAGTATGCCATGGAAAGTATAGACTTGTTAAGAAGAGGAAGCCAAGTGATTGAATGATTATGAAATGAGATAGGATGATTACTTATGATTATAATGTGACTATGAAGTCAAACATAGATGTGTGTGTGTAATATAAATGAGAAAGGTTTCGGGGACGAAACCTTAATTAAGGGGGTAGACTTGTAACACCCCAAAAACCCGAATGTTTATATTCGTTAAAATGTTATGATATGGTACATCTAGTAATAGATAACTAGGCTATTTAACCTACTTAATTGTATGGTTAAAATTATTAAAAGGTGGAATGTAGTAGAATGTTTAGCAAAGCAAACAAGGGAACAAACTTGAGGGACCAAAGATGAATAAGGGGGAAAGTTATGTTTTAATTAACAAAACACACACACAAACACACATAGTGTGTTCGTGAAAAGAGCAGGAAGCTCCCATGGAGCCAAGAACCCTAATTTCATCAATTCCCTCAAATTGGAAGGCTAAACGAAGCTCAAATTCATAACCAAACACGGATTAATGATCACCTTCATAAGGGGATCGTAAGGTATGTCCTAGATTCTAGATTGGTGATGGTGCACGAAATGGGTTATGTTGTAAATCACGAATTTGTATGAAATTGAGCATGAGTATGTGTTAGATTCATCATTTGGAACATGGATTATGCACGAAATAGGTTAATTTGATGTTTAAGGGTGAAACCCATTTGTTATGGTGAAGAGGATGACATGGGTAAATCATCTATGTCTAAGTTCTTGCTTAATATTGATGTATTTTGAGTTGTATGATGTATTCTTGTTAGAAGAATTGAAAGAAATGTGATACTAGTATGTTTGATGTTATGCATGTATGAATCATGTTGATTAGGAGGAATAAATTGATGAATTGTGTATGAGATTAGAATGATATGCATGAACTAGTTGTACACTATGCTTACAAGGTAGTACATATATCAAAAGTATGATGAGTTATGAAGAACTTAAGATTAGATCACTTGTAAGTGATTAACAAGTAGTTATGAAGTGGGTTTTTGATGATGTAATGTAATTTGATGATTCACTTATGTTAATAATGTTTGAAATCATACATGTGTGTGAATGTTTAAAGAAATGGGATAAGAAATGATGAATTGTTGTAGATGAAGTGAATGAAATGTGATGGTAACATGTTTGATGTTTAATTTAAATACCCCATGTTGGATTGTAGAAGCATTTGATGAACTAGGTATGAATCTAGAAGATTGTGTATGAATTAGTTGTACGTTATGCTTAAAAGGTAGTACGTATATCAAGTGAATGATAAAATGTATATAGTGTCGTCCGTATAGTCGATTATGATGTTACGGGAATATGTTGATAAGTCGATAGATATGTATGGTTAATAGTTGACTTTTGAAAGTCAACTAAGTATAAGCAACATGAGTTGACTCGTGATGGTAAATATAGGTTAATGAGAAGTCGTATGGTACATGTAATGTCAATCCGTGTTAAATGTAATGACATGATGAGTTACATGAGTTAAACGTATGCGAACATGATTATATGAGTTATGTTTGTTAGAAATGATTGATGAAAGTTAAGTGTGAAATATGGGATTGATACGATTGTTATCATGTACAAATGAGTATGCTAATGATAGCGTGATTTCTATGACATGAAAGTATAGGAATCATGTGGAGACGGACTCAAGCGCGAAAGGCTAACGGGTCAAGAAGAGGCGTGGAAACGGATGTGGACACGGATTCATGAGGTAAGTGATTCCGTAATCACTTCTTAGTTGTTTATGTAAAGTTATATGTATTTTAACTAAATGTGTTAATTGAGGTCAAATAGGAATTAGTTGAATGAAATCGATGAAGTATTAAACGGATCTTAGCTTTGATCCGAGTAAGGTATATGCGTTAGAATTGAAGTTAAGTGGTAGGATTGGTTAAATATGCAATGAGGTCCTTGGTTGTAAAGGATTGAGCAATGTTGACAAAAAACGCCCTTGATAGGTATATCGGGCGAACGACCTTAAATGCCCATTTGGAAATAAGCTAATCGATTAGAATAATGTTATAGTCATGTGTGAAAGCGAAGAGTATGGTTTTGTATGTCATAGACCATTTAATGCGCAAATACCCATAACGGGTCAAATAATTAAAGAATGACAATAAGCCGAATGCATGCAAGTTAAGAATTTCCTTAATTCGTATCTGGGATTTTAAGTTTATATGATAGAATGTGAATTTACAAGCATGTAGGAAGAAACGGGAGGTTAAACGGGTAAACGGTTCGAAAGTTACGCGCGTTTTAGTGCGTTCGGACGTCGAAACGGAGCTGCAGAAAAATGCACTTTAGAGAGCCCGTCGCCGACGGGCAAGGAGGCCGTCGCCGACGGGCAAGGGAAAACCACTTTTTTTGCTGACGGGTTAACACACTGCCGACGGGTTAAATGGCCCGACGGGCATATCTACAACCCGTCGCCGACGGCTTGGAGCCCGTCGGCGACGGGCACTTGTTTGTAAGCTTTTATTTTTCGCGTCTGGTGTTTCCGGTTGACCCGTAACGTGTTCTGGTGCTCCGGTTTTCGACCCGGTAGCATGTAAAGCTCCCGAAAGGCTCCTTAACTTTGTCAAACCTGCATAAACGCAATACCTAATTAAAAGTAGGTCGTTCAAGATCTAAGACTCATATGAAATCATAAAGTTATATAATTACGAGCACCGGTTTTTAACCACGCATCAATCCTTAGATATTTATGGGCTATAAATCAAGGTTTAAGTCCCATGTAAATATCGTATGAGTATGTGAGAGGTATGCAAGATGTGTTACTCGTATGTAGATGCGTATTTATGTATATATGAAAATACGTATAATGGCATGTATGTACGTAAAGATGTAGGAAAGGTATGCACCTATGCAAATGTGTATGTATGTACGTATGTATGTAAGTATGTATGCAGGATTGTATAAAGCCTGTATGAGTGTATGCACGCACGTAAGTTGTAGGAAAGATATGTACGTATTTATATAAAGATATATATGAATGTATGCATGTATGTAGAGATGTATGAATGTAGATACTTACGAAGCGTACTTATGTATATATGAAGATGCGTATGATAGTATGTATATATGTGAAGGCATAGGGATGTATGTACGTATGCAGGTGTGTATTTATGTACATATGAAGACACGTATGAGTGTATGCATGCATGTGTTGAGGTATGGATGTATGCACGAGTATATACAAGTATGATTCTGGATACGTTAAGTGTTAATGGTATTAATCGTGTGCCTGTAAAACGAAGTGTTACGCAGGTATATTATTGAAGGCTCACAAGAGAATGAATACGCGAATGATATGCTTAAAAATGAGAGAGAAGCTGAATGGAAAGCGTACATGTATTGTATTCTTGTTTAGGTCTTGTATACTAATGTGTTGAATGCATGTGGTAATGCAGGTTGTACGGATAATGAGCGTTTATCACGAAGATTAAGGATCGAAGACCGAGTCACTAGAGAGATTGTACGGGGACGTTGAATGTAAAATGTAGAAAACATAAGCTATGTCTTTAATTAGTAAATAAGAGGATGACAGATTTATAATAAGAGTTATGATAAAGTTAAAGTTTAAATAAGTTGAGGTATTTATAAAGAAAGAAATTTTATGGCACGAATTTCCGCTGCGACTTTTGTCAAATATGTGTTAGGGTGTAACAAGAGTAAACTGCCATTTTGGTCCCTGAGGTTTGGTTACTTTTGCCACTTTAGTCCAAAACTCAAACCTTTTGCATCTGGGTCCCTGTGGTTTCAGTTTTATTGCCATTTTGGTCCAAAAATGAAATCAGGTCATACTTGTCTTATAAAATCCTGCAATTTTGTCATTTTCCTCAGGGGCAAATCAGATCATATTTGTCTTATAAAATATGGTATTTATTTATAAAAAAAACGATCATTTTGCCCATGCGGAAAATGATAAAATAACAGGATTTTATAAGACAAATATGACCTGATTTCATTTTTGGACCAAAGTGGCAATAAAACTGAAACCACAGGGACCCAGATGCAAAAAGTTTAAGTTTTAGACTAAAATGGCAAAATTGACCAAACCACATGAACCAAAATGGTAGTTTACTCTTGTAACTCAATTTTGTAGTTAAAAAGTTGTAGAAGTTAATTTCAAAACATTGATGAGACAAGGGTAAATTGGTAGTTTCACTGAAAGTAAAATTTTCATTTGTTAGTAAACCTTCTAGAAACAATCTAGGGTTCTTCATTAACCGATGAGTTAGGAACAAGATTATTCTACAAGCCAATCAGCAGATGTATGACACCTGGTTCCTCAAAAGGAAGACGGCTGTTTGTTGTGTAATGTACAAGGTTTTATGCAGGATGTACAAGTTTCTAAAGCATACGAAGAACCTTTTATATATATGATTACAGATTGTTTACATCAAGGATCCGTGGCGCAATGGTAGCGCGTCTGACTCCAGATCAGAAGGTTGCGTGTTCGATTCACGTCGGGTTCAAATCCCTTGATTGATCCTTATATTTTTTGTTTGTTAATTAATTTCCTTTGTATTTTTTTTTTCAGCTCACACGTTCTAGTTTCTACAGCAGTTTCTTTTATTGCAGTTGTTTATGTTTGGATGGTTTATAATTCAAACCAAGCCGAAATAAAACGAGTGTATCCGAGCATTTTTTGATCGAGCGTAGATCAATTTGGAGAATCGTATCGTATAAAAGGAGTCGAACATCTGAATTAGCGAATAACAAAATATGATCCATGTTTTCATGATGGTGACCTTCGAATTTTCGATTGTGAAGTCTTATGTGAAAAATCCTGAAATAGGTGGCAATGAGAGCGGGTATTTGATAATTAGGGTCTTTGAATTATAATTATGGTCTGCAGATGTGGTACGCAGACTCTGGCAGACGTTTTACCTCTGAAAAAAGAAACAACACCTTACACTTTGAGTATTCACTTGTTTATTAGTTGGGTATTTACCCTATAGATTAGTATGTATAATTGTGTGTGTATTAAAAATTAATATGAGCCAATTGAGCGAGCAACGAGCTAACGTTCCTTTGCTCGTACCTGGTCTATTTACAAACCAAACGAGTATATTTCCGAGCATTTTCGATCGAGCATTGAGCAATTTGAAAAAAAGTTATAATTACACCATGACTAGTGAATATCAATCCTATTCTATTTATAGGTAAAATGAATGAAAATGACGCCTTTAAAATGAATGAAAATGATAGTTTTACAAATAAGGTACAAAATTTTGCCGTATTATTCAAAGGATGCAACTTCACGAATTACGAATTGTGAATTTACGTTTAGAATCGCTCTCTATTGCAGTTCAAAAAAAAAAAGAAGAAGAATCACTCTCAAGCGGTACCGAAATATCTTTATCAGTGCATGCCAACAATTTAAACATACCAACATCAATCCAAGATCATATTTTTTGTTTGTTTCTTTCATATTATATTGTCTTCTAAGTTCACATCAGAAAAGTTATGTTGATTAGCAGCATCACACCTATAATAATAATTCAAAACTCATGAACATATCTTTTTTAAGGCTTCTTTCATGTAAAGGTGTTATTGTTGTGGCCAATAAACTCAACCCTATATTTATTTGTCCTTTGGGTGTAATGGAAAGGGCAAGAGAAGTGTGTTGCATAGTGTTGCCCACAATGTTGTTCCATGTGCATATTATGGTCCACGTTGATTGTCATATGACCACAACTTTTTCACATAATAGATTGCTTTGTTACATTATGACATTAGATGCAACTAATATTGCATCTTTAGTGTCATAAAATAAACTTGTTTGGTAAATCTTATTTAATCTTGAAAAGATCAAACATATCTACAATTCCACATATTGCAATGCTCATGGTCTTGTATTCTATTTCCAGCATATGATCGTGTTGAACATGGTCCCCTAGAACAAATTTCAAGTCTTTGAAGAGAACTTCTTTGTTTCTCAAGGTACACAACTTTAGCAGTTTGTATTGTCAGGGAAGACATCAGGGCCGGACCTGAGAATTCATGTACCCTGTTCGAGCTTGAAAAAACGTACCCTTAGGCCTTAACGAAATTGGGTATTGGGCTCACTAAAGGTCTAAACCTAATGCCAATTGGCTAATAACTAATCTAAACCATAAAAATAGTTTTGTAAGTTGGCCTATGTTGGTGTTTGTATGGTATACACTATTTATTTATTTATTTATTTTTACATATACTGTAAGATTAAATATATTACGTATTAATATTTAATCTGTAGCCATTATAATCATTTACATTATATAGATCAAAATATATAACAATCCTATTAAATAATTAGTTGGTAATTGTTGATGGACCATATTACCCTTATTAACTAATTAGGGTTTCCTCCTGGGTGCTTATATAAGGAGAATTATGTGGAGGTTAAAGGGTTAGACAGTTACACATTAGACACAACCCATTAAGCCATAACATCATAATTTCGACCTCCATCTCCATACCGATTCCCTTATCGGTTTTTCTTAGCCACCATCATCAGTCAGCACCCTAAGGAGGAACCAGACCAAGATGACAATCATGTCAACCCTTAATGGATTCTCTGCTAACCTGTGCTGATGCAACCAAAGGTATGTTTTTATGTTTTCCATTATTTTTAAACAGAACTGAACCAACATGTGGTATCAGAGCATATGTTGATTAGTCAGTTTTGTTTTCGTATCCATTAATTCTGGGATAGAAATCTGGAAACAGAATTTTTTGAAAAACCTTATAATCTTACGGCTGGTTTCGAATCATGTTTCGAAATCATTGTTTTCGGGGATATAATGTTCAATTAGTGACTCGAAATCAAATAAGTTAATTTCTATATTCGAAATCCGTTTACAAAGCCATTAAAATTTAGATTTCGGAACCCAGAATTATGTTTTTATTTTTTAGGGTTCATCATGTTCTTAGTTAAAATTCGAATTTCCTTTATGTTTTGGAATTTGATTTGAGTTGTTGAATGTTTTTCCAATTTTGATCTAATTTTTATCTAATAAGTTTTCGAAATCTGTTAAAAATATAAACAGATTATTTTTCGAAATTAGTGATAAAAAATAGATCAAAGATAAAGTAGGAAACTCTATCACAATCCCAAATTTTCGAATTTTTGTTATGTTATCACAAAAGGAAAAACAGCTATTAAACAGAGGATTCGAAATCATGATTGTACAAATCGCACAAGATTGGATCACATAAGTGATAATCTGATCGCATAAGAAAATCGCACAAGATCAGATTACATAAGAGATGATCTAATCGCACAAGATTTGTACAACTCATTAAGCACATAGTACAAGTTAAGACTGCATAATCGCACAAGACTAGTGGATCGCACAAGACTTGTGGATCGCACAAGACCTTACTAATCGCACAAGGCATTACTGATGCACAAGTTTTGGGCCTTAATGATCGCACAAGTACTTGGGCCTTATTGATCGCACAAGTGTTTGGGCCTTATCAATCGTACAAGGCATTACTGATCCACAAGTTTTGGGCCTTATGGATCGCACAAGACTTGGGCCTTATTGATCGCATAAGACTTGGGCATTACCGATCGCACAAGTCATTACTGATCGCACAAGATTCGAAATCTCATTACTTAAGCTGTTTGGGCCTTATCAATCGCACAAGTCATTACTGATCGCACAAGTTCGATCCGCGCTAACAGGTGGTTTGCTATTAAATAATTGGTTTTGTAATTACTTAGCTAATTAATAAGGATCACATAATGTTTTACAAAACCAAAATAGCTTAACTTGAATGAGCTTCTGATATATCATTTCTGGCCAAAGCTGACTTGATACATCTACTTATCATTCAAGTATTACAAAAGCTATGTTGTGTATGCATCATAAGCATGAATGTCTTAATTCTGGCCAAAGCTGATTTAATTCATTCATCGATGGTATACTCAACAAGTGCATAACTAAAGTGATTGTTTCAATTCTGGCCAAAGCTGATTTGTTACAACTACTTTGCACATATGCTTAAATGATTACACTTCTGGCCAAAGCTGTTTTGTCTTCATTTAAGTAGAATTTTTTAGCTAAGTCTATTATTTTGATGTTAGTAATAGACATATCACAATCTCTTCACATAATGATCCTTAGATCAATGATCCTTAATTAAGTTTTATGATCATTTCGTCTGCCTTATTCTTAGTACCCATAATGTTACTCACTGTAATTTTCTTCTATTAATCTATATCTCATCCACTCTAATTTTTTAAAACCTAAAATGTTTGCTTTATTTAAAGTTTCTATTAGAATTAGCTCTTAAATTAAATCCTTGATTATTTCCTAAGACACGATAATCCTATTGCTCTCTTCTGATAAAGATTATAACAGAAGAAAGTTAGAGCATGATGAATAGGATAAATCGACCATGATGTCTATTATGATAATCAAGAACTCTCTAACGTAAATGCTATCACTAAAGTTATTCCAGATTAAGTCTTTCCTAAGACTAATCTATAATTATGGAATAATCACTAGAACTCCTAAGATGCATGCCTTAATTTGAAACTCTAAACTATAAAGTTAAGTGGTATATGTGAATACATTATAATGTACAAAACCATGACCCATAAAGTTAAGGGTTTACGCATGGAAATAAGTACATTTTTCCAGTACATTACATACTAAGATTTTCACTTGTACAATTTGATGCCTTATAAATCAACTACAACACTCAAAAATACCAAAGTATAACGAGTGTGTTGATAAGCAACATATGTACAAAGAAGTAAATGTTTAAAGCTGGAAAATAAGTTGTTATTCACCTTACAACCACTAATAGTTTAAAAGAGGATTGTTCTAAGGTCCATAGACAAATTACAAGTGCTAATTCCAACTTTAAGGTTCTTCAAGGGAAAATCTCACTGCATAATTATGTCACTAATCTAGACATAAACAACGAGACTATCCATTATTCTAAAGAACAGTTGGGTAAATTAATTACATAGTCACTTATTAATGATATTTAAGTCTGGTAATTTCAATATTCCAATTAACACATGATTAGTTGACTCTAGTTCCATACGTTTCTTCCCAGAACTTGACAAATAACTAACATGAGAGTTAGTGACAAAATAAATTGTTAACGCTATAAGAACCATAATAAGCAGTCTTCTAACAAAGCTTTTCGATACATTATATTCTGATTATTAATCAGAGTACAGTATCATTAATTAAGCAATGTTATGAAGGTTGTGAGGTTTGCATAGTCAACATAAAGTCACACTTACCTTAAACTCTCATCTTATTTGTTCTAAATATCTGGATTGAAACATTACTAAAATGAAACTAGATGATACCTTACATTTTCACAACTTTTGTCATCATGCAAATGAGAATTTGACAAAAGAAAAATGAGACTTATAAATTTCATCCATTATAACCGAAATTCATGAGAAATTATGACATGGTTAATGAGGATGATTATTCATCTAATCTCATTCTAAGTGATTTCAAATCATGACGTTATAGCCCTAAATATCACTTGGCTTAAGGAATAAGTATGGGTCCATCATAAGTCATTCATTGACATTCGTGGAACTTATTCAAAATGGAATATTCAGACATAATTCATTTATCATTTAAAAGACTATCAACTTGTAGCTAAATTTTGTCGCATATGGCCCACAGTCTTAGAAGAAATCTATTCATATGTTTACTTATTAAGGTTTCTATTAAATATGTCCTTAAGTTTCTTATGACATTTGGACTTTAAAGAAATCAAATAAAGTCTAACGTATATATGATAGGTTCCCACGTCACGTACCTCATTGAAACTTCTCTTGTAGCATTTCTAGAGATATCAAAGATCAGTGGGAGCATTAAGTGTCTTAATAACAACTTGCAATAGTTGCAAGAGGTGGGGGAGTGAAAATTTTACATTACCTGATTGCACCTCTTGTACAAGACACCGCTCCATCACGACACTGTTCTATCAAAACTTATCTCCTAAAAATCTAATGCTACTCTTACAAAAGTTTCATTGTTGCCTAATTGTGGGCGCACTTAGATTTCTTACATAAACTAATATAATCCTCAACAAGAGAAATCAAAACGACTAACGTCATTAATTTGTTTTCTCTATTAGAATCTGTTGGTCATTAAGTATTGACCCTAAGCATGCTGAGTTCCTAAAGATTCCTAAGGTCAGTGGGAGCAGTAAAAGTCCTTATTATGATTTGCAAGGAATACAAGAGGCGGGGGGAAGAGTGTCATTAAATTTCACTCCAAATTTAACTCCGATTACACCTCTTGTACACCATACTGCACCAACTCTTATAAACTTAGAATGAAAATGATAGCAACCTAGCCAAGAGCTAATCCATAAAACTGAAACTTCTAATGAACCCAATAATCATCTCAGGAGGTCATCTAGGTTTAAAAGCCTACTAACTTTGATGATTACATAACCTCCCTAACTGAACTTGAAATGGATTTTGGAAATGTTTATTGATCCTATCTCTTCAAATTAAGCCATGAGTGTCAATCAATATTCTTAATGGAATAAAACAGTTTTCTAGTAAAACTGATTTTATGTGTACGTATAACGTTTGGGATTTGATTGAATTACATAAGAGTGTTCATAACAAAACCAAATCCTAATATAAGCGTTAAGATACGAAGAAGCATGATTGATTGTCAAAGGTTATACTCAGGAAGAGATAAATTATGAAAGAGTCTTTCTTACAAAAGATTTCTTTAAGGATCATCATTGTTCTAGTAGCTTATAATAGTTTAAAGCTACATTAGATGAACATTATAAACAATTTTCCATAACAAATGGCTGACACATTTACATGTTCATTAGATAACAACCTAAAGTTTTAAACTGAAGGTTAAAGAACACTTTATTTGTAAGCCAATAATATCCATGTATGGGTTTAATGCAAACATCATAATGTGATGAAAAGCTAACGTAATTATTTTCATCAACAACCAAGTGGATTAATGTACCTACCTCAAGATGAGTGGGAGCAACTAAGATAAACTTGTTTATATAGATGATATTCTTTTGACAAGTATATGTTACATAAGTCAAAGTATCGTTAACACAAACTTTGATATAATAGATCTCAAAGATATCTCTTACGTGATTGATATCATAACATACTGAGATAGACCCAATGGGATATTAGTTCTGTTCCATAAGTTTAACCTTAAATGGGTCCTTACATATGTAACAAACAATACTGCTCTCCTTTAGAGGATAATAGGATAAGTGAGATTATTTATTTACGCTTCATTAAATTAGAAGCCTTATGTAAGTTCAAGTCTATACTCGTTTAGATATTACTCACATTGCAACACACTAGATATGTCTAGATTATTGTGAAGCATCTAATGGAGTATTACAATATCTTTAAAAGAAACGAGAGGCTATTATTTGAAGAAGAAGTGAGAATTAAAACCGGTTTATTATTATAACTTTGTGATATTCAAAGATGATAAAATGTGATTTCGGGTATATCCTTATGTCAGCAGACAAAACATATCTCATGGAGGAGTCATAATGCACTGATATTAACAACCTAAGTTATTACGACATAATATAGTCACTAAATGTTGTTGGAAATTTATCAGTGGACTCATAAGCTTATTAACTCCATATAATGTTTTGAAGAATTAGTGTGATAAAGTCAGCTACCATGACTCCTTGAACAGTAACAGTTCAAGAGGTGCTGCATTAAATTTCGATACGCAATTAATTATTCGTTTATGAACGAATTGAGGAAACTAAGTTTGTATCGAATACATTCATGATATGCTTAAGGATCCTATAACTGAAGGGCTATTACCCATAAGTCTTATTAAGAGAGCTCATAGACGGGTATTAGTTTATGGCCATGCGCAATTGCATATCGTACTATGAATGACTAAGTATTAGTTAATTTTCCTCATCAGTTTGATTTTGTACGTCTCTAAGAATATGTCAAGTCGACATAATGGCATATAAGACAAATAAAGTTACAAATCAAACAAAGGGCTTATGCGTATTTTGATCATAACGATTAGGTTTTAAATTAAGGCTATAGTATGATTAATGGGGGTCCTGAGTCGCATAATGATTCAACGGCTGTATTTTTCTGCTATAGTACTTGTTTAAGGCTAAAATGAGTGTTAACTCCTGATCAGGCTTATCTAATACTCATAGTAAATGATTACTCGGCTAAGTGGGAGAATGTAAGATTAAATATATTACGTATTAATATTTAATCTGTAGCCATTATAATCATTTACATTATATAGATCAAAATATATAACAATCCTATTAAATAATTAGTTGGTAATTGTTGATGGACCATATTACCCTTATTAACTAATTAGGGTTTCCTCCTGGGTGCTTATATAAGGAGAATTATGTGGAGGTTAAAGGGTTAGACAGTTACACATTAGACACAACCCATTAAGCCATAACATCATAATTTCGACCTCCATCTCCATACCGATTCCCTTATCGGTTTTTCTTAGCCACCATCATCAGTCAGCACCCTAAGGAGGAACCAGACCAAGATGACAATCATGTCAACCCTTAATGGATTCTCTGCTAACCTGTGCTGATGCAACCAAAGGTATGTTTTTATGTTTTCCATTATTTTTAAACAGAACTGAACCAACATATACATATCGAAGTTTTTTAAAAAATAACGTGCTCTTCGAAATATCGGGTCCTGACCGGTGGTCCTCCCCGCCCACCTTTAGGGCCGGCCATGGAAGACACTAAAACCTGAAGGTATACCTTGAAAAAGATGAACATATTGTTTAGAGACTCTAAAACCCGCAGGTATATAAGAAACAACTAATCAATGAACCACAATTGGTTCCAAAATGATGACCTCCCAATAATGACTTCATCAACAGTTGATGATGTTAGGAGGTGTTACTACTGACGTCATTAGTTGTTCCTGACCCGACCTACCGGACCTGCACCACCCACATCCAACCTGAACCATAGTCAGTCGCACCAGTCCCGAGCCACTTGAACCAACCTTCAAAAGGCCAAAGTCTGCTATCAAAGCGACACAATCGGGCACCAATATTTCATTCATCTTAGTTCTGATTTGGACGTGGTTTGTTTTGTTGTGAAGCTCTCACAACACATGACACAAACCAAGTAAATAATACTTATATTTACCAAAGTATAATATAAATATTATTGTCCAAAGTTGGCGAAAAAATACACTTTAACACTGGGTGAAAAACTTTCTTTTTTCACGAATTTTCCAGCAAGTTTTGCATCAATGTGCCTCCGACGTGGGTGCTGGTCACACTCTAGGCGTTGTTCCACAACACTCGATCTAAATAACATATCTTTGCCATATGATTTTTTCAAACATCCTTGCAACCAATGTGTTATATCTTTTGATAACTCAAATAATTGTGCATAAATTCATAAACCGACTTACATAGTGTACAATGTTAGAAATGTCTCTTCTTTTAAGTGTTAAACAAATTCATTTGTCTACTAATTCTATATACTTAATAAACCAACTGATTATTTTGTTGATTGTACTGTCATATGGCGCAAAACGCCCAACGATGGGGGTATTATTTGTGTCTTTCACTACTCAAGGTCTTAAGAGACTTTCACTAAATAAGAAAAACAATATTTTTAAAAACATTACTCATTATGTTATGAATAAATTATTTATGGTGACTCTCCACGTTCTTAACTCTCGTCTCTTTAGTTACTCTTGTATTAATAACATGGCCTATATATAGAGGTCCTATGTATTTGATATGTGATGCTTAATATCAATAAGAAATCCATATTTCATTCTCTCATTTTTCTCTATACATTGCTAGTAGTTCGTTGTTTCACAACACGTTATCAGCACGAATTGCTTTGGAGTCGAATCGCATCATCATAAGGTAAGTGGATATTGTCTAATCAACTTATTATTTACGATCTTAAACACAAACCATATTGTAATTCATACCATTTTGGGTTGTGTTAGAGATTTGTTTTGTTTATCTATTAACTCTACCAAACTAATTTATATATATTGTAACTCATATAATATTGGGTTAAATTAAGATTTATAAAATTCTAATACGTTTATAAATTTTGTATGATTCACCAAATCGTATTTTTTTATTATCATTATGTAAGATTTGATGGGAAACTGGACAATATATTAAACAAAAATTATTTTCTATTTGATTTACAATCTGGTCTTGGGCGACTAGTTCTCCACAAATTTTTTTCATGAATTAATGCCCATTTAAACAAGGGAAAATGTCACAGAAATGTAACAAACTTTGCTAATTGTTTCAATTAAGTCACTCAAACTTTTTTTGTCTTCCTAAAATAACTAAATTTTATTATAGTGTTCTAATACAATGTAATTAACAGGTCATCAGGTTACCATTATTTACTTTTATTTTTTATTTTGTTTTAATGATTATGTTTATAACAAATGGATTTTATCACATCAAAATATATTTTAAAAGACCTTTCAGTTATCTATTCATCTTGTATCGCTAGTTCTCCAACTTTTCAATTCTCTTGAAACGCCAGTTCCTTTCAGGATGCGCATCGTGTTCGCCGACTTTTCAAATCTGTTTGGAGTCGATTATGCTAAATTGGTATGGAGTCGCTAGAAAGATTGCAAGTCTCATGAATAACAGGTTTCTATATCAAATAAATGAATCGTGACTGGGAATGAAGGTATGAATATGACATGAAGTTGTGAAGCAAATATGGAACGTGCAAATGATGGATCAGTATTGTCAATCTTTAATCTAAATCACTTTTTTTTTAATTTAGTTTTTAAATAAAAAATGTAACTATATATTTTCCATTAAAATATAAAAGGTAATGAAACCTGGCAAGTCATCAAGTGTAACCTGCTAACCTGATAATTACGCAAGAATGAAACACCATATAAAAGTTTAGTGATTTTAAGGAGACAAAAAAAGTTTGAGTGACTTAATTAGAACAATTGATAAACTTGGTTACATTTCTATAAAGTTACCCCTTTAAACAACCATGATATTTATCAATTAAGTTTCTTTTTATTGAATGTTTAACAAATAAATATAAATTGGTTGCCATAACTATTTATTTTAAGCAAGCATAATTTAGATTTAAATTAGAAACCGGAACTTGATTATTGGAAGGGAGTCGAAGTTTTATTTAATAGAGGTCGCGTTAGGTTTATACAAAATTTTAACATTTATTTATACCCTATAAACATGAACCAGTAGTCTGTCATCTATGTATGCAACTTTTCTTTCTTGTTATGCAATTTGCTTTTGAATTATCATCAAGGTTAAGAGTGTGCGTATGTTTTTTTTTCTCTTTCAACATGGGTACACTTCTTTGTTTCTAGAATTAGATTAAGGTTAAATGCATATATATTTCACTTTTCATTGTCTTTATTATTGTGTTATTTTGATTGGTTTGATATAATGTGGGTTTCATTACAACCATGAATATTTATTGTTCGATCAATTTAAAACCCACTTGAATTAGTTTCAATTATTTAATTTTATTATATTATTTAATGAATCTTGCTTTATGTCTATATAATTAAGTTATTTGTGTATGAGATATAACTCAGTATTTGTGTTCTCAAGATATACTTGATTTTCTGCTTAATTACTTTATACTTTTAGTTATGATATGTCTTTTAAGTATTTATATAGATATTACTGAATAAGGCTAATAAAGACCAAAATTGTGTATTATTGTGATTCCCATAAAAGTTTATAAGCATGCTTAAAAGACCCGCTTATTTGAAATAAATTGAACTAAAGACATGATATATGAAGTATGGGTCTCACAAAAGCTCATTTTAAATTTATGGAACCTTGTAAGATTTTCGACCTATAAATTTTATTGTCTTAGTCATATAACTACTTCTTGATTTACGTCATATAATGAGAAGCTTATGTATAATAAGGTTGAATAAATCCACTTATCAAACCTCAAATGCACTTTTGACTATATAAGGTTTGAACTAGTCACCATAAAAATTGTGTGACTCTATTCCATTCCTTGAAGTGAATGTGACGATAAAACGATCGGTATAATGGTCATGATTATGTACATAGTGATGAAATGGTAATGATACGATCATGAAAGTTATGTGATTCTAATCCATTCCCTAATGTGAATGTGATGATATAATGATCAATTCAAAGGTTATGATCATATACATAACTAAGAAAATTGTAATGATGTCACCATGATAGTTGTTTGGTTATAATCAATTCCTTGAACTGAATGTGATGATATAATAATTGGTGTAAAGTTCGTAATCATGGTAATTGAGGAAATTGTTATGATGCTCATGTAATGAGATCAACCATGTTAATAATGTGATGACTATACAATGATCGTTATAAAGGTCGTAAGATATAAGATTGATAAATCTTATATGACTCAACTACTTCTCAATTGATGGTAAGCAAAAAGAGAACATTATTTACAAGGAAAAATCGATTAAATTCTTTTCATTTGTCACACTTGAGACATATGTTCCTAAAGTAGCAATATCATTATAAGAGTTATGAAAAAATGAAATGATTTTATACTCATGTGACCGAGTAAATAATGAAAAGCTATTAAACTTGTTTTGGTTCTACTTCATTCCCAAAAGTGAATGTGATTATATATTAATCATTGTAAATGTAATGATGGACCTAATTGAGTCATTTTAATAATGAGATGGACCTCCAAAAGTGGCAAACTAAGGAGTGATTGCATAACGTGATGGTTTTAACTTTGAAGTTATAATATATTCTCTCGTATCATATGTTTTGTATTACATATGAGCAAGTAATACACATACGATCATAAACCAGAAGTTTATGGATCATAATTATTTAATTAGTTGGCATGACCGGTTAGACCACACCGAGTCAATGATGATGTGAAACATAATGAAGAACTAGAAGATTCTTCAAGATAATAATTAGCATGTAATGTTTGCTCTCAAGGGAAATTATATATTTTCAAAATAAACGAGGGTGTGTATACTTAAATATTCTGGAATGCATATCCCAACATGATACCATTTAGTTTTTTTTTAAATCGATGTATCGTCTAAATGGTTATCAAATCCACAACCTGAAGCTTGTGTGATTGTGGCTTAGCTAATGTGATAGCAAGCATATTAATCCAGATTAGTATATTTATTTCATAATAGTGAATTTGATTCCCAAGTTATTAACGATCATTGGGATAAGTGCTATTGTTGAGATGATCACTAAACATCTACTATTGGTTACAAAGCCAATGATCATGAGAGAAAAAAAAACATTTAGGTACATGTAATTTTATATATAGTACCATCAATTCACATCAAGCCAATAAGTTATAGTTCTCCCCATACAGTTGGTTTTTTGGTCAGGAACCAAAGATGTCTAATCAAATATTTTGGTTGTGCGACATATATTGAAACTCATCCACCACACTGCACAAAGATAGGACTTCTAAAAAGTTTGAGAATATGTTGGGTATAAACAATCATCTATGATTGAATACTTAAAGCCATAGTGAGAAATTTGTTTATGGCTCATTGGTTTTCACTTTAGTGAATGAATGTTCCCAACATTAGGGGGAGATAACAAGCAGTTGGAAAGTGAAAAGTGAAATGAATTATCATGTCATCTTGATCCTCAGACTATAAACTATGAACTAGAAGTTTAAAGTATAATTCATTTACCAATATTAAAGAACAAATTACCAGACAAGTTCACTGACCTAAATAGAGTGACTAAGTAAGTCACATAATCAACTGCTTATGCTCCAGTTATATTTGAGTCCCAAGAGGACAACCACATATTTTTGTAATGAGTCTATTGCACGTCTAAAAGCGTGGTAGACTAGTTGATTCCAATAATAAAATTCATCGAAAATTGGAGCAAGTAATTAAGATGGTCGATTCGAGATTATAGTAATAAGATATCCTGAAGAGACAATAGACATGATGGTTCAAGAAGAACCTCAGGTACCTGAAAATAAAGAGATCTCAATAAGTTGTATCATGTCTAATATATGTATGGAATCGAAATAAAAATCGACGTCGTTATACTTTTGTATATAATGTAGCGTTTAAAAATGATTAAATGATAAGGATCAAGATTTAAGATCTGCCTATGAATGAATATTAAAAAATGATTGGCCAAAATAGAAAGACGCAAATAAGGCAGAGTTTAATTCTCTAATGAAATGGAAAGTTTCTGGACCAACAGTCCATACAACTTAAGTTGTAAAATATGATGGATACAAAAATGTCTTTTATGCGAATCATGTGAAAATCAAATTAAGTGATATAAGTCAAAATTGGTGGCACAAGAATTTTCACAAAGACCTATGATTGATTATGAGAAAACTTATTCTCTAGTGGTGGATGCATTGACTTTCCAATGTCTTATTAGTCTGGTAATATATAAAAGAGAATTGACACGCGTCTTATGAAAGTTATGTATCACTTGATACTAAGTCATATAAAATAAGTTATCGAGAATATTATGATTGTTATATAAATTCAGATCTGAATACATATTCATGTTGTATATGTTATTGAAGTGAATATAATTGGAACTCCCCATGAGTATCCTAAAGCATTTGAGTGCTTAAGAGGTTAATTGAAACACCTTATGGATATAATTATTGTGCACCAATACTCCAATAAACATACATAGAAAATGCGTACCTGATTGTTATGGTATCTCAATGTACACAGTGTACAAACATGGTACAATATGGATTTTGGAGATAAAAGCAAGTGTTCATGATATTTTTGCATATGATATAGATATCTATGTGTTAAAAGGGCAAATTTATATAGCAAAACTTCTAAAGAGTGAAAGGACATGCATATTTGGATAAGATGGAAAGAATTCCCTCGTGGATTGATAATGCTAGAAGCATTAATGATGTAAAAACCACAAGAACGTATTATATGAAGTTGACAAAATACGTATGGACTAAATAGTTGGGTCGAGTGTTGTACAACTCGAGATATTTGCGTAAAGAGGGATATAAGTTTAATTAAATTAGCCATGTTCTATGAATATTCTACTTTTAAAAGTTCACTATAATCGCAATTTACAGTAATGATGTCTAGGCATCATTGAGATAAATTGTCGAGCTTTTAGAGGGGGGATTTTTGAATGACCTTGGCATGGTCTAATTATAACTCGAACTGCGGTTCAAGTATATATGTAATTATATTTTACTAATCCCTCAAGTACATCTAGAAGGTGGTGTTTAGATATTCTAGTATGGACATAGTTGAACCTTAAAGTATGTTAAAGGTTGTTAAGTCATTTATTATAAGAAATGCATATTATCATCTCCTACCAAAGTAGAGATTCTCATTGTAGGAGTACCATCGTTAAATGCATAAGTGCACTAATATGTTTTGCTAGCTGTGTATGATTATAATATCTTTCACTTGAGCTTATTGTCATGATATAACATTTGTCAAGCGAAGAGACATTGGAATGAGTTCAAAGAAACATTTCAGGTATAAACGATATTTGATTATATTTTACTAACCCATCAAAACAAGTTTGGTTAGTCTTGTAGATGCAGGAATGTAATGAAATACAGTCGTGGACATATGATAATTTTTGAAAAGAGGCACCTAAAGTCCCGTTATAAGATTATACAACATTGCTCAACATAAAAGATTGCACATTAAGGGATCAAGCGACAAATCATTCGTTGCAAAGGCTTTATTCGACTTTCAAGGAAGATGGGCACACGTCACTTAAAGGATACATGTTAAAATGAGGGGGAGACTTATTCAAGTTGCACTCTTTTTCCCTTAACTAAGTTTTATCCGAATGAGTTTTCTTAGTAAGGTTTTTAATGAGGCAACATACCTGATCCAAAAATATCAGGAGGAGAAAATACGCGCTGCACTTTTTTTCCCTTAGCTGAGGTTTTGTCCCACTGGGTTTTACTAGCAAGGTTTTTAACGAGGCAGCATCTCTAAGCGTATCAAGTTGGCAACCAAGCATATTAAAAGTAGATATATTATTTTCAATTATCACGTGGATAGTCAAGGGGGAGTGTTATGAATAAATTATTTATGGTGACTCTCCACGTTCTTAACTCTCGTCTCTTTAGTTACTCTTGTATTAATGAAGAAACACTGAACTAATTAGGAGATAAATCAGTTTGGTTTATGTTCCTTGCATAGTGGTTAATCTTCTCATGGAATCTTGAGCTCCTTAATGACCGTGGTTAACTGCAAAACAAAACACCGTTACTCGTTAAGAGGGGAATGTGGGGGTTTCCCTCTTAACCGGGCTCCGGCGTGAGAATAAGCGACTGTGCTTTGGAGATAAGTAAGTATTCATTGAGAGAGTAGAGGGAATGGAATGTTTAACCTGTGGAGTGAGGTCCCTATTTATAGCCGGAGAGGTGTAAGAGGATATGGGCTGATGGGCCTTGGGCCGGAAGTCGACAACTTGGGCGATATGCTCTTTGTCTCACTTGTCTTGACCGTTAGTGGTTTCTGAGAGTTCTTTGGTGCTGGCGCACAGTGATTGGAGCCACGTGTCATGGTTGTCGGCCTGGTCGCCGTCCTGCCATCAGCAGGTAAGTGGAGATCGTGGGGCAGTTGTCTCTGCCCTATGATTGGTGCCACATAGGCGTCCTTAAGTACTTTTTGTCTCCTGCATGTCAGACGATCGTGGTGCACGATTGCGCAGGAACAGAAGGACCCTGATTGGCTCTTTTATTCTGCCACTTGTACGTTGTGTACTATCTGGAAAGGCCTCGCGCCGTAGTCACGCACGATTCTTGCTGAGCACGCTATTATTATGCGCGCGGCATGAGCTTTCAGATGTCTCTTTTAGAATGCTAAGTGTCGTTAACTGGAGTCTACTCTTTTGTGGACCTCGCGCCGTGCTACACAGGTGTGCTGTATCCCGCGCGAGGTTGGCGATCAAGCAAATTGTAGATTAAGGAGTATGGTCCCGCGCGGCTTCATAGGGAGTTGCGCGGCTTTTTGGGACCATACCCCTTCAAGTCCCCCCAGTCAGTGCTGCACCATGCGCAAGGCAAGTGGTTGGAGCTCTGGACTTAAGAAAATAAAGTAGAGTGATGATTTTGGCTTTGGTAGACGGCGCGCGTGTAAGTTGTTAGTTACTACGGCGCGGCTACCAGGCTTGTTGTTGGCTTTTCCATGAAGTTTCTCATGACTTTGGGCGGGAGAAACCTCGAAGTTTGAATTTTCTGACAGGTTGGTGAAGAAGTCGCGGTTGGTGACGTTTGAGTTGACCTCTGACGGTTGTCATCAACGTGTTGCTGACGGTTCATATTTTCGTCAGGCGAGTGAGGCCCACGCGCGCGTGGTAACCGTCACTCCGGGAAACACGCCTTACGTGGCGCTTTCTGGTTGGCCTTGCTTGCGGCGGTTTCGGCACGGTTATCGATCGCATTAAATGCGATCAGTATATATATCCGAAGAGGGGTGAGGCTCATCACTCTCTCCTACTATTCTTCTATTTCCTCTCAAGTCTTCTCTGAATCTTCAAGTTTTTAAAGAAAGTTGTAGCAGATCATCAAGTTTTTGAAGAAGCTTTGTTTTATTTATCAATGGCTGAAGAACGACACGAGGATATCCCCGGAGAAGAAGGTCCTGTGCCTGTTCTCCGGTGGGACTTAGGGCTTTTCGAACAACTTTCCCGAAGTTTCCGGTTCCCACTGGAGTGGGATGCCCGGTACCCGGATCAGAACCAAACGGCCGCTGATGCACCGCCGGGGTACATCACCTTATTTGAAGACTTCTTCCAACAGGGCAACTTCCGGTTGCCGGCGACTAACTTCATGGCTCATATTCTCCAATATTATGGGTTTCATATATCTCAAATGAGCCCACCTGGGATGGTTCGGGTTCGGCACTTCGAGTTCCTGTGCTGGGCTCATGGCATCGAGCCAACTGTTGACAAGTTCCGGGTCTTCTATACTCTACAGAGAAACATGGGTTTCTATTCCTTCGCTAGCCGAGGCGCGGCGAAGAAGATATTGCTAAATCCACCCAAGAGTTTCCATGACTGGAAACCAAAGTTTTTCTATATTCGGGAAGAGGTAGTTCCAATACCCATGACGTTTCGCGCTTGGACTGAACCAGTCGTGAAGGAAGACTTGGAGATCCCCAAGACTGCGGCCTGGTATCGCGAGCTTACCGCCACCCCAAACCGAGTGTTTGGGGAGAATGTCTTGGTTGCGGCGCGGATGAGCGACCAGTGGCCGCCTGATAGCAAGGAGGTTCCTATCTTGATGATGGGCGACGAAGGTTAGTAATTTTCTTATTCTGTCTTGTGGGGCTTGCATTTTTCCCCTTTGTTTTTCTGATACGACCTATCTTGTAGAGGTGCGCTTGTATCAAGCTGCCTTTGCCACTTTTGGCGGTAGAATGGGCGTGCGCCCGCTTCACGACGGAGAGCAATACTGGTACGACCAAATAAGGGATAACTCTATGTATCCTGTTGCTGATGCGTTCACTTTGCCGCCTACTGCAAACGAAGGTGCGCACATACCGAACCCTCGCCCTTTGCGCTCTGTGACTTCCGCTGGGAAAGAGGTTGTCTATCTTTCCAGCGAGGAGTCTGTAGGGTCTTCGAATGGAGAGCTAAGTTCGTGGTCTAACGTCTTTGCAGGTGTGTTGCGCGACTTGGGTATTGACCCAGAAGAGAAGAAGAAGAAGAAGCCGTTGAAGAAGAAGAAGGATGCTGAGGTGACCAGCAAGGGTGCTGGGGGTAGTCGCGCAACCACTGGTGCTGTGGGTAAAGGTATTTTTCGCCTTCATCAGAGTGACTTGAGAGATTTCGTGATTGTTAGTGACTCACTTGAAGGTTTGCCGCGCGCAGGCGGAAAGAAGGCTGGAACTGGTGGCTCAGGGAGCGCGGGTTCTCGCAACCCGGACGCGGGCGCGACTCCTTCCTCTGTTGCGCATGAGGAGGAAGAAGAAGAGGAGCCTGCTGAAAAGTTGATCAGCAGAAAGAGAGTTAGAAGCGAAACTACGGCTGGCGTCTCTGTTGCGCCCGGAGCTGGTGAGGTTCCCCTGATTGGGAAGCGGAGCAACTTGCGCTCGCTTTACAAAGTTTCTCCGGGTAGGTTCTTTAGTTGCATTATTTTGTTACTTTCGCTCTTTCTGACATGTTGTATTTGCCAGAGGTTAAGAAGACGACCCCAGAGAAGGGTGTGGTATTCGTAGATCCGGTAGAGCCGGTGCATAAGAAGCCAAAGATCACTGTTAAATCATCTAAGGCTGCCGGTGTCGAGACTGTCAAAGACAAGCATGTTGCTGAAGGCGATAAGGCGAAGGCTGTTGAAGAGAAGAAAAAAGCTGATGAAGAACGTAGGAAAGCTGATGAGGAGAGGAGGAAGAAAACGGAGGAGGAGAAGCAGAGGAAAGCCGAGGCGGCTCGGAAGGCTGAAGAGGATAGGAAGGCTGAAGAGGATAAGAAGAAAGCTTCTGAAGCGGAGAAGGAGAAGCGAAAGGCTGTTGAAAAGCCTGGTGGTGATTCTCTGAGGTATACCGGTGCTGCTGCCATCACTATCCAAGAGAAAGTGCAGGGCCCAGAGGTTTTGAGCGCTGCGGGGTCTACAAGGTCCCATCAAGAGAGGAGGAAAGAGCCTGAGGTTGAGAGACCTGCTCGCCCTGTGTACGCTTCTAGTGGCGCGAGCTCTGGTGGCGCTGGGGGTTATAATCCGCAAGCTATCGGGGCCAAGGATACTATTGGAGATATCTATTATAAAAGCTATACCGAAGAGGAGCGCGGTAATGCCCCCCACCAGGCTCCCTGGAGTTTGAAGCAGAAGGACACCTTCCAAGAGTTTGGCCCCTGCCGCGATTGGTTCTTAAACTCCTTCACTCCTGGTGAAGTTAATAGGCAGAAGGCGAAAACTCATGAAATGCTGTACCGTACTTACATGCTTGGGGAGGCGAACGCTCGCGCTGCTAATCATCAAATTGTCCGTGAGTGGCGGACGATGGTTAGGGAGCGGTCGGATTGGGAGAGGTATCGTGAGCGTATGTTGAAGCGTATAAACGAATTTGAGAAGTCAAAAGCCGCCCTTGATGAAGAGAAGGCGAAGTTTGAAGCTGATAAGAAGGCTGAGGATTGGGGGCGCGAGGCCCTGAAAAACAAGCTTCATTCTGCTGAACAACAGCTTGCAAAGGAGAAAGCTGAGTTCAAGCGCATATGCGCGAAGGATAATGAGCGCGCGGCTGCAGATCGTAACAAGATCGTCAACCTTGAGGCTAAGGTTGTGGAATTGACGGCGGAGGTTGAGGGTGTGCAAGCTGTTAAGGCTGCTAAGGCGGAGCTTGAGGTTTGTACAACTTAACACCCTTCCCTCCTCTGTTTTGTCTGTAGTATTATCCTAACTTGTCCTTTGTAGGTTGAGCTTGCTGATGCGAAGGTGCAGCTGTCTGGTAAGGACAAGGATCTTGGGGCTAAAGATGTCGAGATCGCTGAGCTAAAACGCCGCCTGCGAGAGCAGGTTGACAAATGTGAATCCTTAGAGATCGATCTGGAGGCTGAAAAGTCTAAGGCTGCCTCAGCTGAGGAGGCGAAGCTTAGGGCTGAGGAGGCTCGCGATGTTAGTACTGCAGCTCTTAATGTAGCGCAGACTAATTATGCTGAAGCTCAGGGTATCGTGGATACTCTTGTCTCTGATGCCGAGTGGGTGCGCGGTCGTGGAATGGTGCTGGTATGATTCCTCAAAATTTTACTTTAATTTGATTTATCTATGCTTGTTGGCTAAAGTACTGCGTTCGCTGTAGATGGCCAACTCCATTTTGAACGCTGGTGAATTGGATAAGGCTGTTGCGGCCGTCATAGATGCCTCCCTTGCGGTTGGTCACCGTAAGGGCTATGTTGAATGTGCGCAACATGCGTCGGTTATGTTTGGACAGGAGGTCGATGTTAGTCACTGCTCGGTGACTGAAGAAGCTGAGGCTGAGTTAGCCCGCGCGGAACATGGTTATGATCATCTATCCATTCCGGTGATGGACTTGGTTGCCGATGCACTGAAACATGATGACTGGTGTCAGCGGCTGAAGAGTATCCTTGATCCACCAGAGACTGTTGAGCTTTCGGATGAGGAGGCGCCTGCGGATGGAGATGGCGACGGGAAAGGTGATGGTGATGGTGAGGGCAGTAAACCTGGCGGTGATGGCGATAAGCACGATGACAGTGTAGACGATGAATTCGAATAGGTTTGTCACCAGGCTTGTGTGCCTTGTAAAAAATTCCAGTAGGCTTCTGATGTAACTCGTTGCGCTGACGCGCTTTTATTTAATGAATGACATTGTGTTTTTATGACTGTTGCGCGGTTGCGCCTTTTAAATAGTATGTTTGCTTACTTTCCCGTTACAATTATTGCACTGTTGTTAGAAACTTTGGTTAAATTAGCGAGAATGAATGTAAGCATGGCTCTTGTGTGAGTAACTGCCCGGTCTCGCGCTATGTTCGCGGAGGACCTTGGAGGCATGGCTGGAGTGTTTTCTTGCTAATCAGAAGTTTAACATGCATTTGTAACGAAAGAAGTCAGTCGTGATAAAAGAGCATGTCGTATGCTTTCTTTGATTAAGTAAGCGCTTAGGCCAAGATACATTACGTAAGTAGCAAAATAGGCGTTAAGCCAACATGAGTAATTACAAAGGCGCGTGGCCAACATGGGTGGGTAATGGCGCAAGGCCGATAGTAGTTATATATAGAACTTGCGCAGTTGTTGCGCATTCCACGTGCGCGGAATGATGTGTCCATCCAGGGTGCGTAACTTGTAAGCCCCTTTTCCTAGCACTTCATGGACCAAGTATGGGCCTTCCCATTTGGGTGCTAGTTTTCCTGGGCGTTCCGCATTTGAGGCTTCGTTGTCTCGAAAAACATATTCCCCAGGAGTGAAGGTACATATGCGGACTCGCGCGTTGTAGTACCTCTCTAGTTGCGTTTTGTACTTGGCTTCTTTGATTCGCGCAATTTCGCGCCTTTCTTCTAGCAAATCCAAGTCAAGACGACGCTCTGCCTCGTTGTTGATTACACTGACTGCTGTCAAGCGCGGAGAGGGTAGGCCAACTTCTGCCGGGATAACCGCTTCTGAGCCATAGACTAGGCTAAAAGGGGTCTCGCCGGTGCTTGTTTTTGGCATGGTTCGGTGAGCCCACAAAATACTTGGGAGCTCATCCACCCAGCCTCTTCGTTTAGTACCCAGTCGGGCCTTAATCCCATCAACGATACATTTGTTTACACTTTCGACCTGTCCGTTGGCCTGAGGATGCGCCACAGAGGAGAAAGTGTGTTCTATCTTCATTTCTTTCAGCCACTTCTGGAGGTCCTCGGCCGCAAAGTTGGTACCGTTGTCTGTTACAATCTTGAGTGGGAGGCCAAACCTACAGATGATGTGTTCCCAAATGAACTTGCGCACCATCATGGCTGTAGTTGAAGCAAGGGCTTTGGCCTCCACCCACTTTGTGAAGTAATCGACGGCTACTATTATGAATTTGACGGCGCCGGGGGCGTCTGGGAAGGGTCCTACCATGTCGATTCCCCACTGCTGAAAAGGCCAAGCAGTTGATACGGGGATTAGATCGTTCTTGGGGCGCAGGGTTTTGGGTGAATGCCGCTGACAGGAGTCGCACTTGCGCAGCTCCTTCAGGGCATCAACGTGCATCCCTGGCCAGTAATACCCGGTGTTCATGATCTTCGTAACAACCATGCGTGGTCCCACGTGGATGCCGCAAACTCCTTCATGGATCTCCCTTATCAGATAGTTCGCGTCTTGAGGATCCACACAGCGCAGGAGTGGTCCCAAGAAAGACTTGCGGTATAAGATACCGCCATTCATTTCGTACTGCAGAGCTTTGTTCTGAATTTTTCTTGCATCTGCCTTATTTTCTGGGAGTATTCCCTCTTTCAAGTACTGAATGATAGGGGTCATCCAGGATGGCTGCCCTATCTCGATCACATTGACTTGTCGCAACAAAACTGACGGGTTCTTGAGTACCTCAATCCTTACATCTTTGGCAAGATGTTGGAAGGACGTTGAAGCGAGCTTGCTCAAGGCGTCGGCCGGTTTGTTTTCAGAGCGGTTGATGTGGATGACCTTGTGAGACTTGAACTGTTGAAGCAACTCTTTTGCTTGTGCCAGATATAGGGCCATGACTTCACCCCTTGCATCGTATATACCGTTGACTTGGCTGGCTATCAAGAGTGAATCAACATGTGCTTGTAGATTTTTAGCTCCCATTTTGATGGCGAGGCGCAAGCCTGCCAGAAATGCCTCGTATTCCGCCTCGTTGTTGGTGTTTTTGAAATCCAACCTGATGGCGTAAGTGAATTCGTGGTTTTCGGGGCTTACTAGGCGCAATCCAGCTCCTGCGCCATCCTCGTTTGAGGCCCCATCAGTATAAAGCATCCAAGTCTCATTTGTCGTGTCTTTTTCGGGAGTTTCCACCAGCTCACAATCTTTAATCTTATCAACTGGGACTTCTGTGATGAAGTCCGCAAGAATCTGACCCTTTATGGCTGGGCGCGGCCGATACAGAATATTGTGGCCCCCCAGCTCAATGGCCCATTTCGCTAACCGCCCGGACGTTTCTGGTTTTTGAAGTATTGTGCCGATATGGAAGTTGGTAAGCACAGTGATCACATGTCCTGTGAAATACCTGCGCAGCCTTCTGGAGGCGTGTAACAACGCTAGTACCAGTTTTTCCATCGTGGAATATCTCGTTTCCAGGTCAGTGAGTACCCTGCTGACATAATAAATTGGAGTTTGGACTCCATTTCTTTCTACTAGTAATACCGATCCTACTGCCTTATCTGAAGAAGATAAGTACAGTATGAGTGGTTCCTTTTCGAATGGTGCAGTCAGGGTGGGTAGCTCGATCAAACATTCTTTCATTTGTTGAAAAGCCTTTTCTGCTTCAGGGGTCCACCTGAACTCTTGCTTCTTAACGCAGTTGCGCAACGTGGTGATAAAAGGGTACGATTTCGCGGCGTGATTTGACAAAAAGCGATTAAGCGCGGCGAGGCGGCCGGCCAACCGTTGCATTTCTTTGATTGTCCGTGGCGATGGCATCTGCTCTATTGCCTGGACTTTCTCCGGGTTTACTTTAAAGCCGCCGTTGGTGACTATGAAGCCTAGAAACTTCCCTTCTTCCATGCCAAAAGAACACTTGGCTGGATTCAACTTCATGTTTACGCTGCGCAATGAATTGAACGTTTTCTCGACGTCCTTCAACATTTGGTCCTCTTCGGGACTTTTAACCACTAGATCGTCGATGTAAACTTCGATATGCTTTCCGATGTCGTCCGCGAAGATCTTATCCATCAATCGCTGGTATGTGGCGCCAGCATTTTTCAGGCCGAAAGGCATCTTCGTATAGCAAAAAATCCCCAGATCCGTGCGAAAAGCTGTCTTGTCTTCATCCTTGAGCTTCATTTGAACTTGATGGTACCCCTTGTAGCAATCCAAGAAGCACTTCCATCTGTATGGCGCGAGAGAGTCTATCTTTTTGTCGATTTCAGGCAAGGAATAGCAATCCTTGGGGCATGCCTTGTTGAGATCGGTATAGTCGACGCACATTCGCCATCCGCCACTAGACTTCTCTACCATCACGGGGTTCGCAACCCAACTCTGATAACGTACCTCTCGCAGGATGCCGGCTTTGAGTAACTCGCAAACTTGCTCATTCATTGCTTTCGTCTTGTCTGCCCCTAGGCTGCGCCTTCTTTGGACTTTCGGCTCAACCGAGGGGTAGGTGTTTAAACAGTGCTCTGTGATGTCGCGCGGGACTCCGGTCATGTCGGCTGGGGTCCAGGCGAAAATATCCATGTTCTTGAATAGGAGCTGCTTGAGGCGAGTTCTGATATTTGGTGAGATAGCGTGACCTATCGTCACCGTTTGCTCCGGATATTTGCGATTTAAAACCCATTTCTCGGGCTCGGTTGCTGAAACCTTCGCCGCTTTTGTTGGGCGCATCTCTTCAGTTGACATAACTTCTTTTTTCGCATAAACGATTGCCACCCCCGTCTTGGTTGGGAAACCAATTGCTGAGTGGGGGTGGAAGTTATCATATTCAGCTCACCCTGCGTTTCTCTCCCGATCAGTACGTCATGTCTTGACTTAACGGGCATCACCATGAAGTTAACGTTTGTAGTCCTCGAATGCTTCCCGTCAGAGAGTGTGACGGGGAAGCTAATTTGGCCTAACGGGAAGACCATTTCATTGCAGAATCCAGACAGTGGGTAGTCAACTGGTTCGAGTCTCGCTTTGTCTTCGTCGTCGAACTGATTAAAGCATTGTTCGTAGATGATGTCTGCTGTACTCCCTGGGTCGATGAAGACGTATTCAGTTTCATAATGGCCGATGATACCGGTGATGACGATGGGTCGTGTGGCTCGGGGACCCTCGCGCACCACCGGGAAAATAACTTGCTGTTCTTGCCATGAAGGCTCATAGGGTCTCTTGCCTTTTTCTCTTGCGCTATACCTTGGTCCATTGACCATGTGTGTTTCCAGGCGTCGAACCTTCTTGTGATTTCCTTCATCGTGGCGATGGAGCTGTCGCGTCTCTTTGCACACATTCTTCACTAAGTGGCTCAGCTTTCCACTCTTTAGTGCTCTCTCTATCTCTTGTCGCAAGCTGTAGCAATCATCTGTTAAGTGGCCTGTATCCTTGTGGAAATCACAATACAGATTGGGGTCTTGTCCCTTTTTGTTCGTCATAGGCCTGGGAGTCTTAAAGTCATGGTTCTCCGTCATTAGCACCTCTTTTGGTGTTTTTATGAGCGGAGTCCAATGCTTTTCACGATTATCGTCTCGGACTGCTTTTCTATAACCGATGCGGTCAATGGTGTCACGCGCGTCTTCTTTATAACGGGATCGTTCTTCGTAACGGGGTCGATCGCTATAACCGCTGGAGTGGTTGGCCTTCCACCCAGGGTTTTTGCCTTTGTTGCGCCTGTTGTCATCGCGCTGGTGACCCCCTCTGGAAAATCTATCTTCAGAACGATAGTTGTTGTTTCGTGCGAGAGACTCTTCCGTTTGCGCGACTATCTTCGCGGCTTCCATGAGTTTGTCCCACTCCTTTGGCATTCCATCTTTCCCAGTGATGGTTCTAATCAGGCTATCACAACGGATTGCTTTCTTGAAATGGCAGCGCATGAGTTGTTCACTCACGCCACCAATCTCCAAACATTCTTTGTTAAAGCGCGTAATGAAATCTTCCAGACCCTCATTATCTCTTCGCTAAATATCTTCAACTTCAGCTGTGTCGCGCTGGTATCGCCTTTGCTGACTGAAGTGATTCAGGAACTGGGTCTTGAAATCTACCCACGATTTTATTTTTCCCGGAGGAAGGCTGTCGAACCAGGCGCGAGCAGCCCCCGTTAATGTTTGGATAAACAAATGACACCAGCTGGGCATGTTCCAACCTCCCATGCAACCCACACTAGTAAACACTCTGATGTGATCGTCTGGATCAGTCAATCCGTTGAACTTTCCGACGGTCGAAGGTAACTTTTCTCTCTTGAGCGGCGCTAGTGCTATCTTTGGAATGAACTTCGAGTGCTCTATAGCTTCTTCTGGTCGATAGGCGAGGCGAAAGTCGCGCTCCGCCTCCTCGGTATAACCAACGTGTTGCCTTGGTTTGTAATACTCGTGATTTCTTTGCAAACGATTAAAGACCGAAGATTCGTCATCGTTCTCCCAGGTTGGATCCCAGGTTGGATCGTTCGGGTCGGTTTCTTCCCACTCATCGTTCATGTTACGCGGCGTGAGCCGGCTATGAACTGGGCCTCTTTGGAAATTTGATGGTTCGTCATAGTAGCTTTCTGTCTCCCCCCGTGTGTCGCGCGTGTCCTGTACGCTTAGTCTCCGGGTGGGGGGAGGTCTGCTAACTCTTCTTGGAATGTATTGCGGGACCGGCGTCTGGCGCGGCCCGTGGCTGGGGCCGGTTGGTGTAACCAAGGACGGTTCTGCCGTTAAAACTGCTTGCTGAGCGCTCAAGGACTGATACGCTTCGTTAATAGTGGCCAGTTGCTTGGCGTACCATGAGGCTGGGGTTTCGCCTTCTGGTAGCCCTAATAACGCCGAGATATTCTGGGGTGGAGCTGGGTTCGATGGTCCAGCACCGTTGTTTCCTGGGGTAGTTTGATTGATGCGGGTGAAGCTCCCGCGAGGACCCCCGGTGTTGGCCATCTCGATCTCGCCGACTTCTTCAACGTGTGGGGGTTGGATGTTTTGATTATCCACCCCCAACGCTGCGTTAGGGTCTGCTCCGAGACCAACAAATTCGGGAATGATTCCTTGACCAGCCATGATCGAAGGAAGAAAAAGTAGTGAATTCAAGAAATAAGAAGATGAAAGTGGTTTGTAGAAAAAATCGGTGGGCGCCAATGAAGAAACACTGAACTAATTAGGAGATAAATCAGTTTGGTTTATGTTCCTTGCATAGTGGTTAATCTTCTCATGGAATCTTGAGCTCCTTAATGACCGTGGTTAACTGCAAAACAAAACACCGTTACTCGTTAAGAGGGGAATGTGGGGGTTTCCCTCTTAACCGGGCTCCGGCGTGAGAATAAGCGACTGTGCTTTGGAGATAAGTAAGTATTCAGTGAGAGAGTAGAGGGAATGGAATGTTTAACCTGTGGAGTGAGGTCCCTATTTATAGCCGGAGAGGTGTAAGAGGATATGGGCTGATGGGCCTTGGGCCGGAAGTCGACAACTTGGGCGATATGCTCTTTGTCTCACTTGTCTTGACCGTTAGTGGTTTCTGAGAGTTCTTTGGTGCTGGCGCACAGTGATTGGAGCCACGTGTCATGGTTGTCGGCCTGGCCGCCGTCCTGCCATCAGCAGGTAAGTGGAGATCGTGGGGCAGTTGTCTCTGCCCTATGATTGGTGCCACATAGGCGTCCTTAAGTACTTTTTGTCTCCTGCATGTCAGACGATCGTGGTGCACGATTGCGCAGGAACAGAAGGACCCTGATTGGCTCTTTTATTCTGCCACTTGTACGTTGTGTACTATCTGGAAAGGCCTCGCGCCGTAGTCACGCACGATTCTTGTTGAGCACGCTATTATTATGCGCGCGGCATGAGCTTTCAGATGTCTCTTTTAGAATGCTAAGTGTCGTTAACTGGAGTCTACTCTTTTGTGGACCTCGCGCCGCGCTACACAGGTGTGCTGTATCCCGCGCGAGGTTGGCGATCAAGCAAATTGTAGATTAAGGAGTATGGTCCCGCGCGGCTTCATAGGGAGTTGCGCGGCTTTTTGGGACCATACCCCTTCAATTAATAACATGGCCTATATATAGAGGTCCTATGTATTTGATATGTGATGCTTAATATCAATAAGAAATCCATATTTCATTCTCTCATTTTTCTCTATACATTGCTAGTAGTTCGTTGTTTCACAACACATTAACCTTTTTTACACACTTATAAATACTATTTTATGTGTTCACACATTCCACCAGAAAATGTTAAGGAACATATTGAAAAAAATACATCATATCTCATTATCTCTTTTCAAATTTGTTTATCTAAATCCATGATATGAAAATCGATGCAAAATTCAACCAATATGGTACCACTTCAATCAATCTATTTGATTTTCAAAACATTACTCCCGAGTAAAATAGTCGTTGATTGATGGCATGATCTGAGGGGTCCGACCTCGAACAAACTTTCTTAATCTATGCTCCGCGTACTTTTCACCCTCGCTATGGTTCTCCAAGATCCCCGCGGCTCTATTTTCTTTAGTAACCCTAAAACCAAAATTACGCGATACATAACATTTAGCATGGATTGTTTACTATATATTTTTTGTTTGTAGAGTTTCCTAGATATAGGATCAAAAGTTTTACCTCACATCAGGATTGGTGGATATGTTACGTACAAGTTGCGTTGCAACTAGTCCAATAACTCCCGCAATTGGTACCATTAAAGGGTAAACCTACAAAAGAAATACACTTTGTATGATAAACTTTATACATACAAATTATCATTTTTTTTAAATATAAAGAAAAGAAAATCATAAAATAATGCATAATGTTTTGAAAATCGAATAACATTTATGACGGTTCAACAGTTCAACGGGTTAGCCAACAAATGAAAGAGGCAAGCATCGGTGGTTATTCATCGCTTTTCGTTGTTTAAAACCATGGTTGTAAAAATCTTGCCTAGGCTCCGGTTAGTCGTTGATTAATCACTAATCGAAGGTTCACCGAGTAATGGCCGATTAATCGTTAGGCGGTCAACAACAGTCCTATTCCGGCCATGTTCCGAAAAAATTTCGACCAAACCGTATAAATTCCCTTTAGTTACTTAAAAAAATGGGTTAACGATGTGTTAAAACATGTCTACGTATAAAAATGTATATGTGAAAACAAAACTAAAAATTACATATAAATTTCACCGACCGCCTACCGATTCTTACAACACTGTTAAAACCATAATGATTCTTATGGCAGGACCGTCCTCTTCGGCCCAGTGGCGAAGCTTGCCGGAGAAAACGGAGGGGTCGGGCGTATATATACCCAAAAATTTCTATAGAATCGGGGGGGTAAAAACGTATATATCCAAAAATTTCTATACGAAAACTACATATATAACACTACTGAGCGAAAAATCCCGGGGGTCGGGCGACCCCCCCCCCCCCCCCCCCCGCCCCCAAGAAGCTGCGCCCCTGCTTCGGCCTAACCTTTAAAAAACACTTCACAATCGGCATAATAATGAAAAAAGTACCTCGGGTTTAATCCATCTCTGCCAAGACATCTTTAACGAGAGAATAAATAATTAAACGATTAAAACTTCTTTCCCCAAAAAAAATGATTATTTGGTTGCTGGTTTCTATAAAAGAAAAACAATGCAAATGAGAAGATCGTTTAGCAAAGCTTGTTTCCATGCATTTTATAATCTTTAGGCGTCGCTAAAAGTGCACAAACACGGAAAGTTTGGTCTTCAACCGTCATAAATGTACATCAATCTAGATTCATGGAGTTCAATTCGTATACGAATTCTATTTTTCTCCCATTTGAAACTAATGGAAAACATCTAGACACGTCTAGAGAAAAGTTTATGAAAAATGATATACATATATGTTAGTTATGTTAACGCCCCACATGTGGTATTCGCATACAATGTATATATGTGCGGGGCATCGGGGGCCAAAAGTGAAAGTGCACTAGTTTTAACATTATTTTATTAATTTCGTGAAAATAACGTTAAAAGCGGGGGACGGTTAATCATGCATCATGTGGTGGCGTTGATAGCTGAAAGATAAAAGGGTACATGCACTAATTCGTCTTTGTCCCGATTGTTAAGTGTTATGTGACTCATGTCCAAGGCTTGATGCAAAACTACTATCTAGTCGGGGGTCTCACTGGAAACAACCTCTCTATTCCTACGAGTAGAGGTAAGGCTGTCTATATCTTACCCTCCTCAGACCCCTATCTTAGCTTTGCTATTTGTGGGATTTACTGAGTATGATGATGATGATGATGATGTGTTATGTTGTTTTTGATTTTGTAAAAAATAATAAAAAAACTAGAGTGCTTAAAAATATAAATAGCAAATTGTATATGATATATAAAAGGAAATGTTACGAGATAAAAATTGGGTAAATAATTCTAATATTGTACTTAAAAAAATTGAATAAAATAATCCAAACTTTCATTATTTGGACGATAATACTTCCAATTTACGAGCTGTACCACATCACTCCTAACTTTCAACTTCTTTTTCCTATGGCACTCTCAAACTAATTGAACACTAACCCAGTTAACTGACGTCAGATGCCACGTCACTAAACAAGTGCCACATCAGATGCCATGTCAGCAAAAAACCATGTCAGATGCCACATTAGACGCCATGTCGGTAAAAGTGCCAAAATCAAATGTCACGTCAACAAAGAATTGCCACGTTAGATGCCACATTGACAAAAGAACTAGCTGAGTTAGGTTTCAGTTAGTTTGAGAGTGACAGAGAAAAATAAGTTGAAAGTTGGGAGTAGCATGGTACAATTCGTAAGTTTGGGTTAGGTTTCAGTTAGTCTGAGAGTGCTAGAAGAAAAGAAGTTGAAAATTGGGAGTGGTGTGGTACAATTCATAAGTTGAGAATTCATTCACGACAGGTTTACTTATGTTGCGAAGTAAACTTGTCTCGTGTGGCAAACTTGTACATGTTTGATTGTATGTGTTCGCATATCATTGTGTTTTTCTAATATGTATTTTTTTAAGATAATTACCTATAAATTTTTATTTCTAAAGACATGTGTCCGCTACACAAAGTAACAAACACACAAACACTAATGAAGAATTTTGCTACACGCGTGGAGTGTATATAACAAACTCGAGATCATTCATTATTTGTCTGATTTAAAATATAAAATCCAAGATATTTTAGTAAGTTTCATAATATAAAGTGAAATTATTTTACTTTAAAAAAAATTCGATATAGAAATATTAAAAATATGAAATTATTAGCTTTTCGATGATGTCAAGTTTCACGCCGGTTTATACGAATATGTCCAACTACTACTCTATTCTCCTCCACAACTCCAAACTTGCCTTTCGATCCGTGAGCATTTGACTTTTCATTTTTCTTTTTATTTGACTTTCAAATACAAACACCAATCATCCTAAATTCTATAATTGAAATTTTCGGTTTTCATTTGAGTTAGGCTTTAAAAACTGACATAAACCGATCCATGTACACCCGTATAACATATGTACGTAAATATATGATAATTACCCATGATTGCTTTCATTAAACCTTTAAAAAGTATGAAAGTTTAACGTATTAGCCCACCATTCTTTACTAAATCTATTCGTAGTTGGGCATTATAGAACCATGAAAAAATTTGATAATGTCCCCACCACCATCCCTCAGGTCGTTATAGGGCATGAAGAGGGCATGAAGAGGGAGAGAAATTTATAGAATAATGCTCAAAAAGGAGAAAAAAATGGAAAGTATTGAATGAAATGAGCATTAAGAGGCACTGACCGTTACACATTTTATGAATAAGCGTTATGATGCTGATGTGACGAAAAATACATGTTAAAGAGCATTAAAGTTACGCATGATTTAATCCTATTACAATTTACAACAGAAAGTTGAAAAGCATGCGCCACGAATGATTTGAGTTCTTTATTCATTATAAAATTCTTACAAATCTATACTATATAATAAAAGAAACCACTTTAGGGACACTTGTCATCATATTAGACTATCTCTTATAGACAATTATTATTTTAATTTAATTTTTTCTAATTAATTATAGATAATTCTTCTACTAAATATTATTTAGTTTAATATCTTATATTATTGATAACTCTCATACTAAATATTATCAGTTTAATATCTTATTGATAATTATTATTTAGTTTAATCTCCTTCTCATTTATAATACTATTTATTTAAATTAATTATATTTGAATGTAGCGTTAAATTATTATTATATTAAAAAAACATCTTGCCTGTAATTGAAAGGTAGAATTTGGCTCGATGATGTTTCTTAAATTTTTCTAACGTTTCCACTTGAGATTTAAACTATTGAAGTTGGTTTTTTAATGATTCAAATAAATGGTTAAATTTATTGAGACTTCGTTAACAAATTTTGCAACAACAGAATAATATATTTTTATTATGAAAACCAAACTTTGTATTAATATATTAAATATTTTTATTTTCACTATACAAAATTACATTTACTCGATCCATATAATACATGAGGTTTTTTAAGATATAACTTTTTATTATTTGATATATAAAATTAGATTTATTTAATTCATACAATACACGGGTTTTTTTTTAAGAATATATATATTTTTTTTTATTTAGTATAGAAAATTACATTTATTCAGACCATGTAATGCGCATATTTTTAAAGATGTAATTTTTTTGTTATTTGGTATATAAAATTACATTTATTCAACCCATGTAATAAATGAGGTTTATAAAGATGTATTATTTTATTATTTGGTAAACAATATTTCATTTATTCAACCCGTGCAATACACGTGGTTTTAAAGATATAACTTTTTTATTTGGTATATAAAATTATATTTATTCAACCCGTACAATATGGTTCTTATATATATAACTTTTTATTATTTAATATATAAAATTATATTTATTTAACCCGTACAATAAATGAGGTTTTTAAAGATATATTGTTTTATTATTTAGTATAAAAATTATTTATTCAACCCCGTGTAATACACGGGGTTATAACCTAGTAAATAAATAAAAGAACCTTCTTTTATTGGCCAAATTTATAAATGTATTATTGAGTATGAGTAAATAAGGTCAAATGTCATGGTCCATTATTTCTTTTCCACAAATATTCATATATCTATATAATTACTAAAGTTCTTTCTAAATTGAAAAGTAAAACCATGATTGATGACCAGAAAAAAAAAAGAACGAAAAAAAAAAGAATTATGACCAGCTTTATACGATTATTCTTGTATGATTACAAGTTCATTGGGGACCTATTGTAAGTACCGAAACACACCTGTAAAATCGAAATTAGTTCAACAATCCACCTGTAAAATTCATTTTTAGTGTATCTAGATGTTTATAGACATTTTTATATATATTGTAATTTTTTTAAAGAAAACAAATAAATAAATAAATAATCAAAGGTTCAAGTTCATAAATCATAATCATGTATGATAAAGAAGTGATTATGGTGTTTAAAAATATGCTTAGATATAATGTGATATTCGCCATAACTAGAATCAAATATAACATTCTATAAAAAATTGTTTGATGTATTTATATCTATACTATATAATAAAAGAAACCACTTTAGGGACACTTGTCATCATATTAGACCATCTCTTATAGATAATTATTATTTTAATTTAATTTTTTCTAATTAATTATAGATAACCCTCCTACAAAATATTATTTAGCTTAATATCTTATATTATAGATAACTCTCATACTAAATATTATTAGTTTAATATCTTAATTACATTTTTTAATTTAATTAAATCAAAATTTTTTATATCTGTTAGATCTTTTACTTTGAATTCGAGAATATGCTTTCTTTTATATCAAGTCCTTTTCTGTAACTAAATTGTAATTTCGTTGTTACTATCTTAATTTTTGGTTTCCTTTTTTAAAATTATCATTCCCAAACACTTAATAATTGCAATCACCTTTTTTAATTACAATCTTTAATTACAAATGATATAAATACAATCCATTAACTGTATGTTTCATAATGACAATCAACAAAAACTAAAGACATCCGCTATTGAGCTGCTTTGTATTTGAAACAACCTGTTTTCACCCATGTCCAATTGTCTTACGCTTTATCAAAAGTAAAATCCATATATGAAGTCAAATTACTAATATTAGACAAAGACGACAAGCCTACAATTAAAACAACAAATGTGGTGTATAAAGAAATCTTTAACGACTTGTGATTTTTTTTGTATTATTTTTTGGGGAAATGGATTTTATCACCCTAAACTAAGCAAAAGTGGCCAATGTCACTCCCAACTTTCATTTTGGCTCCCACCACCCTCTACTTTTAGTTTAAGCTCCTTCTCATTTATAATATTATTTATTTGAATTAATTATATTTGGACGTTTTGTTTAGTTTGGTATCAAATAGATTTTACGAAACTTAAAATAAAATTAACTAATATTATTTATCATTTATACATTTACGGAGTTTTAAATAAAGGGTTAAATTTACTGAGACTTCGTTAACAAATTTTACAACAACAGAATAATATATTTTTATCATGAAAACCAAATTTTGTATTAATATATTAATATTTTTGTTTTCACTATACAAAATTACATTTACTCGACCCATGTAATACATGAGATTTTTCAAGTTATAACTTTTTATTATTTGATATATAAAAATAGATTTATTCAATTCGTACAATACACGGGGGTTTTAAAGGATATATATATTTTCTATTATTTAGTACATAAAATTACCTTTATTCAAACCGTGTAATTCGCATATTTTTAAAGATGTAATTTTTTTATTATTTGGTATATAAAATTACATTTAGTCAACCCATGTAATAAATGAGGTTTTTTAAAGATGTATTATTTTATTATTTGGTAAACAATATTACATTTATTCAACCCGTGTAATATACGTGGTTTTAAAAATATAACTTTTTTATTTGGTATATAAAATTAAATTTATTCAACCCGTACAATATGGTTTTTATAGATATAACTTTTATTATTTAATATATAAAATTATATTTATTCAACCCGTACAATAAATGAGATTTTTAAAGAGATATTGTTTTTTTATTTAGTATATAAAATTTATTTATTCAACCCCGTGTAATACACGGGGTTATAACCTAGTACGATATATGATAAATAAAGTATTGCTAAGTATAACAATATTTCCCAGATAATTTTTGTAACACCTCGAAAATTTACGTCCAATAATGTAGTGACACGTGTCATGAGCTTGGAATATGTGAAATAATACTTTAGAGGGACTAAAGTTGACATACAGTGAAACTGTGTGATTGTAAGAGTCTAAAGTGTCAACAATGGATAAATAAGCTCTACAATAACCCTACATGGTGTTTATAACCTTAAACGGATAGATTATGGATCATACGAAACGGGAAATGAAAGAAAGGGAGGAATTACAAACTATAGGGGCTAAATGTGTCAACATGTTGAAAGTATACCTCTGAGTGATCCTTTGGCAAACCCGAAGCTTTGTAATGATAAAATATACTCACTAGGTTATGTGGTAAAAATTTCATAAAGTTTCGTGAACGTATGAGAGAGTTGTGATCAAAACCGTACACGAAGGGTTAAATGCGTCAACGTTGAGTTTCGAGACTTTTCGGGTAAGCGCAAAGTTAACCGAGGACTTTACCATGTTGGTAAATGTCCCAAGGCTCTTAAAAGTCAGTTTTAGGGTCTAACGTACAAGAATAATAGTCAAAACCACGTTCCAAAAGACCAAGGACTGAATTGCAAAACAAGGAAACAAAATTTTGCCACCTGACAAGGCTAGCGCACTGCTACATCAGGAGCGTAGCGGTGCGCTAGGCCTGTATCTGGGCAATATGAACGACAGCTGCCAGTTATCAGGTCTGTTCCGAATGGTTAACAGCTGTACTCGATACCATGGGCTCTCCAATGGTTTTATATGATACTAGGGGCACTTGGAAAGGTCTTACAACATCAGTAGATCATTTGTAGCATCAATTGATTGATCAAAGTTCATATGCAAGAACACTCAAGTTGCAACCAAACTCACTCTCACTTGCATACTCAATTCTGGAGCTCCTCTGATCAACCTCAAGCTTTCTAGTGATCTCTAAGCATAATTAGGACCTTTGTAAGTGTTTATAACACCTCCAAATTCGTTCTAGCTTAGTGTGTTAACCGAAAGTCAAACCATCGTAAAACTAGTTTGACTTCATGATTAATCAATATGTGCACAGTATTTTCTCAAATTGAAAGTACCCACATGTTGGTATTTATGAGTGTAACAAACCCTCAAAAGGGTATTTTCAGATTTACACTCTAAGCATGTTAATTGTCGAGTCAAAGCCTTTCTTAAAAAGTCAACAGAATTGTTATTTGCAAATTTAAGCATGATTAGCAATATAGGATACATGCAACCTGTTTGATCACCAAAATAACTTTATAATTAATGTAAGAATGTGTTTCAACATGATCAACTCGACAATTTTCTGTTTAAACCCGAATCGGAACCGAAAGTCACATAAATTGACTTTTCCTTTGACTTTCAGTTCTGATCCGTGCATGCATGTTAAGATCTGCATTAGAGCATATTTTGGACCAAGTTTCATGTATGTACAACCCTCTGGAATTTTACAACATGGTTCCATGTTTAACCGATTCATATGCATGTTACCGGTTTATGCTTAAATATGACTATTTTGCCCTTTTTAATATAAAATGCGATTTTTGAAAAAGTGAAAGAGTAGAATCATTTGTTACTGATTTATAAACATGCACCGAAAATTTGATATCAGTTTGAGGTCTAGATTAACGGTTATGCTCAATATCGTAAATTGCAAGCTTTTTGTTATATAAATAGCGTAATTAGCGCATAGCCTATTTTAACCCACTTTTTGGCATCAAAATTTTTATACACTGATGTTATATAATATTTTGGGATTTTTAAAGATTTTTATTAAATTTTTGGCCGAGCATAACATAGGTCTTTAAACCAAATTCGGTAAATACCGATTTTGCCCTTTTCGGTCATAAAACGAGTTCTACAAATCCGATTGACCCCAAACCTTTTTCTACTGATTTTATTTGTTAAATAAAGTATGTTGAGCCTTCTGGAAATATAAAAATCTCAGCTTTCTTTTACAAACCCGGAAACGGCTCTAAATCGCCTTTTTAGGCATTTTTAACGCATAGTATATACTATAACCATATCAAACATATAAGACTTATATTTACTGATGTGTTTAGTATATTTTTATAAAATAACAGTGAGTAAAAGTTTATAAACTCAGGTTTCCGGTTTTAACCTTTTAAGCCTAAGTGAAATTACCAAAATGCCCCTAAGGTGCATAGTTTGGTTTTAAATGATAATTTTCACATATGGGTCATACCCTACTATTATAACATGTTAAAATAAGTATATTTACTATATAGACCAGACCCAAAACTCAGATTTATATTCAAACTCTTTTATGATCATTAAAATGACCAAAATACCCCTACGGGGCTTATTTTGAGATTTAACTCGTTTTGGGCATAATAGAAGATATCTTATTGATATCACGACATATTAAAGGCATAATAACTTAGGAAACATGTCTATGACTCTTTTGGTTACTCGTTACGCACTTGTCGCGTTCGGATCGGCTTATGTGACTAGTTCATTTATATTAGCCGAAGCGAGTCAAACTTTATCATTTTTGTCTCCAAATCCAGAATGTGTTTAGTATACCCATATTATACAAGTCTTCAAACTTGTCGGGTCTAAATCACATTCTATCCAGTCTTCGCTTAATCGTGCGTTTGAACCGTATGTTCCCTAAGACTAACCGGTCTAAGTTTTGGCTTAAGCAAAGACCCGTTAGCGTTCTAATTAATTATTTATGTCATCATTCCAGACTAGAGCCTTCCGGTAAATGGTACCTACGCTTACATAAGTGAATACGGCTGAGTTATTAAAATCTTATTAATTAAGACAGGAGCTAGCTCAGGTAAATACTTTTAACTTATTTTCCCTTATACGGGCTTGGGGTACGGTATTATAAAGATACCGCTTGGTCGGGTGTAGAAACCTTTTGATCGGAGATGATTGAATTGCATAATCCCGTTTTAATTCGTATTGCTTGATAACAAATAACATTGGGGGTTAATGACCGTGTCCTGGATATCCTTGGCTCATTTTAAAAAGTGAATGGCCACGACGTAAGCACAAGGTGTAGACAAAACACCTCCTGTTGCATATGTAAAACGTATACTCACTCGTGAGGATAACTTCTTGTGAGATTATATTTGTGGTGTGTCGATTAATCTTGTCCGGCTTGTATTGTATTGTATTGTATTGTATAATCATCGGCCCTAAATGTTGGACAAACATGTAAATCGGATACAAGATTTTTATTAATAAAATTGTCCCAAGTTATAAAAGATTAATTTTGCCTCTGTGCATTTTAATCACTGTGTCAAGATATTTTGTGCCGTTTGCACTCAAATCAATTTTCAAACTCTTTTCAAAATGAGTCAGTTAAATTGTATTTACCAGTGAAAACTGACGTATTTTTCCAAAAGGTTAAGTGACAGGTACTGAACGTAATTGGCTGGAAGCTCAGGGCGATTATAAGGAATCTTACAAGTCCTAGGCGTCTAAAGTCTGCTGAACAATGATTATGATTATTCGATCCGCCTGTGGATCTTTTACTTTCCGTTGTAATACTCTGATATTACTTTCTATTCGGATTGTAATATATTTATCTTTTGCTTCCGCTGTGCATTTATATATTGTGTTGTTTGACTATGATGATATCAATTACGTCACGATACTCCCCCACCGGGCCCACCGGTGACACGTGGAATTCGGGGTGTGACAGGTTGGTATCAGAGCCAACATTGAGGGAATTAAACACTATCCTTTTTGTGTTTAATCTCAATGACACAATAGCACATTCTTTGACCTTCTGAGTCTAGACTTAACATAGGAATAATCTCAATCCTAATCTGGAAATTTTTTTTGCTTCCAATTCTAATTGAATACGTCGCCAAGCGAAGAAGCTGTAATAGGAATCCTCCACACCCGGAGCCTTGAAATGCTGAGCTTCGTACCGCGGCCAGGATGAAACGAGCCTACAAGGAGAAAGCATTCAGAAATAAGAATGAAGAAGAAACTCCTCTTACTGAAGATCGTTTCCTTATTAGTCCTTATAAGGACATAATTATCTTTCAGTCCCTCCGAGGACAACATTATTTCTTTCAAGTCCCGCTTAGGGCAACTTTATACTTTTATTTTATATAATGGAATGATGAAGTTTAAACCTTCATTCTAAACAAGAAATATTAAATAAATATAAAATAACATTTCTTTTACAAGATCTACCATTATAATAAAATGGCAAAATTTAAAAAGGATAAGACCTAGCCACGTGTCATTTTAAGACCGGGCCAAGATGGTAGTTCCATAATTAGATTTAGATCCATATTAACATCTTAATTTAAAAATTGCTCTGCGTTAATTATTAATTAAGAATCTTAAGTGTGAAACCTAGCCTTGGGACAATTATAAGACCGGGCCAAGATGGTAAGACCTGTTTAAAAGATTCAATTCCCTGTTAACATCTTAAAACATGTTAACACAACTGGCAGATGTGATTTATTTAAAATCACACGTCATTTTTATATAGGATTCTTCAAAAATTCCTAACCCAGTTTAATGATCCCTGAATCCTGGGTTTACGTCATCAATTAAGATGATCATATTTTAACCATACGTGGTAATATAGTGCCTACGGGCTATGATTAACGTCTTCTGAGATTAAAGACAATAGTAGCCTACAACTCCCTGTCAAGAAAAGGTAATGAACGTTGATTCACACCTAATTGCCGCGATCCCAAACGATCAGGGCTTATAAATTAAACTTGTCTACGTGACTAGGCCATTTGTGCCATTATTAAAACTTTAATGCCTCGACTCTCTGAAATCATGGCATATAAACTTGTCTACGTGACTAGGCCATTTGTGCCATTATTAAAACTTTAATGCCTCGATTCTCTGAAGTCATGGCTTATAAACTTGTCTACGTGACTAGGCCATTTGTGCCATTATTAAAACTTGAATGCCTCGATTCTCTGAAGTCATGGCTTATAAACTTGTCTACGCGACTAGGCCATTTGTGCTATTATTAACTTGTAAAGTAGGATTTATGAGGAAAATCCTGAAGGAAATAAATAACCTTCCTTCCCTGTCAGTATACATTTTAAAAAGAATCATAAAGGAGAAACCTAGCCTACGCGGCCAATATGGTGAGACCTACTCAAGAGATTCAGATCCTTGTTAACACCTAAGAACGTGTTAGCACTCCTGACAAATGTGATTCGATAAAATCACAACAGTCATCCCTATATTGGAATTTTTTTTTTAATTTCTAATTTAACTTATGATCTAGAAATCAGGGCTTATATCATCTTATAAGATGATCATATTATAAACATCCGTAAGTGATGAAGTGCCTACGGGCTAAATTTGTTGTCCGATAAGACAACGACAGTGGTGGTCTTTGACCTCCTGTCTAAAAATGTTGGACCATGTCCAAGCATAATAGTCGGTATGATTCAAACGACCTTGACTAATAGCATCTGAAAAGATGATCATATCATAAACATCCCTCAGAAGGGAATGCCCACGGGCTATATCTATTGTCCTAAAAGACAAAAGGCAGTTGTAGTCTTCGACTCCCTGTTAAGAAAAGTAACCGACTGTGCTCAACCCTTAAATGCCTCGATCCCAAACGATCATGGCTTATAAATTTGAAACTGTCCCTGTAACTAGGCCTTCTGCGCCACTTTAATATCCTTAATGTTTTATAACTAGGATAAATTATAATGGAAAATACTAATTTAAAATAACCAACAAATTAACCAATATGGTTTATATTACCATGGTTAATGAATCGTCAAAAATGGGGATACCATAATAACCTCTGAATAAATCATTGCCATTGTTTATGTAGCGATCAAGCTACATGACTGGATCAGAGGAGGCCAACAGCCACCCGAAGAAGAACGATGATATTACCAAAATTAGCATGACTGAAGCGGAACTGCAGGCACTAATAAATAGTGCTATTACTCAAGCTCTTGACAGTCAGTATAATGAATCAAATGATAACCACTCTACGACTCTATCTGTGGCTCGTATTAAGCCCCCTCCTAAATCACATGAGTCAGAGGAAGACGATGTTCATAACCCGTCACAACGAAGGAATGATCCGCCTAGTCAGGTCGTGCTTCACCAAGAGGCACCAGTTAAGACCTGCACATATAAATATTTTGCCTCCTGCAAGCCCAGAGACTTTACAGGAGAAAAAGGAGCCATCGATTGCATGACGTGGCTCGAGGAGATGGACGCTGTTGTTGACATCAGCGGTTGCACGAAGCAGGACGTTGTGAAATTTGTTTCGCAATCGTTCAAAGGAGAAGCGTTGGCGTGGTGGAGATCATTGCTCCAAGCCACGGGAAAGGTCCTACTCTACAACTTATCTTGGGATCAATTTGTTGAATTAGTCAAGGAAAATTTTTGCCCTCAGCATGAGGTAGAAGAGATAGAATCAGACTTCTTGACTCTAGTCATGAAGGATTTAGATTGCCAGGCATACGTGACAAGTTTTAACACTATGTCCCGCCTAGTTCCTTATTTAGTCACCCCTGAACCTAAACGCATAGCGCGTTTTATTGGAGGCCTAGCACCAGAGATAAAGGGAAATGTTAAAGCATCTCGGCCAACCACATATAGGTCCGCAGTGGACTTGTCCCTATCTCTCACCTTAGATGCAATCAGAAATAAGTCTGTGAAGGCTTCTGGTGAGGGAAAAAGAGAAAGAGAGGAAGAGAACTCTCATCGATCTGATAAGAAGAAAAAGGGAAGCTTAAGGAACAAAAAGGATTCCGAGTTTAGGAAAAACTCGAGTCAGTCTAATAACAGACCCAAGTGCAGTAACTGCAAAAAGCAACATACTGGGAAGTGTACAATTGACCCAGGTGCCAAACTGTGTGGAATTTGCAAAACCAAGGGTCACAAGACTTTAGATTGCAAGGAGTTGAAGAACGCGATCTGTCACAATTGTAACGAGGAAGGGCATATCAAGACTAACTGCCCAAAGATTTTAAAGAAGCCGAGAAAGGCCAGGAAAAACAAAAGCATGAGTCTTCCAGAGGAACGCCCACGAGGTGGTACAGAATGCTAACCATATAGCAGGTACTTTTCCTTATCAGGAAGTTTATGCATAAATTATTTTTCTTTATGCTGGCACATATGATTCTTTAATGAACGATAAATGTTAAGAACTGTTGTCTTCGCCTGATTTAAACTCCGGCCATTTGACGCGAGGTAGAAATTGGCCGATGATACCTTGGAGAATGCTCCGACGAACCTTAGATAGATATTTATATCTATTAGGAACCACTATTTTCTAATATCCTTATGGCAAGCTTTCAAGCTATCCAACTTCATCAATATAATAAAGACAGATGTGACATTTCGATCCCCTGTCAAAAAGGTGATGGACTAGGTCCAGACCCTAAATGCCCTCGATGGTCTTTTATGGCCTAGGCTAAGTAAAATCTATAAGTATACATATCTAAACAATGTTCATTGAAAATGTTCATGTTATAGTATCCTATATGGTTGAATGGTACCATGGATAGTATATGATAAATTGCCAGGATGATGAATAGTGGTTGTCAGATTGCAATTAAGCAATTGTTTTATGAATATTAGGAACCAATATCAAGTATGGCGAACTCAGATAAGACAGCCGTTGATCGTGCTATGGATGATGCGACGCATGCCAATAATACTACAATTGTGAACCTTAGAATTTCCAATGATGTCCTTCAAACTATGATAGACGCAGCTGTTGGAAAAGCTGTGAAGAAGGCCGTGAAAAAGTTCAAGGAGCCCAATGCTAATTGCTCAAAGTCTCATCCAAGACCACACGACCTTACTCACGAGAAGGATCTCGTCCATACCTCTAAGGCAAGGGATGAACTAAAGAGGAAAAGGGAGGAAGATAACTCCCAGAGTTCTAAGAAAAAGAATAAACAAAAGTCCAACCAGAAACCTGTATGCGAGATTTGCAAGAAGCGCCATTATGGGAAGTGCAGGTTCGAACCAAAATCCCGATCGCGGCCGAGGGTTTGTGGGATCTGCAAATCGAGGGATCATAAAACGTTGGACTGCAAGTACATGAAGGATGCAGTCTGCTTCGGCTGTTATGAGAAAGGCCACATCAAGACCACGTGCCCTGAATCTGTCAAAGGAAAGGCGGCTAAGGAAGTAAAGCCTAAGATTGAAAGCGCCTAAAATGCCTGGACTAGTTCATAAATAATGGCATCAGGTACCTCCCTTAACACTTATCAACGATATGAATGCTAAGAGTTTTTATTTTGATTCAGATACCAATAAATCCTTCATAAACTAAGCTTAGCAAACTTTTAGATTATCCTCGAGGTAGAACCTACTAATGAAACCACAGAGACTATTTCTTTTATTCTTCTCAACAATGATCTCTCTGAAAAATCTAAGAGTACTCCTTCTTCGAGTAGAGTACGACAAGATATGTTATTTTAATTATTTTCCTCATTGATTTTATCAACTGCGAATGCCAAACTATGTTTGATAAAAAGTGCCATATGAGGATTGGTGTATCCTAGTGTGTCCCATAGATTGCTTCCATGCCTGATCAGTATGGAGGTTTAATGCATGGAACCCCTGAGATATCCCAATGGTCATATCGTACTAAAGTCGACTAGTAGTATTCAAAGAAGATATCCAATATAAAATGTCCTTATAAGTATCTCTGCTTAGGACATCCTTGCATTTGCAAAAAGAATGTGTCATTATCTGACACCGACATCAATGGAAGAATTAGAGCCTGAGATTTGGAAAATCTCTGTAATCTCATTATACCTAAGTATCTTTCACTAAGAATATCCTGTTTACCTTCTGAGAGGCAAGTAGAGTTAAGATTGACATCCCGCTTAAGGTTAAAGTGTGGTGGGAACTCCGTGTTGATCATGGAATAATCGAAACCCTGATTAAGTAAAATTTAAGATATAGGTTCATATAGCCTAACTCAATATTCTAAGAATTCGGTATGGTTAATTAAGGAAGACGGTTCATTTTGCTTATGCATCGATTACCGCAACCCGAATTAGGCAACAAGTAAGAATTATTATCAGCTGCCCAGGATCGTCGATTTGTTCGACTAACGGAAAGGATTAGCTAATTCCTTAAGATTAGTTTTAAGCAATGGTTGGAATAACCATCTCACCTAAAATTTAGCTTTCCTATAATAGTTGTTATATAAGTATCAAGGCTGCTCTTCTGGAAACCTTGTATAGATGGAATGTTAAGCATCTATTAAGACAAAAGATTGGTAAGTCCAATCGTCAGGATCTAAGAGTTGCATTGGAAACAACGAATAAGATCAAACAAATCCATAATCGATTGTAAGTTGCCATTATTCGGCAGAAAATCAAAGATTAATGAAGTTAGCAACCCTCCTAAGTTCTTGTTAAGAAATAAGGATCAACAAAAGATATCACCCTGGAAGGGTGTGCAAATTTGTAAATTATCAGACTAGTTGAGCTCTGAATATATCAAATCATTCGAAGGAATCGAATGTATCAGGATCAAATAGCTTATAAGGACCTACTTAAGGAGCTTGGCGGAACATACAATGCATTGCATACTAATGAATTGGGGATATGTTTCACCAATAAGTCAAGAAGCATTATCACATATTGATATGCAGATTTTGATATAACGAGCAACCTGTGTCGATTAAGGATCGACAGGTTAAGAAGCTCCAAAAGGATACATGACCTATTATAGAGGTCAGCTGGAGTGCCATAGAGGCCCAAATGTACTAAGGAAGGTTAAGTTCAATATAGGACAGAAAGTACTCCCTTTACTTTAAGCAAATCTCGAGGTCAAGATTTCTTTTAAGGGGGTGAGGATGTAACACCTCGAAAATTTACGTCCAATAATGTAGTGACACGTGTCATGAGCTTGGAATATGTGAAATAATACTTTAGAGGGACTAAAGTTGACATACAGTGAAACTGTGTGATTGTAAGAGTCTAAAGTGTCAACAATGGATAAATAAGCTCTACAATAACCCTACATGGTGTTTATAACCTTAAACGGATAGATTATGGATCATACGAAACGGGAAATGAAAGAAAGGGAGGAATTACAAACTATAGGGGCTAAATGTGTCAACATGTTGAAAGTATACCTCTGAGTGATCCTTTGGCAAACCCGAAGCTTTGTAATGATAAAATATACTCACTAGGTTATGTGGTAAAAATTTCATAAAGTTTCGTGAACGTATGAGAGAGTTGTGATCAAAACCGTACACGAAGGGTTAAATGCGTCAACGTTGAGTTTCGAGACTTTTCGGGTAAGCGCAAAGTTAACCGAGGACTTTACCATGTTGGTAAATGTCCCAAGGCTCTTAAAAGTCAGTTTTAGGGTCTAACGTACAAGAATAATAGTCAAAACCACGTTCCAAAAGACCAAGGACTGAATTGCAAAACAAGGAAACAAAATTTTGCCACCTGACAAGGCTAGCGCACTGCTACATCAGGAGCGTAGCGGTGCGCTAGGCCTGTATCTGGGCAATATGAACGACAGCTGCCAGTTATCAGGTCTGTTCCGAATGGTTAACAGCTGTACTCGATACCATGGGCTCTCCAATGGTTTTATATGATACTAGGGGCACTTGGAAAGGTCTTACAACATCAGTAGATCATTTGTAGCATCAATTGATTGATCAAAGTTCATATGCAAGAACACTCAAGTTGCAACCAAACTCACTCTCACTTGCATACTCAATTCTGGAGCTCCTCTGATCAACCTCAAGCTTTCTAGTGATCTCTAAGCATAATTAGGACCTTTGTAAGTGTTTATAACACCTCCAAATTCGTTATAGCTTAGTGTGTTAACCGAAAGTCAAACCATCGTAAAACTAGTTTGACTTCATGATTAATCAATATGTGCACAGTATTTTCTCAAATTGAAAGTACCCACATGTTGGTATTTATGAGTGTAACAAACCCTCAAAAGGGTATTTTCAGATTTACACTCTAAGCATGTTAATTGTCGAGTCAAAGCCTTTCTTAAAAAGTCAACAGAATTGTTATTTGCAAATTTAAGCATGATTAGCAATATAGGATACATGCAACCTGTTTGATCACCAAAATAACTTTATAATTAATGTAAGAATGTGTTTCAACATGATCAACTCGACAATTTTCTGTTTAAACCCGAATCGGAACCGAAAGTCACATAAATTGACTTTTCCTTTGACTTTCAGTTCTGATCCGTGCATGCATGTTAAGATCTGCATTAGAGCATATTTTGGACCAAGTTTCATGTATGTACAACCCTCTGGAATTTTACATCATGGTTCCATGTTTAACCGATTCATATGCATGTTACCGGTTTATGCTTAAATATGACTATTTTGCCCTTTTTAATATAAAATGCGATTTTTGAAAAAGTGAAAGAGTAGAATCATTTGTTACTGATTTATAAACATGCACCGAAAATTTGATATCAGTTTGAGGTCTAGATTAACGGTTATGCTCAATATCGTAAATTGCAAGCTTTTTGTTATATAAATAGCGTAATTAGCGCATAGCCTATTTTAACCCACTTTTTGGCATCAAAATTTTTATACACTGATGTTATATAATATTTTGGGATTTTTAAAGATTTTTATTAAATTTTTGGCCGAGCATAACATAGGTCTTTAAACCAAATTCGGTAAATACCGATTTTGCCCTTTTCGGTCATAAAACGAGTTCTACAAATCCGATTGACCCCAAACCTTTTTCTACTGATTTTATTTGTTAAATAAAGTATGTTGAGCCTTTTGGAAATATAAAAATCTCAGCTTTCTTTTACAAACCCGGAAACGGCTCTAAATCGCCTTTTTAGGCATTTTTAACGCATAGTATATACTATAACCATATCAAACATATAAGACTTATATTTACTGATGTGTTTAGTATATTTTTATAAAATAACAGTGAGTAAAAGTTTATAAACTCAGGTTTCCGGTTTTAACCTTTTAAGCCTAAGTGAAATTACCAAAATGCCCCTAAGGTGCATAGTTTGGTTTTAAATGATAATTTTCACATATGGGTCATACCCTACTATTATAACATGTTAAAATAAGTATATTTACTATATAGACCAGACCCGAAACTCAGATTTATATTCAAACTCTTTTATGATCATTAAAATGACCAAAATACCCCTACGGGGCTTATTTTGAGATTTAACTCGTTTTGGGCATAATAGAAGATATCTTATTGATATCACGACATATTAAAGGCATAATAACTTAGGAAACATGTCTATGACTCTTTTGGTTACTCGTTACGCACTTGTCGCGTTCGGATCGGCTTATGTGACTAGTTCATTTATATTAGCCGAAGCGAGTCAAACTTTATCATTTTTGTCTCCAAATCCAGAATGTGTTTAGTATACCCATATTATACAAGTCTTCAAACTTGTCGGGTCTAAATCACATTCTATCCAGTCTTCGCTTAATCGTGCGTTTGAACCGTATGTTCCCTAAGACTAACCGGTCTAAGTTTTGGCTTAAGCAAAGACCCGTTAGCGTTCTAATTAATTATTTATGTCATCATTCCAGACTAGAGCCTTCCGGTAAATGGTACCTACGCTTACATAAGTGAATACGGCTGAGTTATTAAAATCTTATTAATTAAGACAGGAGCTAGCTCAGGTAAATACTTTTAACTTATTTTCCCTTATACGGGCTTGGGGTACGGTATTATAAAGATACCGCTTGGTCGGGTGTAGAAACCTTTTGATCGGAGATGATTGAATTGCATAATCCCGTTTTAATTCGTATTGCTTGATAACAAATAACATTGGGGGTTAATGACCGTGTCCTGGATATCCTTGGCTCATTTTAAAAAGTGAATGGCCACGACGTAAGCACAAGGTGTAGACAAAACACCTCCTGTTGCATATGTAAAACGTATACTCACTCGTGAGGATAACTTCTTGTGAGATTATATTTGTGGTGTGTCGATTAATCTTGTCCGGCTTGTATTGTATTGTATTGTATTGTATAATCATCGGCCCTAAATGTTGGACAAACATGTAAATCGGATACAAGATTTTTATTAATAAAATTGTCCCAAGTTATAAAAGATTAATTTTGCCTCTGTGCATTTTAATCACTGTGTCAAGATATTTTGTGCCGTTTGCACTCAAATCAATTTTCAAACTCTTTTCAAAATGAGTCAGTTAAATTGTATTTACCAGTGAAAACTGACGTATTTTTCCAAAAGGTTAAGTGACAGGTACTGAACGTAATTGGCTGGAAGCTCAGGGCGATTATAAGGAATCTTACAAGTCCTAGGCGTCTAAAGTCTGCTGAACAATGATTATGATTATTCGATCCGCCTGTGGATCTTTTACTTTCCGTTGTAATACTCTGATATTACTTTCTATTCGGATTGTAATATATTTATCTTTTGCTTCCGCTGTGCATTTATATATTGTGTTGTTTGACTATGATGATATCAATTACGTCACGATACTCCCCCACCGGTGACACGTGGAATTCGGGGTGTGACAATTTTCATATATATAACCTCAATTAGACTTGTACATAAAGTTAATATATAAATATCTAGAGTAAATTACAAGTTTTGTCCTTTATGTATGTCCCAAATTGCAGGCGCTGTCCTTTGTCTTTAAAATTGACGGGTTTTGTTTTTAATGTTTGCAAATCTTGATTGTTATGTCCTTTATGCCAAACCAAGTTAGATTTTTTTAGTTAAATCTGATCATGTGCCTTGCACATGAGGGCATTCTTGTCATTTCACCTTCCTAGGGGCTATTGTGTAAAAAACATTTATTCAAGGACTATTTTGTACAAAATAAAAAATATAGAAATAAAAAAATAACTCAACCCAAAATTATTTGTGGCTCAGATTCATCCTCTCTTCTTCCTTCATTCCGGTCAGTCAAACCACCAGATTAGCCCATAATCAGTGAATCATGTTCATGCTGATCAGATTCAAGATCAAAACTTCAATGATCAGATTCAAGATCAAAACTTCTAACACTTCAACCTATGAAAAATGAGTCTCTCTCTCTCTCTCTTCCTCCTTCTCTCTTCTATCCATCTCTATCACACACACTTTTATTTCCTTTAAAAGAGTCAACAAGAATTGAAAGTGAGATAGAGTGGGTTTTGCAAAATTAGGGGTCAGATGGATGCATTTTGTGGGGAAATCATTATTATTATTGTTATTTCTACATTATATATGAAAAGAGGGGTAGACAAGTGCCAGAGTAAGAAATAGCCAGGTAAACATTCTTGGAGAAATATGAATGGGAGGAATGAAAACACGAAAGGAAGAGGAAAAAAATATGAAAGAAATATGAATGGGAGGAATGAAAACACGAAAGGAAGAGGAAAAAAATATGAAAGAAACAGGGATACATGGGTTTGTTGTGTCCAGATTTGCGATGATGTGGGTGTACCAAATAATCTCATGTTTAAACCTCTTTAACTTTTTTAAAAAAATTAATGTGGGTGGATGTGGATGGTGGTTATGTGGGGTTGCACTGTTGTAGCGGTGGAGGTGGATTATGCAGGGTGGTGGTGGTGGTCGGCAGGTGGGGGCGGCAGGTGGTGGTTGGAATGAGAGAGAGGGGGTGGGTGTGTTTAGAGAGAGAAATTGTAGGGTAGCCTGCTTCTATTTGTTTTCTAAAAAAATATTTATAAATAAATTAGAATAGGAAAAGACAATAATATCCTTGGGTGACCAGATTTAACCAAAAAAATAAACTGGGTTAGGCTCAAAGGACATAACGTGCAATATTTGCAAACATTAAGGACAAAACTCATCAATTTTAAAGACAAAGGACAACGTCTGTAATTTGGAACATACATAAAGGACAAAACTTGTAATTTTGTATATTGATTAAAAATGAAAAAAAAATGCTGATTTTGAAAGTATTTAAAATGGTAAAAAGAGTAATCTACAATTTTAGTCCCTATGGTTAGTCGAAAAATAGCACTTTTAGTCAAACAATTTTTTTTTCAAAAGTATAAAAAAAACATTAAAACAAATCAATTTCTTATAGTTTCGAAAAAAAATCTTCAAATTTATTTTCAAACGTGAAGTCTCAAAAGTCAGAAAATATTTAAAGTTAATAATTTAACTCTTTTAATAAAAAAGTGATTAAGTCAAATCTTAGTTAATAAAGTGAAGCTAACAAATGAAATTAGGAGTGAAAAACCATTAAAAGAGATAAAACACCATTTTAGTAAATACTTTTGAAACAACACTATTTAAACACTATAAAGAAGCAACTTAAGTATGCATATATGTGTTGTAATGTTAGCTTTGGGAGTTTTTCAAAAAAAAAATGAAAAAATTTCTTTTTAACCCTAAAGTTTTAATGTTTGACAATTTAGGTTTAAACTTCTAATCTTTGTTTCCTTTTTAACCTTAAAGTTTTAATCTTTGACAATTTACCCTAAAGTTTTATTATTTGACAATTTAAGTTTAAAATTTTTAATCTTTGTTTCCTTTTTAACCCTAAAGTTTTGATCTTTGACAATTTAAGTTTAAAGTTTTAATCTTTGGTAATTTAACCTCTTTGAGTAATTTTATTTTTCACTTTTAATTCAAAAGTTTTCATCTTTTGCGATTTAACCACTTTGATTTTTTTTACTTATGTGTTGTAATCTTGGTTTTGGGGGTTTTTCAAATAAAAAATTGTTATGCATATGGTTGTTGTAACCTTGGCTTTGTGGACTTTCAAAAAAAATGATTTTTTTACTTTTCACCAAAAAGTATTTCATAAATTACTTTTAACCCAAAACTATTTGTTTTTTTTACTTTTAACAAAAAAACATTTTATCTTTTGCAATCTATCCTCACAACTTTTTTTACTTTCAACTTTGTTCCTTTATAGTTTTCGTTTTTCGCAAATTTTTCGCTTTATGCTTCGTTCTAAATTTTGTGACTTAACACATCGCAACGTACGTCTTTGGTTTAGCGTTTTTACGTTTCGTTCTAAATTTTTGCGAGTTAACACGACGCAACGTGCGTGTGTGGGTGAACGTTTTTACCTCGTCTATTTTTTTCCCGTTTGACAGGTTCAACATAACGTACGTGTTCTAAATCGACTTAGTTATAACTAAAGAATCCCCGCCGCATTGCGGCGGGTCGTAATTCTAGTTAAGACTATTAAGTTAAATATTTTTTCCACAAACACTAATTTAGAAAAAAAACTCAATACAAAATAATCAATTCGAACCCCTAGCCCAGTTGGTCCCATGTGGTGGGGTTGGGCCGGTTCCTCCTTGGAGGTCACCGGTTCGATCCACGACTGCGGCGTTATGGGGGAGGACGTCCCAATGATGGATCGTTTCTACCGATGCATGGTGCGGTCCTGAGGGCAACACGGTTTTCATCCAGCTGTTACCCCAGCAAGTTTCTCGTGGGAGGGCAGTATGGTTTCCGGACGAAGGTCAGTCAGAGCGGCAGCCGGGGTCCTTGACAGAAACCCGGTGACCAATAGTCCATGTACATATTGAAAGTCACCTTTCAAAAAAATACAAAATAATCAAATACCGTAAACATACTTCAAACGGCTCAATTTCAAAAGATTTCTTTTTCTCCAAGACAGTAAAACTGAAAACCGCATACGTCACCCACCGTCTTCGTTTCATCCGTCGAAGCTATAAATACCACCAAACCCCAATCCCCTTTTTCCTCACACTCATTTTCTCTCTCTACAAACTCCACTCTCTCTCTCTCTCTAAAACCTTATCAAACTCCACTCATCAGCCATGGGTAAACAAACATCTTCAATAGCTTTTTTTTTTTTTTTATAATTTGTTACAAATTCATGTGCACTTGTTTTGTTTATATATGTATTGATTTTGATTTCATATATGTTTGATTTGATTTTGCAGGATCTGACAAGAAGATTAAGATCGGAATCAACGGTACATTTTTGGATTATTTGTGACCGTCAGATCTGTTTATGAGTTCGTGTTGCGTTTTTGTTTACTGATTTGTCAGATCTGAATGATATGTTGTAGGATTTGGAAGAATCGGTCGTCTAGTTGCTAGAGTTGCACTTCAGAGAGATGATATCGAGCTTGTTGCTGTTAACGATCCGTTTATCTCCACTGATTATATGGTACCGTGTTTGATTCTGTGTTGTTAGCTGTTTTGGATCTGTAGTTACTTTATAAACTACTGTTTTAGTAAGTTAGATGCTATTATGAAAGATATATTTATGTTCTAAATTATGATTACGTGATTTTGTTTTGTTGTGATTCAAAGGCTAGGGTTTATATAGTTGTGGATCTGTAGTTACTCTATAAACTGTTGCTAACTTGCTAATGATATTGATAAATGATAAACAGTTATAGTTAGATCTAACTGTGAAAGAGATATTATGTCAAAATGTGAATATGTGATTCAACTGATTAAATATTGTAGTATGTGATTTTGTATGATTTAGTAGATGTATGTATCTGCTTTTACACGACTAGATCTCGGTATATATGTGTATATATGTTACAAAAAATAGAAAATAAACTGATTTCTGTATAGATCTCATGTTATAACAGATTTTAACGAAGAGAAACTGTTTTTAGTAAGTGATATATTTTACATGCTGTTTGCTTTACATATGTGATTCACAGTAAGTTTTGATTTATTTAGTATTTGATGAGATCAATATTTTAAAAAATATCATCAAGCAATGTTGCTGCTAGAGATCCAATTTTATCATAGTGCACAAGATCTGTTGACCTTAAGTAAATGTAGTTGTATGAATCCATGTCATATTCGAGTTTTCAATCTATAGAAATTAATGACATGGCAACTGATGATATTTAGAATCATATAGTGTGTTATGATATGTATTCTTGCTGAGTTGTTGGTGTTTAATGCCATTTTGTGCGTGGGCGAAGCTTTTAAGGGGTGGGAGGGGGCGGTCGACCCCCCGAACTTTTCGCTCAGTAGTGGAGAGTATGTAGTTTTCGTATATAAATTTTTGGGTATGTACGTTTTCGACCACCAGGTTTTATAGAAATTTTTAGGCCCGGTGACCCCCCCTCCCGGTTGGAAATCTCAAGCTTCGCCACTGATTGTTGTGATAGTTATATTCGTATGAGTTCATTTGTGTGCGATTAGAATGCAAGTGTTTTGTTATATCTGCGTGCGGTTATTTACAAGTTTAATTTCTTGCAGACATACATGTTCAAGTATGACACTGTTCATGGCCAATGGAAGCATCATGAACTTAAGGTTAAGGATGAGAAGACTCTTCTCTTCGGTGAGAAGCCAGTCAGTGTTTTTGGCTTCAGGTAAAATCCGTCATTACTGACTAAGAATCACTTTTTAGTATATCGTTTCACCCCATCAGTTAACAAGAGTTTTTGTTTAATATCTCTTATCAGGAACCCAGAAGAAATCCCATGGGGCGCAGCTGGAGCCGACTTCGTGGTCGAGTCCACTGGAGTCTTCACAGACAAGGACAAGGCTGCTGCTCACTTGAAGGTCTGATTCTGTTTTAAGAACCTGCATTTGTTTCGGTTTTGGTTTAAATGTTTATATGTTGTTTTACATTTTACATATGGTTTTGTATCATCAGGGTGGTGCCAAAAAGGTTGTTATCTCCGCTCCTAGTGGCAATGCTCCCATGTTTGTTGTGGGTGTCAATGAACACGAATACACACCTGACCTTAACATTGTTTCAAACGCTAGCTGCACAACTAACTGCCTTGCTCCTTTGGCCAAGGTACTATTTCCCCAATTTCGTATCTATATATAATTATATATTCATTTTTTTTATTTTCTATTAACTGGTGTATTGTGAACTTACATTTTTGCAACAATTTCAGGTGATCAATGATAGGTTTGGCATTGTTGAGGGTCTTATGACAACAGTCCATGCCATGACTGGTATGCAGCTTTTAAATTGTTTAAGTAAACCGGTAATTATAGGAATGCATTAAAATTTATGTGTCTTACATTGTTGACGCATTTCAGCCACCCAAAAGACCGTTGATGGTCCGTCAATGAAGGACTGGAGAGGTGGAAGAGCCGCTTCGTTCAACATTATCCCCAGCAGCACTGGAGCTGCCAAGGTAATTAACTGACTAAAAAAAAACAAATATTTCACTTTTGTTTATTTATTATTCATCTTACTTTATTCCTGTTTGTTGTAGGCTGTTGGCAAAGTTTTGCCAGCTCTTAATGGCAAATTGACCGGAATGGCGTTCCGTGTACCAACCGTAGATGTCTCAGTTGTTGATTTGACTGTGAGACTTGAGAAGAAGGCTACTTATGAGCAGGTCAAGGCTGCAATTAAGTAAGTATTGATCAATTAATTAATATTCTTATTATCATTATTGTTGTTACTTTGAAATAACTTTTGGGGTTCTTTGTAATTCAGGGAGGAATCAGAAGGAAAACTTAAAGGTATTTTGGGATACGTCGAAGAAGATGTTGTATCCACCGACTTTGTTGGTGACAGCAGGTCAAGCATCTTTGATGCCAAGGCTGGAATTGCTTTGAACGACAACTTTTTGAAACTTGTCTCTTGGTATGACAACGAATGGGGATACAGGTAATTTCTTGCAACTTTTTTTTATTATGTATTGTTTACCGAATTAACATGCATATGTTTTTACGTGTCAAAATTGGTCAACCTGTTTTATGTTAACTGATAAATGGTTGAAATAATAAACCTAGGAAAAAGTAAAGCGAATAAGCCTGTAAACGAACCGAAAGTTCATGAACTGTTCGTGAATTTGATCGACGGGAAGTTAAAAACACGAGTGATGTTCGTTCATTATGTTCGTGAACGTTCGTTTATGCTTTTGTTTATTTCTGTTCTTTTATGTTTGTTCGTTTATGTTCTTTATATTTTAATAAATACATATGGAGTTATATTTATACAAATACAAACATAAAAGACGCCTTCTAACTACTTATATGCGCATAACAAAAATAAGCTTCGCAATCAAACGCTTATCGTAATTAATCAATCATCTATATAAAAACTACTTTATGTGTGTTTATGTTTGTTTGTTTATGTTTCTTTACGTTTTGAACTATTTGTTTAATGAATGAACACCGAACAAAAACTTTATTTGATTATATGTTTGTGTTCGGTTAAAGTTAAATAAACGAACACAAACATTTGTGTTCGTTTGGTTCGTTTACAGGCCTAGAAGTCAAATAGCTAGATGTTGCAATAAAGATAATAAAAACAGTTATCATTCATAAATATTTTACATTGCATATGCATAACACTTGTTGCAATATATTGACTCTCTTTTCAACCTTTTGTTTTCAGCTCGCGTGTTATCGACTTGATTGTCCACATTGCATCAGTGGAAGCCTAAATGCTCAATAGGTGAATGGTCACCTGGTCTTCGACCACGGCTATGTGTTGGTTTTTCTTTCGAGTTTGAATAACAAGAATCTTTCATACAAGGTTTTTGGGGTGCTACATATTTTGGTACATGTTGTAGGCTCTTTTTTGGTTGTTTTCTAGTACTCTCGGTTGTTTCTTTTGTTTAGCGAAAAAAACCTTTCCTAATTGTAATCAGTTTCACCACATAATATGATATTAGCCTGGTTGAAGATTTAGTTCTGCTGTCTAGTATCTTATTATTTAACTTTTCACACTTATGTTTTGAATAACTGGACCGTCACACGTGGTTACCTCCTGGACCGTCACACGTGGTTCAGGAATATGTTGCTGGAGTACTCGATCATAATAAGCTAGATGGGCATGCGGGTTCGGACGAATCACATGGTGGGTTTAAACTTGTGTTCAACAGTTTTTTATTTAGTTTTAATTTAAAAAAAATTGTCATGGGTCAAGAGTTCCTGATCGATCTTATTTCGCCTCTAACTTTAGCAATATCGTTTTGAGAAAATGAATATGTTAATAACCACTTAACCCAAATCTCATTATGTGGTCCCATTTGTTGGAACATTGTTGTGTCCGTTTGGATAGGGGTGAGCATGGTGCGGTTCGGTTCGGTTATTACCTATAACCGAAACCATAACCGCACACTGCGGTTATCAAAAAATCATAACCGTTCGGTTTCGGTTAATGCGGTTTCGGTTATTCGGTTATTGCGGTTAATGCGGGTTCGGTTCGGTTATAGGTCGGTTATTTTCATTGTTTCTAATGTTGGGACTTTAAATGGGCCAATAAGGTTGGGTCATGGTTAGTGTAAAATGTAATGGGCCAATAAGATTGGGTCATGGTTAAAAGTTAAAACATTCAAATACTTCACCAAAGATACATATAGATTAGGCCATGGTTAAGCATTTAAATACAAACTTAAAGACTTATGGTGCTACGGATTTGGCTATGTTTAAAAAATTCAGTTCGGTTCGGTTCGGTTATTTGCGGTTATGAAAATAAGAATAACCATAACCGAACCGCAAAAATCGGTTATTAAAAATATAAATAACCAACCCTTCGGTTATTTCGGTTATCGGTTATTTCGGTTCGGTTTTTTCGGTTATTTCGGTTACGGTTCGGTTAATTCGGTTGTATGCTCACCCCTACGTTTGGATGTTTTTGAAGCTGGTATCCTTCTCGGTGCTACTCACCCATATTTTCTGTGTTCGCCCGTGCTCTTTATTTTACAGAATTTGCACAACCACTGACCTGGGCTATACTATATTAGCTCGTGCTATTTATGTGTGTTTTTGCTTCTACTTTTACATTATTTGCTACAAGTTTTGTTATTTCGTTGCTTGCTTACATACTTCACGGATGTATATTTAAATGTAGGGTAAAGATCAAATAGGAAGATTAATTTTGCTAGGAAGGATAGGAAGCAATAAGGGGATGACATGTGGCAACAATTAAAATAAAGAAAAAGGGTAGTTTAGTCAATCCAACCCTTTCTTCTTCATTTTCAAAACCCAGTAACTTCAAAACCCACCATTTTCAAAACCCACCATCTTCAACAATTTCTTCACTTTCTATCTCAATAATCACTACATTATAGTGCGATTTTCATCACCAATCAATGATTCAAACACCCGATCAACGTGTTCTTCAGCTTTTTTGAAGAAAACCCAGTTTAAATTCATACAAAATCTCATTTTTTCCGGTGATTTTGAAGATAATTACTCGATTCGTTCGATTCGAGAGCTGATAAGTGTTTCAATCATTCAAAATTCGTCAATTGTTGAAGAAATCACTTCGATCCAGGTAACAAATTCTTTAATTTCATTTTTACGAACTGGGTTTTTGATTTAGTCATTGCGTTTTAAGATCTTGGCGGGGGTCCGGGGGCGGCAGCCCCCGGTAGCGGGGTCCCAGGGGCGGCAGCCCCTGGCGGGGTCCAAGGGGCAGAGCCCCTGGCTGGGGTTGAGCTGCCAGGTCAGCTCGGAAAAATTTTTTTTCGATTAAATTGCTGTACTAAAAACGCATCAGAAAAATTAATTTTCCAGAAATTGGCTCATTTCGAAGACAGTAATTCGTAGACAATTCAGACAATTCACAGACAATTCACAGACAGTTCTCAGACAGTTTTATGTGTCCATTGCGTTTTAGAAATAAGAGAGTTTTATGTGTTTTCTAGCTATGGCGTTTTAGAAAAAACACATTTTTAAGTGTTTTTAGTTATTGCGTTTTAGGTAAAACACATTTTTGAAGTGTTTTTAGTCATTGCGTTTTAGGTAGAACATATTTTTAGGTGTTTTCAGTCCATTGCGTTTTAGAATGAGTAATTTTTAAGTGTTTTCTGGCCATTGCGTTTTACAAATAAGACATTTCTTTGTGTTTTTTGTGCATTGCGTTTTAGGTAAAACACATTTTTATGTGTTTTTGGTGCATTGCGTTTTAGGTAAAACACATTTTTATGGGTTTTTAGTCCATTGCGTTTTATAAAGTAGATTTTCTTTTGAGTTTTTAGGCTATTGCGTTTTAGAAATAAAACATTTCTTTGTGTTTTCTGGCCACTGCGTTTTACAAATAAGTCATTTCTATGTGTTTTTGGTGCATTGCGTTTTAGAAAAATGTCATTTTTAAGGTTTTTTTTTTCATTGCGTTTTACAATACTGGGTGTTTTTCTATTGCGTTTTACGCAACTGGGTTTTAAATTTTTTTTTTTCAAAATATAGCAATAGTATACTCGTTTTAAAGATAAAAAAACGCTCGTTTTTTTGGTGCAATTTTTATAAAAAAATAATGTCGTATGAAAGAGTTATTAACGTTTAAAAATTGGGGGGGAATTGGAGGAGAGAGAAACTATTGGCTTACTTGACTAGAATGCCCCTGAAAAAAGTCACGCGCCTCTTTTCTTACTTTCAATTTCCCTGATTTAATCTTAGCCCTTGATTAACTTAATGGATGGTCAAGATCACTTCCTAGCCTTCCTAGCCTTCCTAGCCAAATTAACTTCCTATTGTATCTCCACCCTTTAAATGTATGCTACATATGTATCAGTTTCAATTTGACGAAAATTTCAAGCTTTATCAAATGAAGGGTCTATGCTTAAAACAAGCTAACTTCATGTAGCAAACTCATTATAAATTATCGTATTTTAATAGAAAAGCATTGCTAAGCACATACAGTTTTTCGAATATAGATTATATTTGCGTTTTATCAAACTACAACCCATATATTGTCAATTTTTTTTTTTAATTTCATATCACACTTGTAATTCTAAGTTTCACCTGTTGGCCGACAATAATCACAACTCTAAAAATTCCCTCAAACGATCCAAACTTATAAGAATTTGGCCCTATCGATCCTTTTCAAACTGTAGTTGCACTTAATTCAATTAAGGAGGCTACAGGTGCACTTGAGTCTATTGAGGAGATCAAATTCTTATATGTTATAAAACGATCAACGGGGCCAAATTTTTGTAAGTTGGGATCGTTGGAGATAATTTTTAATGTTGAGATTATTATCGGCCAACAGATGAAACATTAGATTATTAAAATCCAATAACCCTTATTATAATTATGTTATAATTATATTACAACACATGTTAAAGCATATCATGGTGCTACAATAGATGCTTTGGCCTTTCGCTTTTAATTAAAATCCATTACAACACATGTTAAATGCATATACACACTTACCACTGCGGCAACATCTTGAAGATTCTAAGGCTAGAGGGTATGGGGTTCGTCCCCACCCCCATCGAGGACAGCGACGCCGGCACACCATCCCCCCCCCCCGCGTCCCCGTCCTCTCCGTCCTGCTCAAGACGTTGGCGACAGTTCGTTTTTGGTGGGCCCCCCTTCATTTTTAACCGTTAAAAAAAATTTAAATTCTAACTTTTATTTCAAAAACCAACGGCTATATTTCAAATAAATACCCATTTCACTCCCACTTTTATAAATACCCATACGAATACTAGTAGCTTTTTTTTAAGTATATTAGGGTTTTTTTAAGTTTATTTTTTTTAAGTTTATGTTTTTTTTAGTCTCTGTTTTCTTTTTTGTGTGTGTTTTTTTTAGTGTATGTTTTTTTTAAGTTTATGTAATGTTTTTAAATATTAATGAAAATATTTTGTTAATTTATTTGTTAAATGTTAAAAAAAAGTAGAAGATTAAAAAAATAAAAAACATAAAAGTAGTGGTGTATGATCATCTAGGACCATCCTCCATACCCTCTAGTTTTGTGGGATGGATCATCCTTGGGAGGACTATGATGTGGCGCCTACGTGGCGGATCATCCTCCAAGGGAGGACCATCACCATACCCTCTAGCAGGGGCGGATCTATAGCCATTTAGGGGGTTCCCAGAAACCCGTTCAATTTGAAATTTATAGTGTTAAGTTATATAGAATATTCTCAAGTAACCTCTTAATATTTTGTAGAGGAACCTTATAAACAAATCTACAACGTGGTTTACTGGTTAAATGCGTGCAGAAGAACATAACACATACGTCGGTACCACTCATCCCCGGTCTCCACTCTCCCGCCACCTGCCCACCGTCGGCCGTCACACAGCCGCCCGCTAGCAGTCACGCAGCCCCTTCTTCGGCCTTCCCTCAGTCCTCACGCAGTCACTTTCTTCATCCTTCAGGTTCTTTTAAACCCTATTAGTGTACGGTGTTGATTTTAACTTTCAATTTGTTGATTTACATGTTTGTTTAGACTTTCGGCATTCAATTTAATTTCTAGGTAATCAATTGTTGATTTTGACATTCAATTTGATGTAGCATTCCATACCAGGATAATTTTTTCTCTAAAAGTTTTATGACTTTTATTTCTGATTTTGGGCAAACTAGTGATGTTCTTGTGTGTATAAAAAGCATTTTTGGATGTAATTTGAAGGGGTTGTTGGAGAACGATCCAAACTGGTATGAATTTTTTGCTTTGATTTTGTGTAAACAAAGCTCATAGATTATGCCCACCAAATGCTTGATAAAATGACTAGCTCTTTTAAAGTTCCTGCTCTTTGTAATTCATCATCATCATCATCATCATACTCAGTATATCCCACCAATAGCAAAGCTAAGGTAGGGTCTGAGGAGGGTGAGATGTAGACAGCCTTACCTCTACCTTGTAGGAATAGAGAGGCTGCTTCCAATGAGACCCCCGGCTCAATTGTGGTTTTGCATCAAGCCTTGGACATAAGGCACATAACACTCAGCAATTGAGACAAACGCCGATTAGTGCATGCACCCCCTTGTCTTTTGGCTATCAACGCCACCACATGATGCATGATTAACCGTCCCCCTCTTTTAACGTTATTTTCACGAAATTAGTAAAATAACGTTAAAATTAGTGCACTTTCACTTTTGCCCCCCGAGCGCCCACACATATATACATTATATGAGCATACCGCAAGCGGGGCGTATGCTCTTTGTAATTCTATTATTTATTTTGTATAATGACGTCCACCAATTAGTATTATTCTACAATATTAGGCAGAAAACATGGTTCATAGAGGAGAAAGTAGTATTTGATGCCATTTACTGGTTTATCTTGAGTTGGTGGTCAAATTAATATTTGGTGTAAACTAATTTTGAACTTGATTGCTATGTAAGTGAGTTTTATATTATATATTTCTATTAAGTGGTTGGTTTTGCTATATTACTGTTAGTGATACTTTGTTGCATATACATAATCTTTATGTAAGTTTAAGGATTTTTGTAAGCAATCCTTATGTACAAGTATTGTTGTGGGTGGAAAATGTTCACAGGCTGATATAACATTTTGTTTGCTTTTTTATATCAATTGATCTTGAATAGAATGCACTTGAAACCATGGATGCTAACCTTCAAACGATTGCAAAGATTGCTGCTTTGGTCAATATATAGACATTGAAAAATCTAAACGGTTATGTAGCCACTGGAATACCAATTGAAGCAGCATTAAAAGTATAGTTACCTTAAAATGTTTGTTTTTTATATGCAATCTTAACCTGTGCTTGTCTTATTGTGTTTTTTTTCTTTGTAGATTCTTGTTGAGGAATTGGCTCTTCCTACTGGATTGTGTTCTTGTTCATCTATACGAGACAATGACTATATGGGTAAGTCACTACACTAGTAGTTTTTTTGTTAAATAATTTAAAAAACTAATCTTCACTCATGGTTATCATTTCTTATTGTGTCGTATTTTTATTATGCGATCAACCTTATCCGACCCGAACCGTCAAACCGACCCGAATTTTTTATGTTCGGACATATAAAATTGGAACATTTAAAAAAGTGAACCCCTTGGAAAAAAATCCTGGATCCGCCACTACCCTCTAGCCTAATCATACAAAGTTTTAATGTATTGTGTAGTATTAAAAATACATATAATCAAGAATATTAATACCGATTATTATTGAATATTCAAACAAAATGACATGATATAAACCATAAATTCAAACCAACAATCAACCAAAACAATATGATACTACCCAAAAATTCTAACAAACATTTAACAAAAAACATCAAATATTGAAAAATGGTGAAAAGTTCAAAATCCGACAAAGCTTTTACTACATGTTGGTTCGGTTACGGTGAGTATGAAAACATCAGTAACCATGCATATTCATGCTTACCATTGCGGCAACCTCTTGAAGGTTCTAATCATACAAAGTTTTAAGTAATAATGGATTTTAATAATCCAAACTATCAGAACGGTCCCAACTTCAAAAATAACCTGTGATGGTCCCACCTTTTCACATATTAGTGGACCTTTACTAACAGAACCTTCATTTCTTTTTGTCTCCTTATCCTTTTCGGTTTAGTAAAGGTCCATTAGTTTACAATATATGAAAAGGTGGGACCACCACTGGTTGTTTTTTAAGTTGGGACCATTGCCGACCAACGGCTAATAGTTAGGATGATTAAAATCCATTATTCCAAGTTTTAATGTATTACATAGTATTAAAAATACATACAATCAAGAATATTAATACCGCTTGTTATTGATATTCAAACAAAATGACATGATATAAACCATAATTCAAGCCAACAATCAACCAAAACAATATGATACTACCCAAAAATTCTAACAAACATTTAACGAAAACATCAAATATTGAAAAATGATGAAAAGTTCAAAATCCAACAAAGCTTTTACTACAAGTTGGCTCGGTTATGGTGAGTATGAAAAAATCAGTAACCATAATCGACCATCTACTTTTGATTTAAAAAAAAAACAATTAACTGAACCACCGCTTTTTGATTTAGTTCGGTTTTTTTAGTTCACTTTTTTCGGTTAATTCGGTTATGAGTCAGTTAATTCGGTTTTTTGCACACCCCTAGCGCAGAATATAACTATTAAAAAATATAGTTGTTAAAAAGATAGAAAACAATGAGATTGTTTAGTAAATGGTATAAGATCGGCATTTAAATCTAAAATACATTAATCTATTTGTTATCAAACTCATATATTTGTGTTCACACCTATCAGATAAAACCATCTTAAACGCGTATAGTACTGTAATGGTATTTAAATAATATGATACACATTATCAGTATACGTTATAACTAACACGTGGATGTGGTTTAGACAACCTGTCTACAGCCTGTCACTAGCTGTATCATCTCTCCTTCTTCCCTCACCCACCAACCATGCCCATTATAAATACAAGCTCGAGGCCTTTCTCCCTTTTAAGGTTTATCGATTGATCCATCTTCTTCTTCTACTGTGGGCAAGAATAAAGTGGTGCATACACTTGCTTTATCAACCTTTGCACACATAAAAGCTTTTCCGTTGTTAAACAAGGTATATAAGTGTTTATATAAGTAGATACCTATTTTGGTATAGTTTCTTAATTTGTTTTGAAAAAATCTTTTGATCGATATGGTGCAGGTTCATTATTTTATTTATTACCTCTTGAAAAGTTTGATACTTTTAAAAATTGTTTCTGGATTTGAACGTTTAGCATTATTCTTACCTCTCTTGTGTGTTTGTGTTTGATTCAACCTTTCAGGTGATCTTTTAATTCTGAAGTGAATCGATAATTAAAGGCATAATGGTTGTTTATTTACATAGGTAATTATCGAACACAACTATATACCATTAGTTCTTGATGCTATCTTATGTGTTCATGAATATCTCGTTTGTAGATCGCTATGTAATAATATTTTTCAGTCCGTTTAGATTCGGGTCAAGTCGTATGAAATTTTAATGGGTATTTCAATGTATTTTGATAAATAAAATAACTATTTTATTCAAATGTCTTTTGTGAAACATATATATATGTGTGTGTGTCGTGTGTGTGGAAGAAGTGATTAAAAATAATAACAATTAAGTTATATTTTGGGAATCTATTAATAGAAATGTACGAGTAAAAAACCAAAATCGTCCCTGAGGTTTGGTTATATTTGTTTGTTCCAACCAAAAGGACAAAAATGCCCTTCACCTTAACAGAAAAAATAACTGAGTTAGTGATTTGGATGGAAATGGTAATAAAACGTAAACTTGAAAATCCAAATGCACAAATCCTTTTGGATGAAACAAACAAATATGACTAAATCTTAGGGAGGATTTTGGCATTTTACTCGTGGGAAAATAAAAGGTAAGCATTTATGTAAAAACTTAAACTTTTGATATTCATTCAAATGAGTTTAACAATTAGTACCTAAGTTTTTATTTATTTATTTTTGTATTGCAATTTATTTTTTTGGATTATAGTAATAAATATTTGAAATAAAACATATGTTTTTTTCTAACAGCATAATATTTGTTATTTGTTTGTGTTTTATTTTTCTTATCTGTATTATTTTTTGTGTTCTTTGTGTGTATTACGTAAAGTACACCGTGTCCTTAGTGAAATATAAACTAATAGATTTAAGTAAATTGTTCAACAAGTTTTAATTATCGTGGTTTGGATAATTGTGGGACTTATTATTGTAACAGGAATGATATTTTAGTTAGGAACTGGATTATCATAGTTTGGGACTAGATATCGTGGGTTGGGTCAATTGTAGCTTGTGACTTGATTCTTATGTTTTTTTATTGTGTTCTCAATCATTGTTCGTGGATCTTCTTTACCCAGATTTGGCAAAGAAAATAATTCTTCGTTGGAATGGGTGGTCTCGGAAAAAAGAATGCATTTGCTTTGACTTATCATTCATTTCATTGGATATGGTAAATTCTTATTCTTTTTTATTAATTAATTCATTCATTGCAGACTTGCAGCTTCTTGCAATTGTTTTATCTTGGTATTGTTTTTTTATTAGTTTGACTTTTGATTTATCTCTTTTTCATTGGAGCTCCATGCATTTGCTTACTTTTGATTTATCACTTTTCTTCGGGAGTGGGAATTTGAGGCGATTGTCATTTAGGCATGAATTTCATTGTATTTATGCATTAGTAATATGTTATATATCAACATGTGGACGAATTCATATGTGTGATATGTTACAGGGGATTCATTACAAAGGATGCCAATGAAAAGAAATCATCATTCAATCGTAAGTCGCATTTCTGAATATTCAACAACATTTTTAATTAACTTAAATACAGTGAGGTCAGTCATCATTGATGCAGATTATCATGTATCAGTATCTGTTTTTCATTAAAATAATAAAATCATTATTATTTTGTGTTTTATGTTACTAATTTCTTGGCTTCTTTAGGATTTGGCAGGTCTAGCACATTCATTCCATGCCCTGCAGCCTGCAAAAGTTCATGAATTCAGGTTCGTGCAACTTGCAATTAAAAGGAATACATATTGTTTACAAATTTAACAGTTAACTTTTGCATACACATGGTGTATATTTATCAAGCAAATTAGTGTTCTAGTGTTGATCATTTATTGTTTGAGCATGATGTTTGTTCTTCAGCTTTGCATGGCTTGATCTAGTTACTCTCAAAGATTTCATGCCAAAACTGCTCAATCAAAATAACCATCAAGGATGGCCATATATTAAGTGTCTTGTCATACGTGTGTTGTAGTTCATGGAACCTCTTTTGAGGAGTGGCGAACTTACAGAGCCGGTTTGCATCTTAACTATGGTTGGTAAATATTAAGAGGTCAACTATGGTTTAAGGGTTGAGTTAAGGATGTGAATGGGTGAGACCACAATAGTTTAATTTATTAATAAAAGAGACAAGGTTGAAAAGACCAAAATACCCTCGTATGGTTTGCATGTGCGGGGTGTTAACCAAAAAACAATCAGAGTTAGTATGAATAGTTAACCCCTGTATCAAAACATAAAGGTTGTTTTTGTACAATTTTTTCTTTAATTAACCACTTGCAATTGCTTTGTTTGATTGAAAAAATGAAGTCAGAAAGACTGATGAAGAGGGAGAGGCAAGCAACTGGCCGGTGGCTCTTCAACCGTAGGAAGAAAAGAACAAGCATTAACAAGTAACCACAACAACAAAACCAAGGTTCTTCTCCCATTACCTATGTATAGTTGCGTGTTGGAATATAATGTTTTCTAGATGAAAAATAAAAGTTTTTTTTTTGTGTGTGAGTGTGTGTGTGTGTGTGTGGGGGGGGGGGGGGGTTGTATTGGTTTACGGGAACAAGTCAATATGGGTAACTAGTGTGCATGAAACACTTTTTGTTACAAAAAGTACTCAAATCTATTAGAGTTAAATGCCCGGATAGTCCCTGTGGTTTGCCTTTTTTTCAGCTTTAGTCTCTAACTTTCTAAAATTACAGCTATAGTCCCAAACTTTTGCAATTTTGTTCCCGGATAGTCCCTGACACGGATGGGGGTTAGTTTTTGATGTTAAGTGGGTGTGAAATGACCAAAATACCCTTATTATTAAAATATAACAATTAAAACATTATAATTAGTTATTTTTAAAGATAAGACCATCTACCAACCCACCCACCCCCCTTTCTCCCTCTATGTCTGATCTCAAACATAGCACACACACAATCACCGATCCACACGACATATCACTGATCGAACACCACAATCACCACCATCACTTTCTCCGGGATATCCCTTCCCTGCTCCAATCTCAACAACTGCAACTAGAATCTGCAGATGAAGTCACATTGAAGTTGTTCCCCAATACTAGACGACTTCAATGCTCCAAGCTTCTCCAAGTTTCCAAGAATTGATGCCTGCTGGATAACATGCTTTTCTTGAAATGGTATTTTACTGAAACTCGATTAATTAAATAAAAAAGAACATATGGATTCCTATTTCCTACAATGAAAACCATAACAGAAAGGTACTTCTATATTTCATTTGATCAAATAATTCAAAGAAATGAATGCACAGAACAACTAATAAGTGACCAGTGAAAAGTTTGAAACAAATTAAAAGAAAATTAAAGTGAGAGAACATTTTTCCAAAGACTTCTCTCTAAAGTGGGTATCCTGTGCCCCAGTGGCGGAACTAGCCCAAAAATTTAGGGGTATCCCATTTTTTTATTTTTTAGACCAGGGGTATCCTTTGTATAACGGAGACGAAGTTGAGAGGTATTTTTACACTACGAAAACCGAGTTAAGGTGTATTTTTACACTACGGAGACGGGGTTGAGGGGTAGCCTGTGCTACCCCTAATAACCTTGTAAGTCCGCCCCTGCCGTGCTCGCTTTGTTGATATGCCTTAACTGTGTTAACGTAGCATCAAAGTGGTGATAGAAGGGGATGGCGGCGACGGTGGTGGGGAGTGATGGTGGCGGCAGATTTGGGTGGGGGATTGGTTTTATAAACTTCTTTCTCTCTCTTTGGATCATTCATGTGCTTACTGAGTTTTCTTACAAACAAATCCATTGGGTTACTGAAGTGTATTATAATTAGGCACAGCCTGGTCCATTCTGTTTAATCCATTTTCTGTCAATAGTAACAGCTTCACCATATATAACATTTTAATAGAAGCATATGACACATGCGGTGATGATGGCGGCGGTGGTTGTGGCAGCGGTGGTTACCGTGAAGTGAGGGGTAGATGGTGGTGGTGGTGTGGAGTGGGGAAGATGAAGCGGGTAGAGTGGGTGGTGGGTCCCACATAAATTGTAAAATATTAATTATATTTATTTTAACTTTTATTATTAATTTGACAGTAAGGGTATTTTTATCATTTCACACGCACCTAACAGCAAAAACTAACCCCCATCCATGCCAAGGACTATCCGGGAACAAAATTAAAAAACTTGGAGACTATAGGTGTAATTTTAAAAAGTTAGGGACTAAAGGTGAAACAGGGACTATCCGAGCATTTTTCTCAATCTATTATATATAATAAATGAAAGTTATTTGGGCCACGTGTCAGTAGATATCGCCTAAAAAACCCTAAAATCTTCTCCTTCAGTTCACTTCTCATGTACTCCTCTTCTCTTCTCTCTTCATCGAAACCCCAACTGTATGAAATCCTCTTTTTTCTTAGTTGTTTACAATAAGAATCATGGGGATTTAGTTAATCACCAGATCATCCATCTTGAAAGTGTTTTTGTTTTTCTTTTTCTTTGAGATTTGCGATTCAACTAACAGATCTTCAATCGACGAGTAAGAATAGTGTTTTAGTTTTTCTTTTTGAAGAACAATCAGTCTTCTTCTCTTGATCTGGTAGGTTTTCGACTTGATCTTGTAAGTGTTCGATTCACCTGAGATATGGTGTTTGTTATCGTAGTTCTGTAGTGGTTATATAGTAGGATCTAAGGTCTGTTTCACCTGTCTCCTCTTTATCTTTTTATTATTTATATTTTGTGATTCATTGGGATGATTGAACATGAAGGTACCTGAGGAGATAAGGAATAGGTCTTCGTGTAAAAGAATTATTTCCTTGGCACAACTATACTTTGGAAATAATATGTACAATCAATTTGCAAACATGTTGGTACTTGACAGTTGTTTATTAGTATCTATTAGTCATCAAGGATCCATTTTTGCAATAATATGCTTCAGTGTGTCGTAAACAAGATTATCTTGCTGGAAAAAAATTTAGTTGTATAAATATGTTACCATATAATTTTGAGAACTTGTGTCTTACTTCATTTAAAGAGAAATAAATTGCAAATCATTAAATATACATACCTGCACGAAATAAACAAATTAATTCATTACCAGTTATGCTTATTATCTTGCTCTATTTTGTTGTGAGAAGTATAGCATACACCGGTTATTAAAAGAGTTAAGTAGGGACCCCATTCGTCCTTGTACAACAATTTGTTGAAGATATGCATATTCAATTTTAAACTCATATATAATACATGTTCCTTTTGTTTAACATTATTTTTATTAAATTGCCATCTAGGGGAGAGTTGGTGTTCAAGGTGAAGCTTCCGTTAAAGGGCGGAATACAACAACTGTTTCTGAGCACAATGCTGAAAAAGACAAGAGCATAGAAGATGATGATGTGGAGGGTGATGTGGAGAGTGAAGAAGAAGATGACATGGAAGAAGATGATATGGATAGCGAAGAAGATGACGTGGAGAGTAAAAAAGATGACATGGAGAGTTCAGATGATGTGGAGGTTGAAGATGGTAATAGCATAGAAGATTTTGATGTAGAAGTTGAAAATAAGCATGATAAGGGTGTGTATGTTGGTGTTGAAGAGGATGAAAGTAATTCACAATCTGACACTAACCTTTTTGGGGAAGCTGATCTATGGAATGAAATGAGTATTGGATTAGAGTTCTTAAAGGTAATTAGTCATGTATTATATGCTTATCATCATCAAGCTCATTCATTATCATTCTCATCATCATCAAGATCTCAAACTTCATTTTTTGTTTGTCTCCCATTTTTTGTTTGTCTCCGTCAGGAAATGCATCCTTCATCTGATCAAAAGTCAAGAGAAGATGGACAAGAGTGTGATCATTCTTATATCTTGAAAGATGATATTGGCTATGTCTGCCGAGTTTGTGGATTAATCCAGACGCCTATTGATTCCATAATTGAGTTCCACCGTCCCAAGGTTAACTTTTCTCATACCTAGCCTTCTATTTGTTCTAAAAATGTTTTATTTTATAATTTATACCGATAAAGTGATAAACTTGGGTTCTAACTATTATGGGTGGTTTTCTGAATGTATATCCTGGATTATACTTTTGATTGTGATCAGGATACCGGATCAGGATATTGGTAACATCCTGATGCAGTATCCTGGTAATAACTAATTAGTTCACGTGCAGATTAGCAAGGTATACTTATAACGGTCAAGAGGACTGCTTCTCCTGAAGACTCGGACTATATGGTTGAGAAGAGAACGTTGAAGCCGCAAAGAAAGGGTCTCCAACGCTCATAGGGGAATATTCGAAGAATCCCCCATTTTTAGGATAAGTTGTTATTTCTTTTGCTATATAAAGGAATGATCGGATCAGTAGGAAGACACAACTTTTTACGCACACTTTTGCTTTCTACTAGCTGCAATCACTCTCAATCACTAACACTTACACTCGAATTACATTGTAACACTTAGTTGATCCGCATCATATCCTGCACTGTATCCTGAGATTTGAAGTAATAAGAAGAACAAGGCAGCTGCGATTGTCAGCTCCCGAGGTTTTGTGCCGGCGATCTAGATTGATCAAGGGCTTTCCTCGTACATCTCGTGTCACCCTTTACCTTTTTGCTCATTGTTTGATTATATATATAGCTCGATATTCTGAGCTATATCCTGAAAACTGTTTTTTGTAAACAAGATAATTAGAATATTTTCGATACACATTGCTAGCACACTACCTCAGTTAACTAATTTGATCACTAAATTGCTCCGGTAATTTTTGACCAAAACAATTTGGCGCCCACCGTGGGGCAAGTGGTGCTATTCCTACTAAAAGCTTTCTTAAAATCATTGTTTGGTTTTCTGTTTTCAATTTTTTTTGCCACACTATTTTCAATGGTCTCAAAATCAAACATGAGCTCTTCTACCGTGTCTGCTACGACCTCTGCAACAATTGGTTTGGTGCTTCCACCACCTCCAACGACACAACCCTCTTCCCAGCCTCAGGCTCCTCCAAGAAGGACCGAAACTCATGTGGCTCGGGATATTATCCCCAATCAGAATGTTCAAGGATCTGCTGCCTCAGGGAGTACTCCTATTATGGCTTCTAATGATGAAATTCTAACTTTGTTTGGTAGTATACAAGATCAGATGAAGCAACAGCAGGAGACCAACCAAATGCTGATAAGAGAGATACAACTCTTGAAATCCGGCTCAAGCAGGCCTGCTGAGGATACTGTCACTCCCTTGCAGCCCAGAGCCTTGAACTTCAGTTCGGCAGTATATACCGAGGATAACATGGGCAATATTGTACCTAGTCATTCCCAGAGTCATACTCCTGAGATACCCTCATCGGTTAGGGTGTCAACTGTGAGAAGTTCAGGATATGCTCCAGGACATGGCTAGAATCCTCAGGCTGGTAACGTGTCTAATAATACTAATAATCTTGCTACTAACGGTATTGGATCTTTGCAGGATGCAGGTATGACGTCAGCACTCTCTAGGGAGCTTCAGAAGTTGAAGGATATGATATTCAGTGTACCTGGGGTGGTCTAGCCAATTCCAGAAGTGTCCCAGGATAGCCGCATGATATCCCGGTTTGCATATCCTATATGTGATGCTGAAATCCCGAAAAGATTTCAAACCCCCAACATGAAGCTCTATGACGGAACCACGGATCCTGAAGAGCATATTGTTCAGTAAAGGGAAAGGATGGAAATTAACCCTATCACTCTGGATCTCAAGGAAGCGTGCCTCTGCAAGGATTTTGGCTCTACTCTAACGGGATCAACCTTAAAATGGCTCTTAAACGTTCCACCTCATTCGATTAGATCATTTGCTCACCTAGTTAATTTATTTAACAGTCAATTTTCTTACAGTCGAAGTTTTGAAAAACTAACTAGTGATCTCTACAGGATGACCCAAGGTCCCCAAGAATCCTTAAGGGATTATGTGAACAAGTTTAGCAGGGAATCTCTGGATATCCCACATCTTGATGTTACAACGGCTGTGCAGGCATTCAAAATGGGGTTGCAAAAAGATTCTTAATTTTATCAGGATCTTGTAATGAATCCTAGCAGGAATCTGGATGAAGCTCGGAACAAGGCTTTGAGATACATTTGGCTGGAGGATGATAAAAAAATGCAAGAGAGGATGAATTCATCCTCAACTTATGAATAAACTAATAGGAAGTCAGAATCCTCATACAAACCATGTCGTTCTAAGCCATATGGCAGGAATGACAGCAAGAAAGTGAATGTTGTTGAAAACGAGGATCCTGAGGAGTATCATGAATTGTCATAATATTGTTTTTCTATTAATATACCTGAACTGATGTATGCTATGCAGGGTTAGGGAGATAAAGCAAGGTGGCCTGGGAAAAACCAACAAAAAGCTGATTGGAAGGATAAATCCAAGTGGTGTGCCTTCCACGAGGATTTTGGACATGTTATAGAGGATTGCATAGCCCCGAGGAAGGAAATAAGCTACCTGCTAAGCAAAGGACATCTGAAGGATCTTCTGGGTAGAAAGAAGAATAAGGTTCAGGATACTGAGAAGGATCCTGAACGAGCAGTGTCGCCTCCTGCGGATGCCAAGATAATTAACTTTATTTCAGGAGGATCCGACATTTGTGGGACCTCTTATTCTGTAGCAAAAAGACATGCAAAGGAGGCTAAGGCAGAACGGGGAGACAAGCCAACCAGGATGACAACCCTCACAACTGATAAAGTGATCACGTTCGACAGTGATGACATGGATACTGTCCAGGATCCCCATCACGGTGGTTTGGTAATAACTTTATATATTTCTAATCATTTTGTGCGCAGGATATTGGTGGATAATGGTAGCTTCGTCAACATTATTCAACTAGAAACGCTGAAAAGGATGAATATTTCCCCGATGGAGATCACTTCAAAATCCACTGTACTTGTTGGGTTCAGTGGAGAGGCCAAGAATACTGTGGGAGAAATAAAGCTGCCAGTATATGTTGAAGGAGTCAACTCAATGCAACGCCTCTGTGTCATGGACTCCTTATCCTGCTACAATATCATATTGGGCAGGCCATGGATCCATGATATGAAAGCTATGCCATCAACCTATCATCAGTGTATCAAGATCCCTACCCCTTGGGGGGTTGTCAAGGTGGAAAGTGATCAACAAGAGGTAAAGGAATGTTATTCTTCCTCGATGAAATCCTCAACCAAGCCCAAAGCAGGATAGCAATTAAAGATACGAGCCCAGGATATCGCGGAGGCTTCTGAGCAGGATGTTAAGAAAATTATCCCGGATCAGGATAATCCAGATATCTCGGTGCTCGTAGGAACCAATATCCCTCAGGATATTGAAAATCAATTGACTAACTTTTTGAAATACAGGATGTCAACATTTGCATGGAAGCAAGATGATATGACAGGTATTTCTAGGGATATTATAACTCACAAGCTTGGAATTGACAGGTCTTTCAAGCCTGTTCAGCAGAAGAGAAGGAATTTGCTCCTGAACGAAACGCAACTATTCAGGAAGAGGTTGAAAGATTATTGAAGTCCAAGATGATTAGGGAAGTCAAATTCCCCAAATGGCTAGCAAATGTAGTTGTGGTTCAAAAGAAGAATGGAAATTAGAGAGTTTGTGTAGATTACACAGACCTGAACAAAGCATGTCCTAAAGACCCGTTCCCTTTGCCTCGTATAGACTCGATGGTAGATTATTAAAATCCATTATTCTAAGTTTTAATGTATTACATAGTATTAAAAATACATACAATCAAGAATATTAATATTGCTTGTTATTGATATTCAAACAAAATGACATGATATAAACCATAATTCAAGCCAACAAGCAAACAAAACAATATGATACTACCCAAAAATTCTAACAAACATTTAAACCAAAAACATCAAATATTGAAAAATGATGAAAAGTTCAAAATCCAACAAAGCTTTTACTACAAGTTGGCTCGGTTATGGTGAGTTTGAAAAAATCAGTAACCATAATAGACCATCTACTTTTGATTTAAAAAAAAACAATTAATTGAACCACCGCTTTTTGATTTAGTTCGGTTTTTTTTGTTCACTTTTTTCGGTTAATTCGGTTATGAGTCAGTTAATTCGGTTTTTTGCACACCCCTAGCGCATAATATAACTATTAAAAATATAGTTGTTAAAAAGATAGAAAACAATGAGATTGTTTAGTAAATGGTATAAGATCGACATTTAAATCTAAAATACATTAATCTATTTGTTATCAAACTCATATATTTGTGTTCACACCTATCAGATAAAACCATCTTAAAGGCGTATAGTACTGTAATGGTATTTAAATAATATGATACACATTATCAGTATACGTTATAACTAACACATGGATGTGGTTTAGACAACCTGTCTACAGCCTGTCACTAGCTGTATCATCTCTCCTTCTTCCCTCACCCACCAACCATGCCCATTATAAATACAAGCTCGAGGCCTCTCTCCCTTTTAAGGCTTTCTCCCTTTTAAGGTTTATCAATTGATCCATCTTCTTCTTCTACCGTGGGCAAGGATAGAGTGGTGCATACACTTGCTTTATCAACCTTTGCACACAGAAAAGCTTTTCCGTTGTTAAACAAGGTATATAAGTGTTTATATAAGTAGATACCTATTCTGGTATAGTTTCTTAATTTGTTTTGAAAAATCTTTTGATCGATATGGTGCAGGTTCATTATTTTATTTATTACCTCTTGAAAAGTTTGATACTTTTAAAAATTGTTTCTAGATTTGATCGTTTAGCATTATTCTTACCTCTCTTGTGTGTTTGTGTTTGATTCGACCTTTCAGGTGATCTTTTAATTCTGAAGTGAATCGAAAATTAAAGGCATAATGGTTGTTTATTTACATAGGTAATTATCGAACACAACTATATACCATTAGTTCTTGATGCTATCTTATGTGTTCATGAATATCTCGTTTGTAGATCGCTATGTAATAATATTTTTCAGTCCGTTTTGATTCGGGTTGAGTCGTATGAAATTTTAATGGGTATTTCAATGTTTTTTGATAAATAAAATAACTTTTTTATGAAAATGTCTTTTGTGAAACATATATATATATATATATATATATATATATGTGTGTGTGTGTGTGTGTGTGTGTCGTGTGTGTGGAAGAAGTGATTAAAAATAATAACAATTAAGCTACATTTTGGGAATCTATTAATAGAAATGTAAGAGGAAAAAACCAAAATCGTCCATTTGGTTATATTTGTTTGTTCCAACCAAAAGGAAAAAAATGCCCTTCACTTTAACAGAAAAAATAACTGAGTTAGTGATTTGGATGGAAATGGTAATAAAAGGTAAACTTGAAAGATCCAAATGCACAAATCCTTTTGGATGAAACAAACAAATATGACTAAATCTTTGGGAGGATTTTGGCATTTTACTCGTGGGAAAATAAAAGGTATGCATTTATGTAAAAACTTAAACTTTTGATATTCATTCAAATGAGTTTAACAATTAGTACCTAAGTTTTTATTTATTTATTTTGCATTGCAATTTATTGTTTTAGACTGTAATAAATATTTGAAATAAAACATATGTTTTTTTCTAACAGCATAATATTTGTTATTTGTTTGTGTTTTATTTTTCTTATCTGTATTATTTTTTGTGTTCTTTGTGTTCAACAAGTTTTAATTATCGTGGTTTGGATCATTGTGGGTTGGGACTAGATTATCGTAGTTTGGGACTAGATATCGTGGTTTGGGACAATTGTATCTTGGGACTTGATTCTTGTGTTTTTTTATTGTGTTCTAAATCGTTGTCCGTCGATTTTCTTTACCCAGATTTGGCCTAGAAAATAATCCTTTGTTGGCATTGGTGGTCTCGGAAAAAAGAATGTGCGATATGGTAAATTCTTATTCCTTTTTATTAATTCATTCATTCATTCATTGGAGCTTCTTGCAATTGTTTTAAGGGTTATTGGATTTTAATAATCCTAATTTTCACATGTTGGCTGATAATAATCCCAACTTTAAAAATTCCCTGATCCTAACTTGTAAGAATTTGACCCTCATTGATCATTTTCTAACATAGGTGCACTTAAATCAATTAAGAAGTCTACAAGTGCACTTAAATCTATTGAGGATACCAAATTCTTATATGTTAGAAAATGATCAATGGGGCCAATCTTTTACAAGTTGAGATCATTGGAGAGAATTTTTAAAGTTGGGATTATTATCGGCCAAACATGTGAAACTTAGGATTATTAAAATCCAATAACCATTGTTTTAACTTGGTATTGTTTTTTTATTAGTTTGACTTTTGATTTATCTCTTTTTCATTGGAGCTCCATGCATTTGCTTACTTTTGATTTATCACTTTTCTTCGGGAGCGGGAATTTGAGGCAATTATCACTTAGGCATGAATTCATTGTATTTATGCATTAGTAACATGTTATATATCAACATGTGGACGAATTCATATGTGTGATATGTTACAGGGGATTCATTACAAAGGATGCCAATGAAAAGAAATCACCATTCAATCATAAGTCGCATTTCTGAATATTCAACACATTTTTAATTAACTTAATATAGTGAAGTCAGTCATCATTGATGCAGATTATCATGTATCACAGTATCAGTATCTGTTTTTCATTAAAATAATAAAATCATTATTATTTTGTGTTTCATGTTACTAATTTTCTTGGCTTCTTCAGCATTTGGCAAGTCTAGCACATTCGTTCCATGCCCTGCAGCCTGCAAAAGTTCCTGAATTCAGGTAGGTGCAACTTGCATTTAAACGGAATACATATTCTTTACGAATTTAACACTTCACTTTTGCATACACATGTGTATATTTATCAAGCAAATTAGTGTTCTAGTCAGGGCCGGCCCTGAGAATCCATGTACACTGTTCGAGCTCGAAAAAACGTGCCCTTAGACCTTAACGAAATTGGGTATTGAGCTCACTAAAGGTCTAAACCTAATGCCAATGGGCTAATAACTAATCTAAACCATAAAAATAGTTTTGTAAGTGGGCCTATATTGGTGTTTGTATGGGTATATCCTATTAATTAATTTATATTTTACATATACATATCGGAGTTTTTTAAAAAATAATGTGCCCTTCGAAATATCGGGCCCTGGCCGATGGTCCTCCCCGCCCGCCTTCAGGGCCGGCCATGGTTCTAGTGTTTATCATTTATTGTTTGAGCATGATGTTTGTTCTTCAGCTTTGCATGGCTTGAGCTAGTTACTCTCAAAAGATTTCATGCCAAAACTTCTCAATCAAAAATAACCATGAAGGATGGCCATATATTAAGTGTCTTGTCATAGGTGTGTTGTAGTTCATGGAACCTCTTTTGAGGAGTGGCGAACTTACAAAGCCGGTTTGCATCTTAACTATGGTTAGTAAATATTAAGAGCTCAACTATGGTTGAAGGGTTGAGTTAAGGATGTGAATGGGTGAGGCCACAATAGTTTAACCCCTTTATTGAGATTTTTACATATTTTCCCCTCCTAAGCTGGCTTATTACGTATTTCCCTAAATAGAAAAAACAATTACATATTTCCCCTCCCTAACCCATATATATTACATATTTCCCCTTTTCATTAAAAACTCTTATTAAATGACTATTTTACCCTTAATGAGCTATTAAATGAATATTTACATATTTCTCATTTCTTATATCATCAATCAATTACATATCTCTCCAACTTAGAAGCTACATAAATTAGACAAAATAACACTAGTCTTAGTCTCTCATCAACCAGTTTTAGCGTTCTTCTCCAAAAGGGAAAAGTATGCTGACAGGCAAATCAACTGGATCTACTTTCCACTAGAAGCTAGTAGTTCAATGGTAATGTTCTCTGTGTGTAAACAAACATATGTGTTGTGTGTATGTGTATTTGATTTGAGGGAGATGCTATAATGATTGATGCTTAAAGGGCTGTCTTGCTTGTGTGCTATGGCTTTTTAGTAACAATTTATTGTTATTTGATTAGCATCTCTGTGATTAAATGTTGCAAGTACTTTATTTATTTTTTGGCTATAAATGAACATATCATTTAAAATTGATTTATTTCTATAACTCCAGCCACCTACCTTCGAGTGTCCAATTTGCATGGGGCTGCTAGTTGAACAGATGGCCACAAGGTGCGGTCACATGTTTTGTGAAGGTTGCATAAGAGATGTTCAGGTATTTCTTAATGTATTCTTTGGATTTTTATTATGATTATTATGGTATTGTTTGAGAATAGTAGCAAGTAGAAGAATTAATAAAATACTACATGAATTGGGGAGATATGTGATTGATTGATTGATGATACTAGAAATGGGAAATATGTAAATATTCATTTAATAGTTCATTAAGGGTAAAATAGTCATTTAATAAGAGTTTTTAATGAAAAGGGCAAATATGTAATATATATGGGTTAGGAAGGGGAAATATGTAATTGTTTTTTTTTATTTGGGGAAATACGTAATAAGCCAGCTTAGGAGGGGGAAATATGTAAAAATCCCTAATTTATTAATAACAAAGATAGGGTTGAAAAGACCAAAATACCCTAATATGCTTTGCATGTGAGGGGTGTTAACAAAAAAAAAAAAAAAAAAACAATCAGAGTTAGTATGAATAGTTAACCCCTGTATCAAAACATGAACATAAAGGTTGTTTTTGGCGGATTTAAAGCGAAAGGTGTGGTCTGCAATTTAGATGAATTATAAAGGTTGTTTTGTGCAATTTTGTCTTTAATTAATCACTTGCTATTGCTTTCTTTGATTGAAAAAATGAAGTCAGAAAGACTAATGAAGAGGGAGAGGCAAGCAACTGGCCGGTGGCTCTTCAACCGTAGGAAGAGAAGAACAAGATTAACCACAACAACAAAACCAAGGTTCTCCTCCCATTACCTATGTATAGTTGCGCGTTGGAATATAATTTTTTCTAGATGAAAAATAAAATAAAAGTTTTTTTTTGTGTGTGTGTGTGTGTGTGGGGGGGGGGGGGGTATTGGTTTAAGGGGACAGGTTAATATGGGTAATTAGTGTGCATGAAACACTTTTTGTTACAAAAAGTACTCAAATTTATAGTATGAACATGTAGGGTGCGAGATATGATTCTTTTCTTTTGGTAGTAGTTAACTTCGCTTTCATAATATAGGTTGCTGATCAAGTATTCGTCATCAAATATTTGGGGTGCTCATTGGTGGCTGCTCAGGGGAGACCAAATATAAGAAGACACTTATAAAGCAAATCAAGTCTCATGACTTAAGAGTATATGTTGAGCTAAGTACATCAAATGGAAAAAAAAAAAAAAGGACACACCGAAGTACAAATGTTTGTTTGGCAAGTTAAAAAAGAACTGCCTTTGAATATTAGCAACTTAATTTTAATGTGCATTATCATGTATAAATTTTTATTTTGTTTCAGATTTGAAATATATTCTCTCTCATTTAGTTTTAGCTGAAGTTAGATTGATCATGCCTTTTGCACTTTTTTCTAAAGAGGTTTCCTCTTAAGCTATATTTTGTTCACCGTTTTTTTTTCTTTAAAATAATTAAACTCATCATTGTCAAAAGACATAGGTTGTGATATAAAGTTGAGGTCAACAACTATTTGTAGCTTAAGCTATCCAAAGACCAAAAAGACTGCATGCCATATGAAGTTGAAGTTGAAGTTGACTTATGAAGCTATTGTTAAGTGGGAGTCTATTGGTGCATATTATGTGACAAAAACTTAATAGACATTGTCTTTGAATATATTGTAACGGGCTCAACATTGTATTTATATGGTTAGTGAGTTCAGAAACGAATTGGGCTTGGAGATTGGCTTAGCCCATGTCGTGTGATGTATAAACTCATATTACATGTTGAGTTAGGTTAGCCATTCCAAAGTTTAGTGAGAGAGATAGAAATCGCAGAGCTTTAGAGAGAGACGAGATAGAGAGGAGTGGTGATATTGAATTGATTGTATACATAAAGTTGGATAATCAATAGAATATCGGTTTAGAGTGATTCGTGTTTTTGCAAGTTCTACTCGTTTTCTGTGTTTTATCTAACCAAGAGGGATCCGCAATCTTGATTAGATTATCAATCTTGTCAAGGTCCACGTGTGGTATGGACCTACAATAATCCTGAGCTCGTACGTGATGATTCTTCCTACAAAACAGCAACACTGTTAGCTCGTTAAGAGGGGAATATGGGGGTTTCCCTCTTAACCAGACTACGACGTGAGAATAAGTAACTGCTTTGAGGAAATAAGTGTGTGTTAAGAGTGAGAGTAGAGAGAACGGAATGTTTAACCTAAGTATGGAGGTCCCTATTTATAGCCGGAGTGGTGTAGGAGAAGATGGGCTGATGGGCCTTGGGCCGGAAGGCGATAACAACGAATATCCTCTTTGTCTCACTGGTATCGACCGTTAGTGGCTTCTAGAAGTTCTTCGGTGGTGCTGGGGCACCTTGATTGGAGCCACGTGTCCGAGTTGTCGGCCTTGTTGTCCTTCTGCCATCAGCATGTGAGTGGAGATCATGGGGCAGTTGTCGACGCCCCCTGATTGGTGCCATGTAGGCGTCCTTGTGTACTCTCTGTCTCCTGCACGACTGTTAATCGTGGAGCACGACAGAGCACAGCCTGGTGAATGCTGATTGGCTCATTCTTCTGCCACTCGTACCTTTGGTGCTTTCTGAAGTGGCCCTGCGCCGTAACTCTTGCGCGGCCCTTGTTATGCACGTAACTAGCCCGCGCAAGGTTGTAGGAGTTGAGGGCTCTTATTCAGAATACTAAGTGTAAGACTGATGCTGTCTCTTGTTTGGGCCTCGCGCGAAATTCAGGTTACGTAAGTAGCCCGCGCGAGGTCTAAGGATGAATCAGCTTATTGAGTAAGGAGTATGGTCCAACGCGCGACCTGAAATGGTCTGCACGGCTTTTTGGGACCATACCCTTCATCTACACTCGTAAATTTAACTTTTCCTTTTATGGCATTTATGTAATTTACTCAAATTTTTTGTGGCATTTGTAAACTTTTATTCTTTTTTTTTTCTAAATTTTGACCACAAATGTTTTGGTTCTTACACTTTGACCCCTTCAAATTTTGTTAGTTTTTTTAAACCACTTTACATTCTTACCTCCCGAGTTTTAATAAATTTATCACATGTACCATGAACTTTAATAAAGTTAACTTTACCCTTTTAAAACCACAATACACTACAACCCCCGAATTTTAAAAAAGCTACCGCTTTAAATTTAAACGGATTTTCATTGTGACATCATGATTTTCTTACATGTTTCATCTCTTTATATATAATTTCAAATAATATTAAGAGTAAACTGCAATTTTACCCCCTGGGGTTTAAGCCAATTGGCACACTGACCCCCTCCACGGAAATAATTGCAATTTTACCCCCCAACGTTGTTGTTCTGTCGCATAATTTCCACCTGGCGTCAAATAAGTTAACAGATCTGTTAACTGGAATGTGAAATGACTATGTTGCCCTTTCATATTACCCCCTATGGTTTGTTCTAATCTGTAATATTACCCCCATGGTGTAAAATGACTAAATTGTCCTTTCTTATTACCCCCTGTGGTTTGTTGTACTTTGCAATATTACCCCCCGGTGTTAAATAGTTCTTGCAAACCTTACCCCCTGCAGGTCAGGCATCTTTGATGCCAAGGCTGGAATTGCTTTGAACGACAACTTTTTGAAACTTTTCTCTTGGTATGACATCGAATGGGGATACAGGTAATTTCTTGCAACTTTTTTTATTATGTATTGTCTACTGAATTAACATGCATTTTTTTTACGTGTCAAAAGTGGTCAACCTGTTTTATGTTAACTGATAAATGGTTGAAATAATAATAATCCTAGGAGAAAGTTAAGCGAATAAGCCTGCAAACGAACCGAAAGTTCATGAACTGTTCGTGAACTTGATCGGCGGGATGTGGTACCCGCGGAAAATCCACAGTCATCCTGAGTTAACGTCTTGCCTTTTTGGGTTACTTATCAAATTTCGGGATGAAATTTCTTTCAAGTTGGGGATGATGTGACAACCTGAAAATTCAAGATCCTTGTCTACGCTTCACTTGTTTCACAATCTTGTCTTGACAATTCGTTTCATAGCATAACATGTGTATTTTGTGTGATTGATTAAAATATTTTGTTGGTTAATTGAATTAATGTGTGATGATTCACTCTTCAATGGTTGAGAAAAACCTTAGGCGACAAAAAACGGATCTTTTGTCACCTCACCTCTCGACGAAAAATGGATCTTTCCTCATCACACTCTTCGGCGAAGAATGGGTTCTTCGCCAAGAGGTATTTCATGGAGGACATTATTCGCCGAGTTGGGCTTGTGGCCCAAACAGTTACGACACGACCTGGGTGCATTATATTTACACACATGGGTATGAGAGGTTGTTATCAAAACCCTACTTTGCTTCCCTCTCCCTCTCGTCGGCTGTTCTTGTAATCTTGAAGTCGTTGTGCATCGATCAAATCAATCTATCCAATCCCACAGTTAGTGTTCATCATTGTAGTACTAAGATGTTGATGTTGTGTTTGTATGTGAAGTTAGGGTTCATCGATAGGAAAATGATTACGGTGCTCGTTTATGTTGGTCTTATTGGTTAAGAAACTTGTAGTTGATCATTATATGTACCTGATCCTGGTTTCATAATTACCTAATGTGTTGCTTGATTAACAGTGATGATTATAGGATAAGTTGTTAACTAGATTTGGGTAATAATGTATGGTAAAACTGTATGTTCCAGATAAATTGTTAAACGGTAAATGATTGGTTTAATTAGGGTTCTTGATCTTGATTAGAAAACGTCATTTGATTTGTTTGAGAAACTGTCAAAGTGTTAGCGTGCATTGCAGCGGGGATTAAGGAAAACTGTAACTGACTGTATGTGCAGCGACGAAGGACATCCCGACGAAAGACATGGTCTTTCGTCGACCAGACTTCGACGAAACACTAGAGTCTTTCGTCACCTGCATTCTTGGCAAAGAACAGTCTTTCGTCATTAGGGTCTTTCGCCAGGAAGGCATTCCACGAAAAACTGGTCTTTCGTGGAGTTACTGCAATTGTGTAAATGGACTGAATAGTTGAACAGTGTTGATGCATGTATTGATGAATAGTTCTGTTTAAACAACTACGTGTATTTCATGTTAGAAATAGCAATTAGAAATGAGGAACTGGCTTGACTCATGTAAATAGCAAATTCGTCGTTAAATGTTAAATATATGACTTGCACATGGGATGTGGGTTTATATAAAAACTGCGTACTTGCTACATGTTGTCAGTGATCTTTGTGATAGATGTAAACTGTGTGAGATAAGTCACTTGATTGATTGTGAAACTGATGTTAGTGGTAGCCATTGTTGGGAACATGAACTTGTGCTATAAACTTGAATGAAATCCAAACACTTGTTATGTATGGCATTACGTGTGACTTGTTGAATACGTGAATTGGGTATGCGTTTATGTAACTGATTTCATTGGTAACCACGGTAGGGTTGGTGACTAACTGGAACGGGTAACATTATATACCGAGCAAACCTAAAGTGAGTTCACTGCTCTTTTTCCAAGCATGCGTCCCGGGGAGGGACATCTGGTAAACGTTCCGGGGAGGAATGTCGGGTTATAGGGATGTTGGTTAATACACTCATATCTATCACTTAAGTCCCTTCTACCGATTGTTGCCGGGGAGACAACGGGGTATTAGTTAATAGCGCTATTTAGGTTTGGCACCCTCACACCGCACCGGGGAGGTCGGGAGTGAACTAATGACCCCAGTCTTGACCATTGCTTTGATAGAGGCATTGGGGAATAGGGCAAATAATCTGGAGCCATCGGCGGTAATCGAGTTATTAACAACCTCAATCTCTGAAGAAGAAGAAGATATGGTATTTTTTCCTGTTTGGTTGTATTCTCATTCAAGTTCAAAAGAAACTCGTTCAATTTTTTGAAAGAAGAAAAAGAAGGTGGTGGGGGCCACCAAAATAAAGTTTGTCTTCCACTTTCAAAAAAGAAAAAAAAGAATGTTTTTTTTATTCTTGTGGGTCCAACAAAGGAGGGTATATTTTTGTTGTGGGACTGGGTGATTTAGAGTTTGTGGTTGTCGATTAATTTTTTTTTGTCGACTGGAGCCGGGTATACTCTTGGAGATCACCAGATTAATTTTTTTTGGGCGAGGTGATCGAGGTTTGTACCAAATTAAAATATTATTTAGCCGTTTTTTTAATTCGATTGGAGCCGCTAGGTTATTCAGCCGTTGGTCGAGTTTGGGTTGCGGGCTAAATATGGTTTGTGTTTCAAGTTCATGTTTTGACATTTATTATAAATCGAAAAATTTGAGGAACCGAGTTTGTGACGGTTTCGGGTTTCGGTTGATTGGGTTGTCATGGGAACTTGGATGTGGTACTGGTCGGTGGGTGAGAACTTGAAGAAAATGGAATCAACAGAGTTGTTGATGTTGACACGAGTGAAAAGAAAGTCAATTGCAAGTCATGTAACTGTTGCTTGTTGAAAGCTCTATGGTAGTTATAATCGTTTGCCGGTTAGCTGGTCTGGAATTGTGGATGGTATTCCTTGTTCGGTGGTGATCAGCTGTTTGACATTTGAGTGGATCTTTGTACTGATACTGGGTGAAGGTTTTCACAGGAATAGTACGAGTAAAGGTTCGGCTCATGGAGTGTCATTTGGCATGGGTTGGGATAACAGTTACAATGGGAGCTGGGCATAGTTGACTTGTGGGTTGCATGGAGGTTCAGACATCTTTTGGAGTCGATGTCATGAATATTTGAATTCTGCTTCTGAGAATGCGTATGGGTTTGATGCATTGGGACTCAGTGGAAGGCAGTGAAGACTCTTGGGTCATGGATTCTGGTGCTTCGCTTCACGCCATGCACAGCGGAGAAACGATGGTGAATCTGAAAGAAGGTAACTTTGGAAAGATACGTTTAGCTAATGATCAAATTCTTTGTGTTACGGGCATGGGAGATGTTAATCTGGTTACTCCATTGGGTAAATGGAAAGGTGATTAACAGGAATCTGGTTATTGCACGTGGAAAGAAGCGAGGATCATTGTATATTGCTGAGGTATCTGCTGAGGGAGTGACCATCCCGGATAAGCAAGACAAAGTTTGGTTCGCTGAATCTAAGGGGCAAAAGAGGGTTCGTATTGCAAGGGCGAAGCCTGGTGCCAAGGTGATTCAATCTGAACGGGATCGGAGGTTTAAACTAGGAGTTTAGTGACAGTGGGAGCATGGGACGTGTTCCGGGTAAAGTCAGAAAACTCCGTTGGTTTTGAAGACTGGTATTCCGATTGATAAAATCTCTCCTGGGAAACACTTGCTGAATTTGGAGAGTGGTTTTTTTTATTCTCGGTGTATCTCTGGATCCGGTGGAGTGTGCAAGCCGGTTGAGATAGAGAATGAGTCAGTGGCGGTTTCAGTCACGGCTGGGTCTGGTAAAACTGTTGGGTTGGAGTTCGGGGGAGCTTCAGCTGGCCTTCAGGAATAAATGAAGGCGGGGTAACTAGGAAGGTACTAAAGTTTCTTACAGATATACAGATGCACTGTTCAAGCACAGGTGAAGATTGTTCCGTGGCTTCAAGTGGGAGATTGTTGAGTGTGAAGCCACTCTTGTGGTTAGTCAAAATAGCTGCAGAAAAATGGTGTCGGCAGCAGCTATGTTTAACAGCAGCCATGTTTTGCAGCCTGTCAAAAGAAGTAGGCAGCAACCAATTTTTGTTTGAAAATGTCTCATGTAATCTCTATATAAGAAACTCATCTGTATTGTAAACTGTGTGCAACGGAATGAAAGAAATACCTTAGTTGCCCCGTGGACGTAGGTTGCAGTTGGCAACCGAACCACGTAAATTCTTGTGTCGTTTATTTTCTATTTCTGCAGTTGATTGTTCGTGAGTGTGTGTTGCTTCCTCGTGCGTATACCCCAACAGCAACGGGGTATTAGTTAATAGCGCTATTTAGGTTTCGCACCCTCACACCGCACCGGGGAGGTCGGGAGTGAACTAATGACCCCAGTCTTGACCATTGCTTTGATAGAGGCATTGGGGAATAGGGCAAATAATCTGGAGCCATCGGCGGTAATCGAGTTATTAACAACATCAATCTCTGAAATGTTTTAAACTCATATCTGGTAACTAAACGTGTTAACAAACTTTGAACTCACCAGCGTCGTCTGATACACTTGTCTGCATGCTTGCAGGTCTATAGGGTTATGTCATTGGAACTTGCTGTCTGGGAGGCTGGAGTGGTCATGGGTCGAGATACATGGAATCGCAAGACAAGTTTAATGGTTTTCGTACATGTGGTTATGAAACACTTAACAAATGATTTATGCTTCCGCTGTATACAATGAATTACATTTAACGTTTTGTAATACTCAATGTTAATGAATGAAAATTTTTAATTAAATTTAGTTATGAGTTCAATGTGATTGGTGGCTAGATCCTGGTATGTCACACGCCTCGCGGGGGTTCCTGCACGTGGTATTTTGGGGGTGTGACAGTTTGGTATCAGAGCGACTGGTTATAGTAAACTTGGTTTTAAAAATGTTTTTATAAAACCAGACTATAACCGAACAGTTCTAGACGCGATTCCATGGCTATGCATTACGCTTGTTGTAGTATATTGACTCTCTTTTCAACCTTTTGTTTTCAGCTCGCGTGTTATTGACTTGATTGTCAACATTATATCTGTGGAAGCCTAAATGCTTGATAGGTGAATGGTCACCTGGTCTTCGACCGTGGCTATGTGTTGGGTTTTCTTTCGAGTTTGAATAACAAGAATCTTTCATACAAGGTTTTTGGGTGCTACATATTTTGGTACATGTTGTAGGCTCTTTTTTGGTTGTTTCTAGTACTCTCGGTTATCTCTTTTGTTTAGCGAAAAAACCTTTCCTAATTGTAATCAGTTTCACCACATAATATGATGATATTAGCCTGGTTGAGGATTTAGTTCTGCTGTCAAGTATCTCTTATTATTTAACTTTTCACACTTATATTTTGAATAACTGGACCGTCACGCGTGGTTCAGGAACCCGTTGCTGGAGTACTCGATCATAATAGGCTAGATGGACATTCTGGTTGGGCCGAAACACATGGTTGGTTTAAACATGTGTTCAAAAGTTTTTTATTTAGTTTTAATTTAAAAAAATTGTCATGGGTAGGTTAAGAGTTCCTGATCAATCTTATTTTGCCTCAAACTTTAGCAATGTCGTTTTGAGAAAATGAATTTGTTAGTAACCACTTAACCCAAATCTCATTATGTTGTCGCATTTGTTAGAACTTTGTTACGTCCGTTCGCATGTTTTTTAGTAGATCAGCTGGTATCCTTCTCGGTGGTACTCACCCTTGTTTTCTGTGTTAGGCCGCGCTCTTTATTTTACAGAATTTGCACTTAGTAGGGATTTAACTGAAGACCTACCTAGGAGGAAACCATTTAGTAGAATGTAGAAAACTACTGACCAGTTGGGCTATATTTGCTCGTGCTATTTATTTGTGTTCTTGTTTCTACTTTTACATTACTTGCTACAAGTTTTGTTATTTCGTTGGTTATGTTCTTGATTACACGCTTCACAGATGTATATTTAAATGTATTAGCACATATTTAAGACGAATATTACGATTTTGACGAAAATTCCAAGCTTTATCAAATGAAGGGTCTATGCTTAAAACACGCTAACTACATGTAGCAAACTCATTATGTATATCGTATTTTAATAGAAAAACAATGCCATATAAGCAAACACAATTTTTCGAATATAGATTATATTTGCGTTTTATCAAATTACAACCCATATGTTGGCACTTTTTTTTTTAATTTCATTCTCACACTTATATTAAAAGTTCATATTACTATAAGGGTATTGGATTTTTATAATCTTAAGTTTCACCTATTGGCCGATAATAATCACAACTCTAAAAATTCCCTCAAACGATCCAAACTTATAAGAATTTGGCCCCATCGATCCTTTTCAAACTGTAGTTGCACTTAATTCAATTAAAGAGGCTACAGGTGCACTTGAGTCTATTGAGGAGACCAAATTCTTATATGTTATAAAATGATCAACGAAGCCAAATTTTTGTAAGTTGGGATCGTTTGAGGGAATTTTTAAAGTTGAGATAGCATATCATGGTGCTACAATAGATGCTTTGGCCTTTCGCTTTTAATTACAATTAAGGAGGTTAAATGCATATACACACTTACCATTGCGGCAACATCTTGAAGATTCTAATCATACAAAGTTTTAATGTATTACATAGTATTAAAAATACATATAATCAAGAATATTAATACCGATTATTATTGAATATTCAAACAAACTGACGTGATATAAACCATAAATTCAAGCCAACAATCAACCAAAACAATATGATACTACCCAAAAATTCTAACAACCATTTAACCAAAAACATCAAATATTGAAAAATGGTGAAAAGTTCAAAATCCGACAAAGCTTTTACTACATGTTGTTTCGGTTATAGTGAGTATGAAAACATCAGTAACCATGCATATACACGCTTACCATTGCGGCAATCTCTTGAAGGTTCTGATCATACAAAGTTTTAATGTATTACATAGTATTAAAAATACATACAATCAAGAATATTAATACAGATTGTTATTGATATTCAAACAAAATGACATGATATAAACCATAAATTCAAGCCAACAATCAACCAAACAGTATGATACTACCCAAAAATTCTAACAAACATTTAACCAAAAACATCAAATATTGAAAAATGATGAAAAGTTCAAAATCCAACAAAGCTTTTATTACATGTTGGTTCGGTTATGGTGAGTATGAAAAAATCAGTAACCATAACCGACCATCTACTTTTGATTTAAAAAAAAACAATTAACTGACCCACCGCTTTTTGATTTAGTTCGGTTTTTTTTTAGTTCACTTTTGTCGGTTAATTCGGTTATGAGTCAGTTAATTCGGTTTTTTGCACACCCCTAGTGTAGAATATAACTATTAAAAAATATAGTTGTTGAAAAGATAGAAAACAATGAGATCGTTTAGTAAATGGTATAAGATCGACATTTAAATCTAAAATACATTAATTTATTTGTTATCAAACTCATATATTTGTGTTCACACCTAGCAAATAAAATCATCTTAAAGGCGTATAGTACTATAGGGGAAGGTTCATTTTAGAAGAAATTTAATGTAAGAAAAAAAAGAAGAAAAAACATATTAGTAAAATACTATTTCATTTATAACTCATATAATTAATTTTTCTCTCTTTAATTAATTAGTCAACTAATCATTAATTATCCTTCATATAATTTACAAAACCTACACAGTCGAAATTTATCCTACACACCTCGAAATATATCCTACACAACTCATAATTTGGAAAAAGTATATATTTTGGAAAAAGTATATTTTAGTTAGTTACACCTGGAAATATATCCTACAAAACTCATAATTTGGAAAAAGTTTTTTTAATTTGGAAAAAGTATATATTTTGAAAAGGAGTTACAAATTTAATTTAGTTAGTTATTAAAGGGGAAGAATACAAATTAATGATTTATGTAAGTTTACCAATATACCCTTATATTAAAATTAAATACAAATATTAAATAAAGTAAAATGAAGCATTCTTATTGGTTGAAACTTCTTCTTTTTTCTTTTTACAAAAAAAAAATTCTTCTCATTTGAACTCTCCACTAGTACTATAATGGTATTTAAATAATATGATACACATTATCACTATACATTATAACTAACACGTGGATGTGGTTTAGACAACCTTTTAATCCTACAGCCTGTCAATAGCTGTATCATCTCTCCTTCTTCCCTCACCCACCCACCCACCAACCATGCCCATTATAAATACATGCTCGAGGCCTTTCTCCCTTTTAAGGCTTATCGATTGATCCATCTTCTTCTTCTACTGTGGGCGATAGAGTGGTGCATACACTTGCTTTATCAACCTTTGCACACAGAAAAGCTTTTCCGTTGCTAAACAAGGTATATAAGTGTTTATATAAGTACATACCTATTTTGGTATAATTCTTAATTTGTTTTGAAAAATCTTTTGATTGATATGGTGCAGGTTCACTATTTTATTTATTACCTCTTGAAAAGTTTGCTACTTTTAAAAATTGTTTCTAGATTTGATCTTTTAGCATTGTTGTTACCTCTCTTGTGTGTTTGTGTTTGATTCAACCTTTCAGGTGATCTTTTAAATCTTTTAATTCTGAAGTGAATCGATAATTAAGGGCATAATGGCTGTTTATTTACATAGATAATTATCGAACACAACTATATACCATTAGTTCTTGATGCTATCTTATGTGTTCATGAATATCTCGTTTGTAGATCGCTATGTAATAATATTTTTCAGTCTGTTTTGATTCGGGTCGAGTCATATGAAATTTTAATGGGTATTTCAATGTATTTTGATAAATAAAATAACTTTTATATGAAAATGTCTTTTGTGAAACATATATATATGTTGTGTGTGGAAGAAGTGATTAAAATTAATAACAATTAAGTTATATTATGGAAATCTAGTAATAGAAATGTAAGAGTAAAAAACCAAAATCGTCCCTGAGGTTTGGTTATATTTGTTTGTTTCAACAAAAAGGATAAAAATGCCCTTCACCTTAACCGAAAAAATAACAGAGTTAGTGATTTAGATGGAAATTGTAATAAAACGTAAACTTGAAAGATCCAAATGCACAAATCCTTTTGGATGAAACAAACAAATATGACTAAATCTTAGGGAGGATTTTGGCATTTTACTCGTGGGAAAATAAAAGGTAAGCATTTATGTGAAAACTTAAACTTTTAATATTCATTCAAATGAGTTTAACAATTAGTACCTAAGTTTTTATTTATTTATTTTTGTATTGCAATTTATTGTTTTGGATTATAGTAATAAATATTTGAAATAAAATATGTGTTGTTTCTAACAACATAATATTTGTTATTTTTTTGTTTTGTTTTTCTTATTTGTATTATCTTTTGTGTTCTTTGTGTTTATTTTCCTTAAAATATTACGTAAAGTACACCGTGTCCTTAATGAAATATAAATTAATAGATTTGAGTAAATTGTTCCACACGTTTTAATTATTGTGGTTTTGATAATTGTGGGACTTATTATTGTAACAGGAATGATATTTTAGTTAGGAACTGGATTATCGTAGTTTGGGACTAGATATCGTGGGTTGGGACAATTGTAGCTTGTGACTTGATTCTTATGTTTTTTTATTGTGTTCTCAATCATTGTCCGTGGATCTTTTTACCCAGATTTGGCCAAGAAGATAATCCTTCGTTGGAATTGGTGGTCTCGGAAAAAAGAATGCATTTTCTTTGACTTATCATTCATTTCATTGGATATGGTAAATTCTTATTCTTTTTTTATTAATTCATTCATTCATTCATTGGAGCTTCTTGCACTTATTTTATCTTGGTATTGTTTTTTTATTAGTTTGACTTTTGATTTATCTCTTTTTCATTGGACCTCCATGCATTTGCTTGCTTTTGATTTATCACTTTTCTTCGGGAGTGGGAATTTGAGGCGATTGTCACTTAGGCATGAATTTCATTGTATTTATACATTAGTAATATGTTATATATCAACATGTGGACGAATTCATATGTGTGATAGGGTGCCTACCAATTATACAGTGATACCATGCTTCAATAGTTGGCTGTCGTTAGGTGCTCTTTGGTCTGTTGACTGGGGAGTTGAGAGTACTCTGTCTAGGCGGAGAGTACACAGGGAGTACTCGGACATGCCAAATTAAAAAGAAATTAGTTTTTGGAAATTAGATATATGTCAAATAGCATAAATTTACTAATATTTATAACAAAATACGTGAAATTGATATTCATTCTTTAATATTATAGGCATAGAAATTATGGTTTATTTTATTTTAAGTCAAATTCGGCCCGAGTTGACCTACTAGATCCGATTTTGGCCGATGTTGACCGCATTTGATCGATTTCGAGTAATTAGTCGGAGTTGAAGAAAGTCGCATCGGCAACCTATCTTTTAGCGACTACTCGGGGAGTACTCGGCCTCGGAGACCTTGCTTTACAACCATGGTTGGTTCTAGTTAGTTTTTGAGGAATTATTTCCTGGTTATTTATAATTATCCTCTGTTCATGTACAGTAAAGAGCTACTACCATAATGCATATTAACACATCGACATAAATGATTAGTGATAGTCATAATTTTAGTTTGGCTTTATGCTACAGGGATTCATCACAAAGGAGCAAAGGAAAAGAAATCATCATTCAATCCTAAGCCGCATTTCTGAATATTCAACAACATTTCTAATTAACTTAATACTGTGAACTCGGTCATCGTTTCTGCAGATTATCGTGTATATGTTTTTCATTAAAATAATAAATTCATTATTATTTTGTGTTTCATGTTACTAATTTTATTGGCTTCTTCAGGATTTGGCAGGTCTAGCACATTCGTTCCATGCCCCGCAGCCTGCAAAAGTTCATGAATTCAGGTACGTGCAACTTGCAATTAAAAGGAATACATATTGTTTACAAATTTAACACTTCACTTTTGCATACACATGTGTATATTTATCAAGCAAATTAGTGTTCTAGTGTTGATCATTTATTGTTTGAGCATGATGTTTGTTCTTCAGCTTTGCATGGCTTGAGCTAGTTACTCTCAAAGATTTCATGCCAAAATTGCTCAATCAAAATAACCATCAAGGATGGCCATATATTAAGTGTCTTGTCATAGGTGTGTTGTAGTTCATGGAACCTCTTTTGAGGAGTGGCGAACTTACAGAGCCGGTTTTCATCTTAACTGTGGTTAGTAAATATTAAGAGCTCAACTATGGTTTAACGGCTGAGTTAAAGATGTGAATGGGTGAGGCCACAATAGTTTAATTTACATGTTGGGTTAGGTTAGCCATTCCAAAGTTTAGTGAGAGAGATAGAAATCGCAGAGCTTTAGAGAGAGACGAGATAGAGAGGAGTGGTGATATTGAATTGATTGTATACATAAAGTTGGATAATCAATAGAATATCGGTTTAGAGTGATTCGTGTTTTTGCAAGTTCTACTCGTTTTCTGTGTTTTATCTAACCAAGAGGGATCTGCAATCTTGATTAGATTATCAATCTTGTCAAGGTCCACGTGTGGTATGGACCTACAATAAAACATACTCATCATTGAAGACATAGGTATTAGTACTAATTCTTATATGTTGTACCTTGCACATTAATTATTTAAAGAAGCCAATTAAACAATACTTACTACAACTAGTGAGTGCATTCATGGACCATGTATTTCAACTTAACTTATTTTTTTTTGAAAGCGCTTATGCTATTTTACAATTATTGCAACTGACGAGAATTTGATCGACGATTCATTTTGTTATGATACCAACACTTGTTATAGCAATAGAAAGAGAAATAATAAATATATAAACCATGATATGAATAAAAGAATATCATCGCTTGAATTTTTTTCCCGTAGGAATTGAATCGGTTCGTCGGGATACCGCCACGATAAAGTTAACAAACACGAGTTACCGAGGAAAAATCATATAGCACATTTAAAAAAATTATATGAAAACCACTAAAAGACAAGCAACTTACTTTTCATTTAGTTTGTTCTTTAATATATTGATTGAACGATAATAATATCATCCTGAAGAAATACGTAACTAATTTTAAGTTAATTAGTTTGGTTTATGTTTCAAACATGAGGGTTAATCTTCTTTAATCCTTCCTGAGCTCGTACGTGATGATTCTTCCTGCAAAACAGCAACACCGTTAGCTCGTTAAGAGGGGAATATGGGGGTTTCCCTCTTAACCAGACTCCGACGTGAGAATAAGTAACTGCTTTGAGGAAATAAGTGTGTGTTAAGAGTGAGAGTAGAGAGAACGGAATGTTTAACCTAAGTATGGAGGTCCCTATTTATAGCCGGAGTGGTGTAGGAGGAGATGGGCTGATGGGCCTTGGGCCGGAAGGCGATAACAAGGAATATCCTCTTTGTCTAACTGGTATCGACCGTTAGTGGCTTCTAGAAGTTCTTCGGTGCTGGCGCACCTTGATTGGAGCCACGTGTCCGAGTTGTCGGCCTTGTTGTCCTTCTGCCATCAGCAGGTGAGTGGAGATCATGGGGCAGTTGTCTCCACCCCCTTATTGGTGCCATGTAGGCGTCCTTGTGTACTCTCTGTCTCCTGCACGACTGTTAATCGTGGAGCACGACAGAGCACAGCCTGGTGAAAGCTGATTGGCTCATTCTTCTGCCACTCGTACCTTTGGTGGTTTCTGAAGTGGCCCTGCGCCGTAACTCTTGCGTGGCCCTTGTTATGCACGTAACTAGCCTGCGCAAGGTTGTAGGAGGGGAGGGCTCTTATTCAGAATACTAAGTGTAAGGCTGATGCTGTCTCTTGTTTGGGCCTCGCGCGAAATTCAGGTTTTACGTAAGTAGCCCGCGCGAGGTCTAAGGATGAATCAGCTTATTGAGTAAGGAGTATGGTCCAGCGCGCGACCTGAAATGGTCTGCGCGGCTTTTTGGGACCATACCCTTCATCTACACTCATAAATTTAACTTTTCCTTTTATATCTACACTCATAAATTTAACTTTTCCTTTTATGGCTTTTATGTAATTTACTCAAATTTTGTGTGGCATTTGTAAACTTTTATTCTTTTTTTTTTCTATATTTTGACCACAAATGTTTTGGTTCTTACACTTTGACCTCTTCAAATTTTGTTAGTTTTTTAAACCAATTTACATTCTTACCTCCTGAGTTTTAATAAATTTATCACATGTACCATGAACTTTAATAAAGTTAACTTTACCCTTTTAAAACCACATTACACTTAAACCCTCGGATTTTAAAAAAGCTACCGCTTTAAATTTAAACGGATTTTCATTGTGACGTCATGATTTTCTTACATGTTTCATCTCTTTATAGATAATTTCAAATAATATTAAGAGTAAACTGCAATTTTACCCCTGGGGTTTAAGCCAATTGGCACCCTGACCCCCTCCATGGAAATAATTGCAATTTTACCCCCCCAACGTTGTTGTTCTGTCGCATAATTTCCCCTTGGCGTCAAATAAGTTAACAGATTTGTTAACTGGAATGTGAAATGACTATGTTGCCCTTTCATATTACCCCCTATGGTTTGTTCTAATCTGTAATATTACCCCCATGGTGTAAAATGACTAAATTGTCCTTTCTTATTACCCCCTGTGGTTTGTTGTACTTTGCAATATTACCCCCCGGTGTTAAATAGTTCTTGAAAACCTTACCCCCTGCAGGTCAAGCATCTTTGATGCCAAGGCTGGAATTGCTTTGAACGACAACTTTTTGAAACTTGTCTCTTGGTATGACAACGAATGGGGATACATGTAATTTCTTGCAACTTTTTTTATTATGTATTGTCTACTGAATTAACGTGCATATTTTTTACGTGTCAAAAGTGGTCAACCTGTTTTATGTTAACTGATAAATGGTTGAAATAATAATCCTAGTAAAAAGTTAAGCGAATAAGCCTGCAAACGAACCGAAAGTTCATGAACTGTTCGTGAACTTGATCGGTGGGATGTGGTACCCGCGGAAAATCCACAGTCATCCTGAGTTAACATCTTGCCGTTTAGGTTACTTATCAAATTTCGGATGAAATTTCTTTCAAGTTGGGGATGATGTGACAACCCGAAAATTCAAGATCCTTGTCTACGCTTCACTTGTTTCGCAATCTTGTCTTGACAATTCGTTTCATAGCATAACATGTGTATTTTGTGTGATTGATTAAAATATTTTGTTGGTTAATCGAATTAATGTGTGATGATTCACTGTTCAATGGTTGATAAAAACCTTAGGCGACGAAAAACGGATCTTTCGTCACCTCCCCTCTAGACGAAAAATGGATCTTTCATCATCACACTCTTCGGCGAAGAATGGGTTCTTCGCCAAGAGGTATTTCGTCGAGGAAATTATTCGTCGATTTGGGCTTGTGGCCCAAACAGTTACGACACGGCCCGAGTGCATTATATTTACACACATGGGTACGAGAGGTTGTTATCAAAACCCTACTTTGCTTCCCTCTCCCTCTCGTCGGCTGTTCCTGTAATCTCGAAGTCGTTGTGCATCGATCAAATCAATCTATCCAATCCCATGGTTAGTGTTCATCATTGTAGTACTAATATGTTGATGTTGTGTTTGTATGTGAAGTTAGGGTTCATCGATAAGCGAATGATTACGGTGCTTGTTCATGTTGGTCTTATTGGTTAAGAAACTTGTAGTTGATCATTATATGTACCTGATCCTGGTTTCATAATTACCGGATGTGTTGCTTGATTAACAGTGATGATTATAGGATAAGTTGTTAACTAGATTTGGGTAATAATGTATGGTAAAACTGTATGTTCTGGATAAATTGTTAAATGGTAAATGATTGGTGTAATTAGGGTTCTTGATCTTGATTAGAAAACGTCGTTTGATCTGTTTGAGAAACTGTCAAAGTGTTAGCGTGCGTTGCAGCGGGGATTAAGGAAAACTGTAACTGACTGTATGTGCAGCGACGGAGGACATCCCGACGAAAGACATGGTCTTTCGTCGACCAGACTTCGACGAAACACTAGAGTCTTTCGTCACCTGCATTCTTGGCAAAGAACAGTCTTTCGTCATTAGGGTCTTTCGCCAGGAAGGCATTCCACGAAAAAATGGTCTTTCGTGGAGTTACTGCAATTGTGTAAAAGGACTGAATAGTTGAACAGTGTTGATGCATGTAATGATGAATAGTTCTGTTTAAACAACTATGTGTATTTCATGTTAGCAATAGCAATTAGAAATGAGGAACTGGCTTGACTCATGTAAATAGCAAATTCGTCGTTAAATGTCAAATATATGACTTGCACATGGGATGTGGGTTTATACAAAAACTGAGTACTTGCTACATGTTGTCAGTGATCTTTGTGATAGATGTAAACTTGTGTGAGATAAGTCACTTGATTGATTGTTAAACTGATGTTAGTGGTAGCCATTGTTTGGAACATGAACTTGTGTTATAAACTTGAATGAAATCCAAACACTTGTTATGTATGGCATTACGTGTGACTTGTTGAATACGTGAATTGGGTATGTGTTTATGTAACTGATTTCATTGGTAACCACGGTGGGGTTGGTGACTAACTGGAACGGGTAACATTATATACCTAGCAAACCTAAGGTGAGTTCACTGCTCTTTTTCCAAGCATGCGTCCCGGGGGGGGGGGGGGGCATCTGGTAAACGTTCCGGGGAGGAATGTCGGGTTATTGGGATGTTGGTTAATACACTCATATCTATCACTTAAGTCCCTTCTACCGATTGTTGCCGAGGAGGCAACGGGGTATTAGTTAATAGCGCTATTTAGGTTTGGCACCCTCACACCGCACCAGGGAGGTCGAGAGTGAACTAATGATCCCAGTCTTGACCATTGCTTTGATAGAGGGATTGGGGAATAGGGCAAATCTGGAGCCATCAGCGGTAATCGAGTTATTAAAAACATTAATCTCTGAAATCTTTTAAACTCATATCTGGTAACTAAACGTGTTAACAAACTTTGAACTCACCAGCGTTGTCTGATACACTTGTTTGCATGCTTGCAAGTCTATAGGGTTAAGTCATTGGAACTTGCTGTCTGGTAGGCTGGAGTGGTCATGGGTCAAGATACATGGAATCGCAAGACAAGTTTAATGGTTTTTGTACATGTGGTTATGAAACACTTAACAAATGATTTATGCTTCCGCTGTATACAATGAATTACATTTAACGTTTTGTAATACTCTATGTTAATGAATGAAAGTTTTTAATTAAATTTAGTTATGAGTTCAATGTGATTGGTGGCTAGATCCTGGTACGTCACACGCCTCGCGGGGGTTCCCGCACATGGTATTTTGGGGGTGTGACAGTTTGGTATCAGAGCCACTGGTTATAGTGAACTTGGTTTTAAAAATGTTTTTATAAAACCAGACTATAACCGAACAGTTCTGAACACGTGAATACGACCATGACACTCAGCTCCAGATTGCAAGGTTCGTCTTTTTCACCTACTGCATACATTACATGATTAGTACACATTTGTTTACGATGTAGCGTACGGACATACACATACACTCGTCACTATAGCATGATTATATGAAATGCTTGCTTACATTATGATGCGTTGATAGTATGTCATAGTCCCTGGAATTCTATGATCTTATCATTTTGATAACCTCCGTCTGATATATGAATTTGAAGAGCAATTTGACATGAGTTAGGAGGAACTGAGATGAGCATGCAAATCACAATATTATTGTGGGTGCACACATAATAATAATATGGGGTGCATGCGAGTCCCAGTGAGCCTTAACAAGTGAAAAAGGGGTTCTGTCCTGTTAATTAATCAATGAGAAACGTAACAAATCTATAGGAGTCATAGCAGTGATTGTCTCCTATTCGAACGTGATCTTCTCACTCCTCTCTGAATCCTTACGAATCTCGATGCTATCGAGTATTACCTAAACACCCATTTGAATGTCTAGCGAACTGTGTAGAATGTTAGGTGCTAGTACGAACGTCTCTGAGTTGAATGTCGCCGCGTCGAACGCTTGGTTTATACCTTTCTCACTTATCTTCGTTTGCTGGAATTTAACATACTGACGCCTTAGATTCCGAGTGCGATCACTTCTGCAACATGCTAGCAGCATACCGTGAATTACTCAATCGACTTGCAAAATCGATGGACAAGAGGATGAGCGTAGTACCTCACCGACCTCAGTATTAGGACGGCCCTGGCTACCGGCATCGGGCACTATTAAATTTGGCTTCAATCAAATCCCTAACCCTAGTAAGCGACTTATGGGAGTTAACTCCTACGAATCTATGGGGACATAAACGATGACAATAGACTATAGTGTGGAATGTGTAATTGCCAGCACAATGAGTAGCGCCATAGGACGTGGCATGGAATGTGAAAGGATGGACCCTGTTGGTGAAAGATCGTAGGGCTCCGTTACAAGCAACGACATTAGAGGCAATAGTCACGGCAACATCAAGGTACCTGTAATGGTAGCCAACAGTATGGGAATGAAGATGCCTACGACATGGAGTGGCCATTGTTAAATCAAGACGACAACAATCAAGGGAACGACGACAATACTAGAAATTCTCGTAACAGTAACAACAACACGGGAAATGATGCTCATGGAAGGGCATTTAGGATTGGCGTGGGCGACACCAGGGTTATAACAACATGGTGGCCTGCACGTTCTTGGTAGCCAATCGCTTCGTCTCTGTTCTGTTTAACCCTGATGCTTCTTGAAACCGGAACCTGTTGTGAAATCGGCTGATGGCAAGGCAATGGAAACCTCGTATGTTCGTTGGGATGCAAACTCGACCTTGTGGGACAAGTGTTCGACATCTACCCTTGATAGATTCGTTGAAGTAGTTAGTGTGGATTGGTTATCCATATATCGCGCAGATATACCTGGTGAGAATAAAATTTTGAATATCCCTCTCCTTTGTGGCGAATCGCCGTCTGTCCTAAAGCATCAAAGTGGTGTAAAGGTTAGCATCATTTCAGCAATGAACAACCAGAAGTGTCTACGGAGGAATTACCCCGCTATGTTGGCAACCGTTGCTAATGTTAAGGATAAGGAAAAGAGGATCGAGGATCCACTGATTGTTCGTGATTCCACTCAGCGTGTTACTTGAGGAACTTTCAGGTTTACTACCACAACTGATTAGGTAGAGTCTTAGATTGATCTCACGACCATAGGCATCCTTGATTACTCGTACTCCTTATCGTCTAGCACTTGGAAAGTTGCAAGAACTGTTCAATCAACTTCAGGAAACTACAGGATGGGGGTTTATTAGATCTGATGGAAGACCATGGGGAGGATGATTCCTAATATGGCGTTTCAGATACAGTACGACCACTACAAATTTCTGTTCAAGTTGTTTACGATATCCAACACACCAGCAGCCTCAGGGATCACATTTGTAGTGTGTGCCAACCTCGTCTCGCCAGATTCGTCAACCGTGTTTATCTATGACGTTTTGAATCACTACCAAGAGAAAGGAACACCATGAACGGCACTTGTATGTCATCTTAGAGCTCCTAGGGGAGGATCCACTCCATGAGAAGTCTACCTAAGTGTGACTTCAGGATTCGAGAAGCACACTTTATTGGTCGCATAGTCAACGAAGTGGGAATACACGTGGATCTCGCTAAGACCCATTTTGTTAGAAACTGATTGACACCAAAGATTCATTCGGGGATTGACGTGACCATGTCGTCCCAATCAGTCAAAAACCCAATTAAACCTAGGTAGCTAGGGTAAGTCGGGTATCGTATCCATGAAGAGCATGTGGTCAGTATTGCACGACCCGTTCGACTAGTTAGATTATTTACAAACAATGTACAACGTGATTATGAAGTTTGCTAATTGTATTTGTTCAATTGATTTGAAAATAAATCGGAGTGAACCGACAATGGGTATTATCTAAAACACTTGTTCACTAACTAAGATTACAAAACTAAATTACTTAATTGAAAACAAGGATTGGGAATAAGGTTCACACCCGGTTCGATAATTGTAAGTCCTAGGGTTCCTACATGTTTTAATTCAACTCAATTGCATAACGATTAACGGATTTAGTGTACCGTAACTTAGGTGCCAATAACTATCAACGTCCCGAAGAACGGACAAGAATGCACTTTGTAATCAACACAAGCAAATCCTAACCTCGACAACGCATAATTACACATAACCATTTCGCAAAGTCATAACTTTATCATCGTTCTTGACAATTCACGAATACGAAACAAATGCAAACAATTGTCTATGGTTTACAAAATCAACACAAATTGTCACAAAGTCGAATCAAACTACAAATGCATAAACCCTAGAAAAATCTTACAACAATCTACACCGGGGTGAATTCGAAGAGACTAGCCGTTCATAGTCGAGTGGACGCGATCACCTGCCGATGAACACGAACACGGAACCATAATCTTCAAGTCTTGAGGAGTGGTGGAAGTTAGGGTTTGAATGGTGGATGAAGATGATGATGATGGCGGAATGATGGAGATGGTGATAGAGATGATCGGGAATAGGTTAGATCCTTAGGAATGATCCCCTCTAGTGTTTTTGAACCCCCTTTTCCAAAATTGACTTTTTCTCTCAAAAAATCCCGTTTTTACTAATCAGCCAGTGCAGCAGATAATGCGTCAATTTCTGGCCCTTAAAAAGCTTATATTTTGATTCGTCTCGTCGAGCTACCCCAAATGCATATATTATACGCCCCGAAACTCATTTTCTAGCTCAGGATAAGCCAAAATGAAGTTTGGACTGTTTATGGCGCAGAGTTCAGCTCAATTTTGCCTCTTTTTGCATTTTCTTCAATTATGTTCTCTCTAGCATCTGCCTAAAGCTTCAGTAAATCTCCAAAATGCACCTTAAACCCGTCAATGCCTGCAAAACACAAACCATATCAAAGTAGTGTATTCTAGAAAGTAACTTCGTGTAATTAACCGAAATTAAAACCATTAAGCTATGGAATTTTACCAACCCATCACATCCCCCACACTTGTCTTTTGCTTGCCCTCAAGCAAATATGTTTTTCACTTTCACGTGGGTCGAACGAAAAACACACTCCCCATTCCCGAGACTAAGGTTAAGGTCTATTGTCATGCCCGGTCCAAACTTTTTACAATTTTCGACCTATTTAGCAATAAATGATTAATCATGTAAAATGGTTATCCAAGATTAACCCGCCTTTGAAACTAATAATTCATGCACATCCCTCACAATGTTCTCTCTACTCGGTTTAAAATTTGGCTAATTAGATAATTAATTAGCACTTTCTAAGTAATCACTCAAAACCGATTAGAGCACGTACCCGCATAGGCTTGCAACTTAATCATTCTCCACCACCGAACACGAATACTAAGCACAAGTCAAAAGGGCTTTGAAGGGTTGTAATGGGGCTAGGTTAAGGGTATGGAATATGATGTTTTTAAGTGGCGAAGGTGATGAAAACTCGATTTTTCTTACAAAACAACTAATCTAACATGATTAACTATAAACATCAAGCTAAGAGGCAACGAGTTTCACCTTTTATTCAATAACTACTACTCATATTTTTGTATTTTTCTCTTCTTTTTCACAACTTTTCTGAATTTTCGATTTTTTTTTCTCGCAAAATGTAAAGCACAACTATACAAATAAATAGACCTACAATCGAATTTTCATCACACGGGTTTAAAAGAAAAAGGGTTAACGGTTGTGGGCTAAACGGGTTGATCAAACGAAAGGTTTAGGCTCAAAGTGGGCGACCAGGGATTTATTTGGGTGAAGGTAAGCAAATGATGTAAACGGAAAAGGTTAACCTAATGCCTTAATCATTCTCGTGCTTGTATTCGGTCTATGGTCTCAAACGTATCAAAAGTTGCAAGTTCTACAATACGTGACTGGTCCACTCAAACAAAGGAAACGTAAATATGCAATTCTATTATGTAAATGTGGCTCAAAACCTCACATATAAAGGGTATGGTATGTGACATGCATGACGTGCTAGTTTCTTAGGCGAATTATTCCCAAATAACCACCCGCTAAATACCCGTCATGCTATTAATTCGAACTTGACCATGCCAAAAGACCAAATGGGTTGTGCCATCCCTCGTTAACTTAGTTACTTGTGCTTTTTAGATCGCTTCAAACAAAGACATTTTTGAAATTTTTTCCCATCCCCACACTTGAGGTAAACATTGTCCTCAATGTGTGGTGTTTAAATGAACGGGTCAAAATTGAAAAACTTTTACTACTCCCCCATCCCCACACTTGAGGTAAACATTGTCCTCAATGTGTAAGAACTAGAGTTTTTAAAACGCACAAGGGATGTGACACGGCTAACCTCCCCAAAATTTCGCCCCGGAAAATAAAATACAATTTACAATCCACTTATTTGCTAACTAAAAATCAAAAGTAAAAAGAAACGTATGCACTTGATTTTTGAGCTAATTCCTCGTGTGCTCTTCTTCTCTTCAAGAAAGCGGTCGTCCCACGAACATAATGTACCTACAAATCTTAACCTTTGTGTAGAAGCATGCTTCTCATAACCATTAAAACTTGTTAGTTACCTAGTTCTACCACTTTTATGAAAATATTACCAAGTCATACGTTAGTTTACTTTGATTTATGAGGAAAAATAATGTACAATAACAACAAACCTAACTCACTTTCGTAGGAATCACGGTTGCATTAAGCTTATGCAACAAGCCCTTTTAAACCTCCCGATAGCTCGAGAGGACGAGTAGGTCTCGTGAGGGTTATATAGGGAACACACCCACAACGTTCATTTAACTAAGAAAATAAAATAGAACGAATAATAGTACAAACTCTACAACAATCATACCTGATTTGCCTCTCATGGTGGTCGAAGTGCACATTTGCCAACCGAGTTTCCAACATACGCTCGGTAGTTGGCATGTCGGATCCATTCTCTTTTTCTTCTATTCGGCATGCGTAACGTACAACTTCGGGGTCGCTTCTTACCAAACCGGCCAATGTCTTGCAATGCCACCCTTCGAATCCTTATACCCGAACCTTCATCCCTAACTTTGTTGGTTGGAGTGATAAGTATGGGAGAAGGATCGATATGAACGTGGGCTTCTTTTGGCTCTGACCCGTCTCGCGGCGTTATGTCTTCCTCTTGGTTCAAACATTCATTTTCTTGCTCCGGAAGATCTATAACCTCTTCCACCACATCACCATCGAACATAGTACCACTAGCCGAAACATCCCGCTCGCGTTTAATTTGGGCTATTTCCTCCGCTAATTGACCCACTTGCACCACCAATACTTCATGGGCCTTATCTCTCACTTCATTTGCTTTCTTCATATCTTTGATATCCTCGTGATATCCTTTCACCATGTTTATGAGTGAATCAAGCTTGGAATGCATTGAATCTTGTGGTTTCTCGTATGCCGGTTGAGGGTATTCATTATAATAATCATCATACTCCTCCTCCCGGTAACTTGAAAAATGTGTCAATTCGGGTTCATAGTAGTATTCTTGATAATGTGGTGGTGGTGGATTACCGTATGGATAATATGAGGATGGACCATTGAAATCTTCATACTCCGCCCTCCTATATTCATACAATCCACTGAGGTAGTCTTTCCGATCCTTGTAGGCTTGAACTTTTTCGTAGAAAACAGAGCAATCCTCTAAATAATGCTCTTCGCTTCCGTAACACTCACACGGATCATCATCTGCCCAATTCATATTGAAAGATGGTGCTTGCAAAACATGTACCTGCACAGACAAGCTCGACCACCCAAAGTAAAATCACAAAAATACAAGAAAGAAAACTAACACTAAAATCGAACAAGTAATGAAATACTAAGCGCACTAGCTCCCCGACAACGGCGCCATTTTGACGTGACCGTTTCGTCCCGATCAGTCAAAAACCCAATTAAACCTAGGTAGCTAGGGTAAGTCGGGTATCGTATCCACGAAGAGCATGTGGTCAGTATTGCACGAGCCGTTCGACTAGTTAGATTATTTACAAACAATGTACAACGTGATTATGAAGTTTGCTAATTGTATTTGTTCAATTGATTTGAAAATAAATCGGAGTGAACCGACAATGGGTATTATCTAAAACACTTGTTCACTAACTAAGATTGCAAAACTAAATTACTTAATTGAAAACAAGGATTGGGAATAAGGTTCACACCCGGTTCGATAATTGTAAGTCCTAGGGTTCCTACATGTTTTAATTCAACTCAATTGCATAACGATTAACAGATTTAGTGTACCGTGACTTAGGTGCCAATAACTATCAACGTCCCGAAGAACGGACAAGAATGCACTTTGTAATCAACACAAGCAAATCCTAACCACGACAACACATAATTACACATAACCATTTCGTAAAGTCATAACTTTATCATCGTTCGACAATTCACGAATACGAAACAAATGCAAACAATTGTCTATGGTTTACAAAATCAACACAAATTGTCACAAAGTCGAATCAAACTACAAATGTATAAACCCTAGAAAAATCTTACAACAATCTACACCGGGGTGAATTCGAAGAGACTAGCCGTTCATAGTCGAGTGGACGCGATCACCGGCCGATGAACACGAACACGGAACCATAATCTTCAAGTCTTGAGGAGTGGTGGAAGTTAGGGTTTGAATGGTGGATGAAGATGATGATGATGGCGGAATGATGGAGATGGTGATTTGATTAGGGTTAGGATGAAGATGGTGTTAGTGGTGGTGATAGAGATGATTGGGAATAGGTTAGATCCTTAGGAATGATCCCCTCTAGTGTTTTTGAACTCCCTTTTCCAAAATTGACTTTTTCTCTAAAAAAATCCCGTTTTTACTAATAGCCAGTGTGCAGCAGATAATGCGTCAATTTCTGGCCCTCAAAAACCATATATTTTGATTCGTCTCGTCGAGCTACCCCAAATGCATATATTATACTCCCCGAAACTCATTTGCTAGCTCAGGATAAGCCAAAATGAAGTTTGGACTGTTTCTGGCGCAGAGTTCAGCTCAGTTTTGCCTCTTTTTGCATTTTCTTCAATTATGTTCTCTCTAGCATCTACCCAAAGCTTCAGTAAATCTCCAAAATGCACATTAAACCCGTCAATGCCTGCAAAACACAAACCATATCAAAGTAGTGTATTCTAGAAAGTAACTTCGTGTAATTAACCGAAATTAAAACCATTAAGCTATGGAATTTTACCAACCCATCAGGGATGCAGTAATTTCTTAGTCACGCTAGATACTATCGCAGATTCATCAGGGGATTCTCGAAGATCGCGCAGCTTTGATCTATTTAGGACAGCAGGGTGCTGTGCTCGTGGAAGACAAAACAGGAGGACGTCTTTTCAGCTTTCAAATTCCAACTCTGCAATGCACTGAGCATCGTCTTTACCTGAGGGTACGGGTGATTTAGTGGCATACCATGATGGTTCGAATCAGAGTCCCAGTTACACGCCGATGAAACACGAGAAGGTGATGGCCTACATAGTAAAGTTACAAGACGAATGGCATGAGTCACAACCTGCGGTGGAAGCCATGGTCTTTGGAATTAATTGGAGGCATTACTTGGACGGTACCAATGCACTACTTAGACCGATCACAAGGGCCTCCTGTGTACCCTTGTTCCAAAAGAGCTAAACATGTGATGGCATCACTGGATGGAACTCTCGAGCGATTACGGCTATGGAACCTAAACACTTATGAGCATGCAGCTCACCATCGTCTCTAGCCTACCCGATCAAATTCGTCCTGTTCAAACCGAAGCGCTAAGGGAAGAGAATTTTTGAGTTAGGTCCATGTGGGACATGGAGAAACAACCTTTGGCAGGTCGCACGGTATTCGCTACCTCATGGAACGAATGTGGATCTCATTATACGACAACTGTAGGGAATTTATGTTGAGCAAAGCACACCGGCCTCGATATTCCAGTCGTCTGAGTTTTTATGAGAGATATTAGGGTCTATAAATCTTGTACTGGTGATCGGGCATGAAGGCCCACCTGGCAAGGTATGCGAATAATGTTTGACTTGTGGGAAAATCAAGGTGGAGTATCAGCAACCAGAAACACCCATATGGAAATGAGAACAGACTGCCATGGATTTTGTCGCTAGTCTACTTACAACTCGAAACGGAAACAATATCACCTGGGTAATCGTTGATTGTCTCACGTAACCAGCATACCTTCTTGCAATCAAGGAAACTGACGAGTCTCCACAGCTTATGAATGTTCCTCTGAGAGAGGCGGTTATTAGGCACGAGGTGCCAACTCCTATTACCTCTAGTCTCGATCTATACCTGATTTACACCGGGCACTACGCAACACTCTTGGCTCGTGTCTAGACATGAGCATTACTTATCACCGTTGGACAAACGGTCAGAGTAAACAAACCATCCTGACACTCGAAGGCATGTTGCGAGTATGTGTATGATTGACTTTAGTAAAGATTGGAAGGATACTTACCTTTGGATGAGTCCTACTGCAGCAGATACCATTCTAGTGTTCGGGCAGCTCTGTTAAAGGCATTGCATGGACAGTAATGCCAATCTCCTTGTTAGACTAAGGTGGGTGGAAACCTAATCACAGGTCCAGGACTTATACTCGAAACTCTTGGGAAGATTGCTTAGATTGGAAATCGTTGGTGGCGACGTGTGACCGCTAGGAAAGCTGATAAGCTTAGGAAACACTGGGAGCTCGCTGTAGGCGATCATATCATGTTGGAAGTCTCACCCTGGGAGGGCGTGATACGCTTTGAGAAGTGTGGTAAGCTTAGTTTACGTTACGCAGGGCCATTCAAAACTCTGGAAACGGATCGGTAAACTGGCCTATAAGCTCAACTTACCTGCTGAATTGAGTAACGTTCACAATAACACTTATGTCTCGGATCTAATGAAGTGTTTGTACGATGAAACACATGTGAAACCCTTACTGGAGCCTCAGGTTGACGACAAGTTGCAGTTGTCAAGGAATCTACTGAAATCATGGACCAGGACATCAAGATTCGTTAGCATAGTTGAATTCCAATCGTGAGAGTTCGTTGGAACACAATACGTGGACCGGAGTTCACGTGGGAACGCAATGATTGGAGTAAAATCCGGTATTCTCAATTGTTCAGGCGGTTGTATCAACTTTTGATATCATTGGCGAATTTCAGGACTAAATTCCCTTTCAAGTTGGTGATGATGTGGTACCCGCGGAAAATCCACAGTCATCCTGTGTTAACATCTTGCCGTTTTGGGTTACTTATCAAATTTCGGGACGAAATTTCTTTCAAGTTGGGGATGATGTGACAACCCGAAAATTCAAGATCCTTGTCTACGCTTCACTTATTTTGCAATATTGTCTTGACAATTCGTTTCATAGCATAAAATGTGTGTTTTGTGTGATTGATTAAAATATTTTGTTGGTTAATCGAATTAATGTGTGATGATTCAGTGTTCAATGGTTGATAAAAACCTTAGGTGACGAAAAATGGATCTTTCGTCACCTCACCTCTCGATGAAAAATGGATCTTTCGTCGGCTGTTCCTGTAATCTCGAAGTCGTTGTGCATCGATCAAATCAATCTATCCAATCCCACGGTTAGTGTTCATCATTGTAGTACTAAGATGTTGATGTTGTGTTTGTATGTGAAGTTAGGGTTCATCGATAGGCGAATGATTACGGTGCTCGTTCATGTTGGTCTTATTGTTTAAGAAACTTGTAGTTGATCATTATATGTACCTGATCCTGGTTTCATAATTACCTGATGTGTTGCTTGATTAACAGTGATGATTATAAGATAAGTTGTTAACTAGATTTGGGTAATAATGTATGGTAAAATTGTATGTTCCGGATAAATTCTTAAATGGTAAATGATTGGTGTAATTAGGGTTCTTGATCTTGATTAGAAAACGTCATTTGATCTGTTTGTGAAACTGTCAAAGTGTTAGCGTGCGTTGCGGCGGGGATTAAGGAAAACTGTAACTGACTGTATGTGCAGCGACGAAGGACATCCCGACGAAAGACAGTCTTTCGTCGACCAGACTTCGATGAAACACTAGAGTCTTTCATCACCTGCATTCTTGGCAAAGAACAGTCTTTTGTCATTAGGGTCTTTCGCCAGGAAGGCATTCCACGAAAAACTGGTCTTTCGTGGAGTTACTGCAATTGTGTAAATGGACTGAATAGTTGAACAGTGTTGATGCATTTAATGATGAATAGTTCTATTTAAACAACTACGTGTATTTCATGTTAGCAATAGCAATTAGAAATGAGGAACTGGCTTGACTCATGTAAATAGCAAATTCGTCGTTAAATGTTAAATATATGACTTGCACATGGGATGTGGGTTTATACAAAAACTGAGTACTTGCTAGATGTTGTCAGTGATCTTTCTGATAGATGTAAATTGTGTGAGATAAGTCACTTGATTGATTGTGAAACTGATGTTAGTGGTAGCCATTGTTGGGAATATGAACTTGTGCTATAAACTTGAATGAAATCCAAACACTTGTTATGTATGGCATTACGTGTGACTTGTTGAATACGTGAATTGGGTATGTGTTTATGTAACTGATTTCATTGGTAACCACGGTAGGGTTGGTGACTAACTGGAACGGGTAACATTTTATACCGAGCAAACTTAAGGTGAGTTCACTACTCTTTTTCCAAGCATGCGTCCCGGGGAGGGACATCTGGTAAAGGTTCCGGGGAGGAATGTCGGGTTATTGGGATGTTGGTTAATACACTCATATCTATCACTTAAGTCCCTTCTACCGATTGTTGCCAGGGAGGCAACTGTTGAGTGTGAAACCACTCTTGTGGTTAGTCAAAATAGCTGCCAAAAAATGGTGTCGGCAGCGGCTATGTTTGACAACAGCCATGTTTTGCGGCCTGTCAAAAGAAGTAGGCAGCAACCAATTTTTGTTTGAAAATGTCTCATGTAATCTCTATATAAGAAACTCATCTGTATTGTAATCTGTGTGCAACGAAATGAAAGAAATACCTTAGTTGCCCCGTGGACGTAGGTTGCAGTTGGCAACCGAACCACGTAAATTCTTGTGTCGTTTATTTTCTATTTCTGCAGTTGATTGTTCGTGAGTATGTGTTGCTTCCGCGTGCGTATACCCCAACAACGGGTATCAGAGCTACGGCTCGGTTACACACAAAGAACACGGTTGAAAGAAAGACAGAATACCAGAGATCACGATTAGGTTGGCGTGTCGGTAGTTTGAAGCCGACTGGAATCGCCGGAGCCCTGTGAATCGCTGGTTCTGTGGTTGTCTTGAGTTTGAAAAAAAAAGGAAAGGTTTTTTCTTTGTTCAGACCATCGAAGAAGAAGAAGAAGAAGATATGGTATTTTTTCTTGTTTGGTTGTATTCTCATTCAAGTTCAAAAGAAACTCGTTCAATTTTTTGAAAGAAGAAAAAGAAGGTGGTGGGGGCCACCAAAATAAAGTTTGTCTTCCACTTTCAAAAAAGAAAAAAAAAAGAATGTTTTTTTCATTCTTGTGGGTCCAACAAAGGAGGGTATATTTTTGTTGTGGGACTAGGTGATCGAGTGGTGATTTAGAGTTTGTGGTTGTCGATTAACTTTTTTTTTTGTCGACTGGAGCCGGGTATACTCTTGGAGATCACCAGATTAATTTTTTTTTTGGGCGAGGTGATCGAGGTTTGTACCAAATTAAAATATTATTTAGCCGTTTTTTTTAATTCGATTGGAGCCGCTAGGTTATTTAGCCGTTGGTCGAGTTTGGGTTGCGGGCTAAATATGGTTTGTGTTTCAAGTTCATGTTTTGACATTTATTATGAATCGAAAAATTTGAGGAACCGAGTTTGTGACGGTTTCGGGTTTCGGTTGATTGGGTTGTCATGGGAACTTGGATGTGGTACTGGTCGATGGGTGAGAACTTGAAGAAAATGGAATCAACAGAGTTGTTGATGTTGACACGAGTGAAAAGAAAGTCAATTGCAAGTCATGTAACTGTTGCTTGTTGAAAGCTCTATGGTAGTTATAATCGTTTGCCGGTTAGCTGGTCTGGAATTTTGGATGGTATTCCTTGTTCGGTGGTGATCAGCTGTTTGAAATTTGAGTGGATCTTTGTACTGATACTGGGTGAAGGTTTTCACAGGAATAGTATGAGTAAAGGTTCGGCTCATGGAGTGTCATTTGGCATGGGTTGGGATAACAATTACAGTGGGAGCTGGGCATAGTTGACTTGTGGGTTGCATGGAGGTTCAGACATCTTTTGGAGTCGATGTCATGAATATTTGAATTCTGCTTCTGAGAATGCGTCTGGGTTTGATGCATTGGGACTCAGTGGAAGGCAGTGAAGACTCTTGGGTCATGGATTCTGGTGCTTTGCTTCACGCCATGCACAGCGGGGAAACGATGGTGAATCTGAAAGAAGGTACCTTTGGAAAGATACGATTAGCTAATGATCAAATTCTTTGTGTTACGGGCATGGGAGATGTTAATCTGGTTACTCCATTGGGTAAATGGAAAGGTGATTAACGGGAATCTGGTTATTGCACGTGGAAAGAAGCGAGGATCATTGTATATTGCTGAGGTATCTGCTGAGGGAGTGACCATCCCGGTTAAGCAAGAAAAAGTTTGGTTCGCTGAATCTAAGGGGCAAAAGAGGGTTCGTATTGCAAGGGCGAAGCCTGGTGCCAAGGTGATTCAAGATGAACGGGATCGGAGGTTTAAACTAGGAGTTTAGTGATAGTGGGAGCATGGGACGTGTTCCGGGTAAAGTCAGAAAACTCAGTTGGGTTTTGAAGACTGGTATTCCGATTGATAAAATCTCTCCTGGGAAACACTTGCTGAATTTGGAGAGTGTTTTTTTTTATTCTCGGTGTATCTCTGGATCCGGTGGAGTGTGCAAGCCGGTTGAGATAGAGAATGAGTCAGTGGCGGTTTCAGTCACGGCTGGGTCTGGTAAAACTATTGGGTTGGAGTTCGGGGGAGCTTCAGCTGGCCTTCAAGAATAAATGAAGGAGGGGTAACTAGGAAGGTACTAAAGTTTCTTACAGATATACAGATGCACTGTTGAAGCATAGGTGAAGATTGTTCCGTGGCTTCAAGTGGGAGATTGTTGAGTGTGAAGCCACTCTTGTGGTTAGTCAAAATAGCTGCAGAAAAATGGTGTCGGCAGCAACTATGTTTGACAGCAGCCATGTTTTGTGGCCTATCAAAAGAAGTAGGCAGCAACCAATTTTTGTTTGAAAATGTCTCATGTAATCTCTATGTAAGAAACTCATCTGTATTGTAATCTGTGTGCAACAGAATGAAAGAAATACCTTAGTTGCCCCGTGGACGTAGGTTGCAGTTGGCAACCGAACCACGTAAATTCTTGTGTCATTTATTTTCTATTTCTGCAGATGATTGTTCGTGAGTGTGTGTTGCTTCCGCGTGCGTATACCCCAACAGCAACGGGGTATTAGTTAATAGCGCTATTTAGGTTTGGCACCCTCACACCGCACCGGGGAGGTCGGGAGTGAACTAATGACCCCAGTCTTGACCATTGCTTTGATAGAGGCATTGGGGAATAGGGCAAATAATCTGGAGCCATCGGCGGTAATCGAGTTATTAACAACATCAATCTCTGAAATGTTTTAAACTCATATCTGGTAACTAAACGTGTTAACAAACTTTGAACTCACCAGCGTCGTCTGATACACTTGTGTGCATGCTTGCAGGTCTATAGGGTTATGTCATTGGAACTTGCTGTCTGGGAGGCTGGAGTGGTCATGGGTCGAGATACATGGAATCGCAAGACAAGTTTAATGGTTTTCATACATGTGGTTATGAAACACTTAACAAATGATTTATGCTTCCGCTGTATACAATGAATTACATTTAACGTTTTGTAATACTCAATGTTAATGAATGAAAATTTTTAATTAAATTTAGTTATGAGTTCAATGTGATTGGTGGCTAGATCCTGGTACGTCACACGCCTTGCGGGGGTTCCCGCACGTGGTATTTTGGTGGTGTGACAGTTTGGTATCAGAGCGACTGGTTATAGTAAACTTGGTTTTAAAAATGTTTTTATAAAACCAGACTATAACCGAACAGTTCTAGACGCGATTGCATGGCTATGCATTACGCTTGTTGTAGTATATTGACTCTCTTTTCAACCTTTTGTTTTCAGCTCGCGTGTTATTGACTTGATTGTCCACATTATATCTTTGGAAGCCTAAATGCTCGATAGGTGAATGGTCACCTGGTCTTCGACCATGGCTATGTGTTGGGTTTTCTTTCGAGTTTGAATAACAAGAATCTTTCATACAAGGTTTTTGGGGTGCTACATATTTTGGTACATGTTGTAGGCTCTTTTTTGGTTGTTTCTAGTACTCTCGGTTATCTCTTTTGTTTAGCGAAAAAACCTTTCCTAATTGTAATCAGTTTCACCACATAATATGATGATATTAGCCTGGTTGAAGATTTAGTGCTGCTGTCTAGTAGCTTATTATTTAACTTTTCACACTTATATTTTGAATAACTGGACCGTCACGCGTGGTTCAGGAACCCGTTGCTGGAGTACTCGATCATAATAGGCTAGATGGACATTCTGGTTGGGCGAAACACATGGTTGGTTTAAACATGTGTTCAAAAGTTTTTTATTTAGTTTTAATTTAAAAAAATTGTCATGGGTAGGTTAAGAGTTCCTAATCAATCTTATTTTGCCTCAAACTTTAGCAATGTCGTTTTGAGAAAATGAATATGTTAGTAACCACTTAACCCAAATCTCATTATGTTGTCGCATTTGTTAGAACTTTGTTGCGTCCGTTCGCATGTTTTTTAGTAGATCAGCTGGTATCCTTCTCGGTGGTACTCACCCTTGTTTTCTGTGTTAGTCCGCGCTCTTTATTTTACAGAATTTGCACTTAGTAGGGATTTAACTGAAGACCTACCTAGGAGGAAACCATTTAGTAGAATGTAGAAAAATACTGACCAGTTGGGCTATATTAGCTCGTGCTATTTATTTGTGTTCTTGTTTCAACTTTTACATTACTTGCTACAAGTTTTGTTATTTCGTTGGTTATGTTCTTGCTTACACGCTTCACAGATGTATATTTAAATGTATTAGCACATATTTAAGACGAATATTACGATTTGACGAAAATTCCAAGCTTTATCAAATGAAGGGTCTATGCTTAAAACACGCTAACTACATGTAGCAAACTCATTATGTATATCGTATTTTAATAGAAAAACAATGCCATATAAGCAAACACAATTTTTCGAATATAGATTATATTTGCGTTTTATCAAATTACAACCCATATGTTGGCACTTTTTTTTTTAATTTCATTCTCACACTTATATTAAAAGTTCATATTATTATAAGGGTATTGGATTTTTATAATCTTAAGTTTCACCTATTGGCCGATAATAATTACAACTCTAAAAATTCCCTCAAACGATCCCAACTTATAAGAATTTGGCCTCATCGATCCTTCTTTTCAAACTGTAGTTGCACTTAATTCAATTAAAGAGGCTACAGGTGCACTTGAGTCTATTGAGGAGACCAAATTCTTATATGTTATAAAAGGATCAACGAAGCAAAATTTTGTAAGCTGGGATCGTTGGAGGGAATTTTTAAAGTTGAGATAGCATATCATGGTGCTACAATAGATGCTTTGGCCTTTCGCTTTTAATTACAATTAAGGAGGTTAAATGCATATACACACTTACCATTGCGGCAACATCTTGAAGATTCTAATCATACAAAGTTTTAATGTATTACATAGTATTAAAAATACATAAAATCAAGAATATTAATACCGATTATTATTGAATATTCAAACAAAATGACATGATATAAACCATAAATTCAAGCCAACAATCAACCAAAACAATATGATACTACCCAAAAATTCTAACAACCATTTAACCAAAAACATCAAATATTGAAAAATGGTGAAAAGTTCAAAATCCGACAAAGCTTTTACTACATGTTGTTTCGGTTATAGTGAGTATGAAAACATCAGTAACCATGCATATACACGCTTACCATTGCGGCAATCTCTTGAAGGTTCTGATCATACAAAGTTTTAATGTATTACATAGTATTAAAAATACATACAATCAAGAATATTAATACAGATTGTTATTGATATTCAAACAAAATGACATGATATAAACCATAAATTCAAGCCAACAATCAACCAAACAGTATGATACTACCCAAAAATTCTAACAAACATTTAACCAAAAACATCAAATATTGAAAAATGATGAAAAGTTCAAAATCCAACAAAGCTTTTATTACATGTTGGTTCGGTTATGGTGAGTATGAAAAAATCAGTAACCATAACCGACCATCTACTTTTGATTTAAAAAAAAACAATTAACTGACCCACCGCTTTTTGATTTAGTTCGGTTTTTTTTAGTTCACTTTTGTCGGTTAATTCGGTTATGAGTCAGTTAATTCGGTTTTTTGCACACCCCTAGTGTATACTATTAAAAAATATAGTTGTTGAAAAGATAGAAAACAATGAGATCGTTTAGTAAATGGTATAAGATCGACATTTAAATCTAAAATACATTAATTTATTTGTTATCAAACTCATATATTTGTGTTCACACCTAGCAAATAAAATCATCTTAAAGGCGTATAGTACTATAGGGGAAGGTTCATTTTAGAAGAAATTTAATGTAAGAAAAAAAAGAAGAAAAAACATATTAGTAAAATACTATTTCATTTATAACTCATATAATTAATTTTTCTCTCTTTAATTAATTAGTCAACTAATCATTAATTATCCTTCATATAATTTACAAAACCTACACAGTCGAAATTTATCCCACACACCTCGAAATATATCATCACAACTCATAATTTGGAAAAAGTATATATTTTGGAAAAAGTATATTTTAGTTAGTTACACCTCGAAATATATCCTACACAACTCATAATTTGGAAAAAGTTTTTTTAATTTGGAAAAAGTATATATTTTGAAAAGGAGTTACAAATTTAATTTAGTTAGTTATTAAAGGGGAAGAATACAAATTAATGATTTATGTAAGTTTACCAATATACCCTTATATTAAAATTAAATACAAATATTAAATAAAGTAAAATGAAGCATTCTTATTGGTTGAAACTTCTTCTTTTTTCTTCTTACAAAAAAATTCTTCTCATTTGAACTCTCCACTAGTACTGTAATGGTATTTAAATAATATGATACACATTATCAGTATACATTATAACTAACACGTGGATGTGGTTTAGACAACCTTTTAATCCTACAGCCTGTCACTAGCTGTATCATCTCTCCTTCTTCCCTCACCCACCCACCCCCCAACCATGCCCATTATAAATACATGCTCGAGGCCTTTCTCCCTTTTAAGGCTTATCGATTGATCCATCTTCTTCTTCTACTGTGGGCGATAGAGTGGTGCATACACTTGCTTTATCAACCTTTGCACACAGAAAAGCTTTTCTGTTGCTAAACAAGGTATATAAGTGTTTATATAAGTACATACCTATTTTGGTATAATTCTTAATTTGTTTTGAAAAATCTTTTGATCGATATGGTGCAGGTTCACTATTTTATTTATTACCTCTTGAAAAGTTTGCTACTTTTAAAAATTGTTTCTAGATTTGATCTTTTAGCATTGTTGTTACCTCTCTTGTGTGTTTGTGTTTGATTCAACCTTTCAGGTGATCTTTTAAATCTTTTAATTCTGAAGTGAATCGATAATTACGGGCATAATGGCTGTTTATTTACATAGATAATTATCGAACACAACTATATACCATTAGTTCTTGATGCTATCTTATGTGTTCATGAATATCTCGTTTGTAGATCGCTGTGTAATAATATTTTTCAGTCCGTTTTGATTCGGGTCGAGTCGTATGAAATTTTAATGGGTATTTCAATGTATTTTGATAAATAAAATAACTTTTATATGAAAATGTCTTTTGTGAAACATATATATATGTTGTGTGTGGAAGAAGTGATTAAAAATAATAACAATTAAGTTATATTATGGGAATCTAGTAATAGAAATGTAAGAGTAAAAAACCAAAATCGTCCCTGAGGTTTGGTTATATTTGTTTGTTTCAACTAAAAGGATAAAAATGCCCTTCACGTTAACAGAAAAAATAAAAGAGTTAGTGATTTAGATGGAAATTGTAATAAAACGTTAACTTGAAAGATCCAAATGCACAAATCCTTTTGGATGAAACAAACAAATATGACTAAATCTTAGGGAGGATTTTGGCATTTTACTCGGGGAAAAATAAAAGGTAAGCATTTATGTAAAAACTTAAACTTTTAATGTCCATTCAAATGAGTTTAACAATTAGTACCTAAGTTTTTATTTATTTATTTTTGTATTGCAATTTATTGTTTTGGATTATAGTAATAAATATTTGAAATAAAATATGTGTTGTTTCTAACAACATATTATTTGTTATTTTTTTGTTTTGTTTTTCTTATTTGTATTATCTTTTGTGTTCTTTGTGTTTATTTTCCTTAAAATATTACGTAAAGTACACCGTGTCCTTAATGAAATATAAATTAATAGATTTGAGTAAATTGTTCAACACGTTTTAATTATTGTGGTTTGGATAATTGTGGGATTTATTATTGTAACAGGAATGATATTTTAGTTAGGAACGTAGTTTGGGACTAGATATCGTGGGTTGGGACAATTGTAGCTTGTGACTTGATTCTTATGTTTTTTTTATTGTGTTCTCAATCATTGTCCGTGGATCTTTTTACCCAGATTTGGCCAAGAAGATAATCCTTCGTTGGAATTGGTGGTCTCGGAAAAAAGAATGCATTTGCTTTGACTTATCATTCATTTCATTGGATATGGTAAATTCTTATTCTTTTTTATTAATTCATTCATTCATTCATTGGAGCTTCTTGCACTTGTTTTATCTTGGTATTGTTTTTTTTTATTAGTTTGACTTTTGATTTATCTCTTTTTCATTGGAGCTCCATGCATTTGCTTGCTTTTGATTTATCACTTTTCTTCAGGAGTGGGAATTTGAGGCGATTGTCACTTAGGCATGAATTTCATTGTATTTATGCATTAGTAATATGTTATATATCAACATGTGGACGAATTCATATGTGTGATAGGGTGCCTACCAATTATACAGTGATACCATGCTTCAATAGTTGGTTGTCGTTAGGTGCTCTTTGGTCGGTTGACTGGGGAGTTGAGAGTACTCCGTCTAGGCGGAGAGTACACAGGGAGTACTCGGACATGCCAAATTAAAAAGAAATTAGTTTTTGGAAAGTAGATATATGTCAAATAGCATAAATTTACTAATATTTATAACAAAATACATGAAATTGATATTCATTCTTTAATATTATAGGCATAGAAATTATGGTTTATTTTATTTTAAGTCAAATTCGGCCCGAGTTGACCTACTAGATCCGATTTTGGCCGATGTTGACCGCATTTGATCGATTCCGAGTAATTAGTCGGAGTTGAAGAAAGTCGCATCGGCAGCCTATTTTGTAGCGACTACTCGGGGAGTACTCGGCCTCGGAGACCTTGCTTTACAACCATGGTTGGTTCTAGTTAGTTGTTGAGGAATTATTTCCTCGTTATTTATAATTATCCTCTGTTCATGTACAGTAAAGAGCTACTACCATAATGCATATTAACACATCGACATAAATGATTAGTGATAGTCATAATTTTAGTTTGGCTTTATGCTACAGGGATTCATCACAAAGGAGCAAAGGAAAAGAAATCATCTTTCAATCCTAAGCCGTATTTATGAATATTCAACAACATTTCTAATTAACTTAATACTGTGAACTCGGTCATCGTTTCTGCAGATTATCGTGTATATGTTTTTCATTAAAATAATAAATTCATTATTATTTTGTGTTTCATGTTACTAATTTTATTGGCTTCTTCAGGATTTGGCAGGTCTAGCACATTCGTTCCATGCCCCGCAGCCTGCAAAAGTTCATGAATTCAGGTACGTGCAACTTGCAATTAAAAGGAATACATATTGTTTACAAATTTAACACTTCACTTTTGCATACACATGTGTATATTTATCAAGCAAATTAGTGTTCTAGTGTTGATCATTTATTGTTTGAGCATGATGTTTGTTCTTCAGCTTTGCATGGCTTGAGCTAGTTACTCTCAAAGATTTCATGCCAAAACTACTCAATCAAAATAACCATCACGGATGGCCATATATTAAGTGTCTTGTCATAGGTGCGTTATAGTTCATGGAACCTCTTTTGAGGAGTGGCGAACTTACAGAGCCGGTTTGCATCTTAACTGTGGTTAGTAAATATTAAGAGCTCAACTATGGTTTAACGGCTAAGTTTAAGATGTGAATGGGTGAGGCCACAATAGTTTAATTTATTAATAACAAAGACAGGGTTGAAAAGACCAAAATACCCTCATATGCTTTGCATGTGAGGGGTGTTAACCAAAAAAACAATCAAAGTTAGTATGAGTAGTTAACCCCTGTATCAAAACATGAACATAAAGGTTCTTTTGGTGGGTTCAAAGCGAAAGGTGTGGTGTGCAGTTTAGATGAAACATAAAGGTTGTTTTGTGTAATTTTGTCTTTAATTAATCACTTGCTATTGCTTTGTTTGATTGAAAAAATGAAGTCAGAAAGAAAGACTGATGAAGAGGGAGAGGCAAGCAACTGGCTGGCTCTTCAACCGTAGGAAGAGAAGAACAAACATTAACCACAACAAAAACAAAACCAACAAGGTTCTCCTCCCATTACCTATGTATAGTTGCGCGTTGGAATATAATGTTTTCTAGATGAAGAATAAAAGTTTTTTTTTTTTTGTGTGTGTGTGTGTGGGGGGGGGGGGGGGTTGTATTTGTTTACGGGAACAGGCCAATATGGGTAATTAGTGAGCATGAAACACTTTTTGTTACAAAAAGCAGTGTTGTAAAAGTCGCTAGGCGGTCCCTAGTCGGCCGACTGGGGAGTTGGGAGTAATCGGAGAGTACTCGGGGAGTACGCGGACATGGTAACTATAAAGAAAATTAATTGTTATATATTATATATATATGTTAAAATAAGCATAATTCATGTCAACTGAGTATAATTTAAAATGAAACATGTTTAAAGTTCAAATATTCTGAATACAAGTCCGACTAGTCTGAGTACAAGGTCGAGTAGTCCGAGTACAAGGCCGAGTAGGCCGATGTTGACCGATTTTGACTAATTAAAAGTCAACAACCCACGTTGACCGCCTAGACCTACTAGGCCGACCCTTTCCGACTACGTCCGACTAGGCGCCGACTAGGCCGACTAGGCGCCGAGTTTGACCGAGGCCGACTAATTGAGTCCGCCTAGGAGGAAGTCGCCTCGGAGGGGTTCCGAGGACCGAGTACTCGCCGAGTACTCGGCCTTGGAATCCGACTTTTACAACACTGACAAAAAGTACTCAAATTTATAGTATGAACATGTAGGGTGCGAGATATGAATACGAAGATTCTTTTCTTTTGGTAGTAGTTAACTTCGCTTTCATAATATAGGTTGCTGATCAAGTATTCGTCATCAAATATTTGGGGTGCTCATTGGTGGCTGCTCAGGGGAGACCAAATATAAGAAGACACTTATAAAGTAAATCAAGTCTCATGACTTAAGAGTATATGTTGAGCTAAGTACATCAAATGAAAAAAAAAAAAACAAGGACACCCCGAAGTACAATTGTTTGTTTGGCAAGTTAAAAAAGAGCTGCCTTTGAATATTAGCAACTTAATTTTAATGTGCATTATCATGTATAAATTTTTATTTTGTTTCAGATTTGAAATATATTCTCTCTCATTTAGTTTTAGCTGAAGTCAGATTGATCATGCCTTTTGCACTTTTTTCTAAAGAGGTTTCCTCTTAAGCTATATTTTGTTCACCGTTTTTTTTCTTTAAAATAATTAAACTCATTGTATTTATTGGTCCATATTATGCGACAAAAACTTAATAGACATTGTCTTTGAATATATTGTAACGGGCTCAACATTGTATTTATATGGTTAGTGAGTTCAGAAACGAATTGGGCTTGGAGATAGGCTTAGCCCATGTCGTGTGATGTATAAAATCATATTACATGTTGAGTTAGGTTAGCCATTCCAAAGTTTAGTGAGAGAGATAGAAATCGCAGAGCTTTAGAGAGAGACGAGATAGAGAGGAGTGGTGATATTGAATTTATTGTATACATAAAGTTGGATAATCAATAGAATATCGGTTTAGAGTGATTCGTGTTTTTGCAAGTTCTACTCGTTTTCTGTGTTTTATCTAACCAAGAGGGATCCGCAATCTTGATTAGATTATCAATCTTGTCATGGTCCACGTGTGGTATGGACCTACAATAAAACAAACTCATCATTGTCAAAAGACATAGGTTGCTGTATTAGTACTAACTAGTTTTTTCTTCCCGACGCGTTGCGGCTAATTTTTTTTATTATTTACTCTGTGTTTATTTTTGTTTTGAAATCACTACAAGCGCGTTGTGTACGGAACAGTTGACAAGAATAAAAATAAAATGTAGAAAAAAACACCAAAAGATAACCGAAAGGAAATCAACCAAAAAATTTGTATGGTAATGATGTTGTTCGTATGAAACTTGTAGTCAGAGATGGGCAAATGGTATTGGGTACCAGTACCGAATTTCCCGAACCCAACCGTTGACAAGAATAAAAATAAAATGTAGAAAAAAACACCAAAAGATAACCGAAAGAAAATCAACCAAAAAATTTGTATGGTAATGATGTTGTTCGTATGAAACTTGTAGTCAGAAATGAGCAAATGGTATTGGGTACCAGTACCGAATTCCCGAACCCAAATATCTTAAGTACCAATTCAGTACTGACTTTTAGCGTTCCTGATACCGGCTCACTACCGGTTTTTACCTTCATATACCTGTACCATAACCGGTATTTTCGTTACCAGTGCCAATTCAGTATCAGTTGGCACCGAGCTCATCTCTACCCTTGAAACTAAAAAAAATCATTAAAAGTTGAAGAAAATCAACAAAAAAGTTGTACGATACCGTTGTTGTTCGTACGGTGTCTGTGATCAGGGATGATCAAATGTTACCGGGTAGTAGTACCGAATTTCCTAAACTAAAAGATTTTCAATATAAATTCAGTACCGACTTTCGATGTTTTCTGTACCAGGCTGGTGACGGTTTTTACCTTCATGTACCGATACCAAACCAGAGCGTAGATACCAGTATCGGTTGACACCAAGTTTATCCCAACCAGTGATACAAATTTAAAAATTATTATAATATAAAATGCACTAATTATACCGAACCGGGGCGTACCAGTATCTTCGATACCAGCGCCGGTTAGTACCAGACTTATCCAACTTAATATAAAAAGTACTATTCATAAGGTTGTATTATTAATATATAGGATAATTTAAATTTATAGATATATACTTGTTACTGTTCATTAGGTTCATTTTTTAATATATAGGTAAATTCTTATATGTTGTACCTTGCACATTAATTATTTAAACAAGCTAATTAAACAATACTTACTACAACTAGTGAGTGCATTCATGGACCATATATTTCAACTTAACTTATATTTTTTTTTTGAAAGTGCTTATGCTATTTTACAATTATTGCAACTGATGAGAATTTGATCGATAACGATTCATTTTGCTATGATACCAACACTCGTTATAGCAATAGAAAGAGAAATAATAAATATATAAACCATGATATGAATAAAAGAATATCAACACATGTGAAGGGGTATGGTCCCAGATCTCGCGTCAGCACAACCGCGAGTGACCATTACCCTTATCAAAAACCCCCACTAGCAAGAACTTATCTGTGTCCGTGTGGGCACGCGCGAACACAGCTATCGAATCCAATCTGTCAAGTGATGGGAAAATAAAGATAGGCATAAGCGATGCGGCCTAGCACCGCATCCTATGAATATCTCCTTACCTTGTGTATGAAAACGGGTGTACACATAGCGATGCGGCATAGCACCGCATCCTATGGACACTTTCGTCATGACAAGGAATCTAGACAACAGCAACAATCAACATAAGCGGCGATGCGGCCTAGCACCGCATCCCATAGTCTTTGCCAGAGTGGGAACGCAGAAACAACAGCGGTTACCACAGGCAGCGATGCGGCGCGACACCGCATCCTGCCCACAAGGCAAGTGGCACCAATGACAGTCGCCTCTCAGCCCATACGTAAACAACAGACTGACACCGCAGTAGGACGTGGCTTCACCTCCACAACCGACAAACCTGACACACCTGCATAAGGGCGACGCGTCGTCAGTCTGTCAACTCAACCACCCTCCTTCACTCCTCGGCTATAAATACCCATCCCAAACCAGGTTTGAGGTATCGCTTCTCAACTCCCTCACAACTACTACTATCACACACTTTGCTTCTCAAGCAAATTACTGATTCTCACGCCGGAGAGTGGTAACAAGGAGCACCCCCACCCCTTCCTCCTTGTTACGAGTCACGGTGTGTTTTCCTTGTGCAGGAGACAGCCCAGCTGACGGTCAAGCCACCGATCCTTGGAAAGAAGGGATTAACCCTACTTGACGAGACCGGTGAATTAACCTCTCCTTGTTAACCACTGTTTCATCATTGGCGCCCACCGCTACTCTTAGCACTTTTTACGCATCTCTTTCTTTCTTGAGATCATGTCTGATCGTCCAAACAATGCTACCGGGGATAACCTAAACCCCGCAAACCTAGGACCTACGGGGACTGCTCCCCCAGCCCAAAATGTTGGCCACATAGGCACATCCGCAGCAGGGGGCACTCCCCTCGCGGTCACACCAGATCTGTCACAGTATGTTTCTGTGATACCTCCAGGCATGGACCTTCATGCTTGGTATTTACAACAACAAACTATGCTGGCCGCAGCATACAATAAAGCTTGCACTGATGCGCAAATTCCTGGCAGTCCCAAACCCACACCATATACACCTGTGGGTCGTATCTTGCAATACAACAGCAGGATCCCCTCACACCCAGCCTCTCGCAGTAGGCACGAAGACCGCGGTTCCTCTTACTGCGAGGTCTGCACACTTGATGAGGAAGATTCCTCATATGGGTCCCGCCGCAGGGGCCCCATACAGAGCCGCCTAGGCCCTCATGGCGAAACTAGGCGACAGTCTACAGCCCATCAAGGCTCCGGCATCCACAGCCGCCTGGGACCGCAGTCCCACAACGAAGGGTATGGTCGTACCGACCCGGACGACCATACATATTGCGGGGAATCCCACACAACCAACAGCAGACCAGGAGGACGCAATTATGTTCCTCCCACTGAACCTCGCACTACATACCTCCGCGCTGCAAAGCGCCACCAATGCCAACCTTACAGACCAAAATCTGCGGCCGAAAACTCCAAGTTCGTCTGGGAGATTGCCCACGCCGATGTCACCACGACTAAATTCCCACTAACGATTAGGAAATACAATGGTTTGTCCGACCCAGACGACCACATGAATATTTTTACCGGTGCCGGGTGCAACGGCAGGTGGGACGAGGCCACTTGGTGTCATTTTTTCCCCCAGACCCTCACTGGTCTGGCGAGGGCTTGGTTTGATTCTTTGCCAGTGGGATCACTGGCTTCATTTGAGGACTTGCAAGCAAAGTTCCTCGCACATTTCAGCCAACAACGACATTACGAACGTGATTCTATGGACGTCATGAACATCTGACGCGGAGACAATGAATCTCTCGAGTCGTTTGTCATCCGTTACAACAAAGAATGCCTCGAGATAGGCGGTGTTGCAGACTAAATGGCATGCAACCATTTCATTCGAGTCGTCAAGGACGAAGAAATGGTTATGACCATCTCAGGCAAGGAAGGCTTGCCAAAGAAATGGGACGACGTCATGGCCGCGGTCACAACATATACCAGACTCAGCGGTCTCTCAAGCCGCACGTTACAAAGGCACAGCCCCAAGCGGAAGGCCAGTCCTCCCGCCAAGATCCCAAGCGCAACAACAAGCGCAACCGGGACACGTGGAATTGCGGCAGCGATTCCAAGCCGTACGTCCCGCGTAGGCACCAGCCCGACGCAAGGGCAACAATAAATGCCCAACGCGAAAACCGGGCATCAAAGAAGGAATCTCGGGACCATAACTGGACCGAGATTAACCAGTCGCCAAGCGATGTCCTCCTCACGGACGCACAGTTCTTGCGACCAGCCCAACCAATGAAGTCCAAGAAGAATCAGGATCTCACACTTTACTATGAGTATCACAAGGACTCAGGCCACACAACAAACAACTGCATCAGTCTCTGATTGGAGATTGAGCGAGCCCTGAAAGAGGGGAAACTGCAATATTTGTTGCCAGCCGCGCAAAAGCAAACCAAACGCATCACCCCCCACAACGAGGGCACCTCCGCGGGTAAAAGGACCATGCATGTGGCTTCAACCCACATGATCAACGGAGGACGTGGGAAGCCGCGCAAGGCGGCGAGAAGACCGGACAATGACTGGAAAGACGAACAAGTCGTCTTTCCAAAAGTCCGAGGTGGACCGCGCGACAGGCGCGCCGTCGTTATCACAGGTTACCTGGCTCACTACTGCACGAAGCGATTATTCATCGACCCGGGCAGTACATCTGACATTATATATGAGTAGTGCTTCAACCAGTTCGATCAAGAAGACAAAGATCGGTTGCAGCCGGTAGAGTACCATTTGGCCGGATTCGCGGGGGAAACCGTATTCCCCCTGGGCCAAATCACTTTCCCCGTGCGCCTCACCAACGGAAGGCACACGCGAATAGAGGAGGTGAACTTCATGGTTTTACCCCACACCTCCAAATACGATGTACTTCTCGGGAGGGAGTCCCAAGGCGATTTCAACATGATTGCATTCGTCCCCCACTCTGCCATCGGTTTCCTAACTGAGACGGGGGTCACGATAATATACGCCCACAGAGAAGTTATGACCACGGACGAGCTGCGTCCGACCAATATGGCGAGGCCAACTCCCAGCACCCAACCGTAGAAATGGGTTCTTAACCCAAGACACCCAGAACAAACGGTCACGTTGGGTCATGGCTTGTCCAACAACATCAGAGCGCGCCTGAAGCAACTCCTCTTCAGGAATAAAGATATTTTCGCATGGACACCCGCAAACATGACAGGGGTGCCATGCGAAGTCGCGCAACACTTCTTTAATACCTTACCAGGTATCAAACCAGTGATCCAAGGCCAACACCACCTTGGGTCCGCAAAGAACGAGGCGATGCATGAGCAGGTCAAAGAACTGCTCTCCGCAGGCATCCTGCTGGAAGTCAAGTACCAGACTTGGTTATCCAACCCAGTTATGGTAGAAAAACCAAACAGGGGCTGGCGCATGTGTGTTGATTACAAAGATCTCAACAAAGCCGGCCCCAAATACTGTTACGCACTTCCCGAAATTGACGAAAAGGTTGATAACCTCGCCACGTTTCGGTGGAAGTGCTTCCTCGATTGCTACAAAGGCTATCACCAAGTACAAATGGCAATCGAGGACGAAGATAAAACAGCATTCCGCACACCTACCGGGAATTACTATTATACAAAAATGCCGTTTGGGTTGCGCAACGCGGGCGCAACCTATCAAAAGTTGATGAACGACACTTTTGGTGATCAAATCAGCAAAAGTGTCGAAATCTATATGGATGACCTGGTCGTCATGAGCATGGAAGAGGATACCATGCTCACCGATATTGAAAGAACATTCCAGACTCTGCGTAGCGTCAACATGAAGCTCAATCCAGGGAAATGATCGTTTGGAATGGAAGAAGGCAAATTCCTTGGATTCATTGTAACTAAAGATGGATTCAAGGTGAACCCAGAAAAAGTTCAGGCGATCGAGCGCATGCCATCTCCTTCTATGATGAAAGAAATGCAACGACTAGCTGGCAGGCTAGCCGCACTGAACAGGTTCTTAGCCAATCATGCAGCTAAATCTTACCCTTTCATCAAAACTCTGTGGAACTTCTTAAAAAAGGAACGGTTCCAGTGGACCGCAGAGGCTGAAGACGCTTTCTGGGAGATGAAAGAGTGTCTGATCCAACTCCCAACCTTAACCGCGCCACGCAAAAAAGAACCACTTATCTTATACCTATCTGCCGCAGACAACGCGGTAGGTGCGGTACTCATCGTGGAGCGGGAAGGAGTTCAGACACCCATCTACTACATCAGCAAGATGCTCAACGACCCAGAGACAAGGTACTCTATCATGGAGAAATTGGTACTCGCACTGGTACACGCATCAAGACGGTTACGACGTTACTTTGCAAATCACGTCATTACCGTATTAACCAATTACAGGATCGGGCCGATCCTCTCCAAACCCGACATCTCTGGGAGATTAGCAAAATGGGCCATTGAACTAGGCGCGCACACGTTGACCTACAAACCGCGTCCCGCGATCAAAGGCCAAGTTCTAGCTTATTTTGTTGCCGAAGTACCGGCAAATCGCATCCAGGAATGCGAAGAAGAACAAAACCCCACACCACCACCATCCACAACGGATACATGGGCACTATTATGATCCTCTATCTCGAACAAGCCCTACAACTGAAGGCAAAGTTCACTTGCTTTAATATCCGCCATATCAACCGGAGTGAAAACAAACCTGTGGATGCACTTTCAAAACTCGCATCTACCAGTTTCCAACACTTGGCAAAGGAGATACGCATTGAGATTCTGCAGAACCCCTCGGTACCCCTGCGCCAAGTCAACGTCATCCAGTACGGTACAACATCCTGGATGACACCAATCATTGCATACTTGCAATCAGGTGTTACTCCCGAAAGCAAAGCAGAGGCACGCAAGTTGCAATACAAAGCGTATCATTATCAAATGGGAGAGGGTATTTTATACCGCAAATCATACCTGGGGCCACTCCTACGGTGCGTCAACCCCCAAGATGCCACGTATCTAATCAAAGAGATACACGACGGAATATGTGACATACACGCGGGCCCACGCATGGTGGTGGCCAAAATCATGAATGCCGAGTACTACTGGCCCGGCATGCACTTGGACGCGGTCAAAGTCTTACGCAAGTGTTTCAATTGCCAGCAGAATGCTTCCAAAACCTTGCGCCCCAAGAACAACCTGATCCCCGTCACCACCGCATGGCCATTTCAAAAATTGGCAATCGATGTGGTGGGACCATTCCCAGACGCACCAGGTGCGGTAGAGTTTATCATAGTGGCTGTCGACTATTTCACAAAATGGGTGGAAGCAAAACCACTTGCCTCTACCACCGCTATGGTAAAAAGAAAATTTGTTTGGGAACACATCATCTGCTGTTTCGGTCTGTCGATGATTATCGTTACCGACAACGGCACCAACTTCGCTGCCGAAGACTTCCAAAAATGGCTAAAGGAACTAAACATTGAACACATGTTCTCCTCAGTCGCGCATCCGCAAGGGAATGGCCAAGTAGAGAGTATCAATAAGAGTCTAGTCGAAGGGATAAGGCATGGTTGGGAACAGCCAGACGTGGCTGGGTTGATGAACTCCCTAGTATCTTATGGGTTCACAGGACTAGCCCAAAGACAAGTAACGGTGAGACACCCTTCAGCCTGGTCTATGGCTCGGAGGCGGTGATCCCCGCTGAAGTAGGTCTCCCTTCACCCCGAATGTTGGCTATCAACAAGATAGACAATGAGATTGAACGCAGGGTTGACTTGGACCTCCTAGAGGAAAGGCGTGAAAATGCAGCAATCAACGAGGCCAAGTACAAAACCAAACTTGAAAAGTACTACAATGCACGAGTTCGCATTTGTACCTTCAACCCGAGAGACTACGTCCTTCGCGATAATGAAGCATCTAAAGCAGAACGCCCAGGGAAACTTGCCCCCAAATGGGAAGGACCCTACCTCATCCAAGAGGTCCTGGGCAAAGGCGCGTATAGACTACAAACAATAGAAGGCGAACCTATCGCACGCACATGGAATGCACAACAGCTTCGACGCTGTTACATGTAAGCCATGTTTTTACATTTTCCATGTAACCTATCGGGCCGCAGGCCATTTTCAAATAAATAAATGAATGATTCAATGCAATATTGTTTATTTCCTTCTATTACAAATGCGTGTTCCACTTTCCGGTATCTGCAAAAACAGATTGGGAAAATCTTCATTCGCGATACCCACACAAAGTGGTGACCACACACAAATATTGTAATAGGCCAGCAAAGGCAAAACATTAAATGTCTATCTGGCTGGATACACACTTACGGTTTTTACAAAACCTACACAATTCCTAAACCCTAACGGGATAAAAACAGGAATTGACTAATACTCATACGACAAAGGTACAGAGTATACTCAACTGCGCTTTACAGCCAACAGAGTCATCCATATACGCGCTCACACAAAGTAAAAATTTTTTTTACATACTTTGAGCCGCACATACTTGCATATCACCAAGATATGCAAAAGGCAAATTCATACTTAATGCTATTCACAATAACATTAACTCATGCACGTTCAAACATGCAAGTAGTAAAAAACACTTGTACAAATTGAACAAAACGATTAAACCTTGTATTCAAAAAATGTCTACACCTACGCGGTGCACAAGAGATTTACATAAAGTTTTCTAACATTTACATCAAGGAGGAAACCAAAAACGGCACGCAGGCCAACCTAGTCCTTCTTTGTACCACTGGTACCCGCATCACCCTTGCCACTACCAGCGGTCTCTTCCTCCTCTTCCTCTTCAGGATCACCGTACAACAACCGCAAGCGGTCCACATAATCTTCTGCCTCCAAGCATTTATCAATTTCCTCAATGGCGGAAATGGACAGGTTGTTATACGCTTCAACAACGACAGCAAGCCGCGCTTCAGTATCTACGCCATGGAACCCAGACCTTTCATTGGTAAATTTTCCTTGGGATAAAAGGTTCATATGGCTAACACATCGGTTGTAACCAGCCTTAAAACCAGCCTCCCGCGCGCGCTGCTTAAGCTCCTCTACAGCAGCTGCGTTCTCAGGTGCGTCAAGGATGGTTCCAACAATCTGCAAAACACAAGCAATAAGTTTCGCAAAGGCAAACCTAAATATATCAAAGGCAATGGATACTTACATGCTCGATACCGTGATCACGCATCCAATCACGATCTGCCTTAAGCTGATCAAATGAAGAAACCAGGCTATCTCTAGCCTCGGCAGCCTCCCTTGCCCGCGCTTCAGCTTCGGCCGTGCGGGCAGTGACCTCCGCAATAATGGTCACCCGGTTCTGCACTTCAGCCTACCAACAACAAAGAAAAACACAAGTATACAAAGATAATCAATCATACTTGTGAAACAAAGATACAAACTCAAGAGCAAAAGCAACTCATACCTGGAGGCCCTCAACATTTTTGTTTAAATTGGTGCGGTCAGCATTTGCCTCTTCAAGAGCCTTGGCAACGCGGACCTCTACCTCATTGGCCTCTTTGGCAACCGCCTCAGCTGCGGCCTTCTCCTTGACCAAAGCAGCATTCGTTGCCTTGACATTGGTCAGCTCCTGACGAACATGAAATAGCTTTTCATTCTGTTTGGCCCAAGATTCTTTCCAACTCTTGCGCTCATCAGAAAGCTATTCTTTCCAACTCTTGCGCTCATCAGAAAGCAATTTGGCAAGAGTACGAACCTGTTTAAGGTCAGCAGTTGCAGCCCACTCCTCAGTCTACTTATACTGCTCAAAAGCAGCCTTCTCCCTTTCAAGCTGCTCCGCACCCTCCCGAGTAGCTTTCACCAACTCGTCAGCCTCAGCCCGCAAGCGAGCATTTTCTTCCTCCTTGCGTCCCAGCACCTTGTAGTCTTCCATAATGGCATTCGCCATTATGGAACTCCCAACAAGCATGGATGAGAGTTGGTTGATCCGGTGCTCACGGGGCAAACTGTGTGACCTAAGAACCTCATACGTGGTGCCCAAACCACCCAAAATCTCCTTGCAAGCGAAGGGATCATTTGAAATATCATCCCCTTGCATAACGCTCCAAGGGGGACGATGGTAGTTGACACTCCGGTCTTCCGTATAAGTACGGTAGTAGAACTCCAATTTAGACTCCTCAGGCTGAATGGAGGGACCTTTAAAACCCGTACCCCCAGAGGCAGAACCGGAAGCCTTCTCGGTGGCAGGAGATTTTTGCTTCTCAGCATCAGCAAACTTCAGATTCAGATGATCCTTTGGGGGGATCAGATTATCAGAAGAATCCACCGTATCAATGATTTGATCTGCGGTCTTATTCCCAATGTCCTCTGCTTGCACAGAAGGCTCTGTAACCACTTTGACAGAAGGGTTTATTGTAAACTCTTTGTCAACCCCCGCATCCGCAGCCGCGTTATGCGTGGGGGAAAGAGGAGCATCAAACAAGGAGAAAGCTCCATCTTGCGGTTCTGCGAACTAAGCAAAAATAACTATCAGTTACAAGTTACAATGACAAACACTTGTAAGGTTATGATTCACTTACCAGACACAACTGCAGGTTTCGGCTGTGAAACAGCAGTTGTCCGTTTCGTTTGCAACCTCGAACGTTTCCGCTCACCGGCACCAGCAACCTTCTCCTCTGCCTTCCTTTTCTTCTTCTCATCAGCAGGCTTTGTAGGATCGGTTTGCGACCCGAACGAGTCGTTCGGAAGAGTTCTAGTCCGTTTCAAAGGCGGAAACAGAGAAACGGATGATAAAACAGCTTGTTTCACAATTTAATCTCCTTATATATTGATTTGACACAGTTTACAATCGAAAGGAAAACCGGCAGCACCTCGGTATCTAGTTCTGGTAAATGTTACAAATGACAAGTCAACAACACTATATATAGTGTTTAGATTTCGCTTGGACATGCTTCAAGCGAAATCTCATACTCATGATTTCGCTTGAACATGCTTCAAGCGAAACCTAATTCTTTCAAGCGAAACTCTCAAACTTGATTAGATTCGCACTGAACTCTAGACTCGACATAAGACGAAGACGACAGATGACTGCACCAACAGACTCCCCCTCAGATGTTGACGAGTCTTAAGTGTCGAGTCTTCTCAATCTTCAGTCTTTATCAGTCTTTGAGCTTTCTTCAGTATCTCTACCTGGCTCTATTCTATCTCCAATTCTCTCTCTCTCTAACAGACTCCCCCTCAAAACATGCTGGGATCGTAGTCTGGCATTTACAGAATTTCAGAATCCTCAGGTATCGGAACCTGACACTCTATCTGCTATCCTGCACATCCTCTACCCAAAAATAAGATTCACAAGAATAAAATATTTAACAATTTGTCAAATTTTCATGCACCAACACTGACCCTTCTCCAATCAATATATAATCAAACATTAACAATGATCATTTAACAAATTTTTATCTCTGAAAAAACTTTTCAATCAAAATTTCCCAAACCTGTTCGTCATGTACAGCACTTGAAATTTTGAAAATCAGCTCTTCAACATCAGTTGTCTAAAATCTTTTTGAATTTTTTCAAAATTTATGCTAAAACACACCGAAAATCTTTTTGTATTTTGAAATAACAGAAATAAAATGCAAAAATGAACTATTTACATACAATATTTTTGTGAGTTCGTGTAAGAGGATCATATCAGTTTTTGAGACAAAACATCAACACCGTTAAGCTTCATTTCATTTTAAGTTCTAAACAATTCACCTAGATTGTCAGTATACTGGTCCACTTAAATTTTCACACAAAGTTCAACTGCTTCGAGATATGAATTAGTGTTTTAGGACTTAAACATCTACATGTGTCCCACCTCAGAATATACTCCCGTATCCAGACCCCAATATTCAGTCTTACAGGTGAGTATACCACAGATGATATCTGTAAGGGGAATAAATTATGCAACCGTGATAGCTCAGGTCAGAACTTCCGTTCAGCAGAGAGCCTAGTTGACTTTTAGGTGTGTCCCCTTTAGAGGATCTTTTGAATTACAACAGCCATGATTAGCATTTTTCAATGTTTCATCATTTTTTAGCTGAGGGTGGTGCTATATTTCAAGCAAGCAGAAAGTATTCTCCGGGGACTAGGCCATTGCTTCCGCAAAATCAGAAGTCCCGGGATAATACCCCAGATATCACTGAGTATAAAGACCTAGTATCTCAGAATATGGGACCCTTCAACCAAGATTTCAGGGGTTACCTATATATCCTGGAGGTGTTCCCCACGTAGACGCAATTAAATTTTATGTTTATATCTCGTCACAATTTACTAAATGTTCAAAAACCTACTGGCACATTATCAGTGAGACCGTTTATCACATTTTTATTTCCAATTCTTTAGCGTGTTGTGATTGTCCACTGATGTACTATCATTTCCTCTTTTATACAACAAAACTCTTTTTCAATTTTTATGTTTTTGACTTTTTCAAATTTTCAAATGTTTTTGGATTTTCTGAAATTTTTACCCCCCCTAAAATGCAAACACATTTTAGGAAATTTGAAAACAAATTTTGATACTCTACCTGTACAGTTTGTTTTCAAAAAAAAAATTGACAACCGATATCAAATCACCTCAATTCGCCATCCACCTGGCATAAACAATCAGAACTCCCCCTTACACAAAACTATTTTCTCATAATGATTTCAAAACACTTAAGTTTGTTTTAACCAAAATGATTTTTCCGGAAAATAAGTTTTGTTGATTTTACCACTTGTAAAGTTAGGGGTTTATCATATCGTTCCTCAATCATTTGTAGAAAATCAAGTACAATTTAATGTCCTTGATTTACCACTTGACATTGAAAACCTCTTTCAACCACTTGTAAATAAACACAATCAAAATCTGATATAATGAATGATGCCAATTCCTGCTCCACTCTTACCACCCTGGGAGCTCCGGCAATTCATAATCCGTAAAATTTAACAAACTTTAAGATTCAATCACACAATCAATCACTAAGAAAGATGCCGATTCCTGATCCACGATTACAACCTTGGGATCTCCGGCAAGTCAGGTTTTTCAGTGAAAGAAAATATCCACCCAAGCCTGACCAGCCTTGGGTGTAACCTTCTCAACTTCACTAGGGGTTGGGCTATAAGTTGCCTTCTTTGTAGCATAAAACTCCTTTACCCCTTTAACCTTCCCATCAATCATTTTACCAATCATCTTTTTAATGTTTCCATTAAACGCTTTCTCAACATCAAATTCTTTCTGTTCAGAATAGAATTGATTTGAGATCTCAACTTTCCCAACTTTTGATTTAAAATATTCAGTCCTCAATGATGGAAAGTTCTCATCATCCATTGGAGGAACTGAGTTTTCACTTTTTAGCTCAACCTGTGGCTCCTCTGACTTTGCGGAATCAGATTCATCGCCAGATTTTACCTCTGATTTCTTAACAACCCAAGCTTGGTTGTCAAGATTTCCCCTTTTCTTGTAAAATCTTTTTGAACATTCACCAACTTCATATGTAGAATTTTTAAACACTTTGAACTTTTCAGTTGGTGGTTCAGTTTTGTCAACAATAACTTCTTTCAGTTTTTGTGAGACTCCCTGTTTTGTTTTTGTTGCTTGGGGACAATTCCATGCAATATGACCAACTTCGTTGCATCTGTAACAGGTTCTTGTCTCCTTTCTTTGATAAGCTTCATTCTTCACTTTCTTTGCAAGAAATTCTGTGTTTGATTGCTTCCAAAATGAGCTTTTTGATTCTTCTTCATGGCTAGTTCCTGCAACATATTTTGTATTTGTTTTAGAAATTTTCTCATTTTTATAATTTTCAGGTGGAATAAAACCAAGTCCTTTCTTTTTGTAGCTACGATTGTGGTTTGGTTTCTTTTGAAAACCAGAACCAGAATTGTAACCTTTTTTCTTGTTCAAACGTTGTTGTACTCTTGAAGTGTATTTTTTAGGTTTTCCAGTAGGATTTAAATCTTTAATTTCAGAAATATTAATTTCTGTCATTTTGAAAACCTTTTTAATCATGTCAAACCGAACACTTCTAATTGGGAATTCTTTATCAAAATATAATTTGTCAGAATCATTCAAAGTATATGCAACTTCAAATGTTTCGTCACTCAAATTAGATTTTGACAACAAAAACTCTTTATTGTAAACCCGTTTTCCCGACGACTTTGAACTCTTTTCGGATGAACTCGAACTCCCAACTGACTGACACGAACTTTCTGACTCAGACTTTGACTCTGACTCCTCATCCTTATCCAACACCTGATCAACCACTCTTTTTATCAGTTCGGACTCATGATCTGTGTCGGACGCTGTGAACGTGACATCAATATTATCCGGTAAAACATCAGTTATCTCGGATTCTAGTTTAATATTGACCGCCTGTTTTAGTTCTTCCTCGTTAGGTTTTCTAGGCGAGTAACCTTCCCAAATCGGAGGCGGACACTTGTTATAACATACACTCTGTTTCTTACCAGTATCCTTTTTCTTCTTTGGCTTTGTTTCTTCATCTTTAAAAGCTTCAAATCCTTCAACTGTTGGATAAATTCTATCGATTATGTAATCACAACCATTGTAACTTTGCAGCAATCTTCTGATTCTTTCATTCTCAGCTGCTTCACTATCCAACTCTTTTTTCCTCTTTGCACATTCTTCTATGTACATGTTGATCTCTTTTTGCTTTGTCATCATGGTAGCATTCAGCATCTTCAAAGCTTTTTCTCTTTCAGAGTTAGTCTTCTCCAGATCATTTACATGTCTGTTCAAAACATCATACGACTTTTTCAAATTCTTTACATCAAACAATAATTTTTCTTTCAACTTTTCTAACTCACTAAACCTTTCATCTTTTTCTATACACTGTTTACAAGACTCTAAACATGTAAGACAAGGTTTTGTGATTTCAACCATCTTCTCGACTTCAACTATCTTTTCAACTTCCACAATCTTCTCGATCACTTTGACTTCTTTTAAATCTTTTGCAGCTTTCCTTTCTTTTAGTTTCTTCAATTTTTCTGCAAAATAAAATTCAAAACTATCAGAAGATAAGTGAGTTTTTCCAATATTAATCTGTTCAATTTCTTCTTCACTGTCACTTGTCTCTGACGAACTGTTTTCAGATGAAACAGATCCTTCATCTTCACTTTTCTCCTCATCAGATAACACTTCCATCCATTCCTTCAGCATTTCCGGTTTTCGAATAATATGAGCAATAAACGCTCCAACATTTGAATCAGCTGGAATGTACTTGTCCCAGCTAAATCCTTCAGCCAATTTCTCGTCATCTTGATCCATGATGCCATAGTAAGCTTTCTTGTTTGCATCTTCGATCATTTTTCCATGTGCCGTTTGAGGTTCCTTTTGTTGATATGGTTGATGAGTGATTTGCTGATAAATGGTCTTTCTATAATAATCATCTTTTCCAGCAGACTCCTTTGCTCCTCTCGGCTCCTGATTCCTGCACTCTCTTTTAAAGTGGCCTTTCTCCCTGCAACGAAAACAAACAACTTTAGATTTATCAAATCCAAGATTAGAAAGATTTGCATCCAAGAAATCAGTTCTTCCTGTAACCAATCTAAATTTTTCTGCTCTCCTCAAAACACTAGCTAAAGCCCATTTAATATCCATCAGTTCTAACTCCTCTGCATCAATTTGGTCATAATCTTCTTTTGTCAGCATCGGATTACCAATTTTTCCGGCAATCAATCCTTCATAAGACTCTAATGCAGTGGCCAATAATCCCATATGATGCTTTACAACTTCTTCAGAATAATTTTGACCATTTTGAAGATGTAGAGCTACATTGCACTGAAGTAGATGACCATTTCCAGTAGATGAACTTTGAACACTTGGAGGATTCACCGTTGAAAACCCACTAGTGTTGACTGATCCTTGACTGCTTGGTGTAGATTGATTTCCAGCACTAAATGCAGTTTGTATCTTTGGACTTGCTTCAGCAGTTTGAACATTTCCTTTATAATACAATTTGATATCTTGTTGATGAGTAGAACTGTTCATTCTAGCAATTTTCTGCTGCTCCAGATCCTGTGCCTCCAACTTCTCTATAAACTGTGCAATTGATAGCTTTTTATACTGTCCTGAATTTTTCAATATCATCATATATGTACCCCATTCTTGTTGCGGTAAAGCATCAGCAAGCTTTTCAACCCATTCTGCTGCATTTTTCTTAATCTTCAACTGTGACATGGTACGTACAAGATGACAATATCTTTCAATAAGACTCTTTGTTGTTTCACCAGGCATGCACGTAAACAGTTCAAACTCCTTTTTCAACAAAGCTGCTTTACTCTGTAACATTTCAGTGCTCCCTTCAATTTTTTTTTCAAGAGCTTCCCAAATAGAATAAGCGTTTTCATCATGCTGAAGCAACACAAATATATCTTCTGTTATCGCTTGTTGTAGCAAATTGATCATCATTTTCTCTCCTCTATAACTTTCCCTCTCTTGTTCAGTAAATTCAGATATGATTTTATCAGCTCCCGTTGTATTCTTTGGTCTCTCATACTCAGTTTCAATGCTCTCCCAAGCTTTTAGATGATTCGCCTGAACCCAATTCTCAAACCGTTTCTTCCACCCGTGGTAATCTTCAATTCCCATAAGCTTTGGGGGTTTTTGCATCGTTCCAGTTTCGTTTTCTGCCTTCATGTTTTGAGCAATTGAAGCCGGAGTAGTCGAGGGTGTAGCAAACGCGTTGTAGAACTCGGAATCCATTTTTAGCAACTTGAATCTCTTGTAAAAATCGACAAGTACCTTTACAAAAAAAAAACAAACAAACAATCAGTTTAAACGCTTATCAATTAATTGAATAAGACTGGTACTCGAACTGATGATTTTTCTGTTCGGACAGAACGTTGACCAACTGTGCGGACTGAATGACCCGGATCGAATTCGATTGACCTGACCCTTTGAAACCTTCGAACTCCAACCCGTACGAAACTTTCAAACTAGTCGATGACTTTAATACGCGATTTGACTGACAAAACGACTGATCAAATCGTGCTTCAAACCTTGTGACCTAGGTAACTGACAACAATTCTTGCAACAATTATCTAATTGGATCTCAAACTCTCACATAAGCCGATGAATGATGAGGTAAACTCAAACAGAAAAACTCTCTGAAGCGAAATCAAACAAATTCAAGTGTAATCTGGTCAATCTCTCAAGCGAAATCTTCAATTATCACACAATATTCAAGCGAAATCTAGTGACATTTGAATTCTCAAGCGAAATCTAACACAATATCATACTTTCAAGCGAGATCAACAGAAATACATCAATTCTTGAAGCGAAATCAACAGATTATCATCAATTTGAAGCGAAATCAACAGATTATCATCAACTTGAAGCGAAATCAATAAGTATTCTGAAGCGAAACATGCTGATGTCAGCCAATTCGATCTGATTTTGGTCCAATTAATCCAGTTTTAATCTGATTTTAGATCTGAAAGTCTCAAGGATTTGTTAAAACATGTTTTCGCATGTATTGTGAAAGTTTGAACCGAATTTATCCGTAAAAAGTTTAAAAATTTTCAAAAAGAATGGTGTAGAAACAGATTTTACGGCTGAATCAACAAGAACTCTTCTTCACTGGCTCTGATACCAATTGTAGGATCGGTTTGCGACCCGAACGAGTCGTTCGGAAGAGTTCTAGTCCGTTTCAAAGGCGGAAACAGAGAAACGGATGATAAAACAGCTTGTTTCACAATTTAATCTCCTTATATATTGATTTGACACAGTTTACAATCGAAAGGAAAACCGGCAGCACCTCGGTATCTAGTTCTGGTAAATGTTACAAATGACAAGTCAACAACACTATATATAGTGTTTAGATTTCGCTTGGACATGCTTCAAGCGAAACCTAATTCTTTCAAGCGAAACTCTCAAACTTGATTAGATTCGCACTGAACTCTAGACTCGACATAAGACGAAGACGACAGATGACTGCACCAACAGGCTTGGAACCCGCAGATGATCCACCTGCAGCCGCACCACTACCTGGAACACCCAAACCCTCAAGGGTGTCAGACACTACCACGTAATCGGTGTATCTGCAGAAACGAGAACAAGAGATACCTGCCCCCCTGCGACACCAAAGGAGGAACAACAGCAGCCTCAGGCTTTTTCTTCTGGCGAAAGCGCATACCTTTCACCACCTGTTTCTTGGAAACACCCTTCGCGTCAGGATCTCCCAGGGCCCCAAGATCACCTGCATGTAAACCATCCAAGGAGCAAACCAGTAAGGCCATCTTCTTTATGAAACAAGTAAAGGGAAAGTATCCACTATACCTTTGCCTTGCGGCAACTCAACTGCCAGTGCGGCCTCCGTAGTGATGTGCGTGAAAGTGTTATATATATTAGGTGTATATTTTAAGCCCCTTTAACACTTATTTTAGCCAAGTTTTAAATTTATAAAACACGATATTTTACTAACACTAAACACACATATGGGCAAGTGCACCCATCGTGGGCGTAGTATAGCGTTGGTAAGATACCGAGGTCGTCCAAGGACACAAGAGCTTTTAGTACCGGTTTATCCTCAACGTCTAATCAAAATAAAAAGTTTAGAAAAATGTTTTAAACTAAGAAAAATAAAAACTAACTAAAATGCTGAAAATAAAAATAAAAACAGATAGACAAGATGAATCACTTGGTTCCGACTCGTATCTAGTATAACCTTTGATTATTTCCGCACTTTTGCACATAATTAAGAGATTATCTTAGTTATTGTAGTAGGCCCCTCTTTTGAAGGTGACGTTACCCTCACCCCAGTAGTTTGAGTCAGCAAGGATACAATCCTAAGAGGGTGGATTATTGGAAGATAATGAATTAAGTTATTAATGCAATATTATGGTAGGCCCCGCTTTTGGCGGTGACGTTACCCTCGGCTAAGTAGTCTGAGTCAGCAGGGATACAGTCCTAAATAGCCGGGTTATAGTATTAATAGTAGTTAACTTATGAGGGGGTCAAAGAGTTTGAACCCCCGCCATCCAATACCGTGAAGCATTGAAGGAGGTCCTACTAAATTTGACCCAGGTCCATTGCAGGACCTCTAAACGCTGAACAATGCCAAGACCTTTACCAAACCGTTCCCTTAACCCCCGACCAGGTAGCCAACATACCTCCATATAGACCGTGGAGATATGAATGGTGAAAATCTTTTATTTTATATAGACAGTAAAATAATGCCAAGACACCACGGACAAACGATAAGGAAAGATCACCTTCAACATAAGTAACTAGTTATTAAAGTCATTAATACAAAACCAAATAAAAAGTGCAAAAGATTAGAAATAAAAAGTATTATACTAGACACTTTGTCTTCACCAAGTGATGTAAGAGACTTAGGCAAACATGGCCTTGATTGTCAAGAACTCTTACGATCAATCTTGGATCCCGAGACGACTCACACACTCTACGATGGACAATGGATGATGGTGGTGGATGATGGTGTTGTGATGGTGGTGGGTGGTGGATGAAGTGTGAGAGAGGTGGTGTGCCAAGGGATGAGTTGAAATGAAACCAAGCACTCCTATTTATAGGCTGAACAGAAGGCTGGGCACGCCCCCGTGTCCGCTGGACACGGCCCCGTGCCTGTCTGACATTCTCTCTCTTCATTAATTGTAATTCGCAATTACAATTAATGCGCCTGCTGTACTTTCGCCACGCCCCCATGTTCACTGGGCACGACCCCGTGGTGGGCAATAGAAGCTTCTATAGATTTGTCTTTTCTGCTGCTTCTTGGGCACGGCCCCGTGCTGGCTGAGCACGGGGCGTGTTCAGTCTTCTGCCTTCTCTATTTTGCTTGGGAAGATGCCGTTGAGGGGTCGGGCAGTCCACTTATGTTCCTTTCCTTGTATTTATGTTGGATTTAGCTGTCTTTTTGCTTCTTTTGTGTTTTTGTGCTCATTTAATCCTGAAAATACAAAAGGAAGACAAAAACACTCTTTTTCCAATATTAGTACTTAAAAAGGGTTAGTTTTGTGCCTCATTTGATGTAATTTATATGTTGCATTTTGCACACATCAGTAGGCACCCAGAAGTTGTCACAGATGATGACATTGAACCCATCCTCATCATCCGCACAAGCAACTGTCACAACCTTGCCCTCGAAGTCCGGATCGAATATCCTCCACAGGGCAGCATCCTCTGATAGTAAACTTACAAATCAGTAATGCATAAGGGAGTAAGAAAAACCGTACAAGAGGAAAAGTACTTACCACCACTTTTCTCCCACACAACGGGCCTTGCTTTCCTATTCATCCTGGTCAGCATCATGCGCAGCACCCACAACTGCGTGTTGTTTAGCTTCTTCCACTCAATGGTCCGCAGCTGCGGAAACCTGTCCACCGTGTCAGCCCGGGGTACAGCAAGGGTCTCCGATATGATCGTCTCAGTCACATTCCGAAAGGTTAAAGTAGCAGTGACCGCGGCAGCCTTGATGTAGAAAAACTTCGTTTTCCACTTTGTAATACCCTTGGGAGGGGTCATCAACATGGGACTACCGTCCCGTTGACGGAAAGAAAAGAACCCCAATGACACCGTCATTTGATAGAACCGTCGGAAATCTCCGACAGTGGGCTCCATACCAAGAGCACGAAAAGTATATTCAAAATTCCAAATCCGGATCACGCCAAACGGACTCAGTTGGGAAATGTGGATCTTGTACCACTCCAAAACCTCAACGACGAAAACAGTCAATGGTAGTGACGTAACCGGCTGGAGCATCAGCACCGGTATCACCCTCCTGTGGGTAGATAGCCCCATATTCTTGAGGCATCTAAACATCGATCATCGAACGACGACTTTGGCCACTTTAACACCGGCAAACCACCACCCGGAGCACCTCCTTCCTCTTCTTCCGCCGCCGCCGATGACGAATGATCAGGGTTTTCACCCTCAGTACCATGGGGATTAGATGGTTCAGCCATTGCAATGTTGAAGACAGAAAGTATAGAACGAGTTCAAAAGAAAACTCAGAAACCTCACCGGAATATCAAACAAGTTTATCGTAGAAGACGAAGGAAGCTCTCTTTCTCTCACCGGAATTTTTTTGAAATTTTGAAAAAGTGAGGGGAAACCACAAACGGTTTCCCCTTTTATAGTCACCGCAATAAATGCGGAACAGAAACCGAAAGGTCGTGGGAAAAAAGAACAAACCATGCAGCGACACGTGTACAACGACGGTTCCGCTGACGGTTACCACGCGCGAGTGGCCGCCCACGCGCCTGACAAAAGAGACTTTTACACTCCTACTACAGTGCAGCGATTGTCTCGGGCAGTGCAAATGTCCTTTCATTTCAGCACATGCCAGGAAAATCTCACCAACTTCCACCAACTACATGTGCGGTATACAACATTTCACAAAAAAACGACAACAATATCTAGCATGAAGAGGCATGCGGTTTCTCTGGTATACCGCACCATAACCCATACCGCATGTCATTTTTTACATCCCCTTAAAAAATAGAAAAAAATATATTTACACTATGAAAAGGGGATAAATCAATATCTGCATATACCCACGAGCACACGTGGAATATGCGAAGATGACACACACGAGCCCATACAGGTGTGTCAGATACTCAGAACCAGCGTTGTTCTTTGGATTGCGAAAACCGCTTCTCAGGAACAACAAAACCGCATCACCTTGAAGTTCTTCAAGCTTCAAATCCCTCGTGTCCGGTTCACAACCGCAGAGGGTACGCAAACAGCTTCTCGTTAGGGAAAAGGATAAGTATGATGAGCAACCGCACATCAGCAACCCTGACTCCTGATCCTTCAAGAGCCACATCAAAGAGAATTCCTCTTTTAAAGCGAGTCTTCTGCTGCAAACCGCAGATACTCATGAGTAGCTGCGGCGGAACACAACTATGCGAAAGGTAGCTACGGAAGAGCCACAACTAAGCCATTAGGCGGTTGAGCAAAGCTACTTCCAGGAAAACTGAACTGCTTTCCAACGAAGCGTGAAGGAAAGTGGCTACAAAACGGACGCGGACGAGATTCACCCAGATTTCAAAGTATCTAAGGTGATCTCCTTGAGCAACAAGCCAAGCAACAGTGGAAACAAGTCTGCTTATGACTTTGTTTGCCCACTTATGAGCTGGATAGAATAAACAATGGTGGGCACAACCATGCCTATGACCATGTTTATTTGACCATTATCCAGATTCACATTGTTCGACCAAACACGGCCAACAATGACGCAAATACACCACGTTGTTCGACCAAACATGGCCAGCAATGCAAAGGAACGAGGTAACCGCAAAGGACGTGCGATTACTTGAGAGCTAACTGGAAGAACATGAACACCCCACAAAGTAGGGATCATCGTTGCATGTCCAGTTGCTAAACATAGAGCTTGAGCAAAGCACTTACAGCATTGCATCAGCTACCGTAGAGGTTACAACTAGAGTTGCAGTTACGGACATCTTCCGTCACCGTCTCAAATGTTGGTTCGAAACCCTGCCGACATCTTCAGTCACGATCTCAGAGGTTGGTTCGACACACCAACGGGTGACACCCAACCCTGATGACATCAGAAAAAGGTAGACCATACTACCAGATCAAAAACCTAGGCTGAGAATTTCGCATCAGATGAAAATTGCTCACCGGTACGAAAGAGACGTCACACGACTCTACCGGATCCCCAGCTTGATTTTCTAGAAGCAGGAGCCATCTACATGGCCTAGAATCTTCTCCAAACTACGAACTACCTTCTAGACACCATAGTCCAGTACTCCTCCCACATGCAACTTGCATAAGGGAGCAACACTAGACTGGGGGACTTGAAGGGGTATGGTCCCAGATCTCGCGTCAGCATGACCGCGAGTGACCATTACCCTTATCAAAAACCCCCACCAGCAAGAACTTATCTGTGTCCATGCGGGCACGCGCGAACACATCTGTCGAATCCAATCTGTCAATTGATGGGAAAATAAAGATAGGCATAAGCGATGCGGCCTAGCACCGTATCCTATGAATATCTCTTTACCTTGTGTATGAAAACGGGTGTACGCATAGCGATGCGGCCTAGCACCGCATCCTATGGACACTTTCGTCATGACAAGGAATCTAGACAACATCAACAGTCAACATAAGCGGCGATGCGGCCTAGCACCGCATCCCACAGTCTTTGCCAGAGTGAGAACGCGGAAACAATAGCGGTTACCACAGGCAGCGATGCGGCGCGGCACCGCATCCTGCCCACAAGGCAAGTGGGACTGACATTGCAGTGCAAGTGGCACCAATGATAGTCGCCTCTCAGCCCATACGTAAGCAACAGACTGACACCGCAGTAGGACGTGGCTTCACCTCCACAGCCGACAAGCCTGACACACCTGCATAAGGGCGGCGCGTCGTCAGTCTGTCAACTCAACCACCCTCCTTCACTCCTCGGCTATAAATACCCATCCCAAACCAGGTTTGAGGTATCGCTTCTCAACTCCCTCACAACTACTACTATCACACACTTTGCTTCTCAAGCAAATTACTGATTCTCACACCGGAGAGTGGTAACAAGGAGCACCCCCACCCCTTCCTCCTTGTTACGAGTCACGGGGTGTTTTCCTTGTGCAGGAGACAGCCCAGCTGACGGTCAAGCCACCGATCCTCAGAAAGAAGGGATTAACCCTACTTGACGAGACCAGTGAATTAACCTCTCCTGGTTAACCACTGTTTCATCAACATGCTTTATATCACTTGAATTTTTTTCCCGTAGGAATTGAATCGGTTCTTCGGGATACCGCCACGATAAAGTTAACAAACGAGAGTTACCGAGGAAAAATCATATAGCACATTTAAAAAAATTATATGAAAACCACTAAAAGACAAGCAACTTACTTTTCATTTAGTTTGTTCTTTAATATATTGATTGAACGATAATAATATCATCTTGAAGAAATACGTAACTAATTTTAAGTTAATTTGTTTGGTTTATGTTTCAAACATGAAGGTTAATCTTCTTTAATCCTTCCTGAGCTCGTACATGATGATTCTTCCTGCAAAACAGCAACACCATTAGCTCGTTAAGAGGGGAATATGGGGGTTTCCCTCTTAACCAGACTCTGGCGTGGGAATAAGTAACTGCTTTGAGGAAATAAGTGTGTGTTAAGAATGAGAGTAGAGAGAATGGAATGTTTAACCTAAGTATGGAGGTCCCTATTTATAGCCGGAATGTTGTAGGAGGAGATGGGCTGATGGGCCTTGGGCCGGAAGGCGATAACAAGGAATATCCTCTTTGTCTCACTGGTATCGACCGTTAGTGGCTTCTAGAAGTTCTTCGGTGCTGCCGCTCCTTGATTGGAGCCACGTGTCGGAGTTGTCGGCCTTGTTGTCCTTCTGCTATCTGCAGGTGAGTGGAGATCATGGGGCAGTTGTCGCCGCCCCCTGATTGGTGCCATGTAGGCGTCCTTGTGTACTCTCTATCTCCTGCACGACTGTTAATCATGGAGCACGACAGAGCACAGCCTGGTGAATGCTGATTGGCCCATTCTTCTGCCACTCGTACCTTTGGTGCTTTCTGAAGTGGCCCTGCGCCGTAACTCTTGCGCGGCCCTTGTTATGCACGTAACTAGCCCGCACAAGGTTGTAGGAGTTGAGGGCTCTTATTCAGAATACTAAGTGTAAGAGTGATGCTGTCTCTTGTTTGGGCCTCACGCAAAATTCAGGTTTTACGTAAGTAGCCCGCGCGAGGTCTAAGGATGAATCAGCTTATTGAGTAAAGAGTATGGTCCAGAGCGCGACCTCAAATGGTCTGCGCGGCTGTTTGGGACCATACCCCTTCATCTACACTCATAAATTTAACTTTTCCTTTTATGACATTTATGTAATTTACTCAAATTTTGTGTGGCATTTGTAAACTTTTATTCTTTTTTTTTTTCTATATTTTGAACACAAATGTTTTGGTTCTTACACTTTGACCCCTTCAAATTTTGTTAGTTTTTAAAACCAATTTACATTCTTACCTCTTGAGTTTTAATAAATTTATCACATGTGCCATGAACTTTAATAAAGTTAACTTTACCCTTTTAAAACCACATTACACTACAACCCCCGAATTTTAAAAAAGCTACCGCTTTAAATTTAAACAGATTTTCATTGTGACGTCATGATTTTCTTACATGTTTCATCTCTTTATATATAATTTCAAATAATATTAAGAGTAACTGCAATTTTACCCCCTGGGGTTTAAGCCAATTGGCACCCTGACCCCTCCATGGAAATAATTGCAATTTTACCCCCCCCCCCCCAACGTTATTGTTCTGTCGCATAATTTCCCCCTGGCGTCAAATAAGTTAACAGATCTGTTGATCTGTTAACTGGAATGTGAAATGACTATGTTGCCCTTTCATATTACCCCCTATGGTTTGTTCTAATCTGTAATATTACCCCCATGGTGTAAAATGACTAAATTGTCCTTTCTTATTACCCCATGTGGTTTGTTGTACTTTGCCATATTACCCCCCCCCCCCCCTCGGTGTTAAATAGTTCTTGCAAACCTTACCCCTGCAGGTCAAGCATCTTTGATGCCAAGGCTGGAATTGCTTTGAACAACAACTTTTTGAAACTTGTCTCTTGGTATGACAACGAATGGGGATACATGTAATTTCTTGCAACTTTTTTTATTATGTATTGTCTACTGAATTAACATGCATATTTTTACGGGTCAAAAGTGGTCAACCTGTTTTATGTTAACTGATAAATGGTTGAAATAATAATCCTAGGAAAAAGTTAAGCGATAAGCCTGCAAACGAACCGAAAGTTAATGAACTGTTCGTGAACTTGATCGATGGGAAGTTAAAAACACGAGCGATGTTCGTTCATTATGTTCGTGAACGTTCGTTTATGTTCTTTATATTTTAATAAATACATATGGAGTTATATTTATACAAAATACAAACATAAAAGACGCTTTCTAACTACTTATCGTAATTAATCAATCATCTATATAAAAAAACTACTTTATGTGTGTTTATGTTTCTTTACGTTTTGAACTATTCGTTTAATGAATTAACACCGAACAAAAAGTTTGTTTGATTATATGTTCGTGTTCGGTTAAAGTTAAATAAACGAACACAATGTTGCAATAAAGATAATAAAAACAGTTATCATTGATAAATATTTTACATTAACGCTTGTTGCAATATATTGACTCTCTTTTCAACCTTTTGTTTTCAGCTCGCGTGTTATTGACTTGATTGTCCACATTGCATCTGTGGAAGCCTAAATGCTCCATAGGTGAATGGTCACCTCGTCTTCGACCACGGCTATGTGTAGGTTTTTCTTTTGAGTTTGAATAACAAGAATCTTTCATACAAGGTTTTTGAGGTGCTACATATTTTGGTACATGTTGTAGGCTCTTTTTTGGTTGTTTCAAGTACTCTCGGTTATCTCTTTTGAATAACTGGACCGTCACGCGTGGTTCAGGAACCCGTTGCTGGAGTACTCGATCATAATAGGCTAGATGGACATTCTGGTTGGGCCGAAACACATGGTTGGTTTAAACATGTGTTCAAAAGTTTTTTATTTAGTTTTAATTTAAAAAAATTGTCTTGGGTAGGTTAAGAGTTCCTGATCGATCTTATTTTGCCTCAAACTTTAGCAATATCGTTTTGAGAAAATGAATATGTTAATAACCACTTAACCCAAATCTCATTATGTTGTCACATTTGTTAGAACTTTGTTGTGTCCGTTTGCATGTTTCTGAATAGTAGATCAGCTGGTATCCTTCTCGGTGGTAATCACCCTTATTTTCTGTGTTCGTCCACGCTCTTTATTTTACAGAATTTGCACTTAGTAGTGATCTAAATGAAGACCAACCTAGGAGGAAACCACTTAGTAGAATGTAGAAAACCACTGACCAGCTGGGCTATATTAGCTCGTGCTATTTATTTCTGTTATTTCGTTGGTTATGTTCTTGCTTACACACTTCACGGATGCATATTTAAATATTTAAGACGAAAATTCCAAGCTTTATCAAATGAAGGGTCTATGCTTACAAAACGCTAACTCATTATAAATATCGTATTTTAATAGAAAAACAATGCCATTATAATAAGCACATACAATTTTTCTAGTATAGATTATATTTGCGTTTTATCAAATTACAACCCATGTGTTGTCACTTTTTTTTTAATTTCATTCTCACACTTATATTATAAAAGTTCATATTATTATAAGGGTATTGGATTTTAATAATCTTAAGTTTCACCTGTTGACCGATAATAATCACAACTCTAAAAATTCACTCAAACGATCCCAACTTATAACATTTTGGCCCCATCGATCCTTTTCAAACTGTAGTTGCTTTTAATTCAATTAAGGAGGCTACAGGTGCACACTTATAAGTTGGGTCTATTGAGGAGACCAAATTCTTATATGTTATAAAAGGATCAACGGGGCCAAATTTTTGTAAGTTGGGATCGTTGGCGGGGAATTTTTAAAGTTGAGATAGCATATCATGGTGCTATACAATAGATGCTTTGGACTTTCGCTTTTAATTACAATTAAGGGTGTTAAATGCATATACACGCTTACCATTGCGGCAATCTCTTGAAGGTTCTAATCATACAAAGTTTTAATGTATTACATAGTATTAAAAATACATACAATCAAGAATATTAATACCGATTGTTATTGATATTCAAACAAAATGACATGATATAAACCATAAATTCAAGCCAACAATCAACCAAACAATATGATACTACCCAAAAATTCTAACAAACATTTAAACCAAAAACATCAAATATTGAAAAATGATGAAAAGTTCAAAATCCAACAAAGCTTTTACTACATGTTGGTTCGGTTTTGGTGAGTATGAAAAAATCAGTAACCATAATCGACCATCTACTTTTGATTTAAAAAAACAATTAACTGACCCACTGTTTTTTGATTTAGTTCGGTTTTTTTAGTTCACTTTTGTCGGTTAATTCGGTTATGAGTCAGTTAATTCGGTTTTTGCACACCCCTAGTGCAGAATATAACTATTAAAAATATAGTTTTTAAAAAGATAGAAAACAATGAGATTGTTTAGTAAATGGTATAAGATCGACATTTAAATCTAAAATACATTAATTTATTTGTTATCAAACTCATATATTTGTGTTCACACCTAGCAAATAAAACCATCTTAAAGGCGTATAGTACTATAGGGAAAGATTCATTTGAGAAGAAATTTAATGTAAGAAGAAAAAGAAGAAATGACATATTAGTAAAATACTATTTCATTTATAACTCATATTATTAATTTCTCTCTTTAATTAATTAGTCAACTAATCATTAATTATACTATATATAATTTACAAAACCTACACATATCAAAATTGTCCTACATATACCCTACACATTATAGAATTTTATCTTACACAGTCGAAATTTATCCTACACGCCTCGAAATATATCCTACACAACTCATAATTTGGAAAAAAAGTATATTTTAGTTAGTTACACCTCGAAATATATCCTACACAACTCATAATTTGGAAAAAGTTTTTTTAATTTGGAAAATATATTTTGAAAAGGAGTTACAAATTTAGTTTAGTTAGTTATTAAAGGGGAATAATACAAATTAATGATTTATGTAAGTTTACCAATATACCCTTATATTAAAATTAAATACAAATATTAAATAAAGTAAAATGAAGCATTCTTATTGGTTGAAACTTCTTCTTTTTTCTTCTTACAAAAAAATTCTTCTTATTTGAACTCTCCACCAGTACTACTGCTGTAATGGTATTTAAATAATATGATACACATTATCAGTATACATTATAACTAACACGTGGATGTGGTTTAGACAACCTTTTAATCCTACAGCCTGTCACTAGCTGTATCATCTCTCCTTCTTCCCTCACCCACCCACCCACCAACCAAGCCCATTATAAATACAAGCTCGAGGCCTTTCTCCCTTTTAAGGCTTATCGATTGATCCATCTTCTTCTTCTACTGTGGGCGATAGAGTGGTGCATACACTTGCTTTATCAACCTTTGCACACAGAAAAGCTTTTCTATTGCTAAACAAGGTATATAAGTGTTTATATAAGTACATACCTATTTTGGTATAATTCTTAATTTGTTTTGAAAAATCTTTTGATCGATATGGTGCATGTTCACTATTTTATTTATTACCTCTTGAAAAGTTTGCTACTTTTAAAAATTGTTTCTAGATTTGATCGTTTAGCATTATTGTTACCTCTCTTGTGTGTTTGATTCAACCTTTCAGGTGATCTTTTAATTCTGAAGTGAATCGATAATTAAGGGCATATTGGTTGTTTATTTACATAGGTAATTATCGAACACAACTATATACCATTAGTTCTTGATGCTATCTTATGTGTTCATGAATATCTCGTTTGTAGATAGCTATGTAATAATATTTTTCAGTCCGTTTTGATTCGGGTCGAGTCGTATGAAATTTTAATGGGTATTTCAATGTATTTTGATAAATAAAATAACTTTTATATGAAAATGTCTTTTGTGAAACATATATATATGTTGTGTGTGGAAGAAGTGATTAAAAATAATAACAATTAAGTTATATTCTGGGAATCTAGTAATAGAAATGTCAGAGTAAAAAACCAAAATCGTCCCTGAGGTTTGGTTATATTTGTTTGTTTCAACCAAAAGGACAAAAATGTCCTTCACCTTAACAGAAAAAATAACAGAGTTAGTGATTTAGATGGAAATTGTAATAAAACGTAAACTTGAAAGATCCAAATGCACAAATCCTTTTGGATGAAACAAACAAATATGACTAAATCTTAGGGAGGATTTTGGCATTTTACTCGTGGGAAAATAAAAGGTAAGCATTTATGTAAAAACTTAAACTTTTAATATTCATTCAAATGAGTTTAACAATTAGTACCTAAATTTTTATTTATTTATTTTTGTATTGCAATTTATTGTTTTGGATTATAGTAATAAATATTTGAAATAAAATATGTGTTGTTTCTAACAACATAATATTTGTTATTTTTTTTTTGTTTTGTTTTTCTTATTTGTATTATCTTTTGTGTTCTTTGTGTTTATTTTCCTTAAAATATTACGTAAAGTACACAGTGTCCTTAATGAAATATAAATTAATAGATTTGAGTAAATTGTTCATCACATTTTAATTATTGTGGTTTGGATAATTGTGGGACTTATTATTGTAACAGGAATGATATTTTAGTTAGGAACTGGATTATCGTAGTTTGGGACTAGATATCGTGGGTTGGGACAATGGTAACTTGTGACTTGATTCTTATGTATTTTTAGTGTGTTCTCAATCATTGTTCATGGATCTTCTTTACCCAGATTTGGCCAAGAAAATAATCCTTCGTTGGAATGGGTGGTCTCGGAAAAAAGAATGCATTTGCTTTGACTTATCATTCATTTCATTGGATATGGTAAATTCTTATTCTTTTTTATTAATTCATTCATTCATTGGACTTCTTGCAATTGTTTTATCTTGGTATTGTTTTTTTATTAGTTTGACTTTTGATTTATCTCTTTTTCATTGGAGCTCCATGCATTTGCTTGCTTTTGATTTATCACTTTTCTTCGGGAGTGGGAATTTGAGGCAATTGTCACTTAGGCATGAATTTCATTGTATTTATGCATTAGTAATATGTTATATATCAACATGTGGAAGAATTCATATGTGTGATAGGGTGACTACCAATTATATATATAGTGATACCATGCTTCAATAGTTAGTGCTAGTTAGTTCTGAAGGAATTATTTTCTGGTTATTTATAATTGTCCTATGTTCATGTACAATAATGAGCTACTACCATAATGCACAATTCCTATTAACACATCGACATAAATGATTAGTGATAGTTATAATTTTAGTTTGGCTTTATGCTACAGGGGATTCATTACAAAGGATGTCAATGAAAAGAAATCATCATTCAATCGTACGTCGTATTTCTAAATATTCAACAACATTTTTAATTAACTTAATATAGTGAAGTCAGTCATCATTGATGCAGATTATCATGTATCAATATCTGTTTTTCATTAAAATAATAAAATCATTATTGTTTTGTGTTTCATGTTACTATTTTTCTTGGCTTCTTCAGGATTTGGCAGGTCTAGCACATTCGTTCCATGCCCTGCAGCCCGCAAAAGTTCATGAATTCAGGTACGTGCAACTTGCAATTAAAAGGAATACATATTGTTTACAAATTTAACAGTTAACTTTTGCATACACATGTGTATATTTATCAAGCAAATAGTGTTCTAGTGTTGATCATTTATTATTTGAGCATGATGTTTGTTCTTCAGCTTTGCATGGCTTGAGCTTGTTACTCTCAAAGATTTCATGCCAAAACTGCTCAATCAAAATGCCATCAAGGATGGCCATATATTAAGTGTCTTGTCATACGTGTGTTGTAGTTCATGGAACCTCTTTTGAGGAGTGGCGAACTTACAGAGCCGGTTTGCATCTTAACTATGGTTAGTAAATATTAAGAGCTCAACTATGGTTTAACGGCTGAGTTAAGGATGTGAATGGGTGAGACCACAATAGTTTAATTTATTAATAACAAAGACAGGGTTGAAAAGACCAAAATACCCTCATATGCTTTGCATGTGAGGGGTGTTAACCAAAAAAAAAAAAAACAATCAGATTTAGTATGAGTAGTTAACCCCTATATCAAAACATGAACATAAAGGTTGTTTTGGCGGATTTAAAGCGAAAGGTGTGGTGTGCAGTTTTGATGAAACATAAAGGTTGTTTTGTGCAATTTTGTCTTTAATTAATCACTTACTATTGCTTTCTTTGATTGAAAAAATGAAGTCAGAAAGACTGATGAAGAGGGAGAGCCAAGCAACTAGCCGGTGGCTCTTCAACCGTAGGAAGAGAAAAACAAGCATTAACCACAACAAAACCAAGGTTCTCCTCCCATTACCTATGTATAGTTGCGCGTTGGAATATAATGTTTCCTAGATGAAAAATAAAAGGTTTTTTTTTTTTTTTTTGTGTGTGTGTGTGTGGGGGGGGGGGGGGGTGTATTGGTTTACGGGAACAGGTCAATATGGGTAATTGTTGATGCATATTTTGTGGACACGACTCGGCTCGGTTCAACTCAGCTAAAGTCGACTTGGTTTCGACTCGAAGACACGAAGATCAAGACAAAGCTACTAGTGTCTGTACTTTGTCTGTATTGTGTCATGATACAAAACGATGTCTTGTGTTAGGTTTGTTATGTGCGTTCGATGTAAGTTTGACCAAGTCAACCATCCTCCGGTTTGACTTGGCCAAACAGTTAGCACATTGGTTGAAACATGCTTGTGTCGAAGGATGTCATCGAAGGATGGTTTGTATCCTTCGATGACCTCGAAAGATAATGTCTTTCGATAGATACAGATGGACCTCGAAGGATATCATCCTTCGAGGTATGTATGGATCTTTCGGTAGAATTCTGGTCGATAGATGATCCTTCGACCAGATCACCTTATCCTTCGACCATAGCTGCTGTGTCGGGTATAAATACCCAAGTGTTGTGTTCATTTCAGTAGAGACAAGGTGAGAGACATTTGAGACACATAGAGAGCATTCTGTCCAGGAACACACACACACTTTAGAGAGTTTGCAATACAGAATTGTAAACCTTGCGCTTGTAACCGGAACCTTTCATACGCATTAATACAAGTGGTGTTAATCGTTGAACCTTGTGTGTTTTGTGTTTTATACTTGTCTCAACTCGGTTTGCATGCTAGCTTGGATTCCGCACTCGCTAGTGTGTTAATATAACAAGGATAAGGTTTGACCTCATCCGAAGAGGGACCTACAAGTGGTATCAGAGCCTTGGCTCTTCTCCTTGTTAAAACCGAGTGTTTTAGAGTGTGTTTCAGACTTTTGAAGTTCTTATTTTTCTGAAAAATCTGTTTAAAACTTCGAAAATCTGCATGTTTTGCTAGAAGTTCTTATAAAAACCTTGTTGTTCTTCATTTTCACATGTTAAAAGTTTTTTTTTTATTGAAGTTTCTGCCAAAACTCGTGTTCGGCAGTGTCGGTTTTCTGGAAAATTCAAATTTTCTGGTTTGTTCTTGATATCTTCAACTAATATTCAAGTGTTCTTCAAAGTGTTACATATTTTGATCTTGTTTTATTATTGTTGAAAGTTGTTTGTGCATTGGGAAAGGACAATTGGTTAAAATATTCAAACCAAATCTGGTGTGGCAGAAAGTAAGGCCTGCACATACCTTCTGCCGAAAGTCGCGCACCAACCCGTCACCTTTCTCACCAACCTGTCAACTTTGTGTCAGTGTGTCTGAGCAGATCGAAAGATACCCTTCGAAGTCGAAAGATCATCTTTCGATCAAGGAGGTTCGACAGATACCCATCCTTCGAACATCTTTCGAAGTCAGTGAGTTATCTTTCGAGCCAAGGAATCTTTTCGAAGGATATATTGTTCGAGCTACTGTTCATTTCGAAAGATAAGGATCCTTCGTCTTGGAGAATCTTTCGAAGTCATTGTTCGAAATTAAACAGTGATCTTTCGAACACTGTTGATCCTTCGAACAAGTGTCTATCTTTCGAACTAGTGTTGATCTTTCGATCCTTATTTGTGTAAGATTAACAGTTTGTGTTTTCAGGTCTTTCGATCAGAGATCTTTCGGCTGTTTGTTTCTCTTCAACATTTTAATATAGTTTGTGAAAATTAATTTTTTTTAAATCAATTTTCACTTAATATATTAATTTTTAAAATGGGAACAAACGGTGAGTGGTGGAATCAATTGATTTCGACTTCACAATCATCAGCTACACAACCTGAGCCAGAATTCGACAAAAATGCATTCTTGCGAGCTATTGCCCCAACTCAAGCTGCAATGATAACTGCAAATCAATGGGCATTGGTCACAAATCAAAGCAGCAGCATTCAATCTATGATGCAGAACGACAGTGAAACTGGTACAAGCACAAAGCCGCCAAAGCTAAATCACATAAATGATTGGGGATGGTGGAAAGAAAGGCTGAGAACTTATGTTCAGGGGCAAGGTCAAGATCTATGGATGTGTTTCTTCACTCCATTTGAAAATGATTTGGAAGTTGCAGGATCTAATCCACAAACTTACAGCACTCTGTCTGATGATGATAAGAAGAAAATTGAGTTAGAAAAGAAAGCATTCATGATTCTCACACAAGCTCTTCACAGAGACATTTACCACCAGTTTGTTTACTGCACGACAACTAAAAGCTTGTGGGATATGCTCACGTTACGATGTGAAGGTAATGCTCAATCTAGAAAGATTAAGCAAGATTTACTGAAGAAAGAGTTTGAAGGTTTCACGTGTATGGAGAATGAGACTTTGGCAGATTTATCTACAAGGTTCCATCACTTGTTGAGTGAGATGTTTGCTTTTAAAATCACTGCCGCTCAACAAGAAATAGTGAAGAGATTTGCTGATAGCTTACCAGCAAAGTGGAGCAGTTATCTTGAAATTCTCAAAGAAACTGGTGCTTTAGACACAATCACCATTTATGATTTAATTCAAAAATTGGAGAACAAGGATGTGGAAGAAAAACTTAAGGCAAAAAGAACACTCACTCCTCAAAGTCCAGAGATGTATTTTGGGATTGCTGGAGGTATTGGTGGAGAAAAACCAGCTTCTCAACACGCGAAGCTTCAAACAGCTTTCATCTCAAACACTGGACCATCAACAACAGATCAGTTTGATCCTTCAGCATACTTGATGTATCCAAGATCAGATGTGAAACCGACAGCTCCTTAGCAGCAACAACCGCAACAGCAAGGGTTTTATGGAAACACTTCAAACTTTCAAGCCACTTCCAATCCAAACACTGTCAGATTAGACACTTCCAACTTTTCCAAAGTCAGTGTCGAAATAGCCAAGGAGCATATGGAGATGTTGAATACCTTGGTTAGTGCTTACTGTGGATTGATCGCAGGTCAGATTGGGAATATCAATCTAACCAATGAAGATTATCAGCAAGTGGACAGAGATGAGTTTGAAATGATGGATATCAAATGGGCTCTTGCTAGTGCAATTCGAAGGGCAAAGGAGTTTATGGAAAGGACCGGGAGAAACAACTTGGAAAGCAAGAAAGACACCAAGTATGGGTTCGACAAGCAAGCTGTAACATGCTTTAACTGTGGTGAACGAGGTCATTTCAAAAGGGAATGCACAAGACCAGCTCAGCATGGAAACCAAAATCCCTTCAGAAATCAAGGAAACCAGCAGAACCAGAACAGGAACAATGTCCGTACGTTGATACCTGTCAACAACCAAAGCCAACCAGGGTCATCAAATGCCAACCGGGGACTCGTGGTTCAAATAGATGAAGGTTGTGATTGGTCGCTTCAGCTTGGAGAAGGAGGAAATGGTGGAACAGCATGTTATGCTAAAGTGACTGAGAAGATAGTAGAACCCGTGTCTGCTGGTGAATCGTCAGAAGATGAAGATAGTTCGGGTTATAGTGGGAGCATGGATGGGGAATCACTTGATGTTGGTGATTTATCAAGTGATACTTTAGATTTTAATTTGAAGGTTGATGAACTTCTGGCTGAAGCTGAAGTATTATGCAAGAGGAGATCTATTCTTTGCCAGAAATCTGCTGGAACTTCCGAGAAGCTTGCTAAGTTCTTCTCTGAAGATGGATCTTTTTCTTTCCATTCAGCCTTTACGGCTAATGTCGACAGTTCATCAGGTCAGGTAAGTATCGATGAACCCACTGTAGTTAGCTGTGAAAATTGTGATAGTTTAAAGGTTAAATATGCTGAACAGGAAAAGCAGTTTGAAGTCACAAACAAACACAATCAAGAATTGATTGTTGATCTCTCTAAAGCAACTGAAGCTAACTTGTTTTTAACCAGAAATGAAAAGGAATTTAAAGCTACAATTGCGTCATTAAAACATGATGTTTCTGAATTACAAAGGGCTGTTTTGAGAAAACAACATGCTAACAATGATTTAATTGACACAATTGAAAAGCAAATGGTAGAGTTAGCAACAGCTAGATGTGAATGTGAGACAATTAAGCAGAAATTGGAAAGCTATTCCAATTCCCGCTATGTTTTGGATCACATTATTGATGTTCAAAAGAAAAAGGGGGATAGGAAGTGTAATGGATTCAAATCATGTCCTCCCCCAATGAATCACAATTACTCCAAATTGCCTGATGACGAGGATATGCCCCGTTTTGAACCTACTGTGCCACTCAATCTAGATGATTTTGCAGCAGGCCTCGGGTTCACAACTGGTACATCATCCTCGGGTCAATCTGAATCTGAGTCTGAGAATGTGACGGATTCATCATGTGTTAAGGAACAGAGTCCTCCCACTGTTGAGGATACTGATTCTTCGGATGATGAATCTGATTCATCGGATGATGAGTCTGTAGAAATTGTGAATCAACAGTCTAACTCGGTTACAACAGATATTCCAATTGAGAATCACATCTTATGTGATCCACCAGTGGAACCGAGTAAGACTGAAATGTCAAAAGCAGTGGAGTCCCTTGTTTCGAGCTGTGAAGGGAATAACTTGTTGTACACGCTCAAAGGAGATGACAAAATCTACTCTAACAAAGATTTTCCAATTAAAAATGTAAATCAAGATTTAATTGAGCAAATTTTTGAAGGATGTATTGATAAGTTTTTGGGAAACAAAAGTGGCAAAGTCACCGTCAGTCAATGTGATCCAATTCCGAGTGAACAAATTAGAAAACAATTCGGAAACCAAAAACTACCAATTGAGCGAAAACAACAAGTCAATTCTGGAAAAGGTAAGGTACAGGGAAAGAAGGCTCAGAACAGGAATGTTCAAGCACCTAAAGTTCAGCAGCAAAAGGTGCAAAACAAAAGAGCTCCTGTTAAGAAAAGAGAACAGAAAGTGAACTTTGTTGGATCCAAGGGTACAGATAAACTGGAAACATTTCAGGATAAATCTAACATTGATTTTATAAAACAAGTTAGAATTTTAAAACGAAATGATCAGAATAATTACACCCAACACTCCAACGGATGTGATTTAGGTCCAAGTACATCTAGATCACAAAGTTCATGGTCTGGTTCTCAGTCTGGTCATCAACATGTTTCTCCGAGGTTTGTAGAGCGGAGAATGTGTTTTGAATGTGGCACAATTGGGCATATTGTTAGATACTGCCCATACCTGCAAAAGTTGAAGGCTCCCCAAGAAACCAATTACCAAAAACGATCAGTTTCCCCGAAACAAGACCCGCGTGTCTTGAAAGAAAGGGAAAAGAAGTTGAAACAAAAGAATCAAAAGGTAATTGAAAAGGCCTTAAAATCAGAGGTCAAAGAAGAAAAACCTGTTCAAGCAAAATCTACAACGGTAAAACCAGTAAATGCTAAAACAATTAATTCAAATACTGGTAAAGGACAAACAGCTTGGAAGCCAAAGCAGGTAATTCAATCAGGGGGAGCACCTGAGGTTCTTTTTCCTAATCATCAAGTGATTGAAATCACTTTTCTTGATGATCAAGGACGACCCAAGTCCACAAAGGCTTGGGTCCCCCTCTCCGTCTAATCTTTGAATGAGTGTGTAGGATAATCCAGGAGGAACTTTCAATAGTCGTAAGATTGTTGATAGTGGAGTGTCCATGCACAAAATAGGCGACAGAAGAAATTGTTGCCTTTGATGGAGAGAAGAAAAGAAAAGGAAAAGAGAAACAGAATTGTCTGTTGAAAGAGTTTGAAAAGCTTCAACAAAAATGCAAAGCCTTTTACAATCAAGCTTTGATCAGGGTCCCCAGGGTAGATTCAAATCAAAATGTACGCACCTGCAGCACGTTTGAGGTTCAAAATCAACAAGATGAACGTGCAGTGTACATTTCTTCGTGGTGTGATTGAAGAAAAATTGTTTGTTGAACAAACTAACCGGGTGTGCGGATGCCTTGGCATGAGTTGCACAACCGCACACTACTTCTCAAGAGATAGACAAAAACCTTCGCTGGTGAAATGTTGAAGACCAGCCGGACCCAAAGGTTTATGATCTTGTTGCTGTCTAGAGACTTCTCAGTAGCTACAAAGAATCGACTTTGAAATCCACACCGGGTGGATATCCAGTTTGGGAGAGCACTCAGATTCCTTGCAATGCATGAAGCAGTTGCAGGATACGGTTTTAAAATTTCTAATCTCTCCTTTACTTGTCGCTATTTAAGCTACTTTATAAATTGTTGTCCTCTCGCAGCACTCTTTGGCCAGACAATGTTGTCATGGTCCGCACCGCAAACCGACATGCCAACTGATTTTTCCAAAATTCGATAAATCTTTTCAGATTAAAACTTAATTTTGGTAAACGGCATTGAGGTAAAACATGAGTTAACCAACATCGGAAAGTCATTTTTGTAAATACCTTTGTGTTTTTAAATTTTATCTTAGTTTGTTGATTTTAGGGGGAGTAAATCAAAATTTGAAAAACCAAAAACATCGAAAAATCTCAAAAGCACAAAAACAATAGAAAAACAAAAATGAGTTTCCTGGCGAGCAAAAGAGAAAATGATAGTACTTCAGTGGTCTGTCTAAACCATCTTTAAACCTAAAATGAAAAACGATAAGCAGCTCTATATAAGATGTATCGGTAGGCTCACAATCATTTTAAAGTGTGCAGGGTGATATAAACTTAAATCGACTGAAGATTGGGTGGGAACCATTCATTGGCATATGGTCTTGGTACCGAAATTTCGTTTGAGAGATTGCCGAGGTTCTGAGATATTCGGTCTTTATGCTGCTTATCATCTGGGTATCATGGTTGTATCTTTTTCCGAAAAATAACGGGGACGCAAGTCTAGATCTTCCATGATACCATACATACGTGTACATATTACATACTGCATACGACCTCAATAAGTGATAAACAATCACATGTCCAAACAAATAAGTGATAAAATATCACATTTATCCGGGAGTCAAGTTCGTCTCTCTGCTGTACGAAAGTACTGACCTGTTCACGAACTTGCTCCTGTGCCCTCATGCATCGAAAATCAAGTTCCTCATCAATAAGTGATTCTATCACATAGGGCTTGTTTTCAATCAAAATAAGTGAGAATCTCACATCATATACGGTCAAACAGATGATAATCGGTATACTCACCGGTAAGATGAACCCTCGTGCATACCTTGATACGGGAATGTGTCGTGATGTGGATGAACACCGGTCGGTAAGTATAAATTATACCTTAACGTATCCCCTCGCCATGATTACAAATGATAAGTTGAGTTTATGTGGACAACAATACCGATAATCGTTATAGGATGCTTATCTTAATGTTAATTAACTGAACAACGAGAGTGTTTTGACTTGACCGTACACTGATATGATTCTCTTACCCTCGAAACTCGCAAAAAGAATGTCTGTAAATATTTATTTACTGCTTTTAGTTTCTGTATCTCTGTATATATTTATTTATTGTTTTCCGTCTTTACATGAAAAATGAAAAACTCCAAAAAGATTTTGCTTCTAGTTTATTTTTGATTGACTGATGTTGGAACTCGAGTCTATCCTACCCAAAATCCTGATAGTAAGCCAGAAAACAATTGCATCTTCATAAACAGTCGAAGTTAATCAGTTTTGAAAGTTAAAGGATTAAGTGGAATATTTTTCTAAACTTTCAAACTGTTGTCGGTTGGTGTTTGATTGAGATTTGATCTCATATGTGTCGTTAGTTTAAATGTTAACTATATTCCAAGCGGTTGTTCTCATTATGCGTTTAGCTTTCTTGCATGTGCAGATGCTAAAGGCGAGGAGAACATGTTCGATGAAAAGCTTTGGAATGAAGACACGAAGTGGAGGCACTCAAAGGATAAAATGATCGAGTTGCCGCTGTCCCTTCATCAACACCACAAGGATCTGAAGAACTGTCAAGTCAAAAGATTCACGAGCATGACTCAATGAAGAGTTCAATCTAAGGGGGAGTTTATTGACACACTACCTAAACAAAAAGGGGAGTTTGTTGATACACTTTCTACTTACAACACGTGAAGACTTTGAAGATCCTCCGACGTGGAAGACATCGAAGTTGAACCTCACGAGTAGCGTCCAAGGGGGAGTTTGTTGATGCATATTTTGTGGACACGACTCGGCTCGGTTCAACTCAGCTAAAGTCGACTTGGTTTCGACTCGAAGACACGAAGATCAAGACAAAGCTACTAGTGTCTGTACTTTGTCTGTATTGTGTCATGATACAAAACGATGTCTTGTGTTAGGTTTGTTATGTGCGTTCGATGTAAGTTTGACCAAGTCAACCATCCTCCGGTTTGACTTGGCCAAACAGTTAGCACATTGGTTGAAACATGCTTGTGTCGAAGGATGTCATCGAAGGATGGTTTGTATCCTTCGATGACCTCGAAAGATAATGTCTTTCGATAGATACAGATGGACCTCGAAGGATATCATCCTTCGAGGTATGTATGGATCTTTCGGTAGAATTCTGGTCGATAGATGATCCTTCGACCAGATCACCTTATCCTTCGACCATAGCTGCTGTGTCGGGTATAAATACCCAAGTGTTGTGTTCATTTCAGTAGAGACAAGGTGAGAGACATTTGAGACACATAGAGAGCATTCTGTCCAGGAACACACACACACTTTAGAGAGTTTGCAATACAGAATTGTAAACCTTGCGCTTGTAACCGGAACCTTTCATACGCATTAATACAAGTGGTGTTAATCGTTGAACCTTGTGTGTTTTGTGTTTTATACTTGTCTCAACTCGGTTTGCATGCTAGCTTGGATTCCGCACTCGCTAGTGTGTTAATATAACAAGGATAAGGTTTGACCTCATCCGAAGAGGGACCTACAGTAATTAGTGTGCGTGAAACACTTTTTGTTACAAAAAGTACTCAAATTTATAGTATAAACATGTAGGGTGCGAGATATGAATACGAAGATTCTTTTCTTTTGGTAGTAGTTAACTTCGCTTTCATAATATAGGTTGCTGATCAAGTATTCTTCATCAAATATTTGGGGTGCTCATTGGTGGCTGCTCAGGGAGACCAAATATAAGAAACACTTATAAAGCAAATCAAGTCTCATGACTTAAGAGTATATGTTGAGCTAAGTACATCAAATGAAAAAAAAAAACAAGGACACACCGAAGTACAATTGTTTGTTTGGCAAGTTAAAAAAGAACTGCCTTTGAATATTAGCAACTTAATTTTAATGTGCATTATCATGTATAAATTTTTATTTTGTTTCAGATTTGAAATATATTCTCTCTCATTTAGTTTTAGCTGAAGTTAGACTGATCATGCCTTTTGCACTTTTTTCTAAAGAGGTTTCCTCTTAAGCTATATTTTGTTCACCGTTTTTTTTCTTTAAAATAATTAAACTCATCATTGTCAAAAGACATAGGTTGTGATATAAAGTTGAGGTCAACAACTGTTTGTAGCTTAAGCTATCCAAAGACCAAAAAGACTGCATGCCATATGAAGTTGAAGTTGACTTATGAAGCTATTGTCAAGTGGGAGTCTATTGGTGCATATTATGTGACAAAAACTTAATAGACATTGTCTTTGAATATATTGTAACGGGCTCAACATTGTATTTATATGGTTAGTGTGTTCAGAAACGAATTGGGCTTGGAGATAGGCTTAGCCCATGTCGTGTGATGTATAAACTCATATTACATGATGGGTTAGGTTAGCCATTCCAAAGTTTAGTGAGAGAGATAGAAATCGCAGAGCTTTAGAGAGAGATGAGATAGAGAGGAGTGGTGATATTGAATTGATTGTATACATAAAGTTGGATAATCAATAGAATATCGGTTTAGAGTGATTCGTGTTTTTGCAAGTTCTACTTGTTTTCTGTGTTTTATCTAACCAAGAGGGATCCGCAATCTTGATTAGATTATCAATCTTGTCAAGGTCCACGTGTGGTATGGACCTATAATAAAACAAACTAATCATTGTCAAAAGACATAGGTTGCTGTATTAGTACTAATTCTTATATGTTGTACCTTGCACATTAATTATTTAAACAAGCTAATTAAACAATACTTACTACAACTAGTGTGTGCATTCATGGACCATATATTTCAACTTAACTTATATTTTTTTTGAAAGCGCTTATGCTATTTTACAATTATTGCAACTGACGAGAATTTGATCGATAACGATTCGTTTTGTTATGATACCAACACTCGTTATGGCAATAGAAAGATAAATAATAAATATATAAACCATGATATGAATAAAAGAATATCAACACATGCTTTATATCGCTTGAATTTTTTTTCCCGTAGGAATTGAATCGGTTTGTTGGGATACCGCCACAATAAAGTTAACAAACGCGAGTTACCGAGGAAAAATCATATAGCACATTTAAAAAAATTATATGAAAACCACTAAAAGACAAGCAACTTACTTTTCATTTAGTTTGTTCTTTAATATATTGATTGAACGATAATAATATCATCTTGAAGAAACACGTAACTAATTTTAAGTTAATTAGTTTGGTTTATGTTTCAAACATGAGGGCTAATCTTCTTTAATCCTTCCTGAGCTCGTACGTGATGATTCTTCCTGCAAAACAGCAACACCGTTAGCTCGTTAAGAGGGGAATATGGGGGTTTCCCTCTTAACCAGACTCCGGCGTGAGAATAAGTAACTGCTTTGAGGAAATAAGTGTGTGTTAAGAGTGAGAGTAGAGAGAACGGAATGTTTAACCTAAGTATGGAGGTCCCTATTTATAGCCGGAGTGGTGTAGGAGGAGATGGGCTGATGGGCCGGAAGGCGATAACAAGGAATATCCTCTTTGTCTCACTGGTATTGACCGTTAGTGGCTTCTAGAAGTTGTTGTCCTTCTGCCATCAGCAGGTGAGTGGAGATCATGGGGCAGTTGTCGCCGCCCCCTGATTGGTGCCATGTAGGCGTCCTTGTGTACTCTCTGTCTCCTGCACGACTGTTAATCGTGGAGCACGACAGAGCACAGTCTGGTGAATGCTCATTGGCTCATTCTTCTGCCACTCATACCTTTGGTGCTTTCTGAAGTGGCCCTGCGCCGTAACTCTTGCGCGGCCCTTGTTATGCACGTAACTAGCCCGCGCAAGGTTGTAGGAGTTGAGGGCTCTTATTCAGAATACTAAGGTGCTGTTTGTTTTTTCAGAGGTAAAATGTCTGTAGTCTGCGTACCATATCTGCAGACATCTGTAGCAGAAGAGGTGGACCAAACCTCTGCAGTCTGCAAGAAGAAGATTGTTTGTTTTTTAACTTCTGCAAGGTGCTGAACATAATAGGCACAAATAATCAAAAATAATCTTGTAATGAACATCAAGCAATCCTGATAATCATTATATCAAAACAACTGGTAAACAAATTCACAAATTCACATCCCTAATGACGCATCACTCCTCATAATCAATCCAATTGATTAATATAACCACAGTAAACTAACGAAAATCACAAGTAATCTCATCATCCTTCTATGTTCAGTTTCTGTAATTCATTCAACCACAGCTAATTAACTACTTATTGATCCAGTTTAAAACTCATAATTATATCAAACCTCCACCACACCTTATGCTTCCAATCATAATCCATCCAAATAACTACTAAAAATAACCACAACAACTACACAACTAATCAAAACAAGATAACTACAGTAACAACTCACCCTTCCATTGGACGAAGCATCACACCGACCAACAAAGGATCGAGAACGAATTGACGAAAAAGACGGTTGAGCGAACGATGTAGATGAAGTTATTGTTCGATTGGTGTAGATGGATGAGATGCGGACGCCGGAGAAGGACGCTGGAGTTGCCATGGATGCCGGAAAAATGTAATTGTAAACCTAGTTTATTGTAAAGATAGAGGATTGAAGTAGAGAGAGAGATGGAGTGAGAATATGGAAAAGTTAGGGTTCTAGAAATTGTTCTAGTAGCTTCTGAAAAGAAATTTTTTTGAGTGAAGATGGAGAAAAGTGAAAACAGAGGTTAGTTATATAACAAGGGGGTGAAGGAAGAGGATGGTTCAAGAGAACACGAGGGTTGTCTAGCGGTGTAGGGCGGCAGTAGTGGGAGGAGGAGGAGAGTGGTGGAGGAGAGGGGTTAGGGTTTTGGGTTTTGGTATGTCTGTGGTTTGTGTTTTGTGAGAAGATGTTTGAAGTGTTTAGAAGTGGGAGGTCCACATCTGTTTGGGGAAGAGGACGCACAGACCTTTTTAAATGAAATCTCTTTTGAAAAACAAACAATCTGCAAAACAAAAGGTCTGCGGGTGGTCTGCGCCGCGCAGACAAAAGAGGCCAGGAAGCTCTTCTTAGGAAAAACAAACAGCACCTAAGTGTAAGACTGATGCTGTCTCTTGTTTGGCCCTCGCGCGAAATTCAGGTTTTAGGTAAGTAGCCCGCGCGAGGTCTAAGGATGAGTCAGCTTATTGAGTAAAGAGTATGGTCCAGCGCGCCACCTGAAATGGTCTGCGCGGCTTTTTGGGACCATACCCCTTCATCTACACTCATAAATTTAACTTTTCCTTTTATGGCATTTATGTAAGGGATTATTACATATATCCCCTATTTAAAACCTAAATTACATATTTACCCAACCTAAAAATTAAATTACATATTTCCCCTTCTCTTAGCAAAATGAAATAAATACCCTTTTAAAAATAAGAACCCTGCTGGCTTTCATTTCCCCCTACGAGTCATCGCTAGTGACTACGGCTTTGCCAAAACTTCGTGGGTGTTTGGGTTAGCTTATTTTGGAGCAACTTATAACTTATTGACTTATAAAAGTTAATAAGTTGTTTTTAAAGTGTTTGGTTTAACTTATTTAAGTTATTTTTGTGTGTGGAAAAGTTGTTTTTAAGAAGTTAGAAATTCTAACTTATAACTTATGACTTATATAAGTTAATAAGTTGTTTTTTAGAAGGAATCCCAAACACCCCCCTCCACAGTTCCACCGGCAAACCACTAACCCTAACCGGCCTCTGAGAACCAGCGACGATAAGAGTTCCGGCGACGAGAAGAGATCAGCGACGACAAGACTTCCGGCGACAAGAAGAGATCCAACGAAAAGAAGAGAACCAGCGACGAGAAGAGGTCCGGCGATTGTAACCAGGTTTTTTCCGGTTTGTTCTCTCTCGATAGAATGGGAGTTTGATTAGTGGATTGATTTCTATTTGAAATCTTGAAAAGAATTATGAAGTTTTCTTAAAAGTAAAATTGGGATTCTAGTTTTATGTTCCCGTTCCATTTACATATTTATGTGTTAATCTTGTAAGAATTTGACTTGAAAATTGAATTTCATATTAAGTTTTATGGGTTAAAGATTTCTGAAATAGGATATGAAGATTAAGAAGAACGGAGAGCAAATCATGAATGGAAATGTGTAAATATGTAATCTGTAAGTTTTATTAAAAAAGAAAAAGGATAAAATAGTCATTCTATGATTTATTTTTAATAAAAGGCAAATTGGATTTAAATAATCCCAACTTGCTCAATTTGGCCGATAATAATCCCAACTCAGTTATTGGCCGATAATAATCCGAACTGGTCCACTTTTGGCCGATAATAGTCCGCCGTTAAAAATAGCTTAACGGAGTTAAGTTTTTTTCCGAATTACAAACCGATGTTTTATGGATTTTGATCAGAACGAGGATACGAGTTGATTGATATAAATACTGCCCCAAACGACGAAAACGGTGCTTCAATTCAGGTGTTTAAACTTCCAATTAACAAAAATCAATTCATTTGAAGCACCGTTTCGAGGTAAGTTTTACATAAATCGAATCGTTTCCTCGTTATGATCAAAATCCATAAAACATCGGTTTGTAATTTGGAAAAAAGCTTAACTCCGTTAAACTATTTTTAACGGTGGACTATTATCGGCCAAAAATGGACCGGTTCGGATTATTATCAGCCAATAACTGAGTTGGGATTATTATCGGCCAAATTGAGCAAGTTGAGATTATTTAAATCCAATTTGCCTTAATAAAATAAAGCAAAATGGGTAAATTTGATATTTTGAGTTTTAAGCAAGGGGATATATGTAATTGTTTTTTTGGGTTGGGTATATATGTAATTAATGAAGTTTGTAGAGGGATATATGTAATTGTCCCTTTATATAATTTACTCAAATTTTGTGTGGCATTTGTAAAATTTTTATTCTTTTTTTTTCTATATTTTGACCACAAATGTTTTGGTTCTTACACTTTGACCCCTTCAAATTTAGTTAGTTTTTTAAACCAATTTACATTCTTACCTCCTGAGTTTTAATAAATTTATCACATGTACCATGAACTTTAATAACATGAACTTTAATAAAGTTAACTTTACCCTTTTAAAACCACATTACACTACAACCCCCGAATTTTAAAAAAGCTACCGCTTTAAATTTAAACAGATTTTCATTGTGACGTCATGATTTTCTTACATGTTTCATCTCTTTATATATAATTTCAAATAATATTAAGAGTAAACTGCAATTTTACCCCCTGGGGTTTAAGCCAATTGGCACCCTGACCCCTCCATGGAAATAATTGCAATTTTACCCCCCCCCCCCCCAACGTTGTTGTTCTGTCGCATAATTTCCCCCTGGCGTCAAATAAGTTAACAGATCTGTTAACTGGAATGTGAAATGACTATGTTGCCCTTTCATATTACCCCCTATGGTTTGTTCTAATTTGTAATATTACCCCCATGGTGTAAAATGACTAAATTGTCCTTTCTTATTACCCCATGTGGTTTGTTGTACTTTGCCATATTACCCCCCCCCCCTCGGTGTTAAATAGTTCTTGCAAACCTTACCCCCTGCAGGTCAAGCATCTTTGATGCCAAGGCTGGAATTGCTTTGAACGACAACTTTTTGAAACTTGTCTCTTGGTATGACAACGAATGGGGATACAGGTAATTTCTTGCAACTTTTTTTATTATGTATTGTCTACTGAATTAAAATGCATATTTTTTACGGGTCAAAAGTGGTCAACCTGTTTTATGTTAACTGATAAATGGTTGAAATAATAATCCTAGGAAAAAGTTAAGCGGTAAGCCTGCAAACGAACCAAAAGTTCATGAACTTGATCGGTGGGAAGTTAAAAACACGAGCGATGTTCGTTCATTATGTTCGTGAACGTTCGTTTATGTTCTTTATATTTTAATAAATACATATGGAGTTATATTTATACAAATACAAACATAAAAGACGCTTTCTAACTACTTATCGTAATTAATCAATCATCTATATAAAAAAACTACTTTATGTGTGTTTATGTTTCTTTACGTTTTGAACTATTCGTTTAATGAATTAACACCGAACAAAAAGTTTGTTCGATTATATGTTTGTGTTCGGTTAAAATTAAATAAACGAACACAATGTTGCAATAAAGATAATAAAAACAGTTATCATTGATAAATATTTTACATTAACGCTTGTTGCAATATATTGACTCTCTTTTCAACCTTTTGTTTTCAGCTCGCGTGTTATTGACTTGATTGTCCACATTGCATCTGTGGAAGCCTAAATGCTCCATAGGTGAATGGTCACCTCGTCTTCGACCACAGCTATGTGTTGGTTTTTCTTTTGAGTTTGAATAACAAGAATCTTTCATACAAGGTTTTTGAGGTGCTACATATTTTGGTACATGTTGTAGGCTCTTTTTTGGTTGTTTCAAGTACTCTCGGTTATCTCTTTTGAATAACTGGACCGTCACGCGTGGTTCAGGAACCCGTTGCTGGAGTACTCGATCATAATAGGCTAGATGGACATTCTGGTTGGGCCGAAACACATGGTTGGTTTAAACATGTGTTCAAAAGTTTTTTATTTAGTTTTAATTTAAAAAAAATTGTCATGGGTAGGTTAAGAGTTCCTGATCGATCTTATTTTGCCTCAAACTTTAGGAATATCGTTTTGAGAAAATGAATATGTTAATAACCACTTAACCCAAATCTCATTATGTTGTCACATTTGTTAGAACTTTGTTGTGTCCGTTTGCATGTTTCTGAATAGTAGATCAGCTGGTATCCTTCTCGGTGGTAATCACCCTTATTTTCTGTGTTCGTCCACGCTTTTTATTTTACAGAATTTGCACTTAGTAATGATTTAAATGAAGACCAACCTAGGAGGAAACCACTTAGTAGAATGTAGAAAACCACTGACCAGCTGGGCTATATTAGCTCGTGCTATTTATTTCTGTTATTTCGTTGGTTATGTTCTTGCTTACACACTTCACGGATGCATATTTAAATGTATTAGCACATATTTAAGACGAAAATTCCAAGCTTTATCAAATGAAGGGTCTATGCTTATAACACGCTAACTCATTATAAATATCGTATTTTAATAGAAAAACAATGCCATTATAATAAGCACATACAATTTTTCGAGTATAGATTATATTTGCGTTTTATCAAATTACAGCCCATATGTTGTCACTTTTTTTTTTAATTTCATTCCCACACTTATATTATAAAAGTTCATATTATTATAAGGGTATTGGATTTTAATAATCTTAAGTTTCACCTGTTGGCCGATAATAATCACAACTCTAAAAATTCCCTCAAACGATCCCAACATATAACATTTTGGCCCCATCGATCCTTTTCAAACTGTAGTTGCTTTTAATTCAATTAAGGAGGCTACAGGTGCACACTTATAAGTTGGGTCTATTGAGGAGACCAAATTCTTATATGTTATAAAAGGATCAACGGGGCCAAATTTTTGTAAGTTGGGATCGTTGAAGGGAAATTTTTAAAGTTGAGATAGCATATCTTGGTGCTACAATAGATGCTTTGGCCTTTCGCTTTTAATTACAATTAAGGAGGTTAAATGCATATACACACTTACCATTGCGGCAACATCTTGAAGATTCTAATCATACAAAGTTTTAATGTATTACATAGTATTAAAAATACATATAATCAAGAATATTAATACCGATTATTATTGAATATTCAAACAAAATGACATGATATAAACCATAAATTCAAGCCAACAATCAACCAAAACAATATGATACTACCCAAAAATTCTAACAACCATTTAACCAAAAACATCAAATATTGAAAAATGGTGAAAAGTTCAAAATCCGACAAAGATTTTACTACATGTTGTTTCGGTTGTAGTGAGTATGAAAACATCAGTAACCATGCATATACACGCTTACCATTGCGGCAATTTCTTGAAGGTTCTAATCATACAAAGTTTTAATGTATTACATAGTATTAAAAATACATACAATCAAGAATATTAATACCGATTGTTAATAATATTCAAACAAAATGACATGATATAAACCATAAATTCAAGCCAACAATCAACCAAACAATATGATGCTACCCAAAAATTCTAACAAACATTTAACCAAAAACATCAAATATTGAAAAATGATGAAAAGTTCAAAATCCAACAAAGTTTTTACTACATGTTGGTTCGGTTTTGGTGAGTATGAAAAAATCAGTAACCATAATCGACCATCTACTTTTGATTTTAAAAAAAACAATTAACTGACCCACCGCTTTTTGATTTAGTTCGGTTTTTTTGGTTCACTTTTGTCGGTTAATTCGGTTATGAGTCAGTTAATTCGGTTTTTGCACACCCCTAGTGCAGAATACAACTATTAAAAAATATAGTTGTTAAAAAGATAGAAAACAATGAGATCATTTAGTAAATGGTATAAGATCGACATTTAAATCTAAAATACATTAATTTATTTGTTATCAAACTCATATATTTGTGTTCACACCTAGCAAATAAAACCATCTTAAAGGCGTATAGTTCTATAGGGAAATGTTCATTTGAGAAGAAATTTAATGTAAGAAGAAAAAGAAGAAATGACATATTAATAAAATACTATTTCATTTATAACTCATATTATTAATTTCTCTCTCTTTAATTAATTAGTCAACTAATCATTAATTATCCTATATATAATTTACAAAACCTACACATATCAAAATTGTCCTACATATACCATACACATTATAGAATTTTATCTTACACAGTCGAAATTTATCCTACACGCCTCGAAATATATCCTACACAACTCATAATTTGGAAAACGTATATATTTTGGAAAAAAATTTAGTTAGTTACACCTCGAAATATATCCTACACAACTCATAATTTAGAAAAAGTTTTTTTTTTAATTTGGAAAATATATTTTGAAAAGGAGTTACAAATTTAGTTTAGTTAGTTATTAAAGGGGAAGAATACAAATTAATGATTTATGTAAGTTTACCAATATACCCTTATATTAAAATTAAATACAAATATTAAATAAAGTAAAATGAAGCATTCTTATTGGTTGAAACTTCTTCTTTTTTCTTCTTACAAAAAAATTCTTCTCATTTGAACTCTCCACTAGTACTGTAATGGTATTTAAATAATATGATACACATTATCAGTATACATTATAACTAACACGTGGATGTGGTTTAGACAACCTTTTAATACTACAGCCTGTCACTAGCTGTATCATCTCTCCTTCTTCCCTCACCCACCCACCAACCATGCCCATTATAAATACAAGCTCTAGGCCTTTCTCCCTTTTAAGGCTTATCGATTGATCCATCTTCTTCTTCTACTGTGGACGATAGAGTGGTGCATACACTTGCTTTATCAACCTTTGCACACAGAAAAGCTTTTCCGTTGCTAAACAAGGTACATACCTATTTTGGTATAATTCTTAATTTGTTTTGAAAAATCTTTTGATTGATATGGTGCAGGTTCACTATTTTATTTATTACCTCTTGAAAAGTTTGCTACTTTTAAAAATTGTTTCTAGATTTGATCGTTTAGCATTATTGTTACCTCTCTTGTGTGTTTGTGTTTGATTCAACCTTTCAGGTGATCTTTTAATTCTAAAGTGAATCGATAATTAAGGGCATATTGGTTGTTTATTTACATAGGTAATTATCGAACACAACTATATACCATTAGTTCTTGATGCTATCTTATGTGTTCATGAATATCTCGTTTGTAGATCGCTATGTAATAATATTTTTCAGTCCGTTTTGATTCGGGTCGAGTCGTATGAAATTTTAATGGGTATTTCAATGTATTTTGATAAATAAAATAACTTTTATATGAAAATGTCTTTTGTGAAACATATATATATGTTGTCTGTGGAAGAAGTGATTAAAAATAATAACAATTAAGTTATATTCTGGGAATCTAGTAATAGAAATGTCAGAGTAAAAAACCAAAATCGTCCCTGAGGTTTGGTTATATTTGTTTGTTTCAACCAAAAGGACAAAAATGCCCTTCACCTTAACAGAAAAAATAACAGAGTTAGTGATTTAGATGGAAATTGTAATAAAACGTAAACTTGAAAGATCCAAATGCACAAATCCTTTTGGATGAAACAAACAAATATGACTAAATCTTAGGGAGGATTTTGGCATTTTACTCGTGGAAAATAAAAGGTAAGCATTTATGTAAAAACTTAAACTTTTAATATTCATTCAAATGAGTTTAACAATTAGTACCTAAGTTTTTATTTATTTATTTTTGTATTGCAATTTATTGTTTTGGATTATAGTAATAAATATTTGAAATAAAATATGTGTTGTTTCTAACAACATAATATTTGTTATTTTTTTTTCTTATTTGTATTATCTTTTGTGTTCTTTGTGTTTATTTTCCTTAAAATATTACGTAAAGTACACCGTGTCCTTAATGAAATATAAATTAATAGATTTAAGTAAATTGTTCAACACGTTTTAATTATTGTGGTTTGGATAATTGTGGGACTTATTATTGTAACATGAATGATATTTTAGTTAGGAACTGGATTATCGTAGTTTGGGACTAGATATCGTGGGTTGGGACAATGGTAACTTGTGACTTGATTCTTATGTATTTTTAGTGTGTTCTCAATCATTGTTCATGGATCTTCTTTACCCAGATTTGGCCAAGAAAATAATCCTTCGTTGGAATGGGTGGTCTCGGAAAAAAAATGCATTTGCTTTGACTTATCATTCATTTCATTGGATATGGTAAATTCTTATTCTTTTTTATTAATTCATTCTTTCATTGGAGCTTCTTGCAATTGTTTTATCTTGGTATTGTTTTTTTTATTAGTTTGACTTTTGATTTATCTCTTTTTCATTGGAGCTCCATGCATTTGTTTACTTTTGATTTATCACTTTTCCTCAGGAGTGGGAATTTGAGGCAATTGTCACTTAGGCATGAATTTCATTGTATTTATGCATTAGTAATATGTTATATATCAACATGTGGACGAATTCATATGTGTGATATGTTACAGGGGATTCATTACAAAGGATGCAAATGAAAAGAAATCATTATTCAATAGTAAGTTGCATTTCTGAATATTCAACAACATTTTTAATTAACTTAATACAGTGAAGTCAGTCATCATTGATGCAGACTGTCATGTATCAGTATTTGTTTTTCATTAAAATAATAAAATCATTATTATTTTGTGTTTCATGTTACTAATTTTCTTGGCTTCTTCAGGATTTGGCAGGTCTAGCACATTCGTTCCATGCCCTGCAGCCTGCAAAAGTTCCTGAATTCAGGTAGGTGCAACTTGCAATTAAACGGAATACATATTGTTTACGAATTTAACACTTCACTTTTGCATACACATGTGTATATTTATCAAGCAAATTAGTGTTCTAGTCAGGGTCGGCCCTGAGAATTCATGTACCCTGTTCGAGCTCGAAAAAACGTGCTCTTAGACCTTAACGAAATTGGGTATTGAGCTCACTAAAGGTCTAAACCTAATGCCAATGGGCTAATAACTAATCTAAACCATAAAAATAGTTTTGTAAGTGGGTCTATATTGGTGTTTGTATGGGTATATCCTATTAATTAATTTATATTTTACATATACATATCAGAGTTTTTTAAAAAATAACGTGCCCTTCGAAATATCAGGCCCTGGCCGATGGTCCTCCCTGCCCACCTTCAGGGCCGGCCATGGTTCTAGTCTTTATCATTTATTGTTTGAGCATGATGTTTGTTCTTCAGCTTTGCATGGCTTGAGCTAGTTACTCTCAAAAGATTTCATGCCAAAACTTCTCAATCAAAAATAACCATGAAGGATGGCCATATATTAAGTGTCTTGTCATAGGTGTGTTGTAGTTCATGGAACCTCTTTTGAGGAGTGGCGAACTTACAAAGCCAATTTGCATCTTAACTATGGTTAGTAAATATTAAGAGCTCAACTATGGTTGAAGCGTTGAGTTAAGGATGTGAATGGGTGAGGCCACAATAGTTTAACCCCTTTATTGAGATTTTTACATATTTCCCCCTCCTAAGCTGGCTTATTACGTATTTCCCCAAATAAAAAAAACAATTACATATTTCCCCTCCCTAACCCATATATATTACATATTTCCCCTTTTCATTAAAAACTCTTATTAAATGACTATTTTACCCTTAATGAGCTATTAAATGAATATTTACATATTTCCCATTTCTAATATCATCAATCAATTACATATCTCTCCAACTTAGAAGCTGCATAAATTAGACAAAATAACACTAGTCTTAGTCTCTCATCAACCAGTTTTAGCGTTCTTCTCCAAAAGGGAAAAGTATGCTGACAGGCAAATCAACAGGATCTACTTTCCACTAGAAGCTAGTAGTTCAATGGTAATGTTCTCTGTGTGTAAACAAACATATGTGTTTTGTGTATGTGTATTTGATTTGATGGAGATGCTATAATGATTGATGCTTAAAGGGCTGTCTTGCTTGTGTGCTATGGCTTTTTAGTAACAATTTATTGTTATTTGATTAGCATCATTGTGATTAAATGTTGCAAGTACTTTATTTATTTTTTGGCTATAAATGAACAAATCATTTAAAATTGATTTATTTCTATAACTCCAGCCACCTACCTTCGAGTGTCCAATTTGCATGGGGCCGCTAGTTGAACAGATGGCCACAAGGTGCGGTCACATGTTTTGTGAAGGTTGCATAAGAGATGTTCAGGTATTTCTTAATGTATTCTTTGGATTTTTATTATGATTATTATGGTATTGTTTGAGAATAGTATCAAGTAGAAGAATTAATAAAATACTACATGAATTGGGGAGATATGTGATTGATTGATGATACTAGAAATGGGAAATATGTAAATATTCATTTAATAGTTCATTAGGGTAAAATAGTCATTTAATAAGAGTTTTTAATGAAAAGGGGAAATATATGGGTTAGGAAGGGTAAATATGTAATTGTTTTTTTTATTTGAGGAAATACGTAATAAGCCAGCTTAGTAGGGGGAAATATGTAAAAATCCCTAATTTATTAATAACAAAGACAGGGTTGAAAAGACCAAAATACCCTAATATGCTTTGCATGTGAGGGGTGTTAACAAAAAAAACAATCAGAGTTAGTATGAATAGTTAACCCCTTATCAAAACATGAACATAAATGTTGTTTTTGGCGGATTTAAAGCGAAAGGTGTGGTCTGCAATTTAGATGAATTATAAAGGTTGTTTTGTGCAATTTTGTCTTTAATTAATCACTTGCTATTGCTTTGTTTGATTAAAAAAATGAAGTCAGAAAGACTGATGAAGAGGGAGAGGCAAGCAACTGGCCGGTGGCTCTTCAACCGTAGGAAGAGAAGAGCAAGAATTAACCACAACAACAAAACCAAGGTTCTCCTCCCATTACCTATGTATAGTTGCGCGTTGGAATATAATGTTTTCTAGATGAAAAATAAAATAAAAGTTTTTTTGTGTGTGTGTGTGTGTGTGGGGGGGGGGGGGGGGGGCTATTGGTTTAAGGGAACAGGTTAATATGGGTAATTAGTGTGCATGAAACACTTTTTGTTACAAAAAGTACTCAAATTTATAGTATGAACATGTAGGGTGCGAGATATGAATACGAAGATTCTTTTCTTTTGGTAGTAGTTAACTTTGCTTTCATAATATAGGTTGCTGATCAAGTATTCGTCAACAAATATTTGGGGTGCTCATTAGTGGCTGCTCAGGGGAGACCAAATATAAGAAGACACTTATAAAGTCAAGTCTCATGACTTAAGAGTATATGTTGAGCTAAGTACATCAAATGAAAAAAAACAAGGACACACCGAAGTACAATTGTCTGTTTGGCAAGTTAAAAAAGAACTGCCTTTGAATATTAGCAACTTAATTTTAATGTGCATTATCATGTATAAATTTTTATTTTGTTTCAGATTTGAAATATATTATCTCATTTAGTTTTAGCTGAAATTAGATTGATCATGCCTTTTGCACTTTTTTCTAAAGAGGTTTCCTCTTAAGCTATATTTTGTTCACCGTTTTTTTTTTCTTTAAAATAATTAAACTCATCATTGTCAAAAGACATAGGTTGTGATATAAAGTTGAGTTCAACAACTATTTGTAGCTTAAGCTATCCAAATACCAAAAAGACTGCATGCCATATGAAGTTGAAGTTGACTTATGAAGCTATTGTTAAGTGGGAGTCTATTGGTGCATATTATGTGACAAAAACTTAATAGCCATTGTCTTTGAATATATTGTAACGGGCTCAACATTGTATTTATATGGTTAGTGAGTTCAGAAACGAATTGGGCTTGGAGATAGGCTTAGCCTATGTAGTGTGATGTATAAACTCATATTACATGTTGAGTTAGGTTAGCCATTCCAAAGTTTAGTGAGAGAGATAGAATTCGCAGAGCTTTAGAGAGAGACAAGATAGAGAGGAGTGGTGATATTGAATTGATTGTATACATAAAGTTGGATAATCAATAGAATATCGGTTTAAAGTGATTCGTGTTTTTGCAAGTTCTACTCGTTTTCTGTGTTTTATCTAACCAAGAGGGATCCGCAATCTTGATTAGATTATCAATCTTGTCAAGGTCCACGTGTGGTATGGACCTACAATAAAACAAACTCATCATTGTCAAAAGACATAGGTTGCTGTATTAGTACTAATTCTTATATGTTGTACCTTGCACATTAATTATTTAAAGAAGCTAATTGTAAGGACCGGGTTCGCGACCTAAACGAGTCGGTTCAGAGGAATTCCATCAAATACAGGTGCGGAAAACAAGTATCTGACTATAAAACAGCTGAATCTTCACTTTAACACCGATTATATTGATATTTGAACACGAATACAATCAGTTCTCACACCGGCAGCACCTCGGTATGGAATCACTCAAATACAACTTCTGACAACTTCTAATTTCGCTTGACACTGAACCCCTATATATAGACAATGAGATTTCGCTTCAGCAAGACTCAAGCGAAATCTTAACATGTTGATTTCGCTTGAGCTGCTTCAAGCGAAATCCTTTACATACAAATTCCTTCAAGCGAAAACTTGCTAACTCTCTCTCATTCTCTCGTTCTACGTGCCCTGATCTATTCTAACTAGTCTAAGACTCGATACAAGACGAAGTCGACAGATGTAGTGCACCAACAGACTCCCCCTCAGATGTTGACGAGTCGATTATCGAGTCACACCAATGCTGTGTCTTCACATCTTCATTCTTGATCAGTCTCTGGGCTTTTCTCTTTCTATCTTCTTCTTCCAAAATCACCTTTCTCTATCAGACTCCCCCTCACGATTTGCTGGTATTCATTTGTTCTTCAGCAACATCTGCTTTAGGATCGATGTCTGACTCAAATGTTGTTTACAAGATCATTGCCTGGATCTCATCTAATTCTCTTGATCAGATCTCTTGATTCCTTAAGTTCATCAGCATCAGCAGCTAGCAAACTTTTAGATTCATGATCAGATTCTGACTTTTATAAGCTTTGAATGAATTAACCTGGCTCACCTGTAACAATCTTAACCCAGAAATAAATTTTCTAAATTTAACAATTTAAATGCACCAACAATCTGATATAATCAGATAATTCTCTCTCATATCACAATTCAATGATGAATCAAATGTAGGTTTTTAAAATACCAATTGTAGGAATTTTAACAAACCTTTTTACATTTTAAGATTCACTCCCCCTCACAACCAAGTCATCATGTTTAGCACTTGAAATTTTGACAATCAGCTTTCCAATATCAGTTGTTGAAAATCTTTTTGAATTTTTCAAAATTTTATGCTAAAACACACTAAAAATCTTTTTGTAAATTTTGATTGTAAAGGAAAGCAATACAGAAATATTTACAAACACTATTTTTGTGAGTTTGTGCAAGAGGATCATATCAGTTTCTGAGACAGATCACTAACACCGTTAAGCTTCATTTCATATTAAGTTCTAAACAATTTACCTAGATTGTCAGTATATTTGTCCACTTAAATTCTCACACAAAGTTCAACTGATCCGAGATACGTTGTTAATGTTTTAAGCAACTTAAACTTATCCATGTGTCCCACTACTTGAATATACTCCCGTATCCAGATCCCAATATTCAGTCTTACAGGTGAGTATACCACAGATGATATCTGTCAGGGGAATAAATTATGCAACCGTGATAGCTCAGGTCAGAACTTCCGTTCAGCAGAGAGCCTAGTTGACTTTTAGGTGTGTCCCCTTTAGAGGATCTTTTGAATTACAACAGCCATGATTAGCATTTTTCAATGTTTCATCATTTTTTAGCTGAGGGTGAGCTATATTTCAAGCAAGCAGAAAGTATTCTCCGGGGACTAGGCCATTGCTTCCGCAAAATCAGAAGTCCCGGGATAATACCCCAGATATCACTGAGTATAAAGACCTAGTATCTCAGAATAAGGGATCTTTCAAACAAGATTTCAGGGGTTACCTATATATCCAAGTTTGTGTTAACCCACAAAACAAGCAAGTTTGAAATTTAGGTTTATATCTCGTCACAATCTACTAAATGTGCAAAAACCTACTGACATATCCACAGTAAGATTGTTTATCACATTTTTCTTTACATTTCTTTAGCATGTTGTGATAGTCCCCTGATGTACTATCATTTCCTCTATATGCAACAAAACTCATTTTTGAATTTTATCATGTTTTTGTCTTTTTTCAAATTTTCAAATGTTTTTGGATTTTCTAAAAAATTTACTCCCCCTAAAATGCAAACACATTTTAGGAAATTTGAAAATAAACTGTACAATAAAGTGACAACTGATATCGAATTGCCTCAAATCGCCATTCACTCGGCATAAACAATCAGAACTCCCCCTATCACAAACCATTTTCTCATTTAGATTTCAAAACACTTAAGTTTGTTTTAATCAAAATGATTTTTCCGGAAAATAAGTTTTTATGATATAATCATTTGTAGATTCGGGGTGTGGTTCATCACATTGTCTATTCTTAACCACTTTGTAGCAGATCAAGTACAAATTAATGTCCTTGATTTACCACTTGCAAGTATGCACCATCTATATCAATTGTAAAAATTACCACATGTAGAACACAATATCACTTGTAGGAATGTTACGTCTACATCACCATTTTACCAATCAAAATGCCGATTCCTGCTTCGCACTTACCAACCTGGAAGCTCCGGCGTAGTCATACAACCTGTAACCATCCAAACACTATCAAAAATTTTCAATAAAAAACTTCAAATATTAGAAAGATGCCGATTCCTGATCCACGATATAAACTTGGGATCTCCGGCAAGTCCTAAGACTTTTAAGGAAAACAAACTTCCACCCAAGTCTTATTTGACTTGGTGGCTTCCAATTCCTGAGCAGTAGGGTTGTAAGTTGCCTTTTTAGTTGCATAAAAATCTTTAACCCCCTTTACTTTCCCATCAATCATTTTCTTGAAAATTTTCTTAACATTTTCATTAAATGTTTTTTCAATATCAAACTCTGAGCTTTCTACTTTATCAACCATTTGTTTAATCTCTTCCACACTCAGTGATTTAATATCAACATCATTCATCAAATCTTTGATCTCATCTTGTGACTCCTCTGATTTTGTGAAATCAGAATCATCGCCAGATTGTACATCTGATTTTTTAACAATCCATTTTTGATTGTCTTTTGCACTTTTTTTGTACAATCTTTTAGAATTTTCACCAACTTCATTCTTTGAATTTTCAAAAGTTTTGAAGTTTGTAGTTGATGAATCATTTTTTTCAACCACTTTTTCTTTAAGTTTTTCAGAGACTCCCTGTTTTCTGTTGACTTTGTTTGGACAATTGTGAGCGATGTGTCCAACAACTTGACATTGAAAACAAGTTCTTGTGTCTTTTGGTTGAAAAACTCCAATTTGATGAAAAACTCCAGTTCCTGTTCTTTTTCTTTCAGCAAGGAACTCTTGATTTGATTTTCTCAAGAATGAGCTATTTGACTCCTCTTCATAGCTTTTACCTGCAACATATGTTGTTTTTGATTTAAAATCTCTAACATATTTTTCATTTTTACGATTTTCAGGTGGAGTAAAACCAAGACCTTTCTTTTTGTAACTACAATTTTGATTTGTTTTCTTTTGAAAACTAGAATCAGAATTGTAATTCGTTTTCCCTTTTTTCTTGTTTAACCTTTGTTGAACTCTAGAAGTATATTTTTTAGGTTTTTCAATAGATTTTAGATCCTTAATTTCAGAAAAATTAATTTCCGTCATTTTGAAAACCTTTTTAATCATGTCAAAACGAACACTTCTAATCGGAAACTCTTTGTCAGAGTATAATTTGTCCGAATCATTTAAAGTATATGCAACTTCAAATGTTTCATCATCCAAATTTGCCTTTGATAACAAAAATTCTTTACTGTAAGACCGTTTTTCCGATGATTTTGAACTGTTGACTGACGAACTTGAACCCCCAGACTCAAACTTTGACTCAGACACCTCCTCAGTATCCAACACCTGATCGACCACCTTTTTGATTAACTCAGACTCATGATCAGTATCAGACGAGGTAAACGTGATATCAATGTTATCTGGTAAAACGTCAGTTGTCTCGGATTTTAACTTTATATTGACTGCTTTTTTGACTTGCTCCTCATTTGGTTTTCTAGGAGAATACCCTTCCCAGATAGGAGGCAGACACTTGTTATATTTAACAGTCGATTTCTTACCAGTCTCATTCTTTTGCTTCTCATCCTGAAATGCTTCAAAACCTGCAACAGTAGGATAAACTCTATCAATAACATAATCAGAACAAGAATAACTCAGTAATAACCTTCTGATCCTTTCATTCTCAATCTTTTCTTTCTCCAACTCTTGCTTTAGATTAGCATTTTCTTCGATGTAATGATTAATTGCCTTTTGCTTTGCCATCAACGTAGAATTTGTCATCGTTAAAGCTTTTTCTCTTTCAGAGTTTGTTGTTTGAAGACCTGTCACAGTTCTGTTTAACACGCTATACGATTCTTTCACATAGCTGATGTCAGATAGTAGCTTTTCTATCAGTCTTTCTCTATCAAACAGTGTAACATCTTTTTCTTCACAACTCTTGCAAATTTCCAAACATTTCTTGCAAGGCTTTTCAACTTCAACAATCTTCTCAACCTCAATTGTTTTTACCACTTCAATTATTTTTTCTACTCCAGTTACTTTCTCAGTTTCAATCACCTTTTCTTCATTCACACTTTTAACTTCTTCAGTTTGAACAACATTTTCAACTTTCTCATCTTGTTGTTGTTCTTTTGCAGTTTGTTTCTCCTTCAGTTTCTCCATGCGATCTGCAAAATAAAAATGAAAACTTTCAGGAGAAAGATGTTTTTTAGCAATATTAATATGTTTCTCTTCTTCATCATCACTGCTACTCTCCATCGGTGTTTGATCAAACTCTATAGATTTTTCAGACTCAGCATCTGAAACACCAGAATCAGATGGTGTTTGATCAAAAACAACTTCTTTTTCTGAAGTATCCTCATTTTGCACACTCTCATCTGTACTTAATGATTCAGAATCAGCAATTTCTTAACTTTCTTCAGATGTACTCGATTGATCTTTCACTGTTTCACCAATTGATCTCATCCAAGTAGCAAACAGATCTGGTTCTCTAACAATCTTTGCAATGAAAGCTTTGAAATCTCCCTTTTCATCAACAAACATATCCCAGCTGAATCCTTCAGGTAGTTGTTCATCAATTTGGTCCACTATGCATGTTGTGCTGTTAGAAGAAATGTAGTTGCTCCAGTTGAAATCTACCAAACATCCTTTCTTTGAATCTTCAATCTTTCTACCATGAGCCGTCTGTAATTCTTGTGTCTGACCAACTTGCTGATAAATGGCTTTCCGGTAGTAGTCATCTTTTCCAAATGGATTCTGAGTACCACTAACTTCTCTGTTCTTGCACTCCCTCTTAAAATGACCTTTTTCCCTGCACCTGAAACAAGTAACTTTAGATTTATCAAAACCTAAAGTAGAAACACAAGCATCAAGAAAATCATTTCTCCCGGTAATTGTCTTGAACTTCTCAGCACGTCTAAGAACACTTGCAAGACACCATTTGATATCCATTAGTTCCATCTCTTCAGCATCTATTTGGTCGTAATCCTCTTTAGTAAGCATAGGATTTCCAATTCGACCAGCCACTAAACCTTCATATGAGATAAGCACGGAACCAAGTAATGCCATATGATCTTTCGCAATGTCTTCAGAAAAACTTTGACCTTCTGGAAGATTTAGAGCTATGTTGCATTGAATCACACAACCATTTCCCATCTTTGTGCTTTGAGATTGAAAACTTTCTGATGAACTTTTCGGATTAACACTCGGATACAATGAGAAACCACTGTTGCTTTTGTTTGAGTTTTGATCAGTCTTTTCTGTAGAATCTCCAACACTATAAGCAGTCTGAATTTTCGGACTTCTCTCAGCTTCTGAAGTTGGAACACTACCCTTGTAATACATCTTTACATCCTGTTGACCACTTGGATTATTCATCCTTGCGATCTTCTGCTGTTCCAAATCCTGACTTTCAATCTTTTCAATGAACTGAGAGATCGACAATCTATCATAAACTCCAGTATTCTTCAGTATCATCAAATAAGTTCCCCACTCTTTCTGAGGTAACGCATCAGCAAGTTTATCCACCCATTCATCATTTTCCTTTTTAATGCTCATCATTGACATTGTTCTCACTAAGTGACAATATCGTTCAATGAGTTTCTTCGTATCTTCTCCGGGCAAACTTGTGAACAAATCAAATTCCTTTTTAAGCAATGCCTTCTTGCTTTTAATCATACTAGTACTACCTTTAACCTTGATTTTTAGAGCATCCCATATTGATTGTGATGTTTTGTCATGTTGAAGTAGTATGAAGATGTCTTCTTTGATGGCCTGTTGAAGTAAACTGATCATCATCTTTTCAGCTCGATATATTTCCCGTTCTTCCTTACTAAAATCTGAAAGCTGTTTTTCAGTCTGCATTTCGGTTTGTGGTGGAGTATACTTTGTCAGAATACATTCCCATGATCTTAGATGATTTGCTTGCACCCAGTTTTCGAATCTATCTTTCCATCCGTAGTATTCCTCAATTCCCATAAGCTTCGGGGGTTTCTGAGTCGTCCCCGTTTCGTTTTCTGAATTCATGTTCTGAGCAATGGAAGATGAACTAGGCGATGTTGCAAAAGCGTTGTGGAAATCGTTGTCCATGTTTCAGACACTTTCAAGCGAAATACTATCTTTCAAGCGATACCCTTCAAGCGAAACAATTTAAACTAAACAACTCTCAAGCGAAGTTCTTGAAGCGAAATACTTTGAAGCGATCCTGAAAACGAACCCTGAAGCGAACACCTTGAAGCGAAAATCTTGAAGCGAAAACGAACTCTGGTTTGAAGCGAAATGTTAAGTGTCGCTTGAAGTTTCAAGCGAAATCGTCCAATAATACTGAACTGTTCAAGCGAACTCCATTCAAATGTCGATTTTGATCACTTTTAGGTCGAATTTTGCTGTGAAACTTTCAAGGGTTTGTTATCTAGTACTTTTAAACAATCCGTGAGAAATTGAATAGTTTTTGACCGTGTAAAATTTCTGAAGTAAGAAAAGAAGGTGTAGAAGTAAGAAATTTTGATCGATTTCGGCTGAATTTTGCAGAACTCCTCCTCCTGTGCTCTGATACCAATTGTAAGGACCGGGTTCGCGACCTAAACGAGTCGGTTCAGAGGAATTCCATCAAATACAGGTGCGGAAAACAAGTATCTGACTATAAAACAGCTGAATCTTCACTTTAACACTGATTATATTGATATTTGAACACGAATACAATCAGTTCTCACACCGGCAGCACCTCGGTATGGAATCACTCAAATACAACTTCTGACAACTTCTAATTTCGCTTGACACTGAACCCCTATATATAGACAATGAGATTTCGCTTCAGCAAGACTCAAGCGAAATCTTAACATGTTGATTTCGCTTGAGCTGCTTCAAGCGAAATCCTTTACATACAAATTCCTTCAAGCGAAAACTTGCTAACTCTCTCTCATTCTCTCGTTCTACGTGCCCTGATCTATTCTAACTAGTCTAAGACTCGATACAAGACGAAGTCGACAGATGTAGTGCACCAACACTAATTAAACAATACTTACTACAACTAGTGAGTGCATTCATGGACCATATATTTCAACTTAACTTATATTTTTTTTGAAAGCGCTTATGCTATTTTACAATTATTGCAACTGACAAGAATTTGATCGATAACGATTCGTTTTGTTATGATACCAACACTCGTTATAGCAATAGAAAGAGAAATAATAAATATATAAACCATGATATGAATAAAAAAATATCATCGCTTGAATTTTTTTTCCCGTAGGAATTGAATCGGTTCGACGGGATACCGCCACAATAAAGTTAACAAACGCGAGTTACCGAGGAAAAATCATATAGCACATTTAAAAAAATTATATGAAAACCACTAAAAGACAAGCAACTTACTTTTCATTTAGTTTGTTCTTTAATATATTGATTGAACGATAATAATATCATCCTGAAGAAACACGTAACTAAGTTTAAGTTAATTAGTTTGGTTTATGTTTCAAACATGAGGGTTAATCTTCTTTAATCCTTCCTGAGCTCGTACGTGATGATTCTTCCTGCAAAACAGGAACACCGTTAGCTCGTTAAGAGGGGAATATGGGGGTTTCCCTCTTAACCAGACTCCGGCATGAGAATAAGTAACTGCTTTGAGGAAATAAGTGTGTGTTAAGAGTGAGAGTAGAGAGAACGGAATGTTTAACCTAAGTATGGAGGTCCCTATTTATAGCCGGAGTGGTGTAGGAGGAGATGGGCGGATGGGCCTTGGGCCGGAAGGCGATAACAAGGAATATCCTCTTTGTCTCACTGGTATCGACCGTTAGTGGCTTCTAGAAGTTCTTCGGTGCTGGCGCACCGTGATTGGATCCATGTGTCCGAGTTATCGGTCTTGTTGTCCTTCTGCCATCAGCAGGTGAGTGGAGATCATGGGGCAGTTGTCGCCGCCCCCTGATTGGTGCCATGTAGGCGTCCTTGTGTACTCTCTGTCTCCTGCATGATTGTTAATCGTGGAGCACCACAGAGCACAGCCTGGTGAACGCTGATTGGCTCATTCTTTTGCCACTCGTACCTTTAGTACCTGCGGAAAGTTCATGAACTGTTCGTGAACTTGATCGGCGGGATGTGGTACCTGTGGAAAATCCACAGTCATCCTGAGTTAACATCTTGCCGTTTTGGGTTACTTATTAAATTTCGGGACGAAATTTCTTTCAAGTTGGGGATGATGTGACAACCCGAAAATTCAAGATCCTTGTCGACGCTTCAATTGTTTCGCAATCTTGTCTTGACAATTCGTTTCATAGCATAACATGTGTATTTTGTGTGATTGATTAAAATATTTTGTTGGTTAATCGAATTAATGTGTGATGATTCACTGTTCAATGGTTGATAAAAACCTTAGGCGACGAAAAATGGATCTTTCATCACCTCACCTCTCGACGAAAAATGGATCTTTCATCATCACACTCTTCGGCGAAGAATGGATTCTTCACCAAGAGGTATTTCATCGAGGACATTATTCGTCGAGTTGGGCTTGTGGCCCAAACAGTTACGACACGGCCTGGGTGCATTATATTTACACAAATGGGTACGAGAAGTTGTTATAAAAACCCTACTTTGCTTCCCTCTCCCTCTCGTCGGCTGTTCCTGTAATCTCGAAGTCGTGCATCGATCAAATCAGTCTATCCAATCCCACGGTTAGTGTTCATCATTGTAGTACTAAGATGATGATGTTGTGTTTGTATGTGAAGTTAGGGTTCATCAATAGGCGAATGATTACGGTGCTCGTTCATGTTGGTCTTATTGGTTAAGAAACTTGTAGTTGATCATTATATGTACCTGATCCTGGTTTCATAATTACCAGATGTGTTGCTTGATTAACAGTGATGATTATAGGATAAGTTGTTAACTAGATTTGGGTAATAATGTATGGTAAAACTGTATGTTCCGGATAAATTGTTAAACGGTAAATGATTGGTGTAATTAGGGTTCTTGATCTTGATTAGAAAATGTCATTTGATCTGTTTGAGAAACTGTCAAAGTTTTAGCGTGCGTTGCGGCGGGGATTAAGGAAAACTGTAATTGACTGCATGTGCAGCGACGAAGGACATCCCGCTGAAAGACCAAAGACATGGTCTTTCGTCGACCAGACTTCGACGAAACACTAGAGTCTTTCGTCACCTGCCTTCTTGGCAAAGAACAGTCTTTCGTCATTAGGGTCTTTCGCCAGGAAGGCATTCCATGAAAAACTGGTCTTTCGTGGAGTTACTGCAATTGTGTAAATGGACTGAATAGTTGAATAATGTTGATGCATGTAATGATGAATAGTTCTGTTTAAACAACTACGTGTATTTCATGTTTGCAATAGCAATTAGAAATGAGGAACTGGCTTGACTCATGTAAATAGAAAATTCGTCGTTAAATGTTAAATATATGACTTGCACATGGGATGTGGGTTTACACAAAAACTGAGTACTTGCTACATGTTGTCAGTGATCTTTGTGATAGATGTAAACTGTGTGAGATAAGTCACCTGATTGATTGTGAAACTGATGTTAGTGGTAGCCATTGTTGGGGACATGAATTTGTGCTATAAACTTGAATGAAATCCAAACACTTGTTATGTATGGCATTATGTGTGATTTGTTGAATACGTGAATTGGGTATGTGTTTATGTAACTGATTTCATTGGTAACCACGGTAGGGTTGGTGACTAACTGGAACGGGTAACATTATATACCGAGCAAACCTAAGGTGAGTTCACTGCTCTTTTTCCAAGCATGCGTCCCAGGGAGGGACATCTGGTAAACCTTCCAGGGAGGAATGTCGGGTTATTGGGATGTTGGTTAATACACTCATATCTATCACTTAAGTCCCTTCTACCGATTGTTTCCGGGGAGGCAACGGGGTATTAGTTAATAGTGCTATTTAGGTTTGGCACCTTCACACCGCACCGGGGAGGTCAGGAGTGAACTAATGACCCCAGTCTTGACCAGTGCTTTGATAGAGGCATTGGGGAATAGGGCAAATAATCTGGAGCCATCGGCGGTAATCGAGTTATTAACAACATCAATCTCTGAAATGTTTTAAACTCATATCTGGTAACTAAACGTGTTAACAAACTTTGAACTCACTAGCGTTGTCTGATACACTTGTGTGCATGCTTGCAGGTCTATAGGGTTATGTCATTGGAAGTTGCTGTCTGGGAGGCTGGAGTGGTCATGGGTCGAGATACATGGAATCGCAAGACAAGTTTAATGGTTTTCGTACACGTGGTTATGAAACACTTAACAAATGATTTATGCTTCCGTTGTATACAATGAATTACATTTAACGTTTTGTAATACTCTATGTTAATGAATGAAAGTTTTTAATTAAATTTAGTTATGAGTTCAATGTGATTGGTGGCTAGATCCTGGTACGTCACATGCCTCGCGGGGGTTCCCGCACGTGGTATTTTAGGGGTGTGACAGTTTGGTATCAGAGTCACTGGTTATAGTGAACTTGGTTTTAAAAATGTTTTTATAAAACCAGACTATAACCGAACATTTCTGAACACGTGAATACGACCATGACACTCAGCTCTAGATTGCAAGGTTCGTCTTTTTCACCTACTGCATACATTACATGATTAGTACATATTTGTTTACGATGTAGCGTACGGACATACACACACACACTCGTCACTATAGCATGATTACATGAATTGCTTGCTTACATTATGATGCGTTGATACTATGTCATAGTCCCTGGAATTCTATGATCTTATCATTTTGATAACCTCCGTCTGATATCTGAATTTGAAGAGCCATTTGACATGAGTTAGGAGGAACTGAGATGAGCATGCAAACACAAGATTATTGTGGGTGCACACATAATAATAATGTGGGGCGCATGCGAGTCCCAGTGAGCCTTAACAAGTGAAAAACGGGTTCTGTCTTGTTAATTAATCAATGAGAAACATAACAAATATATAGGAGCCATAGCAGTGATTGTCTCCTATTCGAACGTGATCTTCTCACTCCTCTCTGAATCCTTACGAATCTCGATGCTATCGAGTATTACCTAAACACCCATTTGAATTACTAGCGAACTATGTAGAATGTTAGGTGCTAGTACGAACGTCTCTGAGTTGAATGTCGCAGCGTCGAACGCTTGGTTTATACCTTTCTCACTTATCTTCGTTTGCTAGAATTTAACATACTGACGCCTTAGATTCCGAGTGTGATCACTTCTGCAACGCGCTAGCAGCATACCGTGAATTACTCGATCGACTTGCAAGATCGATGGACAAGAGGATGAGCGTAGTACCTCACCGACCTCAGTATTAGGACGACCCTGGCTACCGTCATCGGGCACCAGCAAATTTGGCTTCAATCAAATCCCTAACCCTAGTAAGCGACTTATGGGAGTCAACTCCTACGAATCTATCGGGACATAAGCGATGACAATAGACTATAGTGTGGAATGTGTAATTGCCAGCACAATGAGTAGCGCCATAGGACGTGGCATGGAATGTGAAAGGATGGACCCTGTTGGTGAAAGATCGTAGGGCTCCGTTACAAGCAACGACATTAGAGGCAATAGTCACGGCAACATCAAGGTGCCTGTAATGGTAGCCAACAGTATGGGAATGAAGGTGCCTACGACATGGAGTGGCCGTTGTTAAATCAAGACGACAACAATCAAGGGAACGACGGCAGTACTAGAAATTCCCGTAACAGTGACAACAACACGGGAAATGATGCTCATGGAAGGGCATTTAGGGTTGGTGTGGGCGACGCCAGGGTTATAACAACATGGTGGCCTGCACGTTCTTGGTAAGCCAATCGCTTCGTCTCTGTTCTGTTTAACCCTGATGCTTCTTGAAATCGGAACCTGTTGTGAAATCGGCTGATGGCAAGGTAATGGAAACCTCATATGTTCGTTGGGATGCAAACTCGACCTTGTGGGACAAGTGTTCGACATCTACCCTTGATAGATTCGTTGAAGTAGTTAGTGTGGATTGGTTATCCATATATCACGCAGATATACCTGGTGAGAAGAAAATTTTGAATATCCCTCTCCTTTGTGGCGAATCGCTGTCTGTCCTAAAGCATCAAAGTGGTGTAAAGGTTAGCATCATTTCAGCAATGAACAACCAGAAGTGTCTACGGAGGAATTACCCCGCTATGTTGGCAACCGTTGCTAATGTTAAGGCTAAGGAAAAGAGGATCGAGGATCCACTGATTGTTCGTGATTCCACTCAGCGTGTTACTTGAGGAACTTTCAGGTTTACTACCACAACTGATTAGGTAGAGTCTTAGATTGATCTCACGGCTAGAGGAAGCCTTGATTACTCGTACTCCTTATCATCTGGCGCTTGGAAAGTTGCAAGAACTGTTCAATCAACTTCAGGAAACTACAGGATGGGGGTTTATTAGATCTAATGGAAGACCATGGGGAGGATGATTCCTAATACGATGTTTCAGATACAGTACGACCACTATAAATTTCTGTTCAACTTGTTTATGATATCCAACACACCAGCAGCCTCAGGGATCACATGTGTAGTGTGTGCCAACCTCGTCTCGCCAGATTCGTTAACCGTGTTTGTCTAATACGTTTTAAATCACTACCAAGAGAAAGGAACACCATGAACGGCACTTGTATGTCATCTTAGAGCTCCTAGGGGAGGAGCCACTCCATGAGAAGTCTACCTAAGTGTGACTTCAGGATTCGAGAAGCACACTTTATTGGTTGCATAGTCAACGAAGTGGGAATACACGTGGATCTCGCTAAGACCCATTTTGTTAGAAACTGATCGACACCAAAGATTCCTTCGAGGATGCAGTAATTTCTTAGTCACGCTAGATACTATCGCAGATTCATCAGGGGATTTTCGAAGATCGCGCAGCTTTAATCTATTTAGCACAGCAGGGTGCTGTGTTCGTGGAAGACAAAACAGGAGGACGTCTTTTCAGCTTTCGAATCCCAACTCTACAATGCACTGAGCATCGTCTTTACCTGAGGGTACAGGTGATTTAGTGGCATACCATGATGGTTCGAATCAGAGTCCCAGTTACACGCCGATGCAACACTAGAAGGTGATGGCCTACATAGTAAAGTTACAAGACGAATGGCATGAGTCACAACCTGCGGTGGAAGCCATGGTCTTTGGAATTAATTGGAGGCATTACTTGGACGGTACCAATGCACTACTTAGACCGATCACAAGGGCCTCCTGTGTACCCTTGTTCCGAAAGAGCTAAACATATGATGGCATCACTGGATGGAACTCTCGAGCGATTACAGCTATGGAACCTAAACACTTATGAGCATGCAGCTCACCATCGACTCTAGCCTACCCGATCAAATTCGCCCTGTTCAAACCGAAGCACTAAGGGAAGAGAATTTTCGAGTTAGGTCCATGTGGGACATGGAGAAACAACCTTTGGCAGGTCGGACGATATTCGCTACCTCATGGAAAAAATGTTGTCACGGCCCCCGGCCCAGTGTGACCCGGTCCAGAGGTCGCGGGACAGAAACCCGTGGTATTGATTATTTAATTTGGCAGCGGAAATATTTGACAGGATCTTTTTTAAAACTTGAAAATACCCAATTATTTTATTTCACAATTTGGGACAAATCCCATAATTTACAATAAAGGGAATTTCACGAGGAAATCCCTGGTTTTACAAAACATGTTTATTTATTTTATTGAGCCACCTCTTCAAGCTTTTTAGTGCTACCTAACACGTTTCCTTGATTCACAGTAAGTCACCTGAAACATGTTTAAAAAGATTTTATCAGCGGGGAAATACTGGCGAGTCATTCAATTTGCACAAAAGACACATTGTTATAAATTTACAGCATTAAGGGTTTTTATATTTGCCCCTATCATATAATTTGTAGGATCGGATTCCGACCTAAACGAGTCGTTTGGAAGAGTTCTAGTCCGTTTCAAAGGCGGAAACAGAGAAACGGATGGTAAAACAGCTTGTTTCACACTTAAATCCTCTTTTATATTGAATTGACACTGTTTACAATCGAAAGAAAAACCGGCAGTACCTCGGTATCTTGTTCTGGCAAACGTTACAAATGACAAGTCAACAACACTATATATAGAGTTTAGATTTCGCTTGGACATGCTTCAAGCGAAATCTCATACTCATGATTTCGCTTGAACATGCTTCAAACGAAACCTAATTCTTTCAAGCGAAACTCTCAAACATGATTAGATTCGCACTGAACTTGAGACTCGACATAAGACGAAGACGACAGATGACTGCACCAACAGACTCCCCCTCAGATGTTGACGAGTCTTAAGTGTTGAGTCTCCTCAATTTTCAGTCTTTATCAGTCTTTGTGCTTCACTCTTTCTATCAGCATCAACAGACTCCCCCTTGCAATGTGCTGGTATTCCTTTAGTTCTTCAGCATCATCTGCTTCAGTATCGTTGTCTGACTTTCACAATTTTGGCTTTTCAGAATCATCACTTCTCAAACTTTAACCTGCATAAACTCTACCTCACAATAAATTTTACAATTTACTCATTTCAAACATATAAGCTTTCACTAATTCAAACTCTTCTCTAAAAACCTAATCAAAATGATCTTTCAATTTGATGAATCACTTGAAGTTTTGTCAAAAATAATCAGTTCTGAACACAAACTCCCCCTTAAATCATACTCATCATGTTTAGCACTCGGAACTTTGAAAATCAGCTTTTCAATACCAGTTGTCGAAAATCTTTTTGTATTTTTCAAAATTTATGCTAAAACACACTAAAATCTTTTTGTAAATTTTGATTGTAAAGGAAAGCAATACAGAAATATTTCAAATAATATTTTTGTGAGTTTGTGCAAGAGGATCATATCAGTTTTTGAGACAGATCACTAACACCGTTAAGCTTCATTTCATATTAAGTTCTAAACAATTTACCTAGATTGTCAGTATGTTTGTCCACTTAAATTTTCACACAAAGTTCAATTGATCCGAGATACGATATTAATGTTTTAAGCACTTGAACTTATTCGTGTGTCCCACTACTTGAATATACTCCCGTATCCAGATCCCAATATTCAGTCTTACAGGTGAGTATACCACAGATGATATCTGTCAGGGGAATAAATTATGCAACCGTGATAGCTCAGGTCAGAACTTCCGTTCAGCAGAGAGCCTAGTTGACTTTTAGGTGTGTCCCCTTTAGAGGATCTTTTGAATTACAACAGCCATGATTAGCATTTTTCAATGTTTCATCATTTTTTAGCTGAGGGTGGTGCTATTTTTCAAGCAAGCAGAAAGTATTCTCCGGGGACTAGGCCATTGCTTCCGCAAAATCAGAAGTCCCGGGATAATACCCCAGATATCACTGAGCATAAAGACCTAGTATCTCAGAATAAGGGACCTTTCAAACAAGATTTCAGGGGTTACCTATATATCCAAGTTTGTGTTAACCCACAGAATAAGCAAGTTTGAAATTTAGGTTTATATCTCGTCACAATCTACTAAATGTGTAAAAACCTACTGACATATCCACAGTAAGATTGTTTATCACATTTTTACTTTACATTTCTTTAGCCTGTTGTGATAGTCCACTGATGTACTATCATTTCCTCTATATGCAAACAAAACTCATTTTTGAATTTTATCATGTTTTTGTCTTTTTCAAATTTTCAAATGTTTTTGGATTTTCTGAAATTTTTTACTCCCCCTAAAATGCAAACACATTTTAGGAAATTTGAAAACAAACTGTACAAGAACATGACAACATGATGAGAATTACTTCAAATCACCATCCACTTGGCATAAACAATCAGAACTCCCCCTCACAACAAACTATTTTCCCATCGATTTCAAAACACTTAAGTTTGTTTTAATCAAATGGTTTTTCCGGAAAATAAGTTTGATTTTACCACTTGTAAAATTGGGGATCAAATCATCACATTGTTTTTCAACCACTTGTAGAAAATCAGATACAACTTAATGTCCCTGATTTACCACTTTTAAGATCAATCCAATCAAACATTTTCAACCAAACATCATCTGTTAGTTGAATTCTCAAGGTGTCGATTCCTACTCCTCGCTTACAAACCTGGGAGTTCCGGCAAGTCCTTCAACCTGTAAAAATTTAAACACTATCAAAATCTTTCAACCAAAATCTTCAAACATTAGAAAAATGCCGATTCCTGATCCACGATAAACTTGGGATCTCCGGCAATTCATAATCTGTAAAATTTAACAAACTTTAAGATTCAATCACACAATCAATCACCAAGAAAGATGCCGATTCCTGATCCGCTATCACAAACATGGGATCTCCGGCAAGTCCACAGACTTACTGTTCGTAGTATGAGCCATCCCAGTCACAAACCAGGGATGGTTCAACTTTATCTTTCTGCATTTTCTTCTCGTAAAATTCTTTAACCCCTTTGACTTTTCGATCAATCATTTTACCAAAAATGTGTTTCACAGTGGGGTTAAAGGCCTTATCAACATCAAAAACCTTGTTATCATCATAAAATTGATTTGATATCTCAACTTTACCAATTTTCTTCTTAAAATTTTCATCCTTCAATGGTGGAAAATGAACATCATCCATTTGAGGAACTGAAGTTTTCAATTTTAACTCAACCTGTGGCTCCTCTGATTTTATGGAATCAGATTCATCGCCAGAAGATAGTTCCTCTGATTTTAACCTATCAGAATCATCGCTAGAACTATCAACAGACTTCTTAACAACCCATTTCTGGTTGTCAAGATTTCCTCTTTTCTTGTAAAAACTATTTGAACTTTCACCAATTTCAAAAGTCGAATTTTTGAACAATTTAGTTCTGTCAATTGGTGATTCAAACTTAACCACTTTTTCTTTTTGTTTACGAAAAACTCCCTGTTTTGATGATATTGCCTTAGAACAATCTCTGGCAATGTGTCCAACAGTGTTGCATTGGAAACAGGTTCTCGTTTCTTTCATCTCTTCTTGCTTCTTTCATCTCTTCTTGCTTCTTTGCAAGAAATTCACTATTTGACTGCCTCCAAAACTTTTTCTTTTCTTCCTCATCTCTTGATGTACCTGAAACAAATGTCATCTTTGCTTTAAAATCACGAACATATGTTTCATTTTTCTGTTTTTCTGTTGGAGTAAAACCAAGACCTTTCTTTTTGAAATTACGGTTAGGGTTTTGTTTCTTGTGAAAACCAGAACCAGAGCTGTAACCTTTTTTCTTGTTTAATCTTTGTTGTACTCTTGAGGTGTATTTTTTAGGTTTATCAATAAGATTTACATCTTTTAATTCAGAAAAATTGATTTCTGTTAGTTTGAAAATCTTTTTGATCATATCAGTTTTTACACCTCTTAGTGGAAATTCCTCATCAGAATATAATTTGTCAGAATCATTCAATGTATATGCAACTTTGAATGTTTCGTCACTCAAATTAGATTTTGATAGCAGGAATTCTTTGTTGTAAACCCTTTTAACTGAAGAATTTTGACTGTTGACCGTCGAACTCGAACTTTCAGAATCAGACTTTGACTCTGACTCTGACTTTGACTCCTCAGTTTCATCTTTATCTAACACCTGATCGACGACTTTCTTAATTAACTCGGACTCATGATCAGTGTCAGATGATGTAAACACGACATCAATATTTTCTGGCAAATTGACTGACGACTCCGACTCCCATTGTAAATTTGTTGCTTTTTCGACTCTTTCCTGATTTGGATTCCTGGGCAAATATCCATTTTCTAGCGGGGGTGGACACTTGTTATAACTGACTTCTTGTTTCTTACCAGAATCCTTCTTGTCAATCTTTTTCTTTGTATCATTCTTCTTCTTGTTTTTCATTTCTGGAGTCTTTTCTTCAGTCTCTTTTCCATCATCCTTCTTTTCTTCAGTTAATTCAACTTCTTCAAATGCCTTCATGCCTTCAACAGTTGGATAAATCCTGTCAATGACATAAGAAGTACATGAATAACTTTTCAACAAACGATTAACTCTTTCAGTTTCGATTCTTTGCAGTTCCAGTTTCTGTTCAAGAGCAGCACACTTCTCAATGTAATTGTTCACCACTTTTTGCTTCGTCATAAAAGCTCCTTGAAGTGTTTTCATCGCTGTTGCTTGTTCTTCACTAGTTAAATTGTATTGGTTTATTGCTTTGTTCAGTACATCATAAGATTCCTTCAAACTATTCAAGTTATAGATAAGTGTACTGTTCTGCTTCTTCACAGCTTCACAGTTTTCACACTTTACTGGAATCTTCTTTGCATCAACTTCATCTTCAACTTTGAATTTTGCAACTTCAACTTTTACTTTCCTTTTGATTACTGGAATTTCTTCATCATCACTACTTACTGGAGTTTTGATCTTTTTCTTCTTCTTTTTAACCTTTTCATCTTCACTGTCACTTTCAGCAAGCAGTTTCATATCAGCTTTGAATTTTCTTGCCCAATACTCACGATCATCATCACTATCTTCTTCAACTTTGGCAACAAAAGCTGTATAAGCTTTGTTTTGATCAGGAATATAGTTATCCCAATTGAAATTCTCCCAGCTAAAACTCTCGTGTAGTTTTTCATCATCTTGATCTATTATCAATGCACTACCATCAGCTCTCTTTGAAGAATTTTGATTAACTGCACAAGCTCTCTTTCCAGAATCTTCAATCACATATTTTCCATGCGCAGTTTGTGCCTGATGTTGTTGTTGTTGAGGCGGTTGTTGAGCAACTTGATGATAAATGGCCTTTCGATAGTAATCATTATTGTTGTTGAAGGGATTTTGAGCTCCACTTGCTTCGCGATTTTTGCACTCCCTCTTGAAGTGTCCTTTCTCCCTGCAACGAAAACAAGTGACTTTAGATTTATCAAAACCTAAAGTAGAATTACCAGCCTCACGAAGATCATCTCTTCCAGTGATTTGTTTGAATTTCTCAGCTCTCCTCAACACGCTGGCTAAGCACCATTTTATGTCCATCAACTCCATTTCTTCAGCATCTATTTGGTCGTAATCTTCCTTTGTCAGCATTGGATTCCCGATTCGACCTGCAACAAAACTACCATAAGATTCAAGAACAGTTCCCAATAAAGACATATGGGTTTTAGCAATTTCTACTGAATAGTCTTCATCATTCTCCAAATTCAGTACAATGTTGCACTGAATCTTTTTGCCATTCTTTGTTGCTGTAATGTTTGGATCGAAAGACGGAAATGATGTGAAATTTGTTTTGCTGTTTGATCCTGATGATGAACTTCCAGGAGAATTCTTGGCATTGTAAGCAGTTTCTATTTTTGGAGATACATTTGTAGACTTCTCATTCACCCCTGCTTTGTAATACAACCCAATATCCTGTTCACCATCGAAGTCTTTCATTCGAATAATCTTTCGTTGCTCCATCTCTTGAGCTTCCAACTTCTCAATAAACTTGCTGAGTGTCAAACTGCTAAAACCTTTTTTGTTTCTAAGCATCATGAGATATGTTCCCCAAGTCTCATGTGGTAATGCATCAGCAAGTTTTTCTATCAACTCTTCGTTGTCTTTCTCAATACTCAATCTCTTCATGTTTGCTAGCAGATTGCAGTATCTTTCAATGATCTGCCTTGTGTTTTCATTCTTCAAACCACGAAACAGATCGAACTCTTTCTTCAGAAGTGACTTCTTGTTCTTTATCATTTCTTGACTACCAACAAATTTTGATCTTAAAGCTTTCCAAATCGAGTAGGAAGTTCCGTTATGTTGTAATAACACCAAGATGTCTTCTTTCACAGCTTGTTGTAGAAGACTCAGCATCATTTTCTCATCTTTGTATTTCTTTCTAGCATCGGCGGTTAGATCTTTAATCGGAACCACTTCTTCATCATCATTCGTCGGTCGAATATATTTTGTCTCGACACATTCCCACGCATCAAGAAAATTAGCTTGTACCCAATTCTCGAAACGACCTTCCCAACCTTTATATTCCTCAATGTTCATTAGTTTGGGCGGCTTTTGCATCGTCCCTGTTTCGTTTTCCATCAATGTGTTCTGTGTAATACTGATCGGGGTAACCGGGGTAGCAAACGCGTTGTAAAAATCTTCGTCCATTTTTCGGAATTCAAAAATTTCACACAACAGTGAATTCAAGCGAAATCACCAAGTTAATCACAGTTCAAGCGAAATCTTCTGTCAGGCCTTGAAGCGAAACTATCAACTCTTTGAAGCGAAATTGTTCAAGCGAAAATGTTAAGTAACAATTTCTGAAGTGAAAATTTTGAAGCGACAGCTCTGAAGCGAAATAGAATGCTATTTGAAGCGAAAACTAGGTGTCGCTTGTAATTTCAAGCGAAATCGAACACAGATCTCAAGCGAAATCTATGACATCATCAATAACGAACTGATTTTGGTCCAATTGAACGTGTAAATGACCAAATTACATTCTGAAACTTTCAAGGCTTTGTTAAAATATGTTTTCGCACAATTTGTGAGAATTTGAAGCTATTTTATCCGTAAAAAGTTGTTCGATTTGAAAAGAAGATGTAGAAAAACAGAATTTGTGGCTGAATTTGTATGAACTCTTCCTCCTTGGCTCTGATACCAATTGTAGGATCGGATTCCGACCTAAACGAGTCGTTTGGAAGAGTTCTAGTCCGTTTCAAAGGCGGAAACAGAGAAACGGATGGTAAAACAGCTTGTTTCACACTTAAATCCTCTTTTATATTGAATTGACACTGTTTACAATCGAAAGAAAAACCGGCAGTACCTCGGTATCTTGTTCTGGCAAACATTACAAATGACAAGTCAACAACACTATATATAGAGTTTAGATTTCGCTTGGACATGCTTCAAGCGAAATCTCATACTCATGATTTCGCTTGAACATGCTTCAAACGAAACCTAATTCTTTCAAGCGAAACTCTCAAACATGATTAGATTCGCACTGAACTTGAGACTCGACATAAGACGAAGACGACAGATGACTGCACCAACATAATTAACTGGTTCAGCTGTCACTCGACCGAATCTATGACTGTGGACATATCACTAGTTAGGCTCGCCCACCTAACAGTGATAAATCGTTAGTAGTAATGTGCACAAAACCCCCACATACTGCTAGTAATTAAAGATTAGCAAAGACTTAATCACTGCAAAGTATAACTGGAAAACATTTAGGGTTTTGTAAAACAATTTGATAAAAACAGAATGACTCACAAACTGTGAGAAAAGAGAATGGACTCACATTGCAAGTTTAACCGGACAGAATCTTGCCTACTGATTTAACCTCGTAACCTAATTTAAATAACAATGCATACGAAACTAGGTCAGTAACTTAATACAACATTTACGATAAGCTCATGAAATCAAAACCCTCACGACGAATGACAAAGTATAGCCCGAATTCGGGCAGCACTTAAACATCCATCGGATCCGTTTTAATCGATCGGACATTGTATCGTAGCAGTGATCGAGTTAATACCCTGTACTCGTAGCAGCGTTTTCCTACCTTAAACTTGATTTTCGAACAGAATAAGTGTGATTTTGAAAGTTTTCTCGAGCACAGACGATCAGGCCATGCACAGGCAATTTATAGCAAAATTTAAGGTTTTACGCGGCCCACGTAAACCTTAATAAGATCTTACACGGCCCGCGAGGGCCACCTAGTCTACAACTAGGGCTACCGTGTCATAGGTAGGGTTGCCACGTGTGTGACACGTGGCCCGGAACGCTTATCCGGTCAACTTTACTTTGACTCAGCCCGCGTAAGCCTAAGCTTACGTTTTACGCGGCCTGCGTGAAACTCAAAAAATCTTGTTTTCTTGGTTTTTCATGCACATTAGGGTTTCAGGGGTCCGGGTTTTCACTTACGAGTCATTTTGGGACATTTTTGCAGGTCCTTACATCCTCCCCACCTTATTTAAAATCTCGTCCTCGAGATTTACTGAAATAAGTGAGGATACTTTCGCTTCATTTTCGATTCCAGATCCCAGGTGTACTCATGTCCTTTTTTTGAATTCCACTTGACCTTGACCAGTACTAGTCTTTTGTGCTTGAGAAACTTGACCTTTATGTCTTCTATTTGTAGTGGTTTCTCAACAAATTTTAGCTTTTCATTTACCTCTATGTCTTGAAGAGGTATTACCAGGGATTCGTCAGATAGACATTTCTTGAGGTTAGATACATGAAATACGTCATGTACTCCGGCTAACTCTTCTGGTAGTTGTAAGCGATAGGCAACCGGTCCTATTCGCTGAATTACTGGGAATGGTCCTACGTATCTTGGACTTAGCTTTCCTTTCTTACCAAAGCGGACTACCCCTTTCCAAGGAGAAACTTTCAAGAGTACCTTGTCTCCAATCTGAAATTCCAACGGTTTGCGTCGATTGTCTGCATAACTTTTCTGACGATCTCGAGCCGTTTTCAGTCTTTCCTTGATTTGAGTTATCTTGTCAGTGGTTTCTTGTACGATTTCAGGACCTGATAATTGGCTTTCTCCTATTTCTGCCCAGCAAACTGGAGTTCTACACTTTCGTCCATACAGTGCTTCAAACGGGGCAGCTTCAATGCTTGCATGATAACTATTGTTATAGGAGAATTCAATTAAGGGTAGGAGGTCGTCCCAGTTTCCACCAATATCTATTACACATGCCCTGAGCGTGTCTTCCAGGGTTTGGATCGTCTTTTCACTTTGTCCGTCTGTTTGGGGATGGTATGCAGTAATTAAGTTCAGCCTAATCCCCATGGCTTCTTGGAAACTTGTTCAGAAATGTGAAGTAAAACGATTATCCCTATCTGATACAATGGAGAGTGGGACTCCATGTAAGGATACTACCTCGTCTACGTATAACTTGGCTAATCTTTCCATGCTAAAGGTTTCCTTCATGGGTAAGAAATGAGCTAATTTGTTTAATCGATCCACAATTACCCAAATCGCGTCGTTACCTCTTCTGGTTTTGGGCAACTTAGTAACGAAATCCATGGTTATTAGTTCCCATTTCCAAACAGGCATTTCTAACTGTTGAAGTAACCCTGAAGGTTTCTGGTGTTCTGCCTTCACTTGCGAACAGGTTAGACACTTAGATACATATCTAGCTATGTCCTTTTTCATTCCTATCCACCAGAAATTATTTCTTAAATCTTGGTACATCTTATTGTTTCCAGGGTGCATAGTATACCGAGATTTATGGGCTTCTTCTAAAATTTTGTTCCTTAAATTTCCTTGTTTAGGTACCCAAATCCTTTTCTTGTGGAATCTCCAAATTCCATCAGTTCCCTGCTCTAATTCCTTTATCCTTCCTTTCATTCCTTCAGCATCATCCTTGATTGTTGTATCCTGAATGTTCCTCAATTGTTCCATTAAATCTACTTGAAGATTTAATCTAAGAGCACGAACTCGCTTTTGCTTTTTATGATACTTACGACTTAGGGCATCTGCGACTACATTTGCTTTTCCTTCGTGATATTGAATATCACAGTCATAATCACTTAAAATTTCCATCCATCTCCGTTGTCTCATGTTTAATTCTCTTTGCCCAAATATATATCTTAAGCTCTTATGATCTGTATAAACAGTAAACTTACTTCCATACAGATAGTGCCTCCAAATCTTAAGGGCAAAAATTATTGCTCCTAATTCTAAATCATGTGTTATATAATTTTCTTCGTGCTTCTTCAATTGTCTTGAGGCATACGCAATTACCTTTTTGCGCTGCATCAACACACATCCTAATCCTAGCTTAGAAGCATCACAATAAACTTCAAAATCTTCTGTCCCTTTTGGTAAGGCTAGAATTGGGGCATTTGTTAACTTTTGCTTTAAAACCTTAAAAGCCTCTTCTTGCCTAGGTCCCCACTCAAACTTCACTGCTTTACAGGTTAGCTTAGTCAATGGCACAGCTATCTTAGAAAAATCCTTAATGAATCGTCTATAGTATCCGGCTAACCCTAGAAAACTTCTAACTTCCATAGCTGATTGCGGGACCTTCCATTTGGTGATTGCTTCTATTTTGGAGGGATCTACGTGAATACCTTCGTGATTCACCATATGTCCTAAAAATTGCACCTCCTGGAACCAAAATTCACACTTTGAGAATTTGGCGTAAAGCTTCTCTTTTCTTAACAAAGTTAAGAGTGCATGTAAATGTTCACAATGCTCGTCTTGGCTTTTAGAATAAATAAGTATATCGTCAATGAAGACAATTACGAATTTATCCAAATACGGTTTACAGATCTTATTCATCATATCCATAAATGCTACAGGAGCATTTGTTAGTCCAAATGGCATAACTGTAAACTCGTAGTGACCATACCTAGTCCTGAAAGCGGTTTTAGGTATGTCTTCTTCTTGTACCTTCAACTGATGGTATCCAGAGCGTAAATCCATCTTAGAAAAATATCTAGCTCCCTGAAGTTGATCAAAAAGATCATCAATCCTAGGTAATGGGTATCGATTCTTAATTGTAACTTTATTCAATTCCCTGTAATCGATACACATTCGCATCGAACCATCCTTCTTTTTCACAAACAACACTGGTGCTCCCCAAGGGGATGAACTAGGTTGTATAAATCCTTTGCTTAATAATTCATCTAACTGCTTTTTCAATTCTAACATTTCGGTGGGCGCTAACCGATAAGGAGCCTTAGCTATCGGTGTAGTTCCAGGAATTAGATGAATTCTAAATTCTACTTCCCTATCGGGTGGTAATCCAGGTAGTTCTTCTGGGAATATATCCGGGTATTCTGATACTACCGGAATGTCCTTAAGTTCTTTACTTTTGGTATTAATAACTACCGAAACCATATATGCTATTCCTTGTTTTCTTGAATAACTGGTCACTTTCATTACTGAAATGAATTTCATTGGCTTTCGTGGCTTATCTCCTGAAACCATAATTATTCCTCATGTAGGTGTATGAATTTCTATGGAATTCTTATCACAGATGATTCGAGCATGGTTGGCTACTAACCAATCCATTCCTAACACAACATCGAATCCAGCTAAATTCATAGGTAACAGGTTTGCAAAAAATTTATGACCTGAAAGTTCTATCTTACCTTCCTGCAATACTTGATCTATGCTAACAGAGTTACCGTCTACTGTTTCTACTGTATATATCTGCCTAAGTTTGGTTAAAGGTAGATTAAGAGCTTGACAGAACGAAGTATTTATAACACTTTGGTTTGCACTAGAGTCAAATAATACTTTCGCATAAATGTTGTGAACTAAGAACGTACCCGCTATTACATCCGGAATCAGATCTGCTTCTTGGGTCGTCAGCTGAAAAGCTCTTGCATTTTTCTTAGTAGTTCCTTCGACAGGTTTGGCTTTATTGTCAGCTGGTTTGACCAATTTAGGGCATTCTGGTCTGAAATGCCCAGCTTCTCCACAGTTATAGCAGACCTTTGATTTCTTCTTGCATTCCTCCTCCCGATGGCCCAGAATTTTGTAGAAATTACAACTTTCTCTACATTTTCCAAAATGTTTTTTTTGCAATTCCCGCAAAATGGCAGGGTGGAAGAGGACCCAGTTCCCTTTTTCTTGAAGTTACTATTATTACCCACACGAAATCCTTGGGTAATCTTTTGGGCTAATTCCTTTTTCCTGTTTTCATCTCGCGTACGCACCAGCCCGTCAGTCAGGGTGTTGGCTAATTCTACCACATCGTCAATTGTGCGAGGTCTCGCAGCTTTGACGATATCCCAAATCTCGCTACTTAAAGCCCAAATATAGCGAGATATAAGTACCGGTTCTGGCGAAGCCCAGCTGTAGGCGATCGTATCATGTTGGAAGTCTCACCCAGGGAGGGCGTGATACGCTTTGAGAAGTGTGGCAAGCTTACTTTACGTTACGCAGGGCCATTCAAAACTCTGGAAACGAATCGGTAAACTGGCCTATAAGCTTAAGTTACCTGGTAAATTGAGTAACGTTCACAATAACACTTATGTCTCGAATCTAATGAAGTGTTTGTACGATGAAACACATGTGATACCCTTACTGGAGCCTCAGGTTGACAACAAGTTGCAGTTGTCAAGGAATCTACTGAAATCATGGACCAAGACATCAAGATTCATTAGCATAGTCGAATTCGAATCGTGAGAGTTCGTTGGAACTCAAGACGTGGACCGGAGTTCACGTGGGAACGCAATGATTGGAGTAAACCGTGACAACCCTCACAATTACAGGTATCCGTACAATTAATTAAATTTAATTATGTGCTTAATGACTGTGCTTGATTACAACTGACAACTTGAACTGCTTTATGATTTTTGTATCATACATACATATGCATCACATTTCATACCGTCACTCCATTTATTACATACAAACATTAGTGACACACTTGATGCACAAAGCACAGTTAGCACACTGAGCGGATAATTCGGAAACATGCTGACAATGCCAGCACATGGACAGACAATGTTTTGAGGCCCAGTATGGGCCAGGGACAAGGTACTACACTAGTATGGAGTGTAGGGAAGTGAGGACCATAAAACTGCGTCACTAGGTGATAGTTAAAGTGCCGGGAAGTGCCAAAAACACACTTTAAGTGCAGAATTCTGCATTTTTCAGCAAAAATTCAGCATTTAACATGCTAGTAAAATGTCAAAAATATGGCAGAATGGTCCTGTATGCTTTCCAAAGTGCCGGGATTTAATTGTGTTACAAAAATATATATAAAAGACACTTTACGGAATAATTAAACACTTTAACGGAACGGTATCCAACCGAACAACCGGACATTACCCGCGACACCAAATTTTTGCCAAACACATTGTTTAATTATTTCTTGGCTAGAGCTTGCCAAAATATGTGAAGTAATCTTTAAAAGCATGGCTCCTAGATCACAACCTTACTTCACAAATTCACTCTCTCACTCACTCCCTGTCTCCCTCCTCTCGGCTCACACCCAACCGCCACCATCACCACCATTTCACCACCCCATTCATCCATTATCAAGTTCCATTCAAGCTTAGAAGGTGATTTAAGGAAGTTGCAACTTGTGGAGCTTCAAAAGGACCTTGTTTCTTGCTTTTTCATCATCATTCTTCATCATCTTTTTCACTAGAGAACATCCTAGCCTTTGTTTAGTAGTAAGTTCTTGTTAAACTTTTGTGCACCTTACTTTTATGGCTAAAAATTATAGTATGATATGTATGTTTAAAACACTAAAGAACAAGAAATAAGAAGATGAACATGAAGCTTTACATAAAAATGAAACATAAAGAAATGTTGTAGTAGGATGTTGTTATGTATGTATTGTTGAATTCTTGTTGATTATTGGTTATGTGGTGTTAATCACCATAAGAATCTTGTTAGATGATGTTTAAAAATATGATTTAACAAGCCTAGAAGGTGATTATATGTTACATAGAATGATCATCTTCTAGTTTAAACATGAACTTGGAAGAAAATAATTTTTCTTGAAATATAATTAAACAAGTAAGATGATGATCATGTGAATCCAAGTTTTATAAAAGATTTTTGTAAACAAACCAAGTTAGAGAATCGGTTGTTGGAAGATCATGATTTTTACACACACTTACACCATTTGTGAACAGGAAATAAGTGTGAAAACATTTTATTTACATGAAGAGTTCAAAAGATTAATTTTTGTAAAAATTGTTTACAAGTTGTAAACACTAAACTTTTGTAAGAAAATGATTTTTAAAGAAATAATTACGCTTTGGAAGGTAACTAAGTCCACTAAAAGCCTTACCGAGTTACTACGCGTTTTTACCAAAAAAACCAAGTTCATGTTATTATGTAAAGTGCATTGTTTTTGCACTTGGTTAGTGTAACGTTGTTTAATAAATTGTTGTTGATTGATTGAATGAATTTTTGAAAAGAAAATGATATGCTAATAAGCATGGACACCTCCGTTTACAAAGGAAACTCTGGCGAAATTTTCTAAAAATTCCAACACTTAGAAAATATTTTTCCAAACAAGTGTTACAAGTATATTTTATAACTTGTGTTTCGAATATAAACTTCGCCATAATTTTTGTAACAAAATACAAGTATCGGAGGTTGGTTTTCGTAAATAAAAGCGGATAAATATATATTTAGAATATATATTTCATACTAAAACGCTTGTGTGGTTATTTGTTCATTTGGGAACTAGTTATATTATTTAGGACAAAATAATGTAACTTAGCAAAATACCATCACATTTATAAATACGGAAAATACGTTTACGAATATATTTTGGGGTAAACATTATTTGGATACAAAGAATGAAAATATATATTTTGGGACATATTATTTTTGATAAATAAATTATTATATATTTTCTAGAGTGGGACTTAAAAATATATAATGTCAAGATGTGAAATCACAAAAATACATGTATAAATACCCCCCATCCGTGGGAAGGGAATACGCACATAAAAATACTTGAGAAGTATGAATACGGAATAGTTGCCTAACTATTATCTCAAGACCTAAAAATATAATGTAAGTTAAAATAATTATTATTTTAACAATAAGTTGTAACTTGGAATAATATCGAAGTATCGTAACTCAAACGTAAATACAAAGGCAAGGCACGGCCCGATCATCTAATAGACATTAGTACGTTGTAGGTTGTCGGGTAGCTGATCAAGTTTGAGTTGACGTTATGATACAGGAGACGCAATACAGTGAGTTCATGTCCCCCTTTTTCTTTTAACTGTTTTCAGTTTTATACTTCGGGGGTAGAATACATGTTACAATTATTACAGACATTTTATACATGGTATGGTGAGCTTAAGGAGGGCATACTACTTAGATCATGTGAGTGACAGGCGCGTAACTTAAGGCCATTAATCCTCGTCGTAGGACCGAGGGACATGAGTGATAGATCTATTTGGGTGTAGCGAGCCCACACCCATGAGGTCAGGGTGACCCATAGTGGTGACTGTGTCTTACAGCCGAAGCTTGGTATAAATTTGCTAGGTTTGAGTACTTCCTGCATCACTTCACACATACCAGTGGCTTTGCATCCCATTGGTGATCTCTCTTTCCTTAATGCTACATACCAGGGACTTTCATACATACACTGTTTACAAAGGTTTATACATACTCACATACACATGAACTCGCTCAACTTTTGTTGATTTTTCAAACTACATGTATTTCAGGGAATTGATTGGATCTGGCGGGTGATGCACGTTAAGCTGCGTATTAAGTAAAAGATGTCATCCAGGGGTGTAGGGTTTGGGAGGTGTAACCCTTGCCTGGACGGGCCACATGTCTCCAAACCTCGTTTTACTTAAGGTCTTTTGTTGAGTCCATTGGGAACTCATTTTTAAACAAGTCATGGTTGTAATTTATTTTGGGTTGATGATTCAAGACAATTGTTATGGTATTTTCTAACTTTATTAATGGATGAGCATCTTGTGTTTTTATCATATAGCATTGTTATGATTGTTGCTATGGTATTAAGAAGTCACACCAACTAAACCCACGTTTCCACAAAAGCCAGGGTGTGACAGCTTGGTATCAAAGCCTCGATCATAGCGAACTAGGATTCATTCTCGAGTCTAGACTATGATCACTAGGGCTCTCACGAAAATGTTTTCAAAGATTTTTATATTGCATACACTAAAAGTCCAGATCCGGGGCACAAACATTTTTACAAACGAAAGGCACAAATACATTGTACAAAATTCATAATTCAGTCTTAGAGACTGAGGGAGTTCAGTCTTAGAGACTGAGGGAGTTCAGCCTTAGAGGCTGGGGAGGTTCAGTCTTAGAGACTGAGGGGTTCAATCTTAGAGATTGGGGAGAATTTAGTCTTAGAGACTGGGAGTTGGTCTTAGAGACCAGGGATTTAGTCTTAGAGACTGGTAGGTTGGTCTAAGAGACCAGGGAGTTGGTCTTAGAGACCAGGGAATATAGTCTGGGGAGGACTAGGAGGAATACTTGCTTGCATTGTTGTGACTTATATGCTTACTTGACTATTATTGATGTATGTGCGCATCTTGTGGTTGTGTTATTACAAACGCTATGTCTTCGTCGAGTAGAGTTTCTGACCCCGTGGCACCAGACGACCCGATGCACACAACTTCTGATATCATTGGCGAATTTCAGGACGAAATTCCCTTTCAAGTTGGTGATGATGTGGTACCCACGGAAAATCCACAGTCATCCTGAGTTAACATCTTGCTATTTTGGGTTACTTATCAAATTTCGGGACGAAATTTCTTTCAAGTTGGGGATGATGTGACAACCCGAAAATTCAAGATCCTTGTCTACACTGAGGAGATTGTATCTGATCAGTCTGGTACTAATTCTTTTGAGTCAGTATCATCTTCCACTTTGCACGCCGTCGGATTGCGTCGATATCCTACTGACTCCAACTCCGATACAGCTATGTCAGCTGTACCTGGTTCACCCCACGAGTTTGAGTTTGATCCTGAGTTCGAGGATGAGTTCGATCCAGTTTTTCCTATTGATTTTGATCCCAATCACGAGATCGAGTTTATTCATGATGACCAGCCCTTGGAGGCACCAGTAGTTCCTATTGATCAGCTTTTTGATGTACCTGCCGACTTTGATATGGCCTTTGCTGACCCTGAGCCTATCATGGCACTAGAGCCTGTTGTTGCTCATGACCCTGTACCTGTGCACGACCATGTTCTTGATGATGCTCCAGTCGTTGCACCGCCTGTTGTAGATGCACCAGCCATTGCACCACCTATTGTTGATATTCCCATTGTGGCACCGCCAGTGGTGGATGTTCCTGTTACTGATGCACCTATGCCCGATCCTGTGCCGGCGTTTGTTGACCGCACCTTTTGCCACTCACATAGATCCTCTTTATACTGACACCCGTAATGGGTGGATCGAGGATGATGAGGACTACCCTCCGTTTGTGTTACCAGTCACTCCTCCGGTGGCACCTGTTTCCGCACCTGTTGATGTTCCATTGTTCCACCCACACATCTCTGATGTCCATCGCACCGACCTTCCTATTACTTTCCTCCAGGACATTCCTCCACCTCATCCTGGGAGGGTTCGTCAAGTTAGCCTTTTGGTCACGTACCTTTTATATCAGGAGCCGACCGGTCTATGCCACAGTTTCCTCATTCTACTTTTGTTCCACCTATGTCGTCAGCAGTACCATTCACGTCTCAGTTTCCTCACACTGCACCATCTTTTGTACCTTCGGGCGAGCCGTTTCTGTGGTCTTCGCCCCATGTTATGCCATTATCAGACCCGTATCACCCTTTTCATGTGGGGTACACGACAGACGACATACTTATCTCTCTACAGATACAGCAGGAGGCACTGAGCCGGAGAGTTCTTGAGTTGGAGAGGATTCCACGCCCTCCCCCGTGCCATTGTCAGTCACCTTTTTCTACACCACCAGCTCCTCTTCCACTACCCCCGGACTCTGACGTCCGCTTCCTTACACCTGAGCAGCAGATTGCGTACTTGCTGCAAGTTGTCCACGCACTGGAGGAGGATTGGGTGCTCATGCGCCGTTTGCTTTTCTCTTTTCCTCCACCTCCTCCTCCGCCATCAGCGTAGCTATATTTTTGGTCTGTTGCAGGTAGTGTTACTTTTGGTGAGAAGACAGCGATTGAGCCGACTACACAGAATTTTGAAGACCGCATTTTGACATGATGACTTTTGATATCTGATTTTTGGTTGTTGTATATGACTAGATAGTTCAGACAGGGGTGATGTGGCCCCTAGTCGTTTTTTATGAACGATACAGTTATAAAACTTGTAAACATTGTATTGTGGTCTTGATTTTTATAATAGCTCAATCGCAGTATTCTCATTATATGCGTTGTTGAATTCTTTGTTTTATAATATAACATGGGATGTCATGTGTTATTGTGTGGATAAATGTTATTACATACGCATATTACTTACTTACTATACTTACTATGACCTGACCAATAAGATCTTCTTTTAGAAGATGCCTCCACGAAGAGCTGTACGTTTGCCCACAACAGAGGCGGAGTTACAGGAACAAATTTCTAAAGCAATAGCAGACTATGAGGCTTCGTGCGGCAAAACTAGTGGGAATAACCCAAGAAACAACAACCCACCGCATGGTAATGTTTAAGTCACTGAGACACATTACCTTACAGTTGGACATTCCAGATGCAATTGCTAATTTTTCCTGTGAATAACATTGCTTGTACAGGCTTTACTTTTAAGCAGTTCATAGATTGTAAACCGCTTAACTTTGATGGCACTGGAGGTGCTATTGCATTTGTCAGGTGGGCAGAAAAGACCGATTCGGTGCTAAGGATGAGCAAGTGCGCACCGGATCAGCAAGTTACCTACATCTCTGGTCTATTCATAGATGGAACGTTGTCGTGGTGGAATCTCCAGGTCCAAACCCTGGGAGAGGCAGCAGCTTACGCACTGACGTGGAACGAGCTGAAGGAGCTCATGAGAAAGAAATAATGCTCCAGAGCGGAGATCCAGAAATTAGAAACTGAATTCTGGAATCTTAAAATGGATGGGCCGAAGATCGCCGAGTATGTTCAGAGGTTTCATGATTTGTCCCATGTGGTACCTTATATGATTACGCATGAATTCAAACGCGTGGAGCGTTTCATCTGGGGATTAGCACCCCAGATCATGAGCATGGTAACATCTTCAAAACCGGCAACGATTACTGAAGCTATAGACCTAAGCATGTCTCTGCCTGAGGAAGCTATTAGGCTCGACAAGTTTTCAATTTCTGAGCCGAAAAAGAAAGAAACGCATGTTGAATCCTCGGGAGAGAACAAACGAAAGTTCTCCAATTTTAAAATGGGTACCAGCAGCGCCAGCAGGAAGAAGGAGGCAAACCCACCAGTAAGACTGGTGCTGAAATCAAAGGAAGAGGGTATATGGGCACTCTGCCCATGTGTAATGTTTGCCAGCGCCATCATTCCGGCCGGTGCAATGTTAGGAAATGTGAATCCTGTGGAAGGATGGGTCACTTAAAAGACAATTGTTGGGTTGGTACTGGCCGTGGTGGCAAAAGGGGATTTGGTAATAACAACCGCGGAGGAAATGGAAATGGGAACCGTTCGCAGGGAAATAATGGAGGAAATGGAAACCGTGGTAATTTTGCGAATCAAGCTGGGAGTGGGAATCACAACCGGAACAATGCTCAAGGTGGTAGTGGGGATGGTCGAGGACCAGGTTGTTTTAACTGCAGAGACATCGGGCATTTCAAACGTGAATGCCCAAAACTCAATCAGGCTCGTGGAAGGGTATTCAACATTGGAGCAAGGGAAGCACGCCAGGACCCGAATGTTGTCACTGGTACGTCCCCTATAAATCAACGCTTTGCATCTGTTCTATTTGACACTGGTGCCGACTATAGTTTTGTATCGCTAGAATTTAAGAATATGCTTGGGTTAACTGCTAGTAAGTTAGATATTCCTTACTCAATTGAACTGGCTAATGGAAAGCTAGTGGAAACAAATGAAGTCGTCAGGGGTTGCATGATAGAGTTGGGAGAACGCGAGTTTACACTGGATCTACTACCAGTAGAGTTGGGAAGCTTCGACGTGGTAGTAGGGATGGATTGGTTGTCAAGCAACAGAGCTGAAATTATATACCACGAGAAGACCATTCGTATCCCAATGGCGGATGGAGAAATGATTGTGGTACACGGAGAGAAGCGTGATACGCCTTTAAGGATCATTAGCTGTCTAAAAGCTAGAAAATGTTTGAAGAAGGGATGTGTTGCCTTCTTGACACATATCATAGATAAGGAAGCTGCTGAGCCGAAACTAGGAGATATTCCAGTCGTTAAGGAGTATCCTGAAGTCTTTCCAGAAGACTTGCCAGGATTGCTGCCTCAAAGACAAGTCGAGTTTCATATTGACTTAATTCCAGCGCCGCGCCTGTAGCTAAGGCACCCTATCGACTTGCGCCTTAAAAAATGCAGGAGTTGTCGACGCAACTTCAGGAGTTGTTAGACAAGGGATTTATCCGACCAAGCTTCTCGCCTTGGGGAGCTCCAGTTTTGTTCGTTAAGAAGAAAGATGGTAGTTTTCGCATGTGTATCGACTACCGGGAGTTGAACAAGTTGACAATCAAGAACATATATCCTTTGCCAAGGATCGATGACCTGTTCGATCATTTACAAGGTTCAAGTTTTTATTCAAAGATCGACCTTCGATCAGGATATCATCAGTTAAGGATACAAGTGGAAAGTATCCCAAAGACGGCCTTTAGGACTCGCTATGGGCATTACGAGTTCCTGGTTATGTCGTTCGGGTTGACAAACGCACCAGCGGTATTCATGGATTTGATGAACAGAGTCTGCAAGCCCTACCTTGATAAGTTTGTGATCGTGTTCATTGATGACATCTTGATCTACTCAAAAACAAAAGAAGAACATGAGCATCATCTAAGAGCTATCTTAGAGCTGCTTAGGAAGGAGAAGTTATACGCGAAGTTCTCGAAGTGCGAGTTCTGGTTACGGGAAGTTCAGTTTCTTGGTCACATGGTTAATGGAAACGGGATTCAGGTGGATCCCACAAAGATCGAGGCAATCAAGAACTGGGAAACTCCAAAGACGCCAACCGAGATTCGACAATTTCTAGGTTTGGCTGGGTATTACCGCAGATTTATTGAGGATTTCTCAAAAATCGCTCAACCTCTGACTGCTCTCACACAGAAGGATAAAAAGTTTGATTGGGGAGACAAACAAGAAGAGGCATTTCAGTTATTGAAGAACAAACTTTGTGACGCACCGATTTTATCTCTACCCGAAGGCACGGAAGACTTCGTGGTATATTGCGACGCCTCACGCCAAGGTTTAGGCTGTGTGTTGATGCAGCGACAGAAAGTTATAGCCTATGCTTCACGACAGCTGAAGTTTCATGAGAAAAACTATACCACACATGATTTGGAATTAGGCGCGGTGGTATTTGCCTTGAAGATTTGGCGACATTATTTGTACGGCACGCGGTGTACAATCTTCACTGATCACAAGAGTCTGCAACATATCTTTGATCAAAAAGAGCTTAACATGAGACAAAGACGCTGGGTTAAATTATTGAACGACTATGATTGTGAGATCCAGTATCACCCAGGGAAGGTGAATGTGGTCGCCGATGCCCTAAGTCGGAAGGAAAGGATCAAGCCCATAAGGGTTAGGGCATTAGAGATGATTGTTCAAATGGACCTCTCATTGCGCATTCGTGCCACACAGAGAGAAGCACTCAAGGAAAGGAATATTGAGAATGAGTATCTCCGTGGGATGGAGAAGCAGTTGGTACCAAACGAGGAAGGAACTTTGTGCTTCATGAAACGAATTTGGGTTCCTTTGTTTGTTGGTTTGAGAAATGTTATTTTTGATGAGGCTCACAAGTCACGGTACTCAATTCATCTAGGAGCGGATAAGATGTACCAAGATCTTAAGGATTTCTATTGGTGGCCAAGGATGAAAGGCGATGTTGCAATATATGTTGGCAAATGTTTAACTTGCGCCGAGGTAAAAGCCGAATACCAGAAACTTTCAGGTCTTCTGCAGCAACCTGCAATACCCCAATGAAAATGGGAACAGATTTCAATGGACTTCATAACGAAACTGCCAAGGACACCCAAGGGCCATGATACAATTTGGGTAATAGTAGACCGTCTAACGAAGTCTGCGCACTTTTTGCCAATCAAGGAAAAAGACAACACGAGTAAACTTGCTGAAATATACATGAGGGAGATTGTTGCACGACATGGAGTGCCTCTCTCAATTATCTCTGATAGAGATGGACGCTTCGTGTCAAGGATTTGGCAATCCTTTCAAGAAGCTTTTGGTTCTCAGTTGAATCAGAGTACTGCTTTTCACCCGCAAACGGACGGACAGAGCGAGCTAACAATTCAAACGTTGGAAGACATGTTGCGAGCTTGCGTAATGGATTTAGGTGGAAGTTGGGACACTCACCTACCATTGGTTGAATTTTCATACAATAATAGTTACCATGCAAGTATTCAAGCCGCACCGTTCGAAGCTCTCTATGGGCGTAAGTGTCGATCACCGATTTGTTGGGCTGACGCGGGTGATAGACAACTAGTTGGTCCGGAATTGGTCCAGGAAACGACAGACAAGATTGCACAGATCCGAGAATGCATCAAAGCGGCTCGTGATCGTCAAAAGTGTTATGCGGATCAAAGGAGGAAACCTCTGGAATTTGAGGTGGGAGATATGGTATTGTTGAAGGTTTCACCCTGGAAGGGTGTGGCACGCTTTGGGAAGCGTGGGAAGTTGAACCCCAGGTACATTGGTCCATTCAAAATCCTGCAAAGGATTGGGCTCGTAGCATACAAGTTGGACCTACCCGTTGAACTAAATGGCGTTCATGATACATTCCATGTATCAAACCTGAAAAAGAGTCCAACTCAAGAAACCGTGGTCATTCCTACCGACGAAATTCATGTTGACGACACACTCCACTTTATTGAAGAACCAGTTGAGGTTACGGATTGGAAAGTTAACAAAACACGCAGGAGTAGTGTCAAGCTCGTCAAGGTTCGATGGAATGCACGACATGGCCCATAATTCACATGGGAACGTGAGGATCGAATGAAGGAAAAGTACCCACATTTATTCCCTAAGACCCCTGCAACTAGAAGCAGAACCTAAAATTTTGGGACGAAATTTTCTTAACGGGGGAGAATGTGACAACCCTCACAATTATAGGTATCCGTACAATTAATTAATTTTAATTATGTGCTTAATGACTGTGCTTGATTACAACTGACAACTTGAACTGCTTTATGATTTTTGTATCATACATACATATGCATCACATTTCATACCGTCACTCCATTTATTACATACAAACATTAGTGACACACTTGATGCACAAAGCACAGTTAGCACACTGAGCGGATAATTCGGAAACATGCTGACAATGCCAGCACATGGACAGACAATGTTTTGAGGCCCAGTATGGGCCAGGACAAGGTACTACACTAGTATGGAGTGTAGGGAAGTGAGGACCATAAAACTGCGTCACTAGGTGATAGTTAAAGTGCCGGGAAGTGCCAAAAACACACTTTAAGTGCAGAATTCTGCATTTTTCAGCAAAAATTCAGCATTTAACATGCTAGTAAAATGTCAAAAATATGGCAGAATGGTCCTGTATGCTTTCCTAAGTGCCGGGAATTAATTGTGTTACAAAAATATATATATAAGACACTTTACGGAATAATTAAACACTTTAACGGAACGGTATCCAACCGAACAACCGGACATTACCTGGGACACCAAATTTTTGCCAAACACATTGTTTAATTATTTCTTGGCTAGTCATGATTCCCGTTTACCATAACACCCACTAAAATATCCACTAGCTATATATGTAACTAAATACTTGGAAACTAACTATCTTTTACCCACTTTCATCAAAATTTTACATCCAACCCCCCCTAAACCGATTTCGGTCCCTTATGAACCCACCCCAAAATTTACACCATACTCTCAATCTTGTGCAAGATTATATCCTATTATTTTATTAGATTATTTACTTGTAGAGCTTGCCAAAATATGTGAAGTAATCTTTAAAAGCATGGCTCCTAGATCACAACCTTACTTCACAAATTCACTCTCTCACTCACTCCCTCTCTCCCTCCTCTCGGCTCACACCCAACCGCCACCATCACCACCATTTCACCACCCCATTCATCCATTATCAAGTTCCATTCAAGCTTAGAAGGAGATTTAAGGAAGTTGCAACTTGTGGAGCTTCAAAAGGACCTTGTTTCTTGCTTTTTCATCATCATTCTTCATCATCTTTTTCACTAGAGAACATCCCTACATACCAGGTACTTTCATACATACACCGTTTACAAAGGTTTATACATACTCACATACACATGAACTCGCTCAACTTTTGTTGATTTTTCAAACTACATGTATTTCAGGGAATTGATTGGATCTGGCGGGTGATGCACGTTAAGCTGCGTATTAAATAAAAGATGTCATCCAGGGGTGTAGGGTTTGGGAGGTGTAACCCTTGCCTGGACGGGTCACATGTCTCCAAACCTCGTTTTACTTAAGGTCTTTTGTTGAGTCCATTGGGAACTCATTTTTAAACAAGTCATGGTTGTAATTTATTTTGGGTTGATGATTCAAGACAATTGTTATGGTATTTTCTAACTTTATTAATGGATGAGCATCTTGTGTTTTTATCATATAGCATTGTTATGATTGTTGCTATGGTATTAAGAAGTCACACCAACTAAACCCACGCTTCCACAAAAGCCAGGGTGTGACAGCTTTGTATCAGAGCCTCGATCATAGCAAACTAGGATTCATTCTCGAGTCTAGACTATGATCACTAGGGCTCTCACGAAAATGTTTTCAAACATTTTTATATTGCATACACTAAAAGTCCAGATCCAGGGCACAAACATTTTACAAACGAAAGGCACAAATACATTGTACAAAATTCATAATTCAGTCTTAGAGACTGAGGGAGTTCAGCCTTAGAGGCTGGGGAGGTTCAGTCTTAGAGACTGAGGGGTTCAATCTTAGAGATTGGGGAGAATTTAGTCTTAAAGACTAGGAGTTGGTCTTAGAGACCAGGGATTTAGTCTTAGAGACTGGGAGGTTGGTCTAAGAGACCAGGGAGTTGGTCATAGAGACCAGGGAGTTGGTCATAGAGACCAGGGAATATAGTCTGGGGAGGACTAGGAGGATTACTTGCTTGCATTGTTATGACTTATATGCTTACTTGATTATTATTAATGTATGTGCGCATCTTGTGGTTGTGTTATTACAGACGCTATGTCTTTGTCGAGTGGAGTTTCTGACCCCGTGGCACCAGACGACCCGATGCACACAACTTCTGATATCATTGGCGAATTTCGGGACGAAATTCCCTTTCAAGTTGGTGATGATGTGGTACCCGCGGAAAATCCACAGTCATCCTGAGTTAACATCTTGCCGTTTTGGGTTACTTATCAAATTTCGGGACGAAATTTCTTTCAAGTTGGGGATGATGTGACAACCCGAAAATTCAAGATCCTTGTCTACGCTTCACTTGTTTCGCAATCTTGTCTTGACAATTCGTTTCATAGCATAACATGTGTATTTTGTGTGATTGATTAAAATATTTTGTTGGTTAATCGAGTTAATGTGTGATGATTCATTGTTTAATGGTTGATAAAAACCTTAGGCGACGAAAAACGGATCTTTCATCACCTCACCTCTCGACGAAAAATGGATCTTTCGTCATCACACTCTTCGGCGAAGAATGGGTTCTTCGCCAAGAGGTATTTCGTCGAGGACATTATTCGCCGAGTTGGGATTGTGGCCCAAACAGTTACGACACGGCCTGGGTGCATTATATTTACACACACGGGTACGAGAGGTTGTTATCAAAACCCTACTTTGCTTCCCTCTCCCTCTCGTCGGCTGTTACTGTAATCTCGAAGTCGTTGTGCATCAATCAAATCAATCTATCCAATCCCATGGTTAGTGTTCATCATTGTAGAACTAAGATGTTGATGTTGTGTTTGTATGTGAAGTTAGGGTTCATCGATAGGCGAATGATTACGGTGCTCGTTCATGTTGGTCTTATTGGTTAAGAAACTTGTAGTTGATCATTATATGTACCTGATCCTGGTTTCATAATTACCTGATGTGTTTCTTGATTAACAGTGATGATTATATGATAAGTTGTTTACTAGATTTGGGTAATAATGTATGGTAAAACTGTATGTTCCGGATAAATTGTTAAACGGTAAATGATTGGTGTAATTAGGGTTCTTGATCTTGATTAGAAAACGTCATTTGTTCTGTTTGAGAAACTGTCAAAGTGTTAGCATGCATTGCGGCGCGGATTAAGGAAAACTGTAACTGACTGTATGTGCAGCGACGAAGGACATCCCGACGAAAGACATGGTCTTTCGTCGACCAGACTTCGACGAAACACTAGAGTTTTTCGTCACCTGCATTCTTGGCAAAGAACAGTCTTTCGTCATTAGGGTCTTTCGCCAGGAAGGCATTCCACGAAAAACTGGTCTTTCATGGAGTTACTGCAATTGTGTAAATGGACTGAATAGTTGAACAGTGTTGATGCATGTAATGATGAATAGTTTTGTTTAAACAACTACGTGTATTTCATGTTAGCAATAGCAATTAGAAATGAGGAACTGGCTTTACTCATGTAAATAGCAAATTCATCGTTAAATGTTAAATATATGACTTGCACATGGGATGTGGGTTTATACAAAAACTGAGTACTTGCTACATGTTGTCAGTGATCTTTGTGATAGATGTAAATTGTGTGAGATAAGTCACTTGATTGATTGTGAAACTGATGTTAGTGGTAGCCATTGTTGGGAACATGAATTTGTGCTATAAACTTGAATGAAATCCAAACACTTGTTATGTATGGCATTACGTGTGACTTGTTGAATACGTGAATTGGGTATGTGTTTATGTAACTGATTTCATTGGTAACCATGGTAGGGTTGGTGACTAACTGGAACGGGTAACATTATATACCGAGCAAACCTAAGGTGAGTTCACTGCTCTTTTTCCAAGCATGCGTCCCGGGGAGGGACATCTGGTAAACGTTCCAGGGAGGAATGTCGGGTTATTGGGATGTTGGTTAATACACTCATATCTATCACTTAAGTCCCTTCTACCGATTGTTGTCGGGGAGGCAACGGGGTATTAGTTAATAGCGCTATTTAGGTTTGGCACCCTCACACCGCACCGGGGGGGTCGGGAGTGAACTAATGACCCCAGTCTTGACCATTGCTTTGATAGAGGCATTGGGGAATAGGGAAAATAATCTGGAGCCATCAGCGGTAATCGAGTTATTAACAAGATCAATCTCTGAAATGTTTTAAACTCATATCTGGTAACTAAACGTGTTAACAAACTTTGAACTCACCAGCGTCGTCTGATACACTTGTCTGCATGTTTGCAGGTCTATAGGGTTATGTCATTGGAACTTGCTGTCTGGGGGGCTGGAGTGGTCATGGGTCGAGATACATGGAATCGCAAGACAAGTTTAATGGTTTTCGTACATGTGGTTATGAAACACTTAACAAATGATTTATGCTTCCGTTGTATACAATGAATTGCATTTAACGTTTTGTAATACTCTATGTTAATGAATGAAAGTTTTTAATTAAATTTAGTTATGAGTTCAATGTGATTGGTGGCTAGATCCTGGTACGTCACACGCCTCGCGGGGGTTCCCGCACGTGGTATTTTGGGGGTGTGACAGTTTGGTATCAGAGCCACGGGTTATACTGAACTTGGTTTTAAAAATGTTTTTATAAAACCAGACTATAACCGAACAGTTCTAGACGCGATTCCATGGCTATGCATTACGCTTGTTGTAGTATATTGACTCTCTTTTCAACCTTTTGTTTTCAGCTCGCGTGTTATTGACTTGATTGTCCACATTGCATCTGTGGAAGCCTAAATGCTCGATAGGTGAATGGTCACCTGGTCTTCGACCATGGCTATGTGTTGGGTTTTCTTTCGAGTTTGAATAACAAGAATCTTTCATACAAGGTTTTTGGGGTGCTACATATTTTGGTACATGTTGTAGGCTCTTTTTTTGTTGTTTCTAGTACTCTCGGTTGTTTCTTTTGTTTAGCAAAAAAAACCTTTCCTAATTGTAATCAGTTTCACCACATAATATGATATTAGCCTGGTTGAAGATTTAGTTCTGTTGTCTAGTATCTTATCATTTAACTTTTCACACTTGTATTTTGAATAACTGGAGACGTGGTTACCTCCTGGACCGTCACACGAGGTTCAGGAACCCGTTGCTGGAGTACTCGATCATAATAACCACTTAACCCAAATCTCATTATGTGGTCACATTTGTTAGAACTTTGTTGTGTCCGTTCGCATGTTATTGAATAGTAGATCAGCCGGTATCCTTCTTGGTGCTACTCACCCATATTTTCTGTGTTCGTCCGCGCTCTTTATTTCACAGAATTTGCACAATCAAGTGGTTATTTGTGTTCTTGTTTCTACTTTTACATTATTTCGTTGGTTATATGTTCTTGCTTACACACCTCACGGATATTTGTGTTTTTGTTTCTACTTTTACATTATTTCGTTGGTTATGTTCTTGCTTACACACCTCACGGATATTTGTGTTCTTGTTTCTACTTTTACATTATTTCGTTGGTTACGAAAATTCCAAGTTTATCAAATGAAGGGTATATGCTTAAAACACGCTAACTACATGTAGCAGACTCATTATAAATATCGTATTTTTTTTAGCGGCCAACAAAATCAGTTCCGAGCACTCTCGGGGCACCCACTGGACAAACGGAGTACTCCGAGAGTAACCCGAGTTCACCACCAATTCCGGGGAAAACCCAGTAACCCACCCGCCGGTAGGCACGACGGTGAAATTACTAGTAAAACCCATTTGGCTCAAGGATCCAACCCAGGTTTCCCTGGGTCTCCTATCATTGCCCCCCAGTGCCTCACTCTGCACCAAGTGGGAGTCGAACCTGCATCTCTCAAAAGAAATGCAAGCTTTCCACCACTTGATATTGCCATAAGCACATACAATTTTTCGAATATAGATTATATTTGCGTTTTATCAAATTACAACCCATATATTGTCACTTTTTTTTTAATTTCATTATCACACTTATAATTCTAAGTTTCACCTGTTGGCCGACAATAATCACAACTCTAAAAATTCCCTCAAACGTTCCAAACTTATAAGAATTTGGCCCTACCGATCCTTTTCAAACTGTAGTTGCACTTAATTCAATTAAGGAGGCTACATGTGTACTTGAGTCAATTGAGGAGATCAAATTGTTATATGTTATAAAAGGATCAACGGGGCCAAATTTTTGTAAGTTGGGTTCGTTGGAGAGAATTTTTAAAGTTGAGATTATTATTGGCTAACAGATGAAACTTTAGATTATCAAAATCCAATAACCCTTATTAAAATTATGTTATAATTACATTACAACACATGTTAAAGCATATCATGGTTCTACAATAGATGCTTTGGCCTTTCGCTTTTAATTAAAATCCATTACAACACATGTTAAATGCATATACACACTTACCACTGCGGCAACATCTTGAAGATTCTAATCATACAAAGTTTTAATGTATTAATAATCAAGAATATTAATACCGATTATTATTGAATATTCAAATAAAATGGCATGATATAAACTATAAATTCAAGCCAACAATCAACCAAAACAATATGATACTACCCAAAAATTCTAACAAACATTTAACCAAAAACATCAAATATTGAAAAATGATGAAAAGTTCAAAATCCGACAAAGCTTTTACTACATGTTGGTTCGGTTATGGTGAGTATGAAAACATCAGTAACCATGCATATACATGCTTACCATTGTGGCAACCTCTTGAAGGTTCTAATCATACAAAGTTTTAAGTAATAATGGATTTTAATAATCCAAACTATCAGAACGGTTCCAACTTCAAAAATAACCGGTGATGGTCCCACCTTTTCACATATTGTAAACTAATGGACCTTTACTAACAGAACCTTAATTTCTTTTTGTCTCCTTATCCTTTTCAGTTTAGTAAATGCCCATTAGTTTACAATATATGAAAAGGTGGGACCACCACTGATTATTTTTTAAGTTGGGACCATTGTCGACCAATGGCTAATAGTTAGGATTATTAAAATCCATTATTCCAAGTTTTAATGTATTACATAGTATTAAAAATACATACAATCAAGAATATTATTACCGCTTGTTATTGATATTCAAACAAAATGACATGATATAAACCATAATTCAAGCCAACAATCAACCAAAACAATATGATACTACCCAAAAATTCTAACAAACATTTAACCAAAAACATCAAATACTGAAAAATGATGAAAAGTTCAAAATCCAACAAAGCTTTTACTACAAGTTGGCTCGGTTATGGTGAGTATGAAAAAATCAGTAACCATAATCGACCATCTACTTTTGATTTAAAAAAAAACAATTAACTGAACCACCGCTTTTTGATTTAGTTCGTTTTTTTTAGTTCACTTTTTTCGGTTAATTCGGTTATGAGTCAGTTAATTCGGTTTTTTGCACACCCCTAGCGCAGAATATAACTATTAAAAAATATAGCTGTTAAAAAGATAGAAAACAATGAGATTGTTTAGTAAATGTTATAAGATCGACATTTAAATCTAAAATACATTAATCTATTTGTTATCAAATTCATATATTTGTGTTCACACCTATCAGATAAAACCATCTTAAAGGCGTATAGTACTGTAATGGTATTTAAATAATATGATACACATTATCAGTATACGTTATAACTAACACATGGATGTGGTTTAGACAACCTGTCACTAGCTGTATCATCTCTCCTTCTTCCCTCACCCACCAACCATGCCCATTATAAATACAAGCTCGAGGCCTTTCTCCCTTTTAAGGCTTTCTCCCTTTTAAGGTTTATCGATTGATCCATCTTCTTCTTCTACTGTGGGCAAGAATAGAGTGGTGCATACACTTGCTTTATCAACCTTTGCACACAGAAAAGCTTTTCCGTTGTTAAACAAGGTATATAAGTGTTTATATAAGTAGATACCTATTTTGGTATAGTTTCTTAATTTGTTTTGAAAAATCTTTTGATGGATATGGTGCAGGTTCATTATTTTATTTATTACCTCTTGAAAAGTTTGATACTTTTGAAAATTGTTTCTAGATTTGATCATTTAGCATTATTCTTACCTCTCTTGTGTGTTTGTGTTTGATTCAACCTTTCAGGTGATCTTTTAATTCTGAAGTGAATCGATAATTAAAGGCATAATGGTTGTTTATTTACATAGGTAATTATCTAACACAACTATATACCATTAGTTCTTGATGCTATCTTATGTGTTCATGAATATCTCGTTTGTAGATCGCTATGTAATAATATTTTTCAGTCCGTTTTGATTTGGGTCGAGTCGTATGAAATTTTAATGGGTATTTCAATGTATTTTGATAAATAAAATAACTTTTTTTATGAAAATGTCTTTTGTGAAACATATATATATGTGTGTGTGTGTGGAAGAAGTGATTAAAAACAATAACAATTAAGCTATATTTGGGAATCTATTAATAGAAATGTAAGAGTAAAAAACCAAAATCGTCCCTGAGGTTTGGTTATATTTGTTTGTTCCAACCAAAAGGACAAAAATGCCCTTCACCTTAACAGAAAAAATAACTGAGTTACTGATTTGGATGGAAATGGTAATAAAACGTAAAATTGAAAATCCAAATGCACAAATCCTTTTGGATGAAACAAACAAATATGACTAAATCTTAGGGAGGATTTTGGCATTTTACTCGTGGGAAAATAAAAGGTAAGCATTTATGTAAAAACTTAAACTTTTAATATTCATTCAAATGAGTTTAACAATTAGTACCTAAGTTTTTATTTATTTATTTTTGTATTGCAATTTATTGTTTTGGATTATAGTAATAGATATTTGAAATAAAATATGTGTTGTTTCTAACAACATAATATTTGTTATTTTTTTGTGTTTTGTTTTTCTTATTTGTATTATCTTTTGTGTTCTTTGTGTTTATTTTCCTCAAAATATTACGTAAAGTACACCGTGTCCTTAATGAAATATAAATTAATAGATTTAAGTAAATTGTTCAACACGTTTTAATTATTGTGGTTTGGATAATTGTGGGACTTATTATTGTAACAGGAATGATATTTTAGTTAGGAACTGGATTATCGTAGTTTGGGACTAGATATCATGGGTTGGGACAATTGTAGCTTGTGACTTGATTCTTATGTTTTTTTTATTGTGTTCTCAATCATTGTTCGTGGATCCTCTTTACCCAGATTTGACCAACAAAATAATCCTTCGTTGGAATGGGTGGTCTCGAAAAAAAGAATGCATTTGCTTTGACTTATCATTCATTTCATTGGATATGGTAAATTCTTATTCTTTTTTATTAATTCATTCATTCATTAGAGCTTCTTGCAATTGTTTTAACTTGGTATTGTTTTTTATTAGTTTGACTTTTGATTTATCTCTTTTGTAAGGACCGGTTTGACTCCGATACGATTGCGAAACGAACGTGAAACGTGCGGAATCCGTACACGAACGCGACCGTAACACACAAGATGTAATATAATTGTGATTCTATTGATATATCTGAAACGTACAAAGAACCTTGAATCACTTGACAACTTTCTCTCTCTAGTTTCTCTCTCTAGAACTAGAGCTCTCCAAAAGTCAAATGTAAAAGTGTTCTTCAAGTTAAATCATGATTTAGCTTGAAGCCTATATATAGTGTTGAGGTTTAGCTTGAAGCTGTTCAAGCTAAATCATGATTTCCCTTGAACAAGTTCAAGCTAAATCATGATTTCCCTTGAAATGACATGTGACACTTTCAAGCTAAATCATCACTTTCAAGCTATAATATCCTATTACATGATACAAGACGCAGTCAATAGACATAGTGCACTAACAGACTCCCCCTTGGATATTGACGAAGTCTTCAGTGACTAATCTCTGTTATAATCACCTTCTTCAGTCTTGATCATTCTGCCTTTTCTTTCATTCAGATTGTAACATTGTACGCATCCATCACTCTCTTTTCTTCTATCAGCTTCAGGCTCCCCCTTTCATCAAGCTTCCGTACTTTGGGATCGACACCTTGCTTTCCGTATACAAGCTTTTCTTTGTTTCAAACTTGTCTTCAGACTCCCCCTTAGACTTTGCTTCCGGGATCGTAGTCTGGACTATCTGCAATCACTCATACGTTTATAAGTAACAACATTTTAGACTATCCAGGAATCGTAACCTGGCAATTCCAATCAAATTCTTTAAACCACTCCCCTATCAACAAACTGTATAGATTTAGCAATATTAAAGAATCCAACTCCCTCACAGTTTATCATCCAAGTCCAAATTAATGACCTTGGAGATATCACAAACTGTTTTTGATTTTAAAAACTTCAAGTTTCAAATTAATGAACTTGTTTCATTTTCAGAAACACAATCAGCATACTTAGATTTTGAAACTCAGCATTCAGACATCGGTCGTCGAAAATAAAGCAGAATCAAAAATCTTTTTGTATTTTCTGAAAATATAAAGCAATAAAGAAATATGTACAAACATATTTACAGACAATATTTTTGTTTTGAGTATGCGTCAGAGGATCATATCAGTTTTTGACAATTCACAAGTACCGTTGAGCTTAAAATCACATTATGCATTAAACAATTCACTTAGATTGTCGATATACTTGTCCACTTAAATTTTCATACAAATTTCAACTCATTCAGGATACGAATTAGGTGTCTTAAGTACTTAAACTCATTCATGTGTCCCACCTCTTGAATATACTCCCGTATCCAGAATCCCAATAATCAGTCTTACAGGTGAGAATACTACAATGATATCTGTATATAAATTAGGTATGCGAGGGCCGAGGGATCTCAGATCGATACTTCCGTATACGCAGAGAGATATCAGCTTCGACTTTACGGTATGTCCCCTTTAGAGGATCTTTTTGCTTACAACAGCAGCGACTATCAATTTTTATTGTTTCATCAGCATGCTGAGGGTTTAATGCTATGTTTCAAGCATTGCATCAAGTATTAGCCAGGGACTAGGTCAGAACTACCGTTCAGCAGAAGTCCCGGAATAATACCCCAGATATCATAGAGTATAAAGACCTAGTATATCAGATTAAGAGACCTTTCAAACGAGATTTCAGGGGTTACCTATATATCCAAATAGTGTTCCCCACAAAATAAGTAAGTTTGAATTTAGGTTTATATCCCGAAAAAGTTTACTAAATGTATAAAAACCTACCGACACATCCACGGTGAGATCGTTTAACACATTTAAACTTTCCATTTCTTTAGCATACTGTAACTATCTACTGATGTACTATCATTTCCTCTTTTTACGCAAAAACTCAATTTTTTTTAATTTTATCATGTTTTTGACTTTTTCAAATTTTCAAATGTTTTTGTATTTTCTAACAATATTTCTCCCCCTAAAATGCAAAACCATTTTTTAAAAAAATTTGACAACCAATACTGATAGCTTTGTCTCGCCATCCATTTTCTGCATCTCATGCTCTGTTTTGCAGAAAAAAATAACATACCCCCATGATATACAACCCATTGATCTTAACAGTTTGAAAACCGTTTTTCAATCTGATGAAAGTAATCATGTTTGTTCAGCCGTGAGGGTTTCGGCATATTCAATCAACACATATTTTTGTAATTTTTGAATATTTGACAAAAAAATAAAAAAACATATTTTTGGTTTTTCAAAATTTTTCAATTTTTAGGGTTTTTGAAAATATTGTTTATTTATTTACAGAAAACATATAAACTTCCTGTTTCAACCAACACAAGATCTAGCAGCCTCCTCTCCTCGTTGTGCCAGGCTGCTCCAACCTCCATTCTCACAATCTTCAGAATTGTTGAGCACCTGCACATTCAGACTACTTTGAATTACTTGAACAATTTAGCCCAGGTCTGTTGAACCTTAGGCATTTCAACACAAAAATTTTCATTCAATGCTGGAAATTCTTTGTCATTTTTCACAAAAACTTTCTCAATTTTAACTTCAACTTTCTCATCTTTTACCAAATCAACTTGTTTCTTAACACACCATGTTTGACCTTTTGGTGTTCCTCGTTTGTAAAAATGTGAATCTTTTTGAACACTTTGATTTTGAACAACAACTCTTGGTTTCCAAAACTCTTGAGGTTTTGTCATATCAACAGTTGTTTTCCAACTTTGAGTTGTTCTGAATCTGAGTGTGTGAGAATTCCAGGTCTGTCTTGAATCGAACCTATTTGGGTTTGATTTCCAATTTTGATTTGAAGCAAACTTGTTTGTATTGTACCTCCAAGTTTGTTTCGAATCAAATTTTGTTGACCTTTGTCTCACATTCTCAGATTTTTGTTTCTCAGCATCAATCTTCTTTTGATCAACATCCACAGGTTTTAGATTAGGACACTTGCGTGCAAGATGTCCTTTTTGATCACATTTAAAACATGTTCTCATGGACACATCTTTGACTTGTGGTTGTTGCTTTTTCTTTTTAGCAAAAAATTCATCATTAGACTGCTTCATTTTGAATTCTTTTTCTTTTTCTAAACTGCCTCCATCAACAAAACTCATTTTTGTTTGAAAATTCGGAGTTTCATTTCTTTTCCAACTTTGTTTCTTCTTAAAACCCAACCCAGCCTTCAATTTCTTCTTTTTGAAACCAGGTTTGGTATACGAACCTGTATGACTCTTACCAACAAACTTTGAAATCTCAGACTTCTCAATCTCAACCATTTTGAAAACTTTGTTGACTTTTTCTGAAATCACATTCTGAATCGGGAATACAACATCTAAGAACAATTTGTCCGATCCAATCATGGTATAAACCAATCCTTTTGAATCATCATTCAAACTTTTCTCGGATTTTGTGTTTTTTCAGATAACCATCATGAAGATTTCCTTCATCTTCATCCTGTGATTCAGATTTACCTGTATCAACCGACTCTTCTTTCAACACACTTTCAACAACTTTACCTACCACCTCTGAATCATGAGAATCATCAGATTTGGAATAGGTTATGTCAATGTTGTCTGGCAATTGATCTACCATGTTGAAAGCTTTTTCGACCTTTTCCTCATCATAAAATGCAAATTTTCCCGGTGGTGGAACTTGATGAAACTCTGAACCAATACCTTTCTTGTTCTGCTCAGACTCACCATCACCCGGTTTTATATTGAAAATTCGTTCAAGCACATATGACGACACGTGGTAACTCTTTAACTTGTTGTTATCCTGTTCTAAATCAGCAATCTGTCGCTTTAGCTTAGCAACATCCTCAATATAGGAATTAACAACATCTTGTTTTATAGAATACATTCTTTTAAGTTCTTTGGTTGTTTCAGACATATAATTCATTCTTGATTGAGCATATTTCATTTCATCTTTCACTTTGTCATATGATTCTTTCATAATATCATGTGCTAATTTCATTGAGTCATATTCTTTCTTCATTTCTTGACAAGCAATTTCTTTTTGTTCACATTCATTTGTCATTTTCAAAACATTTTCTTTCAAAACTTCATTTTCTTTCTCTAATTTGTTACATTTTTCTGAAAATTTTTCATCATTTTCTTTAAAAACCTTTTCTTTTTCTAGCATTTCTTTGCATTTTTCTTTGAAAATCTTTTCAATTTTTGTGAACTCAAGATCTCTTGTTCTAAATTGCTCATCTTTTTCAGTACAAGCTCTGCACGGTTCCATGCATTTCTTGCATTGTTCAATCAATTTCAAGTTTTTAGAATCAGAATTTACCTCAGTGATTGGCACTTCGGTGTTTTCAGCAATCTCTATCTGCTTCAGGTCAGCATCATCTTGCTTCTTTTCAACACTAACTTCATCACCAGCATCACCAACTTTCAAATTCTCATTCTTTTCTTCTTTTTCTTCTTTCTTCACCTCTTCTTCAATCTGCTGTTCTTCAGTAACAGCTTTTTCAACCTCTTCATTCACAACAACTTCTTTACTTTTGATTTCCTTCACAACTTCAACTTCAACAGTTTCTGCTTTAACCTCTTCAGCAGCTTTCTTCAGATTGTTCACCATTTCTTCAACATTCTTCTTCATTCTCTCTTCATCCCTTTTTCTTAGACACGATAACATAGCATATCTGATATCCTTTTCATATTGCTTAGCATATTTGTCATCTTTCAATACTCTTCTATAGTATTCAGCTCTTAACGGGACAGCAAGAAGAACATCATCAAAGATTATGTCTTTCCTGGGAACAACCGGTTCTCCTTCTCTGTTATAGTAACATTCTCTCTTTTTATCCCATCGTTTGCTACCAACAGCCATCTCATACTCTTCCTGCATGTCATCCATTCTGTTTAAAACGACGTTTCTTTCTCTGTAAGTCTTCTCACTTAAGATCTCTTCCCGAGTTTTCTCTTTGATCTCAACTTTTTCTTCATGGACTTCAGCAATGTCTTTGTCTTTGTTTTCATCTTGAATCTCAGCAACAAAAACAAACTTTCTTTCTTCTGTCATAGCTCTCCCGTGAGCTGTTTTACGAACATTCTCTAAACGATCTTCTTCTGGACACACTGTGCTCCAGTCAAATCCTTCATCATCGTGAATTACAAAACAAGCTCTTGATTTTTCTCTTGGCTTATCTTCAATCAACTTTGGTTCTTCTCTGCTTCGATGGTAAATTGCCTTTCGATAATAATCATCGTTGAAAGGACGTTCACTTCCTTCACCAACTTCAGAATTTCTGCATTCTCTTTTGAAATGACCCTTTTGCTTGCATTTGAAGCAGGTCACTTTGGATTTGTCAAATCCAAGCTTTGTTGACGCACCTCCAAGAGATTGTTTCCCGGTAATCTCCATATACCTCTGAGCTCTGCGAATACAACTAGCTAAACACCAACGAATGTCAATGAGCTCCATCTCTTCTGGATCAATCTGGTCGTAGTCTTCTTTGGTCAATTCGGAGTTTCCAATTTTGCCAGCTACTAGACCTTCATATGACTCCAAAACAGATGCAAGGAAACTCATTTGCTGCTTCGCTGCATTGATGCTCATTGCAGGAGAATTCTTCAGCTTAAGAGCAATGTTGCACAGAATTTCTTCAGAATCGTCAGAATTTGTCTTTGAAGATGAATGATATCCAGAATGATGACTTGTTGGCGTTGTTGTTGGTTCTTTCATCTTTTCTCCACTAAATGCTGTTTTTGGTGAACCAACGCCTTTGTCAGAAAGCACACTGCTTTTGTAGTACAAGCCAACGTTCTGTTGATGTGAAGAATCAGTCATCTTGTTTTGCTTTTGTAGCTCCAGATCATGACTTTCAATCTTTTCAAACAAAGCATCAAGAGTAATATTATCATACACAGCATCATTTTTCAAAATAAAAACAAACGTTTGCCACTGATCAGCTCGTGGTAACGCTTCAATCACTTTGTCAATAAGTTCCTCTCTTGATTTGTTTATCTCTAATCTTTCCAATTCAATTTTAAGATGACAGAATCTCTCAATCATTTGCCTCACCGACTCTCCTTTTATGTTATCAAACAGATCAAATTCTTTCTTTAATAAAGCGATTTTGTTCTTTTTAATCTGTTTACCCCCTTCAGCTTTAACGCGTAAAGCTTCCCAGACAGACTTAGATGACCCGTCATGAGTTAGTAAAGCAAAAATATCGTTTCTGATTGCGGACTGGATCAATGCTATCATTCTCTGTTCAGCTCCAAATTCAGCTTTATCTTCTCTAGTAAACTTCTTGAAAACAAGATCTTCGCCTTTTTCGTCTTTTGGTTTCTCATACCCATACTCCAGGCAAAACCAACTTTCATGAGCATACGCCTTTGCCCAGTTGATGAAGCGTTCCTTCCACCATGTATAATCATCAATACTATCAAGAGTTGGTGGCTTTGAGTGAGTTTCGTAGAAATTATCATGCTTGATATTTTCATTTAGCGCCTTCGTGATAGTTTTCGGTGTAACATTTGTAACCTCAGATGATTCGGTTGCGAACGCGTTGTAAAACGAGTTGAAGAATTCCTCAGCCATTATGAAAACCTTGAATCACCTGAATCACAAACAAATAAACACAATCAGTACAATCAATATCAATTAAACTGAAAATAGACTGACACTCGGTATCCGTGAAATGTTCTCGACACAAAATTTCACTTTTCAAGCGAAATCAGCTAGTCAACAGCTTTCAAGCGAAATCAATCAGTTAACAACTTTCAAGCGAAATCAAGTGTTAACTGTTCAAGCGAAATCCCACACTAATGTGTTGAAGCGAAATCAAATGTTCTGTTCAAGCGAAATCCTAGACTGATGTCTTGAAGCGAAATCAATTATAATTCTGTTGAAGCGAAATCACATGTTCTGACTTGAAGCGAAATCACATGTTCTGTTGAAGCGAAATCAAGACCAAAACATCAGATTCAAGCGAAATCATCAACTTTTTCAAGCGAAATAGTGCTGTTTCAAGCGAAATCCTGCTGTATGTTACGAACTTGAACACAAAAACTCAGATTTCTCCTAAACGACAAGGAATTTGAATCTGAAACTTGGTAGGATTGTTTATCAACTATTTTCGCACAACATACTAAAAATTCATCCAATTCGGACCGTGAAATCCCGTTCAATTCGTCGAAAATCCATCAAAAACGTGAAATAAAGAGTAGATGAAGAAGAAAAGTTGCGATTCAGATCTGAAAACGTTGTAATCTGGTACGAAACTTGTTGTTTGATCAACGCAATCGAGCTCCTGCTCTGATACCACTTGTAAGGACCGGTTTGACTCCGATACGATTGCGAAACGAACGTGAAACGTGCGGAATCCGTACACGAACGCGACCGTAACACACAAGATGTAATATAATTGTGATTCTATTGATATATCTGAAACGTACAAAGAACCTTGAATCACTTGACAACTTTCTCTCTCTAGTTTCTCTCTCTAGAACTAGAGCTCTCCAAAAGTCAAATGTAAAAGTGTTCTTCAAGTTAAATCATGATTTAGCTTGAAGCCTATATATAGTGTTGAGGTTTAGCTTGAAGCTGTTCAAGCTAAATCATGATTTCCCTTGAACAAGTTCAAGCTAAATCATGATTTCCCTTGAAATGACATGTGACACTTTCAAGCTAAATCATCACTTTCAAGCTATAATATCCTATTACATGATACAAGACGCAGTCAATAGACATAGTGCACTAACATCTTTCTCATTGGAGCTCCATGCATTTGCTTACTTTTGATTTATCACTTTTCTTCGGGAGTGGGAATTTGAGACGATTGTCACTTAGGCATAAATTTCATTGTATTTATGCATTAGTAATATGTTATATATCAAGATGTGGACAAATTCATATTTGTGATTAGGAGCGGAACTACCATTGTATTAGCCGTAGCACGGGCTACGGGTCAACTTCGTATCCGTGGTGTAATTCTTTTTTTATACAAAGGATATCCTAAAACAATTCTAAAATACCCCTAACAAAAAAATATGATACTTTATTTTAGTAAAACCCAATTCTTTTTATACGATTTAAAAGTTTTTTTTTTAATTCATCAACTTCTATTTAGAAAACTAGAACTAGCTTATGCTTATTTTTGGGTAATTGATAAACCTAGCCCATTAGCCCAAACCCAAAACAATAATTAAACAGAAACAAACCTGGAATTTTTTAATAATGTTATGGTTTGTGCGGTCAAAAATGAACTTTTTTAATAAAATGAAAAACTACGATGTGATGGAACGATTTCAAGCTATAAAAAAATAAAAGGAAAAATCTATTACGTATTTGTTTTACTTTATTTATTTATAGTCGTTTTTATATTGTATGATTTCACGACAAAAGAATTTTTTTTTGGATACCCCTGATTTAATAGGCTAGTTCCGCCACTGCTGTGTGATAGGGTGCCTACCAATTATACAGTGATACCATGCTTCAATAGTTAATTCTGAAGGAATTATTTTCTGGCTATTTATGTCCTCTGTTCATGTACAATGATGAGCTACTACCAATCTACCATAATGCACAATGCATATTAACACATCGACATAAATGATTAGTAATAGTTCAAATTTTAGTTTGGCTTTATGCTACAAGGGATTCATTACAAAGGATGCCAATGAAAAGAAATCACCATTCAATCGTTAGTCGCATTTCTGAATATTCAACAACATTTTTAGTTAACTTAATACAGTGAAGTCGGTCATCATTGATGCAGATTATCATGTATCAGTATCTGTTTTTCATTAAAATAATAAAATCATTATTATTTTGTGTTTCATGTTACTAATTTTCTTGGCTTCTTCAGGATTTGGTAGGTCTAGCACATTCATTCCATGCCCTGCAGCCTGCAAAAGTTCATGAATTCTGGTACGTGCAACTTGCAATTAAACGGAATACATATTGTTTACAAATTTAACAGTTAACTTTTGCATATTTATCAAGCAAATTAGTGTTCTAGTGTTGATTATTTATTGTTTGAGCATGATGTTTGTTCTTCAGCTTTGCATGGGTTGAGCTAGTTACTCTCAAAAGATTTCATGCCAAAACTTCTCAATCAAAAATAACCATGAAGGATGGCCATATATTAAGTGTCTTGTCATAGGTATGTTGTAGTTCATGGAACCTCTTTTGAGGAGTGGCGAACTTATAGAGCCGGTTTGCATCTTAACTATGGTTAGTTAATATTAAGAGCTCCACTATGGTTTAAGGGTTGAGTTAAGGATGTGAATGGGCGAGACCACAATAGTTTAATTTATTAATAAAAAAGTCAGGGTTGAAAAGACCAAAATACTCTCATATGCTTTGCATGTGAGGGGTGTTAACCAAAAAAACAATCAGAGTTAGTATGAGTAGTTAACCCCTGTATCAAAGAAGGGAGAGGCACCAAAAAAACAAAATACTCTCATATGCTTTGCCAGTGGCTCTTCAACCGTAGGATGAAAAGAACAAGCATTAACCACAACAACAAAACCAAGGTTCTCCTCCCATTACCTATGTATAGTTGCGCGTTGGAATATAATGTTTTCTAGATGAAAAATAAAAGTTTTTTTGTGTGTGTGTGGGGGGGGGGGGGTTGTATTGGTTTACGGGCGCAGGTCAATATGGGTAATTAGTGTGTGAAACACTTTTGTTACAAAAAGTTCTCAAATTTATAGTATAAACATGTAGGGTGCGAGATATGAATACGAATATTCTTTTCTTTTGGTAGTAGGTAACTTCGCTTTCACAATATAGGTAATTTTATCAGCCACCAATGAGCACCCCAAATTTTTTTTTTTTTTTTGAACGGCAAATTTGGATCATTGACGGACCACTCGGACCACTGGAGTATCATCGTGCCACCAGCGGAACCACCCGATCATATCCATCTCCACTAGGCATAATGCCTATACACCAATTCAGGAGGAAACCCAATAAATAGGGGAAAACCCCCCTTGTGGGAATCGAACCCAAGACCTATTGGTCTTAAAGTCTTATCTCACCCCCAAGATGCCACTAGGCTATAAAGCCATGGACAGCACCCCAAATATTTGATGACGAATACTTGATCTAAGTTTCTTCTTATATTTGGTCTAAAACCTAAAACCTAAACCCTAGCCCTAAAACCTTAAATATAACTAAGTGCTTGAAAAGTCATCCAATAACAAATTCATATGGAAACAAATCTTTTTACCGATTATTGCACCGATTTTATGTCATTTAAATGATCACATACAATAAAATAAGCATATAAACTATAAAAAAGACCAAGTAGACTGACCAAAAACGGTGTTAGCAGGGTTCATGGCTACTTGATTTTTGGCGCCATCGCCGATTATACGCTCTCCGTCAACGAAAGCAACAGCTGACGGTGTGGTTCGGTTGCCTTGATCGTTAGGGATAATCTCAATCCGATTGTGCTTCCAAACGCGACACATGAGTACGTTGTTCCGAGATCGATGCCGATCGTCGGCGCGTCGGTTCCACTTCTGGTCATATTGTTCAAAGTTCAACGTGATGTAAAACTGTAAAAGGGTATACCCAAGACCTACAGCTATGCCCGATATTTGACGGGTAATGGGGTGGGATTAGCCATACCCGACCCATTACCATCGATCAAGATTTGGTGATAATATTTACGTCATGTTGGTGTATTTGGAAATTGAAGATTTGTAGATAATGAATCGGCTACCATCTCTAAAACAATGGATGAGATTAAATCGCTAGGTATCTTCAGTTAAATAACTAAATGTAATTGGTACCTTATATGGGAGTTTTTTTCCTATACTAGTGTAATTATAAAAAATACTTACCTTTTTGTGTACTTTGAAAAATATTTACCAAATTGGGTACTTTCCTTTATCTCTTTTATTTTTTATTAAACTAGCGGTAAGGCCCGTGTGCAAACACGGGTCGATTCTTATAAAACCATGCATAAGACATATTGACAGAGAGTAAAAAAAATAATTAGTGCAGACTTACAAAATTGATATAAATTAATGATCAATAGGTTTATTCAACAGCAATTCCATTATGTTGATAGCAAACCACTGTTGTCTATTAACTGTTAAAAACTTATGTTGCTTTCCAACAGACTTTCCTAAGAACTGTCATCCATTATCTCCAACAGAGCTTGCCAGATGGATAGATAGTAACTATCAGATGTTAGTCAACCCAAGTTAAAAAGGTCAGTCAACAAAAATTACAAAGGTTAGTAAACAGATGTTAAGAAAATAATGTTATTAACAAAGAATTTAGTACTCTCATTAAAAATGAGAGCTGTAAACTGGTTACTACAATGCCAGATATAAACATTTTTCACAACATGTGTTCTCAGGATAGGCTTAATGCAGAGGAAGTATCAGATGCTTTCAAAAAGTTGTATTGCTTTCCAACAAACATTTCCTAACAACAGTTCCTCCATTATACCCAACAGACGTTGCCAGGTTGACAGATGTTTAGTATCATCATAGATTTTGTAAAACTTCTTTGTAAACCACATTAGTAGTGGTTGTACAGACTCGTTTCTCTTTATCACAAATCAAAATTTTCAACCCCTTCCTACTTTTTACTCTGGATACAGCAACATAGAGCTGGCCATGACTAAACACTGGACGTGGAAGAGATAAAACAAGACGCTCCAATGATTGTCCTTGACTTTTATTTATTGTCATAGCAAAACACAGTGAAAGTGGGAATTGTCTTCGAGAAATCTTCACTAGTATTCTTTTATCAGAAGGTGTCATCTTCATTCTTGAAATCAAAGTATGATGACTTATATTAGTCCCTGTGATAAGTTTTGCTTCAATCACAACTTTTTCGAGCCTCGTGACTTGTAAACGTGTACCATTACACAATCCATTTGCCTGATCAATGTTTCTGAGTAACATCACTGGAGCACCAAGTTTCAGTACTAATTTATGGTTAGGTAAACCAGATAAACGAAGATTGTTTAACACATCAGGAGGAAACAATGCCATATTAAGCTCTGATTCTTCCTCCGATTGGCATAAACTATCTAAACTAAAATAAACCTTTTCTTCGCCAGGCAGACTCTCTAACAACTCTTTATTTATTGAATCCACTACTTCATTAGTTGGAGCAAGAATCGCTCTTTGTTGGAAATACGTTAAATCCCACAAAAACTTATTCATGTCCGGATATATAAATGAAATGAGAGAAGAAATATGATTGACTTGGTCATGAATAAGTAAATCATCTAGTATTTCAATATCAATCTCACCATCATTTTCTTCACCAAGCAGACCATCACCAAGCTTTAAAATCCATTCTCCAAATTCCTTTATTTCTTTCAAATTTGCTTCCTGACAACCAACTCTTAATCTCATATTCTCAGTTAGCTTTAGTACTTGACAGTGCCGTAATATATAAGAAGAATTCTAAGAAGCATTAACTATCATTGTTCTGGTACCTTTAGGGATGACCGGAAGAATTTGTCTAAAATCACCACCAAATAGCATGACCTTTCCGCCAAACGGCTTGGATTGCATGTTTGGTTGACTGGAACGTGATATGTCACGGCCCCCGTCCTGGTGTACCCAGTCCAGGAGCCGCGGGACAGAAACCCATGGTATTTATTATTTGAGTTGAAAGCGGAAGTTTAACAGGATCTTTTGAAACTTGAAAATGCCCAATTATTTTATTTCATAAATTGGGACAAGCTCCATAATTTACAGTAAAGGTAATTTCATGAGGAAATCCCTTGTTTTACAAAACATGCTTATTTTTTTTTACTGAGCCACCACTTCAAGCTTGTTAGTGCTCCGTAGCACGTTTTCCTTGATTCACAGTAAGTCACCTGAAACATGTTTTAAAAATATTTTATTAGCGGGGAAATACTGGCGAGTCATTCAGATTAAATAAAACGACACATTAGTTATAAATTACAGCATAAGAGCGATTACAATGGCTACAATCTTATTTTTATCTGGCGTCGTGTCACACCCTGGTGACGATGGTCATACCACTATTGGGTCTTTCACCCAAGTAGTGATGATTATCACTGTTAGGTTGATGAACCTAACCATGAGAAATTAGTAATGTGCACAATACCCCACTTGCTAGTGATTCAAGATAACCAAGACTTAATCCCTGTAATTATAACTTTTAAAAATAATTTGAGTATTGTAAAACATTGTTGATAAAAAGAGAATGACTCACATTGCAAGTTTAGTTGGGCAGAGTTTAGCCTACTAATAAGCCTGATAACCTAATTTAAACAATAATGCACACGAAACTAGGTCAGTAACTTAATACAACATTTACGATAAGCTCACGAAATCAAAACCCTCACGACGAATGACAAAGTATAGCCCAAATACGGGCAACACTTAAACATCCATCGGATCGGTTTCAATCGATCGGACATTGTATCGTAGCAGTGATCGAGTTAATACCCGGTATCGTAGCAACGTCGTGACCCCTTAATGCTCGTTTTTAAGCAGAATATGGACTTTTGAAACTAAAATTTCGAACACAGAAACAAGTCCCATGCACAGGCTACTTATAGCAACATTTTAAGTTTTATGCGGCCCGCGTAAGCCTTAACATGGCTTTTACTCGGCCCGCGAGGTCCCCTATCCTACGTGTAGGGCTGGTGTGTCACGTGTAGGGTTGCCACGTGTACGACACGTGGCTTGAACGCTTATCCGGTGAACTTTAAGTTGACGCGGCCCGCGTAAGCCTAAGCTTAAGTTTTACGCGGCCCGCGTGAAAACCAAATTCCTTAATTTCTTGGTTTTTCATGCACATTAGGGTTTCAGGGGTCCAGGTTTTTACTTACGGGTCGTTTTGGGGCATTTTTGCAGGTCCTTACATCCTCCCCACCTTATTTAAAATCTCGTCCTTGAGATTTACTGAAATAAGTGAGGATACTTTCGATTCATTTCCGATTCCAGCTCCCAGGTATACTCGGGTCCTCTTTTTGAATCCCACTTGACCTTGACAAGTACCAATCTTTTGTGTTTGAGGAGTTTAATCTTTATGTCTTCTATCTGAAGTGGTTTCTCTACGAACTTTAACTTTTCATTTACCTCTATGTCTTGAAGAGGTACGACCAGGGATTTGTCAGATAAACATTTCTTGAGGTTGGATACATGAAATTCGTCATGTACCCCGGCTAACTCTTCTGGTAGTTGTAAGCGATAGGCGACCGGTCCTATTCTCTGGATTACTGGGAATGGTCCTATGTACCTTGGACTTAGCTTTCCTCTTTTACCGAACCGAACTACTCTTTTCCAAGGAGAACCTTTCAAGAGTACCCTGTCTCCAACTTGAAATTCTAGTGGCTTGCGTCGATTGTCTGCATAACTCTTCTGGTGATCTCGAGCTGTTTTTAGTCTTTCCTTGATTTGAGTGATCTTGTCGGTGGTTTCTTGTACGATTTCAGGACCTGGTAATTGGCTTTCTCCTATTTCTGCCCAGCAAACTGGAGATCTACACTTTCGTCCATACAGTGCTTCGAACGGGGCAACTTCATTGCTTGCATGATAACTATTGTTATAGGAGAATTCAATTAAAGGTAAATGGTTGTCCTAGTTTCCTCCAAAAACTATCACACATGCCCTGAGCATGTCTTCCAGGGTTTGGATCGTCCTTTCACTTTGTCCGTCTGTTTGGGGATGGTAGGCTGTACTTAAATTTAGTCGGGTCCCCATTGCTTCTTGAAAACTTGTCCAGAAATGTGAAGTGAAATGACTATCCCTATCCGAAACAATGGAGAGTGGGACTCCATGTAAGGATACTACCTTGTCTACATACAATTTTGCTAATCTTTCCATGCTAAAGGTTTCTTTCATAGGTAGGAAATGAGCTGATTTAGTCAATCGATCCACAATTACCCAAATTGCGTCGTTACCTTTTCTGGTTTTGGGAAACTTAGTAACAAAGTCCATGGTTATTAGTTCCCATTTCCATACAGGCATTTCTAATTGTTGTAGTAGGCCTGAGGGTTTCTGGTGTTCCGCCTTAACTTGTGAACAAGTTAGGCACTTAGAGACGTATTTATCTATGTCATTTTTCATTCCTATCCACCAGAAATTATTCCTTAAATCTTGGTACATCTTATTATTACCAGGATGCATGGTATACCTTGATTTATGGGCTTCTTCTAGAATCTTATTTCTTAAGTCTCCTTGTTTAGGTACCCAGATCCTTTTCTTATGGAATCTCCAAATTCCATCAATTCCTTGCTCTAATTCCTTTATTTGTCCTTTCATTCCTTCAGCATCATCCTTGATTGCTGTTTCCTGGACATTCTTCGGTTGTTCCATTAAATCTAATTGTAAACTTAATCTAAGAGCACGAATTCGTCGTTGTTTCTCATGATACTTACGACTTAGGGCATCTGCAACTACATTTGCTTTTCCTTCGTGATATTGAATATCACAGTCGTAGTCACTTAGAATTTCCATCCATCTTCTTTGCCTCATGTTTAATTCTTTTTGCCCAAATATGTATCTTAAACTCTTATGATCTGTATAGACTGTAAACTTACTGCCATACAGATAGTGTCTCCAAATTTTAAGGGCAAAAATTATTGCTCCTAATTCTAAGTCGCGCGTCGTATAATTTTCTTCATGCTTTTTCAATTGCCTTGAGGCGTACGTAATTACCTTTTTGTGTTGCATTAGCACACATCCTAATCCTAACTTGGAAGCATCACAGTAAACTTCAAAATCTTATGTCCCTTCTGGTAAGGCAAGAATTGGGGCGTTTGTTAACCTTTTTCTTTAAAATCTTAAAAGCCTCTTCTTGTTTAGATCCCCATTCAAACTTCACTGCTTTACAGGTTAGCTTAGTTAATGGTACAACTATTTTGGAGAAATCCTTAATAAACCGTCTATAGTATCCGGCTAACCCTAGAAAACTTCTAACTTCCATAGCTGATTGCGGGACCTTCCATTTGGTGATCGCTTCTATTTTGGAGGGATCTACGTGAATACCTTTGTGATTCACCATGTGTCCTAAAAGTTATACCTTTTGTAGCCAAAATTCACACTTCGAGAATTTGGCGTAAAGCTTCTCTTTTCTTAACAAAGTTAAGAGTGCATGTAGGTGCTCACAATGCTCGTGCTGGCTTTTGGAATAAATGAGTATATCATCGATAAAGACAATTACAAATTTATCCAAGTACGGTTTACAGATCCTATTCATCATGTCCATAAATGCTGCCGGAGCATTTGTTAGTCCAAAGGGCATGACTGTAAACTCGTAATGACCATACCTAGTTCTGAAGGCAGTTTTTGTATGTCTTTTTCTTGTACTTTCAACTGATGGTATCCGGAGCGCAAATCTATCTTAGAAAAATATCTAGCTCCCTGAAGTTGATCAAAAAGATCATCAATCCTAGGTAATGGGTATCGATTCTTAATTGTAACCTTGTTCAATTCCCTGTAATCGATACACATTCGCATCGAACCATCCTTCTTTTTCACAAATAATACTGGTGCTCCCCAAGGGGATGAACTAGGTTGAATAATCCTTTGCTTAACAATTCATCTAACTGCTTTTTCAATTCTAACATTTCGGTGGGTGCTAACCGATAAGGTGCCTTAGCTATTGGTGTAGTTCCAGGAATTAGATGAATTCTAAATTCTACTTCCCTATCGGGTGGTAATCCAGGTAGTTCTTCTGGGAATACTTCTGGGTATTCTGATACTACTGGAATTTCCTTAAGTTCCTTACCTTTAGTGTTGATGATTGCCAAAATAACTAGCCACTTTCATTACTGAAATGAATTTCATTGGCTTACGTGGCTTATCTCCTATAATCACCACTCTTCTCCTGTGGGTGTATGTATTTCTATGGAATTCTTATCACAGAGGATTCGAGCACGGTTAGCTACTAACCAATCCATTCCTAACACAACATCGAATCCAGCTAAATTCATAGGTAACAGGTTTGCAGAAAATTTAAGGCTTAAGAGTTCTATCTTCCCTCCTTGCAAAACTTTATCTATGTGAACAGAATTACCATCTGCGGTTTCTGTCCTAAAAAATTGTCTAAGGTTGGTTAAGGGTAGGTTAAGAGCTTGGCAGAATGAAGTATTTATAAAACTTTGGTTTGCACCAGAGTCAAATAATACTTTTGCATAAACGTTGTGAACTAGGAACGTGCCAGCTATCACATCTGGGATGAGTTCTGCTTCTTGGGTAGTCAACTGGAATGCTCTTGCATTCTTTTTGGTAGTTCCTTCTGCAGGTTTTGGCTTTGTTGTCAGCTGGTTTGACCAATTTCGGGCAGTCTGGTCTAAAATGTCCAGCTTCTCCACAGTTGAAGCAGATTGTTGATTTCTTTCTCGTGCAATCTTCTTCTTGATGTCCCGGAATTTTGCAGAAATTGCAATACCCTTTGCATCTTCCAAAATGTTTTCTTTCACAAGTACCGCAAAATGGAGCAGTAGAAGGTTGCCCAGTTCCCTTTTTCTTGAAATTACTACTATTACCCACACGGAATCCTTGGGTAATCTTTTGGGCCACTTCCTTTTTCCGGTTTTCTTCTCTTGTGCGTACCAGTCCGTCGGTCAAGGTGTTGGCTAATTCCACTGCATCGTCAATTGTGTGGGGTCTCGCAGCTTTGACGATATCACGAATCTCGCTAATTAAACCCCAAATATAGCGAGAAATAAGTACCGGTTCTGGCGAAGCCAGGGTAGGTACAATTCTAGCATACTCGAAGAATGTCGAAGTATACCCTCGACAATCAACATCCACCATCCGGTGGTTTAGGAACTTATTTGTCATATGTTCCTTTTCATATTCAGGACATAATTTTCTTTCTACTAGTCTCTTAAATTCTTCCCAATTCATGGCATAAGCCAGATCACTTCCCTTGGCGTGTAGTACCATGTTCCACCATTCTAGTGCCCCTTCTTTAAAAAGATGCGACGCGTACATGACCTTGTCTTCCTTGGCACATTTACTTATATTAATTACTGTTTTGGTTTTCTCTAACCAATGCAGTGTAGCAGTTGCCCCTTCATTGCCTGCAAATTCGATTGGTTTACAGGCAAGAAATTCCTTGTAAGTGCAACCAGGCGTTGCAGCTTTCATTTTCTTAAGAAATGGGGCTTGCATCACATCATCGTTATTGTTATTGTTGCCGCCTCCATTTACACTATTACTGAAATTGTCATCGTGTGTACGTTTGCTGGGAGTAGTTGGTTGAGGTTCAACTGGATTTCGGGCAGCAGCAAGGATTGCTGGAATAGCATTGGCTATTCCCTGAGCAACAATATTTTCTATATCTTGTCTATTAAGAAATTGATCTTCATGGTTTTGTTCGGATTGATTAACTTCGTTAACTGGTTCATTGACGGCGGGTTCCATCTGATAAATTTTCAATATACAAATGTATAAATTATTGGCACAAAATAAAATAAATAATAATCAGTCACAATAAAACAATCACACATAATCATGTTAACACGTATAGCTAAAATTGTCGACCTTGCGACGTTGATATTTTATATATTAGTAGGCATCCGTAAACACCAGTTATATTACAAAAGTTTTATTTTAAGTTATTTTACATGATTATATTTTTATCAATATTTATTATTATTAAGCACGTAATCCCACAACCACATACGATCCCTGTCAGCTAGCATTTCAGAAATGACGTTCCCTCTCGTCGTATTTCCATGATATCCTTTCTCCCACTTCCCGGATTCTATTTCCTGCATCCACCAGTTCCTCGCCATAGTGGCGGAGTTCAGCCAAGTTTTCAGTGCTCATAGGTGGGTTTGGTGCAGGCTCTGGGTCAAACTGAGGGAAAAAGGTGTTAGGGTTATTCAAGAGATTCTGAAATTGCCAATCACTTGTCCACCATTCCTCCAATTCACCGGGTAAAAGTTGGAGGCTGACAATGGGATCTGGGATAGCAGGTTCTAAATTAACTGGAAGTTGTGATTCAGCGGGGTAATTGAAGAGGTCTTCATTGGCAGGTCCAATGAGGTCACAATTTTCCAGTTTGCAATCAAGCTCCTCCCAGGGTGGCATTTCATGGGCTTGCCTCGAACTTTCCCCGATCTCTTTTCCTTTCCCTTTATCATTTGGGTCCTCAGTCTTTTTAACCCTCTGTGCGGCTGGCTTCTTCCTCCGTGCGCGTCTCCAGCCTATGATTCTCCTTCTCTTTTTCGACTTGGGTTTCTCATAAGGTTGGGCATGGAATTCCATAGGTTTTTCAGTGTCAGCCCAATAACTAGAAAAGCCCTCGGAAACTTCCATGTCAATAGGATAGATAGTGAGATTCTGAAGAGCTTCAGATAACTCATTCATGCTATCAGAATATAAGGAAACACAAAATCCTAGTTAGAATGTTATTTACAGAATCACAGAATGGAAATCAATTAAGTTAAGTATTTTTAAATACTTAATTGGCTTAAATCAGTGGCTCTGATACCACCTTTTTTCTGTCATGGCCCCCGTCCCGGTGTACCCGGTCCAGGAGCCGCGGGACAGAAACCCGTGGTGTAACATCCCGAAAACACAAATTATTATAATACAATTATGTAGTGAATAAATAAGAAACATAAACTAACTAGGAATGATATTAACCTAGTTAGATTATGACTTATGAGTAATTAGAGAGCTAAAACAGAATAAAAACTAAAGTTGAGGGACCAAAGGTGTTTAAATGTAAACTAATAATAATAAAACAAGAAAATTAAACTCACAACACAATTGTTTTGTGTTGCTGAGATCGACCAGGAGACAGGGGCGAACCCAAGCTCCCCTTCAAACCCTAGACTCTCTTAAATCTCACAAATTGAAGGTCAAGTTCTGTCCCAAATCGAAATTAGAGCATGGATTAGTGATCCCCATTGCAAGGAGATCATAAGGTATGTAAAATTTGATGAGAATTCTTTACTTGAAATTCTCATGAATTTGGGAAATCTGAAATTTGATGATGCATGTTTGTTATTTGGGTAGAATAGGAATGATATAGTGTAAAGGAGTAAAACCTAGACAACAATATGTGAAATCATGCCTAAATTCTGAAAATTTCATGAACACATTGAAGGTGATTCATGGGTTTTGTGAGAAAATGATAAACACTAGGATTATAGTGGTTGTTCTAGTAATATTTGACATATGTGAAGTGATTTCAGAATTTTAGAGGTTAAAGTTCGTGTAAGGTAGTTGATTGATGAAAATTTAGGGCTATATGACAAGTTATGAACTTGATAATGTATAGTGTAAATTCTGCCCTTAAAGTGTTCGCATAAATGCCTCAAAGAAGGCTTAAATCTGAAAATTTGAGTTAAACCGCATGATTGTGATGTTTCGGCAAAATATGCGAACTATGAATTGAAAAGAGTTCTAAACATGTCTTGGTTGAACTCTATAGGAAAGGATACCGGAGCTCCAAGCGGACAAGCCGGTGGCGACTTGCGTTTGAAGGGCGTGCACTAAAGGTATGTAACTTGATTCATTACATTGGGTAAACTTTGATAATTTGCATAAGTATAGTGAATTGTAGAATAAAGGTTGTCTTAATTTAAAGCGATAATGTTCGCTATATTGATTAATAAGACCAGGATTGGTTACAACTTGTTGGTAGTCATCATAATGGAGGATTCCATAGATGAGCCAAACGGGTCGAATAATCGATTAATGCGTGGCAAATGCTTCGTGATATAGTAAATTGGTCTTTTGTTACTATTGATAAACGACATATTAAAATACGAGAATTTAACATGTTGGTTTGTAAGAATGAGAAATCCGAGAGTTTGGTTTGGGCTTTATAATCAAACCAGTCAAAACATAAACTTGCAGTGACTACCGTAAGTTACGGTATCCACCGTAACTTACGGTAGAGATCAAAAGCTTTACGGTGGACCACTATTGATTTACGGTAGACCAGAATCATCAAGTGACTACCGGAACTTACGGTAGATACCGTAAGTTACGGTAGAGCCCGGAAATTGTTGTAAATTTTTGCATATTATAGCTAATCGAATCTGTTTTGATCGTAATTTCGATTATGTAATATTTCTAAGAACTCTAATACTAGTTTTTATGTAAACATTTCAGTTTCTAGGTATTGTAAGAATACGGATGGCGGTCAAGCAAGTTTTTGAAAAACCGAACACAACTTTTGAAGCTTCCGCGATTTCATAACCTTGTTAAACAATGTTTCTATTTCTTTTGAATGTAAACAATTTGCTAATCAGGTCATCAATGTTTTAACTAGTCGTTTGTTGACTAGTTTTGATTACTTGGTAACTATGTTTTAATTTAGACACTTTTTATATAAATCATATGAAATTTTATTAAATTCAAGTAATAATAAGACGGGTGTTACAAGTGGTATTTATTATTTGAGTTAACAGCAGAAGTTTAACAGGATCTTTTGAAACTTGAAAATGCCCAATTATTTTATTTCATAAATTGGGACAAACTCCATAATTTACAGTAAAGGTAATTTCATGAGGAAATCTCTTGTTTTACAAAACATGCTTATTTTTTTTACTGAGCCACCACTTCAAGCTTGTTAGTGCTCCGTAGCACGTTTTCCTTGATTCACAGTAAGTCACCTGAAACATGTTTTAAAAATATTTTATCAGCGGGGAAATACTGGTGAGTCATTCAGATTAAATAAAACGACACATTAGTTATAAATTACAGCATAAGAGCGATTACAATGGCTACTATCTTATTTTTATCTGGTGAAGATGGTCATACCACTATTGGGTCCTTTAACCCAAGTAGTGATGATTATCACTGTTAGGTTGATGAACCTAACCGTGAGAAATTAGTAATGTGCACAATACCCCACTTGCCAGTGATTCAAGATAACCAAGACTTAATCCCTGCAATTATAACTTTTGAAAATAATTTGAGTATTGTAAAACATTGTTGATAAAAATAGAATGACTCACATTGCAAGTTTAGTTGGGCAGAGTTTAGCCTACTGATACGCCTGATAACCTAATTTAAACAATAATGCACACGAAACTAGGTCAGTAACTTAATACAACATTTACGATACGCTCACGAAATCAAAACCCTCACGACGAATGACAAAGTATAGCCCAAATACGGGCAACACTTAAACATCCATCGGATCGGTTTCAATCGATCGGACATTGTATCGTAGCAGAGATCAAGTTAATACCCTGTATCGTAGCAGCGTCGTGACCCCTTAATGCTCGTTTTTAAGCAGAATATGGACTTTTGAAACTAAAATTTCGAACACAGAAGCAAGTCCCATGCACAGGCTACTTATAGCAACATTTTAAGTTTTACGCGGCCCGCGAGGTCCCCTATCCTACGTGTAGGGCTGGTGTGTCACGAGTATGGTTGCCACGTGTACGACACATGGCTTGAACGCTTATCCGGTGAACTTTAAGTTGACGCGGCCCGCGTAAGCCTAAGCTTAAGTTTTACGCGGCCTGCGTGAAAACCAAGTTCTTTAATTTCTTGGTTTTTCATGCACATTAGGGTTTGGGGTCCAGGTTTTTACTTACGGGTCGTTTTGGGGCATTTTTGCAGGTCCTTACATGATATGTCTCTCATTGTTCTATCAAGAGCCTCGAAACAATGCTTGTGAGTCATAGGTGCTTCATCCCAAATAATCAATGTTGCTCTTTTAATTAAATCACCTAACTCAGTATTAGGCTCTATCGAACAGATTGAATTCTCATTAATGTTGATTGGAATTACAAACCTTGAATGAGCAGTTCTACCACCATCCATCAAAAGTGAAGCAACTCCATTGGATGCAACATTCAATACAATTTCACCTTTTGATCGTAATGCAGCTGAGAATGTCTTCCAAAGAAACGTCTTTCCAGTTCCACCATAACCATATACAAAAAACACACCTCCATCGCCTTTTTCAATCGCTTCCATAACAATTTTATATATTCTTTACTGTTCGGCAGTTAAACACTTTATATAACCATCATGTTCCCTTTGAAGAGCTAGTCTGTCATACGATAATTCTTTCATTATCAATCGATTGTTCGATGATGAAACATAATTGTCCGGAACAATTGGCATATCATCAAAATTTCTCACCGTACTTCCATTGGTAAGTAGCAACTTTTCAATTTCAGATAGACAGATATTTTCAAGTTCTTCTTGTTGAAGATCCAAATCTAAAACAAATGTTGAAAAAAGTATTAGTTTTTTCCCAATAACAGAGCTATTGCATAATTTTAATGTACTTGTATATAACTTTAATAAAATAATCACATTACCTGCAATACCAGTTATCTTTCGTTGCTGATACAGAATGTCTTCACATAACAGGGACTTCGTTTCCGACCAAAAAACACCAGGACGAGATATCGAATTTGACAGCAACAACATTACAAAAAAGTGTGACATCCCACATCGGTTGTGAAGGGGAACAAAGGCTTCCTTATAATGGGCTGAATACTTCACTATCATGACGCGTTTTGAAAACCGTGAGGGGCGGACGCTGAGGGCGTGATGGCTGCCAAAGCGGACAATATCATGGTGCGGTTACGCTGGGCTGTTACAGATGGTATCAGAGCCAGGGCCAGACCGATGGTGCCAGGTCCCGCGAGGACGCTGGACCCCTTAAGGGGGGTGGATTATGACATCCCACATCGGTTGTGAAGGGGAATAAAGGCTTCCTTATAAGGGGCTGAATACCTTCACCATCATGACGCGTTTTGAAAACCGAGAGGAGCGGACGCTGAGGGCGTGCTGGCTGCCAAAGCGGATAATATCATGGTGCGGTTACGCTGGGCTGTTATAGTTCTAGTGCTCCGTAACGGCTGTCGAGGTTCTACCCGACGTAGTCGTTGGAGTTCTGTCTCGGGAAGGGTATAACTAATGTAAATATTGGGTTATTATACTAACATGTGTGCATTGTTTAATTAATAGATTATAACCAGGAAAAACACCAGGAAAAGTCTAAACTAGCAATGTGAGTAATCTCCTTTTTGTAAACTTTTTGCAAACTGTTTTACAAAACCTCAATGCTTTATATTATAATTAAACAGTGATTGAGTATTTGTAATTCTACAATTATCGTCGGTATGTTGGGGTTTTGTATACAAAATTTGTTACTACACAGTGAGTAGTAACATGACCACAAGTCGGGTCGAAAGTACCGTGGGTGGTAATTAAGGTAGAATAATAAACAAATGCAATTGCTGATTGCCCTCAATACTGTACAAGGATAAAATCTGTCTTGAATAAATTGGGATTTACTCATCAGTATTTCCCACTGACAAATGTTTTTAAAACGCGTTTCAGGTAACAAAATGTGAAAGCCAAAATAGAAGCCAGCTGGAGAGCACTGAAGGCTTGGAAAAATGTGGCTATAAAAGTTACCTAATAAAGAAAGATGTTTTATTCAATAAATTAGGGTTTATCCCTATAAACATGTTTGTAATGAAAAACTTAGGTTTTATCCCAATAAGTTTATTAATATAAAAGTGTGGTGTTTTACTGTGATAAAATATTTCCTAACTACGGTCCTGATGAAATTTCCGCTGCCAAATAATGATAAACACCGATACCACCATCTCTGAGTAGGCCGCGGCCGCCCGTCTCCCGAGGCAGGGGTCGAGGGTTGCGACACAACGCGCAGGTAGGAACAACCGAGTTATAATTAATATATATCTTTAACCCATTTACTTTTGGGAATTGGTCTGTAATAATCCCAACTAGAGGTCATTGGCCATTGACAGTGTCACACCCTGACTTTTGCGGAAGCGTGGGTTTATTGGTGTAACTTCTTAATATCATAGCAACAATCATAACAATGCTATATGATAAAAACATGAGGTATTCATCCATTAATAAAGTTTAGAAAAATACCATATTATACTTGTCTTAAAACAACATTCACAAAATAAGTTGCAACCTTGGCTTGATTTAACTGAGTTCATAAAAACTTAACAAAAGACTTTAAACAATACTAGGTTTAGAGATATGTAACCCGTCCAGGAAGAGGTTACACCTTCTAAACCCTACAACTCTGGATGACTTCTTTATTCAAACGCAGCTTGAAAAAAATATGCATACCGTGCCAGATCCATTAGTTTCCTGAAATACATGTAGTTTGAAAAATCAACATAAAGTTGAGCGAGTTCATGTGTAAGTGAGTATGTATAAACCTTTGTAATATGTTTGTATGTATGAAAATCCCTGGTATGTAGCAATTAAGGAAAAAGAGATCATCATTAGGTTGCAAAGCCAATGATATGTGTGAAGTGATGTAGGAAGACTCAAACCTAGCAAATTTGTGTGACGGGCACATAGTCACTGCCTGGTCCACTAAGCGGACTCAGGAGTGGGGCTCGCTACACCCAAATAGATCTATCACTAATAACCCTCGATCCTACAATGAGGATTAATGGCCTCTAGTTCCAGCCTACCCACTCACATGATCTAAGTAGTAAACCCTCCTTAAGCTAACCATACCATGTACAAAAGTATCCATAATTTCTGTAACATGTATTCCACCCCCGAAGTGTAAAAACTGAAAAACAGTTAAGAGAAAAGGGGGACATGAACTCACTGTATTGCGTCTTCGTACTCGTAACCCAAATCCCCGCGGCAAACACGACTACCTACAATGGTCTAATGTCTATTAGACGAACGGGTCGTGCCTTGTCTTAGTATGTATATTTTTGAGTTACGATTCTGGTATTATTCCAAGTTATAATAATTGTATTTAGTTTTGGAATAATTGTTTATGCAGTTTTTCTGTATTAATACTTCTCAAGCATTTTAACTTTGTATTTCCTTCCCAAGGGTGGGGGGTATCTCATACATGTATTTACGTACTTGTGTTTGTATATCTTGCCAAGTGTTGGCGTCGTATTTTCGGTGTATTGTTCCAATTAAATATATGTTAATACATTCCCAATATATATATATTTCCAAAACAATATATTTTCAAGTCTTACTTAGAAAATATATAACTTATTTGTCAAAAATAACGTATTCCAAAATATATATTTTTCCCAAAAATATTATATTTTACTTCATACTTTATCCCAAAAATAATACCTTTCAAAATATACGTACGAGAGTATTTTTCCGAAATATACATAAGTTACGTTTTAAAGCTTACGTTATAATAACAACACCGGTGTAACTTAAATATTTATTTGTAAGAGCGTTGGTATTATTTTGGAGTCGTAATTTCATAATATCTTCAAGTTATATTATTTTTATCCTAAAAATAATATATCTAGTTCACAAAATAATCACATAATCACCCAAGCGTTTTATTACGAAATATATATTCTAAATATATATTTAATAAGTTTTATTTACGAAAATCCACCTCCGGTACTTGGTTATTTTGTAATAAAAATCATGGCGAAGTTTATTTTGAAAACCAAGTTAAAAATATATTTGTAACCATTTGTTATAAAAATATTTTAAGTGTTATATTTCTAGAAAATTTCGCCAGAGTTTCCTCTGTAAATGGAGGTGTCCACGCTTACAAGCGTATCATTTTCTTTTCAAAATTCAATCAAACAGTTTAACAATCAACAATATACAATCTTTGATCATCAATCTTGACAAAAATAACCCTAAATCATATACTCATGAACTTGAAGGTGTGTAAAAATATGTAGTAACTTTCTAACATATTTAGTAGGTCTTGTTATCTTTAAAAATAAGATTAGTTTCTTAAAAACTTTATTTTTAAAGAGTTTGAAGTTTAACAACTTCTAATCATGTTTTTACAAAAATATTTCTTGTTAATTTTCTTGTTACACAAGTGCTTACACACTTATTTACTTACTAAAAATGCTTCTAGTTCATAAAATACCCCGGGTTTTACAAAACTAGTATTTTTCACTTGGTTCTTCCAAAAACCACTCGTAGATCTTTAGATCTACTAGTTTAGAACCTTATTTTACAAGAAAAATTATGTTTACACAAGTTCATGTTTCATGGGTGGAAGGGTTCATCATCTTTACAACTTTTACACTAACATACTACTAGTTCATGTTCCATGAACATGATCTTGTATGGTTAGATGATGATCCATCCCACTATTAGCAACAAACAACATAAAATAATCACACCTAACCAAGATTTTCATGATTTACACCACTAGTTTCTTTTTATCCAACATATTCATCTTACTTTCAAGACTTTAAGTTATGATCTTGTGTGTTCTTGATTTTTAACCGTTAAATCACTAATTAACCACTTTAAACAAGAACAAGATGGTGTTTAGAGGCACTTACTACTAGCTCGAGGCTAGGGAAGAAACAAGACGTAAACAAGGTAGATAAAAGAAATCTAGAGAGGTCCTTGAGTTTCCGAAAGCACCAAGCTTGTTTGTTGATCCTATTGCACCTTTGTATGTACAAGAATGGCTTGAAAGTGAACAAGTGATGATGATGGTGGGTGTTGTTGGGTTCGGCCGCAAGCAAGGAAGAGGGAGAGAGAGTGAGTTGGTTGATGTTGTGTTTATGAAAGAGAATGGTTAACTTACTTGTAAATTGTGACAACCCTCACCAAACCAGGTATCCATACGAATTAATTAATATTTAATTACTGCTTAATTACTGTGCTTGCTTACAACTGTGATTAAACTGCTTACTGATTTCTGATACGTACATACTCATGCATCACATTTTATACTGTCGCTCTATTATTTTTACACAAACATCAGTGACAACCTTGATGCACAAAAAGCACAGTGAGCACACTATACGGGATACCCATTAAACATGCTGATATAACCAGCATCAGGCAGACACTGCCTCTAAGGCTTGTATGAGCCAGAGATAGTTTACTACACCGTTAGAGAGTGTGGGGAAATGAGGGTTGTAGAACTGCGTCACTAGGTGTTAGTTATAGTGACCGGATGTGCCTAAAACGTACTTTGAGTACAAAATTATGCACTTTAATATAAAAATTCAGCATTTATCTAAACTAGTAAAGTGCAAAAAGTTGGAAAAATATTACTAGACACTTTCCATAGTGTCGGGAATAAATTGTGTCACTAAAAGAAATATTAACGACACTTTAATTATTTATTAAACACTTTAACGGAGTAGTATCCAACCAAACAACCGGACTTAACCCGGGACATAAAAAAAATATTAACATGACATTGTTTTCTTTTTTCTGAGCCAGTTAGGGTCCCCGAATACCCTAACACCCGCTATAATTCCTACACACATAATACCATATTTGAATTACTTAACTAACTAACTTAACCACCTAAAAAATATAACCTATCTCTTATCACCTTGTCCAAATCGAACCAAATACCCCCTCCCCCTCAACGAGTTCGGTCACCATGTGGGTGACACCATTGTCCTTGAATGATTATTTTAATTCTAAGTGTTTCATATCTAGATAACATCTTAGCTATTGGATAATAGAATTTCATGGTTTATAAATGTAAACAAGGGTCCTTAATGACCATGCACATCACCACAACAAAACCTCACTTTTCTCTCCTCTTCTCATCATTCTCGGCCGAAGACATAGGTCACACCACCACCACCTTTTGATTTCATTCAAGCTATTCTATTATTATACAAGTGTGAAGGATCAAGTTTAAGGAAGCCCGGTGCTTGCGGATTGCCAAGGACCTCCCCACGTTGCTTTTAACCACCCGTTTTTCGACTAGTTTCTTCCCTAGCCTCGAGCTAGTAGTAAGTGACTCTAAACGCCTTCTTGATCTTATCTAAAGTGGTTAATAAGAATTTTGTCGGTTGAAATTTATGAACATGTTAGAACAAAATTAAAAGTCTACTAAAGAAGATAAACAAAGTGGTTAATGGATGAATAATGGTGTAAAACTTATAAAACTAGTATTGTTATGATTATTTTGTGTTGTTTTATGCTAGTGTTAGTTCGGATCATCATCTAACCCGACTAAGTCATGTTCATGGAACATGACCTAGAGTATGTTAAAGTGTGAAAAGTGGTTAGATGAAGAACACAATTACTTAACCATGAACTTGTGTAAAAGTGATTCTTTTTGTAAAAAGGAGTTCTAAACTAGTAGATCTACGGATCTACAAGTGGTATTTTCAAAGGACCAAGTGTCAAAAGAAATCATATTTTTAAAGCCGGATCTTTCCTAAACGAAGGTGATTTTTGTAAACACACAAGTGTGTAGACACTTGTGCGACAAAAAGTTTTAACAAAGAATTGTTTTGTAATATTTGACAAGAAGATGTACAAATGCATTTTCTGAAAGAACAAGATTCACGAGAAACCAAGTTTATTTATAAAAGATCTACTAAAAATATGGGGAAAGTTACTATATATTTTGCACAAACCACAAGTTCATGTGTTTTGCGATTTATATTTATTTTGACTATTTTGATGATGAAACTTTGTTGATTGATGTTGGGAACATTGTTGATTGAATTTATAAAAGATAATGATATGCTTGAAAGCGTGGCCACCTCCAGTTACAGAGGAAACTCTGGCGAAATTTCTGCAGAAATATAAACACTTGGAAATATTTTTGACAAGTGTCTATAACTATATATTTTTTTAACTTGTTTTCAAAATATACATTTCGCCACGATTTTTTATTACAAAATAAGCAAGTGTCGGAGGTGGGATTTTCACGAAATAAACCTTGATAAATATATATTTAGTATATATTTTCTATAATAACACTGGTGAGATTTTTATGATTACTTTGTGAACTATCTAAATATTATTTTTAGGGTAAAAATAATATTACTGATTATTAACGACTCCAAAATAATACGAACGCCTTCACAATAAATATTTAAGTTACACCAGTATTATTAATACCACCCGAACTTTACAACATAACTTACGTATTTTCAGAAAATACTCATAAGTGTGTATTTCGTTAGAAGTATTATTTTGGGTAAAATTATATGGAATAAAATATAATATTTTTGGGAAAAATATTTATATTTTGGAGATAGAATTTAAATATATTTTAAGTGAGACTTAATAATATATTTTGGATTTACGAGAAAACGCACATGTATCAAAACCCCCATCCTTGGGAAGGAATATATTTACAAAATAATTACGAAGTGCAATTACGAAATAGTTGCCTAACTATTTCCCAAAGACATTAAACCTTAAGCTAAGGCACGGCCGTCCATCTAATAGAAGTTAGTACGTGTAGGTCGTCGCACAGCAGATTTTCTGGGAGATACTTTTTAGAGACGCACTTCGGTGAGTTCATGCTCCCCCTTTTCTCTTAACTGTTTTTAGTTTTTAAACTGCGGGGGTGAAATACATGTTACATTTACTACAAACGTTTTATACACGGTATGATTAGCTAAGGAACCTACTGCTAGATCACGTGACTGGATAGGCTATTATCGTAAGACCATTAATCCTTGCATAAGGACCGAGAGGCATGAGTGATAGATCTATCGGGTGTTGCGAGCCCCACACATGGGCCAGCGTGCGGCTGCATGTGGTGACTATGTCGTTCCGCCAGAAGGACCGGTATGAAATACGCGTTACAGGTTTGAGTGCTTCCTAGTCCATGTCACTTATTAATGTATTAGCTACACATTAATCGATCTCTTTTTCCTTACTTGCTACATACCAGGATTTTATACTTACAAAGGTTTTACTTACTCACTTACACATGAACTCGCTCAACATTATTGTTGATTTGTCCAACTTACATGTATTTCAGGGAACTAAGAATCTGGCACGGTATGCTACGTTTCCACGCTACGTTAGAGTTATGGGATCATCCAAGTTTAGGGGTTGTGGCTTTTACCTGGACGAGTCACAGTTCTTAAACTACGTCTATTTTAAAGTTTGTGGTTGTGTCTTCAAACTATGTTTTTATGTTATTAGGTTGAAATTTCCGTTGCATGTGTCAACGCCTTAAGACAATGTTGTGGTATTTTACATTTCAGACTTAAATCAATGGATGATCTGCATGGTTTTATTTTCATATAGCTTTGTTATGATTAAGCTATGGTATTAAGAAGTCACACCAAATAAACCCACGCTTCCGCAAAAGCCAGGGTGTGACATAAATTTATAATCCAATTGCACTATTAACCATCATATAATGTGTCCCCAAGATATCAAACATAAGGATTAAAATAATCAAAGAAATCAAGGGGGTGTACTACCCCTTGTAACCGTCATTTTAGGGGGGGTATGGGTTGGATGGTGAAGGAACTAGTTAGGACATGGTTGAAAACTAATGATATGATTAGTGTATTAGTGTGTAATATAATATAAAAGGGTGTTAGGGTGTTCGGGGACCCTAACTAGCTCAGAAAAGTCAAAACAATGTCATTGACAATATTTTTATGTTCCGGTTAAAGTCCGGTTGTTCGGTTGGATATTGATCCGTTAAAGTGCTAAATAAGTATTTAAAGTGTCTTTTATATTGTTTTTAGTGACACGTTAAATTACCAACACTTTGGAAAGTGTCTAGGATTATTTCGCCAAGTTTTTACATTTTACTAGCATTGTTAAATGCTGAATTTTGGTTAACTAGTGCAGAATTCTGCACTTAAAGTATGTTTTAGGCACTTCCCGCCACTATAACTATCACCTAGTGACGCAGTTTAATGATTCTCACCTCCCTACACTCCCTACTAGTGTAGTGATCTACTCCCGGCTCATACTAGCCTCAGAACAATGTCTGTTTTGGTGCTGGTAATGTCAGCGTGTAACTGGGTTATCCGTTTAGTGTGCTAACTGTGCTTTTGTGCATCAAGGTTGTCACTAATGTTTGTGTGTATGTAATAGAGTGACAGTATAAAATGTGATGCATGAGTATGTATGTATGTATCAGAAATCAAGAAGCAGTTTAACCACAATTGTAAGCAAGCACAGTAATTGAGCATTAATTAAATATTAATTAATTGTACGGATACCTGGTTTTGTGAGGGTTGTCACATTCTCCCCCCGTTAAGAAAATTTCGTCCTCGAAATTTGTACTACCTTAACCCCTTATGGTTTCGTCACACGTGTACGTATATAAATAATATCGAGGTAGATAATCATCAAACCGAATCAAACCTTACTCACATTAGGTGATTCCAAGAATATATAACAATTCGAACCCTATGGTTAAAAGGTATGTGCTTTTAGCATTTGTTGTCAAAGGTACAACACGTACTTGACGTATAGTCTAGCGTAATCCAGCTAGCAGGGGGTTCCACAAAAGAGAGGTTTTAACTAACAAGATTCTCAAACGCTCGATTGCAATATGCAAACGAGTTTTCACGAACCCTAGCATTCGCTATGTGAATTCAAAATCAGCAACTCAAATGTAATAGTAAGTTAATCTATCAACTTCCGAGTAAATGATTGGTAAGGTTTAGTGTGTTGACATTTTTAAATTTCGAAGGTACACCGAATGAAATACAAGCGAATCTGGTGTATCATTGTCGTGATTCGTAGTTGCATCAGAAACGTTTAAATGACAAGTTGAATGAAAGTATATGCGGTTTTGTGTGAAACGTTTGACCCTGATTAGCACAAGCTACAGGTTTGTAACGACACCACAAGGTGTCGTACTGACTTAATTCAAGTATAATGGTGACCGAACAAGTTCACCGTGTTTGAAATCCATTGAAAGTGTACTGAGTCAACCTGAAGGTTTGATTTACAGAATGTCATAGAGTTTTCAGTTGAATATGGAATATCAAAGAGCCACTGTTTTTTATTGCAGGTGATGAGTAACAAGTATCGCAAGGCATTCGATTGATTATGAAAGAATCGTTAGGAGGTACATTGTACTTATGAAATGAATATATGTACCATTGCCTTAACACACAATTGTGTTGAGACTACTTTGATCGTGAATATCAAAATGGATCGTTGACAAACAAGTAGGCAATTAAACCCGTGTATGAAGTGAGTAACCCAATTAGCACAAGCTTCAATTCGGTGAAAATATCACCGCAGGGTATCGAAACAAATCAAATGATTTAGTGGAGTCGTGGACCAACCGAACCTGTTATGACTCGAAATGAAAGAATCTTGCAAAAATATTTGAATATGATGCTCCCAATACATCATATGACGTCTGAAACTGAATATGCGAAGTGGATAAGTTCAAGCAATCGAACTTAATCTCAGTGTAGCCTGGAAATAAAAGTAGGTACCAACAAAGGAAATATCGGCATGGTATCAAAATAAACCATGAATGTAATTTGTAATAAAAAAATTTCAAGAGAGTGTGTTGACTCGATAGCGAAAAAGCCAACAATTTCAATAATGTAGGTCATTCGAATCACAAACCAGTAATTAGATTTAGCAACGTAATACTTGAACTTTAATGAAGCGTTTATTCGAAATGAAACCGCATGCGTAGCAAAGGGTGCATGGGTTATATATATATAAGTTTTCAAGAAATGAAGCAATGTGTATCTGCCAAAATGGAGAAGTGACCAAGTATACGAAGCAAACGTGTGTTCGCTCTCAGTGAAAGAAATCAACGTGATGCAACTACTTTGAGGGGAGTAGAGATGCAAATATCTACTCGCTGGAAGTAAAAGTGAAGTATTCAACGAAAGAAAATTTAAGTATTTCCTGTTTTGTTAACCGAAATGACATGTTTGTCAGGTTAATGATGTTTGATTGAGTTGACAGATATGGTTCCTAAGTAAAAACCCTTACAAGTTTTGGTCCTGGGTTCCCAAAGGTTCCTAATATATGTTTCCTAGATCCTCCAGATTTCGTATCCCGTGTAGATCTGGTTTGTGCATTATGTAGGAAACACCATCTTTGTGTATGTCTAAGATCAAGTCATTGTTCCACAATTTTCCCCGGTGCACTTTCTTCCCAAATTTACTGCTAACGACACTCAATTGTCGACCAGTTGCGTAATAGTAGTTTAGGTCCTCACAGTCAGTTATGTAAGAAGTTTGTTAATCCTCAGCAAGAGTCACCGACTCTCATGGGTTAGCTCGTTCGGCTCTTAGTAGATGGTGCTCATTTGAAAATCATCATCCTTCTTTTGACGAGCAGAAAAGGGGTTACCCAAAAGGGAATTTTGGTCTGTTATCTTCCTTCTCCAGCAACTTCAGAAGCTTCAATGCCAATCCTTGCACCTCCGAAGGTGTAAGTCGTTAAGGGGGTACTGACTGCAGGCGCGACGCCTGGAATCAATCTGATGCGAAGTTCGACTAGTCGTTGAGGAGATAATTCTGGCAAGTCTTTGAGGAAGACTTCAGGATATTCTCCGATCACGGGGGTATCTTCAAGTTTTAGTTCTTCGGCTCCCTTGTCCCCGACATGAGCCAGAAAACAACACATTCTTCCCACAACAACTTTCGTGCCTTAAGCAATTCATGATCTGTGGTGGCGTATCCTGCTTCGTGAATCACAATCGTTCCTTCATTCGTCATCGAGGTGCGGATATCAACCTCCGCTCGACCGCTTGTCAACTAATCCACCCCAATTACCTCGCCGAAGCTTCCCAGCTCAACTGGCAGTAGATCTATCGTAAACTTGCACTCTCCGGTTTTTATTTGGTCGCCTCCAGTTACTGCGTTGGCTTCCACTAGCTTCCCCTAAGCTAGTTCTAATGGGTACTAGAACATCTACTTACTCGCTACTTAAACCAATTATACTCTTGAACTCTAGTGGTGCGAATCGTAAAATTTTGCAACAGTATTTGGCAATACAGATGCATGACATTGAGTAATTCGGGACGTACCGATATCCATGCTTGAATCCCTGGCGTGTCTCCCTAGCTCCGGTGGGGAGCTTTCATCCTTGTGCCTGATTATTTTTAGGGCAATATCTTCTGAAATGCTTTTTGCTTCCACAGTTTAAACAACCTCGAGCACGTTTTTGTTTATCACTCATTCTGCCTTGGTAATTGTCATTGTCGTTGTTTCCTTCGTGATTCTCACTACCATCTTGGCCTCCATTACTATGTTCAGTATTTTGCCAAAAAGTTTCTTTGGGATGCCCCCTCTTACCACAGTTATCACATTTTCCATATTTGCATCGCCCGACATGATAACGTAGACAATTGTCGCACTTTGGTAGGATACCCTTGTAATCCTTTCCCTTTTTGGCCTTCTTTTTGTTATTTGCCCGAGTAACCTTCTTGAAATTCGCAAGCTTTCTCTTGTTATCTCCAGATGGCTCTACAGGAGTCTCCTTTTTCTCTTCCGAAGTGGAAAATTTTCCTTGTCTAATCGCTTCTTCAGTGAGCGCCACGCTTATATCGATAGCCTCGGTGATCGTTGAAGGTTTAGACGCTGTTACCAGGCTTAGAATCTGAGGTGCCAATCCCCTTATGAAACGTTCAATTCTCCTAAACTCTGGTCCCACCAGGAGCGTAGCAACTTGTGATAAATCATTAAATTTCCGCACATACTCAGCTATCTTTGGTCCTTCCATCTTCAAGTTCCACAGTTCCGTTTCCAACTTCTGGAATTCTGCCTTCGAGCAATATCTCTTACGCATCAGATCTTTCAGCTCATCGCACGTCAAAGCATTCGCAGCGGTCTCGCCCATTGTCTGAACTTGAAGGTTCCACCATGACAGAGCCTCATCTACCAATAGTCTAGCTATATACGTGACCTGATGTTCGGGGTCACATTTGCTCAATCGTAAAACAGAATCCGTCTTTTCAACCCAGCGCACGAAGGCTAAGGCACCCACAGTGCCATCGAACTCTCGAGGTTTGTGGTCCAAGAACTGCTTGTAGGTGCAGCCTGCGATGTAAGCAACATTATTCGCGTAAGGCCTTAGCAAGGCACTCGTGGAAATGTCCAAACATTTTGTAATGTGTCTTAAAGGACTAGACATTACCGTTGGGGGGGTTATTTCCCGAGGTACCTCCGCTGCAATCGGAGCGACGGGCCTCGTACCGTGCGATGGCCTGTAAGAGGCGCTCTTGCATTTCTGCCTCTGTTGTCGGTAGAGGGTTGTTGAAATCGGTGTTCCCTCTTATCGACATCTTCTGAGAGGGAGGTTGGTTAAGTCAGGTCTTATTCACTTAGTGAGTGCATTTAGTTGTTTAGAGATCATATGCATATGCACATATTAGGTCGTCATACCAACCAATCAAGCAACAGTATATTCATAGTATAACCAAGTAATTTGGTAATTAAGTTTAATGAGAGCATAGCAAGTAAGCACGTAGTATTATGTTTATAGCACACACACATAGATCAATAATGTGCTTAGCGAAGACCTAACGACTGAGTTTTCATTGGTTATTGGCCACAAAGTGTTGTCGCGTGTTTGATGATTGGCTCTCATTATTCTCCGACCGCAATTGCATTGTCTTACGAAGTGTATTATATCAAAAGGGACACAGGGTCACCCTACCCTTGCCCAACAAACATATCAAAATTATGTAGTCAGATGTGGCCTTCAAAAGTCTCCACAATCTCGGCTTATCATAGATGTCCTTACCCAAACGCAATCCGCATAATTCAGAAATCAACTATACTGGTGACTGAGATGGAGGAGGAAAGAAAGTAGACTACTAGCATGCGTGCACTCCTCCATGATTTGTATATGTTGAAGTATATAACTGTTTTGCCGCTCGGCAATAAAGAAACGAGCATCATAAACCTAGGAAAGGTGTAATAGCAGCAGGCGAGAGTTTAAAAGGAATCTTTATTAAATGTGGAGGATCAAAATATGTTGGCAATAGACAGGGTGGAGGACGGGGTGTCTTATATACACTTTTCAGACAATATGATGTCTTGTGATGTAGATACTTAAATCATGTTTTTGGTTATGTAATGTTTTGCGATTGAAGTTGCCAATTGTGGTGTCAGCTCAAGCTCCAACATTCTGCGACTCATATCCTTAAACTGTAGTTGATGTTACAGGAGCAACTCATCTGGTGTATAGCCTCCATAATGTGAGGGATGGCAAAGGTCAAAAATCGGCATGGTGTATTATAGGGACCATCAAAATGGCTCGTCCGGCGTTGTAGAGGTGAAAGCAGTAAAGGGTACGGCCTGTAAGATCGGGGAAAGCGCTGCTGTAGCCAAAAAGAATCGTTATGAGGTGTGCTGCCCTAGAGTATCTTCCTAGGGTGCGGGTATGTCTTGAAAGAAAGTGATAGGCATGTTGACGCAATGGGCGTCGGTCTTCATAGGTGCGATATCAGCGGTGCAGGTGTAGAAGTGTCTCAACGAAAATGAGATTCAATAGGTGCAGGTACTGGGTCGGGTATAAGGGATGCATAGTCGGGTAAGTTAAAAGGAACATGGTCATGATCAAGTAGAGGTGCAAGTTCAGCAGGTGCCACGTCAAGCGGACACAAAAGGTGCAGAAGCTAGCTCAGGAGCAGGTTCTGGGGCGTCTAACGGTGTGGTGCCTCGAACAGGTGCTAGTGCAGCAGTCAAAGCGGTGTCGTCGTCTGTGTCAGTAATAGAAAGATGTAATCCGGTCGTCCGTAAGGCTGCAAATTGTCACAGACCCAAAGGAGTCTGAAACAGAGTGTATATTAGAATCAGAGGGTAGCTTGACAATAGGGATCTCAAAATGTGCAATCAATAATAAGGTTCTCATCTAACTTTCCATCATCATGGGCGTTATCGGAAGGACCATCAACATCACGTCGATATCGTTATCAATTGTTCTCCGAGTAAACAACCTTCAGAAGGAATGTCCACAAGAGGCGCATTGTCTAAGATTCGGATCCATGGTGTGCTCATCATCGGGATGTCCAGTGACAAAGGGGTCATGGACTGAAATAAGAGTGACAAAAGGATTCTTGTCAGAGAAACCACCCGCAAAAGGGTAAAGTATCACCAAAATTTGGTAGCGCGGACTGTTGGAAGTCGTCCTCGTCCTTGGTCAGCATATCTGGATCACTCTCATGGTCTGACGTAAATGTCTCGGGCGCAGATGCAGTCTCATCATTTAGGACAGCGGCCGTAGGGTTATCAATGTCTGATAACTCGCCTTCTAATTAGTGTGACGTATGTGCCGGTTCATATTAGTCATAGCATGTATACCCATAGTAATTATTAACAATTAGTGTATGCATATATTCATATGCACGTATATCAAAAATCAGCAATTATGCGTGTAAGTAATAACAATGTAAGCATGTATTCATCCTAGTCTTCCCCAGACTATCCTACCCAGTCTCTCAGGCTAAACTCCCTAGTCTCTCATACTAACTCCCTGGTCTCTAAGACCAACTCCCTCAGTCTCCCCGACTGAACTCCCTCAGTCTCCCCGACTGAACTCCCTCGGTCTCCCCGACTGAACTCCCTCAGTCTCCCCGACTGAACTCGCTCAGTCTCCCCGACTGAATTATAATCATAAATTCGGAAATGTGTATTTGTGCCTTTTTGTTTGTAAAAAAAATGTTTGTTCCCTGGATCTGGACGTTTTGTGTATGCAGTGAAAACACGTTGTGAAAACATTTTCATGAGAGCCCTAATGATCGTAGTCTAGACTCAAGAAAGAATCCTAGTTCGCTACGACCGAAGCTCTGATACCAAGCTGTCACACCCTGACTTTTGCGGAAGCGTGGGTTTATTGGTGTGACTTCTTAATATCATAGCAACAATCATAACAATGCTATATGATAAAAACATGAGGTATTCATCCATTAATAAAGTTTAGAAAAATACCATATTATACTTGTCTTAAAACAACATTCACCAAATTAATTTGGCTTGATTTAACTGAGTTCATAAAAACTTAACAAAAGACTTTAAACAATACTAGGTTTAGAGATATGTAACCCGTCCAGGAAGAGGTTACACCTTCTAAACCCTACAACTTTGGATGACTTCTTTATTCAAACGCAGCTTGAAAAAAAATATGCATACCGTGCCAGATCCATTAGTTTCCTGAAATACATGTAGTTTGAAAAATCAACATAAAGTTGAGCGAGTTCATTTGTAAGTGAGTATGTATAAACCTTTGTAATATGTTTATATGTATGAAAATCCCTGGTATGTAGCAATTAAGGAAAAGGAGATCATCATTGGGTTGCAAAGCCAATGATATGTGTGAAGTGATGTAGGAAGACTCAAACCTAGCAAATTTGTGCGACGGGCACATAGTCACTGCCTGGTCCACTAAGCGGACTCAGGAGTGGGGCTCGCTACACCCAAATAGATATATCACTAATGACCCTCGGTCCTACAATGAGGATTAATGGCCTCTAGTTCCAGCCTACCCACTCACATGATCTAAGTAGTAAACCCTCCTTAAGCTAACCATACCATGTACAAAAGTATCCATAATTTCTGTAACATGTATTCCACCCCCGAAGTGTAAAAACAGAAAAACAGTTAAGAGAAAAGGGGGACATGAACTCACTGTATTGCGTCTTCGTACTCGTAACCCAAATCTCCGCGGCAAACACGACTACCTACAATGGTCTAATGTCTATTAGACGATCGGGTCGTGCCTTGTCTTAGTATGTATATTTTTGAGTTACGATTCTGGTATTATTCCAAGTTATAATAATTGTATTTAGTTTTGGAATAATTGTTTATGCAGTTTTTCTGTATTAATACTTCTCAAGCATTTTAACTTTGTATTTCCTTCCCAAGGGTGGGGGGTATCTCATACATGTATTTTCGTACTTGTGTTTGTATATCTTGCCAAGTGTTGGCGTCGTATTTTCGGTGTATTGTTCCAATTAAATATATGTTAATACATTCCCAATATATATATTTCCAAAACAATATATTTTCAAGTTTTACTTAGAAAATATATAACTTATTTGTCAAAAATAACGTATTCCAAAATATAATATTTTATATTTTTCCCAAAAATATTATATTTTACTTCATACTTTTCCCAAAAATAATACCTTTCAAAATATACGTACGAGAGTATTTTTCCGAAATATACATAAGTTACGTTTTAAAGCTTACGTTATAATAACAACACCGGTGTAACTTAAATATTTATTTGTAAGAGCGTTGGTATTATTTTGGAGTCGTAATTTCATAATATCTTCAAGTTATATTATTTTTATCCTAAAAATAATATATCTAGTTCACAAAATAATCACATAATCACCCAAGCGTTTTATTACGAAATATATATTCTAAATATATATTTAATAAGTTTTATTTACGAAAAACCACCTCCGGTACTTGGTTATTTTGTAATAAAAATCATGGCGAAGTTTATTTTGAAAACCAAGTTAAAAATATATTTGTAACCATTTGTTATAAAAATATTTCTAAGTGTTATATTTCTAGAAAATTTCGCCAGAGTTTCCTCTGTAAATGGAGGTGTCCACGCTTACAAGCGTATCATTTTCTTTTCAAAATTCAATCAAACAGTTTAACAATCAACAATATACAATCTTTGATCATCAATCTTGACAAAAATAACCCTAAATCATATACTCATGAACTTGAAGGTGTGTAAAAAGATGTAGTAACTTTCTAACATATTTAGTAGGTCTTGTTATCTTTAAAAATAAGATTAGTTTCTTAAAAACTTTATTTTTAAAGAGTTTGAAGTTTAACAACTTCTAATCATGTTTTTACAAAAATATTTCTTGTTAAATTTTCTTGTTACACAAGTGCTTACACACTTATTTACTTACTAAAAATGCTTCTAGTTCATAAAATACCCCAGGTTTTACAAAACTAGTATTTTTCACTTGGTTCTTCCGAAAACCACTCGTAGATCTTTAGATCTACTAGTTTAGAACCTTATTTTACAAGAAAAATTATGTTTACACAAGTTCATGTTTCATGGGTTCATCATCTTTACAACTTTTACACTAACATACTACTAGTTCATGTTCCATGAACATGATCTTGTATGGTTAGATGATGATCCATCCCACTATTAGCAACAAACAACATAAAATAATCACAACTAACCAAGATTTTCATGATTTACACCACTAGTTTCTTTTTATCCAACATATTCATCTTACTTTCAAGACTTTAAGTTATGATCTTGTGTGTTCTTGATTTTTAACCGTTAAATCACTTATTAACCACTTTAAACAAGAACAAGATGGTGTTTAGAGGCACTTACTACTAGCTCGAGGCTAGGGAAGAAACAAGACGTAAACAAGGTGGATAAAAGAAATCTAGAGAGGTCCTTGAGTTTTCGAAAGCACCAAGCTTGTTTGTTGATCCTATTGCACCTTTGTATGTATGAGAATGGCTTGAAAGTGAACAAGTGAAGATGATGGTGGGAGTTGTTGGGTTTGGCTGCAAGCAAGGAAGAGGGAGAGAAAGTGAGTTGGTTGATGTTGTGTTTATGAAAGAGAATGGTTAACTTACTTGTAAATTTATAATCCAATTGCACTATTAACCATCATATAATGTGTCCCCAAGATATCAAACATAAGGATTAAAATAATCAAAGAAATCAAGGGGGTGTACTACCCCTTGTAACCGTCATTTTAGGGGGGGGGGGGGTTATGGGTTGGATGGTGAAGGAACTAGTTAGGACATGGTTGAAAACTAATGATATGATTAGTGTATTAGTGTGTAATATAATATAAAAGGGTGTTAAGGTGTTCGGGGACCCTAACTAGCTCAGAAAAGTCAAAAAAATGTCATTGACAATATTTTTATGTTCCGGTTAAAGTCCGGTTGTTCGGTTGGATATTGATCCGTTAAAGTGCTAAATAAGTATTTAAAGTGTCTTTTATATTGTTTTTAGTGACACATTAAATTACCAACACTTTGGAAAGTGTCTAGGATTATTTCGCCAAGTTTTTACATTTTACTAGCATTGTTAAATGCTGAATTTTGGTTAACTAGTGCAGAATTCTGCACTTAAAGTATGTTTTAGGCACTTCCCGGCACTATAACTATCACCTAGTGACGCAGTTTAATGATTCTCACCTCCCTACACTCCCTACTAGTGTAGTGATCTACTCCCGGCTCATACTGGCCTCAGAACAATGTCTGTTTTGGTGCTGGTAATGTCAGCGTGTTTACTGGGTTATCCGTTTAGTTTAGTGTGCTAACTGTGCTTTTGTGCATCAAGGTTGTCACTAATGTTTGTGTGTATGTAATAGAGTGATAGTATAAAATGTGATGCGTGAGTATGTATGTATCAGAAATCAAGAAGCAGTTTAACCACAATTGTAAGCATGCACAGTAATTGAGCATTAATTAAATATTAATTAATGGTACGAATACCTGGTTTTGTGAGGGTTGTCACAGACAGTCCCACCTTTGAATATTTCCCACCACCAGTCCCACATTTCACCTATTTTTCCTAGACCGGTCCCCGTTAAAAAAAAACTTAACGGAGTTAAACTTTTTTCCAAATTACAAACATATTTTTAGGGCTTTTGATTAGAACGACTTTACAAGTCCATTGATGTAAAACTTACCTCGAAATGGTGCTCCAAATGACTTGATTTTTGTTAATTGGAAATTTAAACACCCGAATTGAAACGCCGTTTTCATCATTTGGAGCATCGTTTCGAGGTAAGTTTTACATCAATGGACTCGTATCGCCGTTCTGATCAAAAGCCATAAAAAATGTTTGTAATTTGGAAAAAAAAAACATAACTCCGTTAAGTTTTTTTAACAGGGGCCGGTGTAGGAAAAATAAGTGAAAGGTGGGACTAATGGGGGAATATTTAAAGGTGGGACTGTCAATTGTCAAAGACCTCTAGTTGGGATTATTACAGCCCAATTCCCCTTTATTTTTATTTAATAATTTAATAATTATTTAATTTATTTTTCTTTAATATTTTTTTTCATTAATTTTTTCAAAAACCTCTAAATACACAACTATGTTTAACTTTTTCTCTTAATACTCTAATATAAATTTCACTAAAAACATAATTACATTTAGTACAAACTATTTTTTAATGATAAATTTAGATCACTGACTGATCATTCGAGTATCGTCGTATCACCTGTGGAACCACTCGATTATATCCAACTCCACTAGTGTGACAACCCGTGTTTTCAATACTTCTCTAGTTCCTTCGATGCTTGACGTGTGAGTACTGAATGAACTTGCTTAAATAATTACTTGATTTTAATTATGTACGATATATATAAATAATTGGATGCATGGTCATATTTGGTGGATATGAAAGTTAGGAACCGTAATTGTTAGATGTTTTGTGTTTATGTGTAAATGGACCGCACCACAAACTCGAGCCACCCACTTGGGCCTAAGGCCGCACCCTTCTCACATACCCTCTCACATTAATTCGACCCATGAATTTTAAGCCCAAACCAGTCCAAGCCTTTTCCCAATTACTTGTTTACGTGAATTATGTATAAGAACACATGTAGCTTTGCAAACCCTAAACAACCATCACCCCATCCATACATTGCGATGGCAGGCCCCCTCCCCCTTTTATCGAAGCCCTCTCCTTCTCTTGTATTCAGGTAACCATGATTACACTCGTACAGTTAATCGTTCGATGATCACGCTTGTGTATCTATGTTCCTTGTGTACGTAACTTGGTATAACGTTATGAACGAATTAGTTATGTTGATTAATTGAACATGCTGCATGCATAATGAGTACCATGATGTTCTAATGCTTAGATTAATACAAATCAGTAAATGCTAAACGTTATTGCGTGACATTTTAGGGTTAGTATTGATAGATGTTAACTTGAATATGATTAATGGTTTTTCGTCTAGTATAATCATGCACATGTTTGAAACTCTAAGACTTGTGTGTTACTAGAGGATTGTCACGAGTGATACATGTTATGCGTACAAAAACGTGAGTCGGTCCGATTTGGAATAGAAATCTATGAATTAATGTAATATCTTGCAAGAAAGAAACAACTTGTTGATGGGTAAGAATTGCCGATTAAGGTGTATATTATGTTATTTGTTTGATGTTGCCAGCATGATTCATAATCAATGATGACAGTGAATTAGGGCTGCATAGTTAAGAATATAGGTATTCATAATCAATCTTGATGTAACAGTTGTGGACATCCTAATCACTTTTGGTGATAATCAGTTTTAACGGCCCAATAGAATTGAAGCTACATGTTTGGATAAGGCTTGGTAAAATGGCGGCCCATGTGTTGAGTCTTGATCTAATCAAATAAAGTGGACATCATAATAATATTGTCAGTGATGGATGCTATGGGTTTCATGTATTGTCTAATTAGATGGGTTAGATTATAATGGTTGCACATGTGTGGGTCCTAGGGACCGAGTATGTAAGGTAAAACAGGGGTTCGGATAGGGGATTAATGTTCATCACCTTAAGGGCTTTCAACAAATGGTAGGATGGGCCACGTATGGGAAGGGGTAGTGTTAGTGTGGGCCGAAACCAAATGGACTGTTATTAACCTTAATTGGTAAACAAGTATTAATATTAAGGTGGAATTATAAATTGTCTTTGGGCCATTAATTTGGTTAAGTCAAACACTAGGGTAATCGTTGAATGGATTTAGTTGCCATGAGTTGTGTGGACTGGTAATATGGATCACTTATGAACCAAACACTCTCTATGTTATGAATGCGGTGTTTAATTATACGAATACTTGTGCTGCGTGATTATTAGCTACAACTTGCATGTATGCTTAAACGGGAGCTGAACCACTTGACGTGTGCCATGTTGTGATAAGTACTTATGTTGTGATTGAAAGTGGGACACGAATACTTACTGTGACTTGCGTAATGAAATATGTTTTGCTTGATTGCAACCTATGTAATGACTGCAAAGAACACATGTGTTATGTTTGCACGAAACTGACTGATTTGGTAACCACAATAGGGGTTAATTGACCAACTGGGAACACATACTTTAATCTTACCGAGCAAACCAAAGGTGAGTTCATCTCTCTTGAGCATGCGTCTCGGTGGTTGGGACAGTCTTTGGGTATCCCTGAGAGGGATTGGTTTTGGGTAAATCATGAGTATTCCTGATAGGAATATGTCTTTTGGGTAAATCTGGAATGTTGGATAATATACTCATCCTGTCACCATTAAAGTCCCTCCGTGTTGTTTGGTTACCTGAGAGGTAACAAGGTATTAGTTGGTAGCGCTACTTAGGTTTGGCACCCTCACCCCGTACCTGAGAGGACGGGTGTGAACTAATGACCTAGTCATGACCAATGCTTTGATAGGAGCATTGGAGAAAGGGCAATGTAAATTAGGAGCCATCTTGTATTCGGGGTATTATCAACATTAAATTCAATGGATTAACTAAACACTTGGTAACCAACGTGTTCGTAAAACTATGAACTCACCAGCGTTGTCTGATACACTTGTTGCATGCTAACAGGTCGTTAGATTACTTGGATTTGGAACTTGCTGCTGAAGTAGCTGGAGTGGTCATGGGTCGACTGGAGGGATTCATGTGATTGATTATTGATATTATACATTGGTTTTTGAATTGTTTAACTTTGGTGTACTAATTGCTTCCGCTGAACATGTTGGTTTTCATTTAAACTTATTGATGGCGCTTTTCATTACTAATTGAGGATTTTATTTAACAACTTGTGATTGGTTCAATATGATTAGTGGCTCGTTGTTGGTTTGTCACACGCCTAGTAGGGTTTCCCCTGGGTGGCATTTTGGGGGTGTGACAGTTTGGTATCAGAGCCACTGGTTATAGTGAACTTGGTTTTAAAACGTTTTTATAAAACCAGACTATAACCGAACAGATCCGAAATCGACCATGACACACAGCTCCAGACTGCAAGGTTCGTCTCTCGTATACTCATTGTGCTGCATAACTAGTGAACACTTACATATGATATTGCATGTGATTGCACATTTAGCACAACAGTATGAATTCATGTATTACTTACATGTGTTATGTGACTGATAGGGTGGTATTTCCCTAAACATTCATGACTCACGTTTCGTGATGATTTTTGTTTGCTACTCGAGTAGGAGGAACCATTTGACATGAGTTAAGAGGAACTGAGGTGAGCATGCAAATCGTAGTATTATTGTGGGTGCACACATAATAATAATGTGGGGTGCATGCGAGTCCCAGTGAGTCTTAACAAGTGAAAAAGGGGTTCCGTCCCATTAATTGATCAATGTGAAACACAACAATCTATAGGAGTCATAGCAGTGATTGTCTCCTACTCGAACGTGATCTTTTCCCTCCTCTCTGAATCCTTACGAATCTCGATGCTATCGAGCATCATCTGAACACTCATCTGAACGCCTAGCGAACTGTGTATAATGTTAGGTGCTTGTACGAACGTCCCTGAGATGGATGTTGCAACATCAATGATTGGTCTATACCTCTCACACTCCTCTTTGTTTGCTGGAACTCACTGTACTAACGTCTTAGACCCCGCAGTGCGATCACTTCTGCAACACTCTGGAAACATATCGTGTAGTACTCAGTCAACATGCAAGAACGATGAACAAGAGGATGAGCGTAGTGCCTTACCAACCTCAGTACTAGAACGACCCTGATTACCGGCAGCGAACACCAGCAAATTGACTTCAACTGAATCCTTAAACCCTAGACAACGACTTATGAGAGTCAACACTCACGAATCAATCGGGACATAAACGATAACAGTCGGCCATGGTGTAGAATGTGTAACTGCCAATACAATGAGTAGCGCCTTAGGACGTGGCACGGAATGTGAAAAGGGGGACCCTGTCGGTGAAAGGCCGCAGGACTCCGTTTCAAGCATCGACATTAGAAGCAACAGTCACGATGACATCAAGGTACTCGTAAATCATGACTTTCGGTATGGAAATGATGGTGGCTTCAACAAGGAATGGCCGACGTTAAGGCAAGACGCCAACAACCCTGGGAACAATGACAGTTTTGGGAGTCCTAGTAGCAGTAGCAACAACACTGGATGTGGTACTCGTGGTGGGCGACGCCAGGATTATAACAACATGGTGGCCTACACATTCTTGGTAACTAATCACTTTGTCACTGTTCTGCTTAACCCTGATGCTTCTTGAAACCGAACCTGTTGTAGACTCGACTGATGGCAAGTCAACTGAAACCTCATATGATTGTTGGGATGCAAACTCGAACTTGTGGGACAAGTGTTCGACGTCTACCTTCCTTCAACTCCCCTTGATAGTTTGATGCAGTAGTCAGTATGGATTGGTTATCCATACATCGCGCATATATACCCTGTGAGAAGAAAACTTTGCGTACCCCCTCCCTAGTGGAGAATCGTCATTTGTTCTAGAATATCAGAATTGTGTAAAGGATAGCATCAATTCTGCAATGAAAGCCCAGAAGTGCCTACGGAGGGATTACCTCGCCATTGCTAACAACGGTTACTGATGATAAGGCTAAGGAAGAGAGGATCGAGGATCCACCAGTTGTTTATGATTTCTTCCGATGAGCTACTTGAAGAACTTCCAGGATTACTTCCACAGCTGTTAGGCAGAAACTCAGTTTGATCTCACGCCAGGTGCAGCTTCGAATATTCGTACTCTTACCGTCTTGCACCAGGAGGGTTGCAAGAGCTGTCTAATCAATTATAGAAACTGTTGAACAGGAATTTTGGCAGACTTAGTTTTTTGCTTTGGGGAGCCCCAGTTACACCCATAAAGACAAGCCTCTCCGTACGTGTAATGGTTATCAAGAACTTAACAAGGTGACAGTCAAGAAACGTTTGCCTCGACCATGTACTGACAACCTGTCGGCTAGTTGCGAGGGACAAGCTTTCATTCGAGGATTAATTTACGAACGGACTATTATCAGATGGAAATTCACGGGGAGAATGTTCTTAAAGCGGCTTATCAAACGCAATTCGTCCATACGACTTTGTATTCCATGACCTTGGGGTTAATCAACACACCAACAGCTTTATGGATTCGATTAACCGACCGTGCTTATTGAGGACGTTTGGAATCATTACCAGGAGAAAGGAACGACATGGGTGGCATATGTATCTTATTTAGAGCTCCTGAGGGTGGAGCCACTACGCACGAAGACTTGTTAAAGGTAACTTCTGGATTCGAGAGGTACATTTTTGTGCATATAAACAATGAAGTGGGAATACACATGGATCTCGCTAAGATCCATTTTGTTAGAAACTGATCGACACCAAAGATCCCTTCGAGGATGCAGCAATTCTTGGCCTCACTGGATACTATCGCAGATCCATCAGGAGATTTTCGAAGATCGTGCAGCTTAAATCTCTTTAATACAGCAGGGTTTTGTGTTCGTGGAAGACAAAACGGGGGGACGTCATTTCAGCTTTCAAATCCCAACTCTGCAATGCACTAAGCATCGTCTTTACCTAAGGGTATGGGTGATCTAGCGGTATACCATGATGCCCCGAATCAGAGTCCCAGTTACACGTCGATACAACACGAGAGAGAGTGATGACTTACATAATGGAGTTACGAAGAGGAACTGCACGACATACAATCTGCGGTGGAAACCGTGGTCTTTGGATTTAAGTGGGAGGCATTACTTGGACGGTACCGAATGCACTACTTAGACCGAGCATAAGGGCCTCCCGTGTACCCTGGTCACGAAAGAGCTAAATCAGCTAATGGTATCACTAGATGGAACTTTTGGATGAATACGATTGTGAAACTTGAATGTGCACGGGCTTTGCAGCTCACTATCGACTCTAACTTACCTGATCAGACTCGCTCTGTTCAAACTGGAGAACTGAAGGAAGAGGATTTCCAAGTTGAACCCATGCGGAGCATGGAGGAGCCACCCTTGGCAGGTCGGATGATATTCGCTACCCCATGGAACGAATGTGGATCTCGTTATACGGCAACTTTAGGGAACTTGTGTTGAGCAAGGCACACCGGCCTCGATATTCTAGTCGTCTGGGTTCTGATGAGAGATATTAGGATCTATAAATCTTGTACCGGTGGTCGGGCATGAAGGCCCACCTGGCAATGAATGTGAATGATGTTTGATTTACGGGAAAGTCAAGGTGGAGTATCAGTAACCAGAAACATCGAAACAAAAACAATATCACATGGGTGATCGTTGATTGCCTCACGTTATCAGCACACTTTCATTCAATCAAGGAAACTGACGAGTCTTCGCAGCTGTGAATGTCCCTTTGAGATAGGCGGCTTTTAGGCACGAGGTGCCAACTCCTGTTACCTCTGATTTTGATCTATGCTTGATTTATGATAGGCAATACACAACACCCTTGGCTCACGTCTACACATGAGCATTGGACAAATGGTCACAGTAAACGAACCATATTGACACTCGAAGACATGCTGCGAGCATGTGTGTGATTGGCTTTAGTGAGAACTGGGAGGACACTTATCTTTGGTTGAGTTCTACTGCAACAGTTACCATTCTAGTATTCAGACAACTCTGTTTGAGGCATTGCATGGACACTAACACTAATCTCCTTGTTGGATTAAGGTGGGTGACAACCTAATCACTGGTCCAGGACTTGTACTCGAAACTCTTGCGAAGATTGCTTGGATCGTAAATCGTTTGGCGGCGACGCGTGGCCGTCAGGAAAGTTGATAAGCTAAGGAAACACTAGGAGATCACTGTAGGCTCGGGTTACCTGCTGAGTTGGGTAAAGTTCATGATGTCTTTCACGTTTCGCAATTGAAGAAGTGTCTGACTGACGAAACACTAAATGTGTCGTTTCAAGAGCTCAAGATTGACGACAAGCTACAGTTTGTCGAAGAACCTATTGAGATCATGGATCGAGAGGTCAAAGTGCATAAGCATAGTCGTATGCCGATTGTGAGAATTCGTTGGAACTCAAGACGTGGACCGGAGTTCACGTGGGAGCACGAGGATCAGATGAAACTCAAGTATCCTCAACTTTTTCCTGGTGACCAATCTAATTCTAGTACTACTGGTGAATTTCGGGATGAAATTCCTCTTCAAGTTGGGGATGATGTGGCACCTGAGGAAAAACTGCAGCAATCTTGATTTACCATGTCACTCCTCTGTGCTTACTTGTCAAATTTCGTTTCTTTCAAGTTGGGGAGGATGTGACAACCCGTGTTTTCAATACTTCACTAGTTCCTTCGATGCTTGACGTGTGAGTACTGAATGAACTTGCTTAATAATTACTTGATTTTAATTGTGTACGATATATATAAATAATTGGATGCATGGTCATATTTGGTGGATATTAAAGTTAGGAACCGTAATTGTTAGATGTTTTGTGTTTATGTGTAAATGGACCGCACCCCAAACTCGAGCCACCCACTTGGGCCTAAGGCCGCACCCTTCTCACATACCCTCCCACATTAATTCGGCCCATGAATTTTAAGCCCAAACCAGTCCGAGCCTTTTCCCAATTACTTGTTTACGTGAATTATGTATAAGAACACATGTAGCTTTGCAAACCCTAAACAACCATCACCCCATCCATACATTGCGATGGCAGGCCCCCTCCCCTTTTTATCGAAGCCCTCTCTTTCTCTTGTATTCAGGTAACCATGATTACACTAGTACAGTTAATCGTTCGATGATCACGCTTGTGTATATATGTTCCTTGTGTACGTAACTTGGTATAACGTTATGAACGAATTGGTTATGTTGATTAATTGAACATGTTGCATGCATAATGAGTACCATGATGTTCTAATGCTTAGATTAATACAAATCAGTAAATGCTAAAAGTTATTGCGTGACATGTTAGGGTTAGTATTGATAGATGTTAACTTGAATATGATTAATGGTTGTTCGTCTAGTATGATCATGCACATGTTTGAAACTCTAAGACTTGTGTGTTACTAGAGGATTGTCACGAGTGATACATGTTATGCGTACAAAAACGCGAGTCGGTCCGATTTGGAATAGAAATCTATGAATTAATGTAATATCTTGCAAGAAAGAAACAGCTTGTTGATGGGTAAGAATTGCCGATTAAGGTGTATATTATGTTATTTGTTTGATGTTGCCAGCATGATTCATAATCAATGATGACAGTGAATTAGGGCTGCATAGTTAAGAATATAGGTATTCATAATCAATCTTGATGTAATAGTTGTGGACATCCTAATCACTTTTGGTGATAATCAGTTTTAACGGCCCAATAGAATTGAAGCTACATGTTTGGATAAGGCTTGGTAAAATGGCGGCCCATGTGTTGAGTCTTGATCTAATCAAATAAAGTGGACATCATAATAATATTTTCAGTGATGGATGTTATGGGTTTCATGTATTGTCTAATTAGATGGGTTAGATTATAATGGCTGCACATGTGTGAGTCCTAGGGACCGAGTATGTAAGGTAAAACAGGGGTTCGGATAGGGGATTAATGTTCATCACCTTAAGGGCTTTCAACAAATGGTAGGATGGGCCACGTATGGGAAGGGGTAGTGTTAGTGTGGGCCGAAACCAAATGGACTGTTATTCACCTTAATTGGTAATCAAGTATTAATATTAAGGTGGAATTATAAATTGTGTTTGGGCCGTTAATTTGATTAAGTCAAACACTAGGGTAATCGTTGAATGGATTTAGTTGCCATGAGTTGTGTGGACTGGTAATATGGATCACCTATGAACCAAAAACTCTCTATGTTATGAATGCGATGTTTAATGATATGAATACTTGTGTTGCGTGATTGTTAGCTACAACTTGCATGTATGCTTAAACGGGAGCTGAACCACTTGACGTGTGCCATGTTGTGATAAGTACTTATGTTGTGATTGAAAGTGGGACACGAATACTTACTGTGACTTGCGTAATGAAATATGTTTTGCTTGATTGCAACCTGTGTAATGAATGCAAAGAACACATGTGTTATGTTTGCACGAAACTGACTGATTTGGTAACCACAATAGGGGTTAATTGACCAACTGGGAACACATACTTTAATCTTACCGAGCAAACCAAAGGTGAGTTCATTTCTCTTGAGCATGCGTCCCGGTGGTTGGGATAGTCTTTGGGTATCCCTGAGAGGGATTGGTTTTGGGTAAATCATGAGTATTCCTGAGAGGAATATGTCTTTTGGGTAAATCTGGAATGTTGGATAATATACTCATCCTATCACCATTAAAGTCCCTCCGTGTTGTTTGGTTACCTGAGAGGTAACAAGGTATTAGTTGGTAGTGCTACTTAGGTTTGGCACCCTCACCCCGTACCTGAGAGGATGGGTGTGAACTAATGACCTAGTCATGACCAATGCTTTGATAGGAGCATTGGAGAAAGGGCAATGTAAATCAGGAGTCGTCTTGTATTCGGGGTATTATCAACATTTAATTCAATGGATTAACTAAACACTTGGTAACCAACATTTTCGTAAAACTATGAACTCACCAGCGTTGTCTGATACACTTGTTGCATGCTCGCAGGTCATTATATTACTTGGATTTGGAACTTGCTGTCTGAAGTAGCTGGAGTGGTCATGGGTCGACTGGAGGGATTCATGTGATTGATTATTGATATTATACATTGGTTTTTGAACAGTTTAACTTTGGTTTACTAATTGCTTCCGCTGAACATGTTGGTTTTCATTTAAACTTATTGATGGCGCTTTTCATTAATAATTGAGGATTTTATTTAACAACTTGTGATTGGTTCAATATGATTAGTGGCTCGTTGTTGGTTTGTCACACGCCTAGTAGGGTTTCCCCTGGGTGGCATTTTGGGGGTGTGACAACTAGGCTATAATGTCTATACATAACTTGAAACTCAATAAATTTGAGAAAAAACCTCTTTTGAAAATCGAACATGAAACCTAATTATCAATAGCCCAAGTGACAACTTTTGAGTCTTTAACTAGTTTTATCATATTTTATTTTATTTTATATATATACAAAGTACATGAGGGGAATAGTGCTAGGCAGCTTCCTAGCACTTCCTCACTGGTCCAGCTAAATTACATTTTTATCCCTTTTAAATTTACAGTTTTATCCTTGGTTTTGTTTTTTTCTCTCCCAGCGAAATTATGATTTTACCCTCAATTCAAATTTATAGTTTTGCCATCATTTTATTTTTTTCCCTATCAAATTACGATTTTGCCCCTTAAATTACAATCAAACCATTGTTTTTTTTTTTTTGACGAAACTATGGTAGTGTTTGTTTTAATTGGTTGACTCTGTGTAATTTCTATTCGTGTTAGGCGACTGCCTGACACACGCTCATTTGTCTTGAAAATTTACAATTTTGCCCCCAGTTTAAAATTATAGTCTTTCTATCGTTTTACTTTTTTTTTTACAAAAGTATGGTAGTGTTTTGTTTTAAGGGAAATTGGCCTGTAATAATCTCATCTACACCTTTTTGGCCAATAATAATCCCACCTCAGAATATTCCCCCCACCAGTCCCACCTTTCAGATATTTTTCCCACACTGGTCCCCCGTTAAAAATCCCTAAATCTGTTAGTAAAATGGCTGATGTGGCAGCTGACTAATGGATGATGTGTCAAAAAAGATTATGTGGCAGCTGATTAGTATTCCCCTGGTCCTTTTTAAATACCTAGCCTCTTTTTATCAACTGAAACCCAAAAAAAAAAACCCTAGTTCGCAGGAATTATCCCTCGCGATTCAATTAGGGGATATTGATGAGTTCTTCTTCGTCTTCTTCATGCTCTCGAAACAATAAACCAAGAATCTATAGGATCGGGACCGATGGGAATGCTTATTGTAATCATGAGATGGTAGCAGTGAAGCGAGTTGCTGGTTCTCGAAGTTCTAGACAAGGGAAGGAGTTTTATGGATGCCCTTTATGGCCTGTAAGTAAAATAAGTTTGTATGTTGATAATTATGCCTTGAAAGCTTCCTCATTTTGTGATTTAATTTGTTAGAATTTAGATTGCAAGTTCTTTGTTTAGAAAGAAGATGTTGATGGCACCAATAATCTGGTTGAAATAAACAAGGCACTACAAATGAAGATTGCAAACTTAGAAATTGACAAGATGGTTCTTATGGAAGAGAACAAAAATTTGAGGAAAAAGGCTGGTCAGAATGTTAAAAGCAGAAGATGTTTGATTGCAGCACTAGTTTTAGGTTTTGTTTTTTGGTTTTTGGTTTGACTACAGCACTAGTTTTTAGGTTGTGTACTGTTTTGTATGGCAATATGGAATGAAATAGATTGTGTAGTGTTTTGTATGTTATGACTTGGAATGGTAGTTTGGAATGAAATCCGATTAAAGAAGATTATTGTTGTTTGTCAAACCATTAGCTACACATGCACTTTATGCACTTTCGCTTTTACGTAATGACCATTACAAGTTAACCATTACATAACGTTTCGCTTTTACATAATGACCATTACAAGTTAACCATTAGCTACATATGCACTTTCGCTTTTACATAATGACCATTACATACTAACCATTACATAATACCCATTACTAACCATTACATAATAACCATAACCAAGTTAACCATTACATAAAGTTTGAACCCAACAAAAGACGATTACAAAAGACAACATAAAGCCTAACAAAAGACAACCAGTTTAAGCTTAACAAAAGACGGCATAAAGCCTAACAAAAGACAACCAGTTTAAAGCATAAGAGTTTCATAATCCTAATAAAAGACATATCAGCAGGTTTAAGCTTCTGGGGTTGTTTTTGCAGCCTTCCTTGGTCTTCCCCTGGATTTTTGAGTTGCACGTGAATGCTGAGACTGTTGTTGACTGCCAGTTTTAACTGTTGTGACCGACGATGAAGCAAGTTGATTCTTTTTGGGCCTCCCCCTTTTCTTTGTTTGCTTACTTGATTCTGCTGAGGCTTCAGTATAAGCTTTCCTAGTATGCCCCTTGTCCTTGAAGTTGCCACATCTCATAAACATACCATGCCTACTAAGTTTACCTTTTTTGGGGACTTCATGAGCATCTTTCTTCCTGTTTTTCTTAGGTCTGCCGGGACCAACTTTGACTGGTGGAGGTTCTAGGGGTGATTCAACAGATGGCCAGTACTTATCTGAAGGTACTGGTGGGATTGTAAACTGATAGGACTTGAGATAGATGTCCTTGGTGTAGGAAGGATGAACAAACTCCTCGGCATTTCTATGAAGAAAACCTGCAACTACACATACATTTTGACATGGTATACCAGTTAAGTCCCATTTTTTGCAGCTACATCTTTTGTGCTTGATATCAACAGAAACATCATCAATGTACTTGACTTGAAATAGTGTATTGCTTGAAGGGTATACAGTGCATCTATAAGCCCAATCCTTCTCTTTGTCAAGTTTCTTCTGTATCCTAGGGAAAACAACGACATTTTTTGCAGACATTTCATTGTGCTTTGTAACTAACCTGCTCATGATTGCAACCCTTATATCCTCTAACATATTGATGATGTGCTTTGATCTAGTCTGCAGAATATAACCATTGAAGGTCTCTGCCATGTTGTTCACAATAACATCTGACTTGACTTCAGTACTAACATAACATCTGCAAAAACATTTAGGGTTTTGACTCATGAATGCTTCTGTTGCTTCTTCATCCATTTCCTTCATATCAGCAATTGCCATCTTGTAATCAGGTATGTTGTAGGATCTAGCAGCTCTCCAAAACAATTCCTTTAAGTCATCACCCTTGAATTTCTTATGCCAATTTGCATAGATGTGCCTAGCACAGTTCCTATGCTCAGCATTGGCCCAAACCAAAGCAACAGCATTTAGTAAACCCTGTTATAACACACCATCTATCAGATTCAAAATAACATATACATGACAAAATATAACAGATATTAGAACATAACATACCTTTTGTTGGTCAGAAACAAGTGTCCACCCCTTCCCTTCTTCAAGTACTTCTAAAAACTTCTTCAACTCAGTCATGAACCATGTTCAACTGTCATTGTTCTCACCCTCTACCACAGCCCATGCTACTGGATACATTTGATTATTTGCATCCCTGCCCACTGCAACCAGTAGCATACCTCCTAGAAATGTTTTTAGAAAACAACCATCAAGACATAAAAGTCTCCTACACCCTGCTAAAAAAACCTTTCTTCAAAGCATCAAAACAAATAAAGAGCCTAAAGAAGACTTCTGCATCACTTTGCATATCAAAGTATTCTGGTGGGACAGTTACAAGTTCAAAAGTTGACTCAGGATTTGCTTCCCTAAGGGCTTCCAAATATGATCCCAGTTTACTTACTGTAATGTTCTTTCCTTGACCCATGCAGTTTCCTAGAAGCTTTGCATTTTGCCTTATAGGCCAACCATTTTGTAATGATAACCTTGTACTTCTCTTTCACTGCGTCTTGGATATCTTTTGCACTCCAATTTGGGTTTGCTTTAAATAATGTCAAAACTGGTCAAATATGAAGTCAGAAGTGAGTTGCCTATTCTTTGACAGATTTAACCATATAACCCTTCCTAGGGTGATAGGAACAATACACATTAAATGGACACCCTGTTACACAGCTAACACCTATTCTGCCATGTATGTTCTTGTTACTAACTGATATCCACAAATCCCTCCCATTAGTAACTGCATAATTTGTAACTGCTTTTTTGAAAGCTTCCCTTGAAGGGAACCTAGTACCAACCACCCAATTCCACTTACTCCAATCTGTATATGAAGTAACGACTGGGACAATAACCTTGTTCTTTTTCCCCCTTATGTCATCTTCCTCACTCTCTCCTGGTGAAGGAACATCCCCCTCAGAATCTTCATAGCTACTTGCACCACTATGTTCTTCCTCCTCTTCAGTATTATGTTGACCAACTGGTTTCACTTCAAGCTCCTTCAATAACTTTAAAAGCAAGTCTTTCTTTGACAACTGACTGTTATGCTTAATAGCTTTCCTTGATGCTACCCATTCATCATCATCCCTGTCTGACTCAGAAGCATTTAAATCATCTGCAATCCAGTCTTCACCAGATTCATCCTCAGCTTCATTCCCAGCATCAGATCCATCTTCACCATCAGATCCTGTTTGGGGTTCAGGAATGATAGCTAAGTCTTCAACAGGTTCAGAAATTTGAACTGTTTCTTTTAGAGGTTCAGGACTGTTAACAATTGGTGTACTAGTTGGTGGTTCAGATATTGTAACTGATTTGGTAGGTGTCGGAATTCTTGCAGCAGATGATTTCGTAAAACCAGAAGGTTTGTTTGGTGTTGTGAGGAGTGTACTTGAAGATGGTTTACCAAAACATGGAGGCTTAATAAAACTAGCAACTGTTATCAGGTCTTGTGAGGGTGTAGGGTTTTGCTGAGCTTCTGTGTTAGTGGGTTGGGCTTCTGTGTTAGTGGGCTGGGCTTCTGTGTTGGTGGGCTGGGCTTTTGTGTTAGTGGGTTGGGCCTTTTTTTTCTCAGAATAGGCTTAATATGTGGCTTTTGGCAGTAAAGATGGAGAATATGCCTGACATCATCCCCCAATTTCACCATCATCTCGTTAACATCGTTGTCATTATTCAACTTCACAAGACCATCTTCAAACTTCATTCCGGGAACTAAGTAGTACATTTCAAAATTCTTACTTTTGTATGAACCATGCTCCATTACAAAGTCCAAAAGCTCAAAATATGACATTTTATCAACTTCAACTTGGAACATATCAGATTCACCCCCTTCATAGTGCAATTTTGGTTGTTTGTTAAGCTTGCCACCATGCCAAGCTTTCACAAGCACAGATTCAGCCATCCCACTACATTTTTATTTTATGAAATCTTTAACTACAAATTTAGGGTTTTAAAGCTTGAAATTCGATAATCATAAAATCAGTCACATGCATGTTTTTTGCTCTTGAACGGTGGTTGATGATCGCCTATGGATTTGTTGATGTTGGTCTTGAACGGTGGTTGATGATCGCCTATGGATCGCCTGTAGTTGATGATCGTCTGTGGTTGGTGAAAGGGATAATAATTTAGGGGTTGGTAAAGAGTAAATGTGGGTTATAAATGATTTAAGTTGTAAAAGATCAGGGGAATACTAATCAGCTGCCACATAATCTTTTTTGACACATCATCCATTAGTCAGCTGCCACATCAGCCATTTTACTAACTGAGTTAGGGATTTTTAACGGGGGATCAGTGTGGGAAAAATATCTGAAAGGTGGGACTGGTGGGGGGAATATTCTGAGGTGGGATTATTATTGGCCAAAAAGGTGTAGGTGGGATTATTACAGGCCAATTCCCCTTGTTTTAATTGGTTGATTTGATGTAATCTTTTTTTGAGATCATGGTATAAATATAAGTAGTATATACAAGTAACCGAAAGAAAGACGTAGCTGTTATCAGGGGCGGACCTAGTGTAGTCCGAGGCGTAGCCCGGGCTACGGCTCAACTTTTATCTGGTAGTGTAAAAAAAAATTTCGATTTTTATACTAAGGACACCCCTCAACAACAACTAGGACACCCCTAAAAAAATTTTACAAACTGAAATTAAACCCAAAAAATACTGATTATATTGGCCCAAATAACCATGGAAGGAAAACAAAGAAGAAAGATGAAGTTGGTAAAGTTTCTTTGTTAGCGTTGAAGTGAAATAAAAAAAAAGTTGCAGGTTTTGATACAAGGAAGAAAGGTTTCTTGAGGAGTACATCTTGGGAAGATAAGTCTGAAAGTCAAAAGTTAATTTAATTTACCTTTCAATTTCAAAAAATACATTTTAATTCTTTCTTTAAAGAAACAATTTAATATAACCTGTTAGGTGGGGTGGGGATGGACTATTAAGGGATTTGTGTTGTGTATAAATATTGAGAAGAGTAAAATGCACGGATAGTCCCTGTGGTTTTGCAAAATAACACCTATAGTCCCCAACTTTTGAAAATTACACCGGTGCTCCCTGTGGTTTGACAGTTTGTTACTCGGATAGTCCCTGAAGTGGATGACAGTTAGTTTTCTCCATTAAATTGATGTGAAATGACAAACTTACCCTTCATCTTCTCCACCTATAAAAACAAAACAAAACAATCCCATTCCAACCCCAACCACCCCCACCTTTCTCTCTGTTTCAACCCCACCATTAACCACCACCCACCACCCACAAGTAACCACCTTCACTAAAAAAAAACTATTTACACAAAAAATTCATAAAAACAACAACGTGTTCTCGTTAAAGATGATCAAGAAGAAGCATAAATGCAAACTTTTTCAAGTTTCTAGAATCTTTGAACAAAAAACTGGCATACCTTCTTGCAATTGTTCTGGGATCCCTTTCAATTTTCTGAAATTCATCATTATCTTCATCATCGTGTCTGAAATTCATCATTATCTTCATCACACGCCTCACACACACACATATACACAACTAAAATGGAATCTCTATCCACCGTATCCACCTCCATCGTCCTACCTCCCTTCCACCACCACCACCACCACAACCGCCGGAGATCCATCCTCCGATCATCTTCCTTTTCCTTTTCTACTTCATCTCTTCATCCAGATCACCGGTCGTTCAGTCTCTTCCTTCGTCACTCCTTCAAACCCTAGGTTACAGTTATAGTTACAACCGTTTGGATCCAGAATTAACTGTAAATTGAACGCCGTTGGGAACAGAGAATGATCGGATAACGGAGAAGATGAAGAAGAGGATGATGAGGAGGAGAGAGGGTTGCGTTTGGTCGGAACTATCCCTGGCTCTTCTAATGAGTTTGTTGATAACTGAGTTGGAGCTTATCTAAGAGAAATGTGGGGGGTGGGTGGGGTTGGGGTGGGTTTATTTTGTTTTTATAAAGGATAGAAGATCAAGGGTAAATTTGTCATTTCACATTAATTTAACAGAGAAAACTAACCGTCATCCACTCCAGGGACTATCCGAGTAACAAACTGTCAAACCACAGGGAGCACCGGTGTAATTTCCAAAATCTAGGGACTATAGGTGTTATTTTACCAAACCACAGGGACTATTCGTGCATTTTACTCTATTGAGAAGCAGTTTCATTATATTCAACAATTTGTATGCCTTGTAGCGAAATTCGGTTTACAATCTTCTTGCTCCAACGCACAGTCTTCATTCTTTGCGTAATCGATCGGCCCCTTACGTAAAAATTAAAAATAAATCTAGCCCGGTCTAAAACCTAAAAACTTATTGTCAATATTGATTCATAAAACATACCTCAAATGTGAAATGCTCAATATGGATTCATTAACCTAAATACTAATAACATTAAAAAACTAGTTTATAAAATTTAATTCTTTAAGGCCTAAGTGTCTTTTTTTGGCTCGGGCACTTGATTTTCAAGATTGGCCCTGCCCCGTAATATAGGTAAAAAAAATTCTCCCTTCTATAAATTATATAAACACACGGTAAAAAAATTGGGATACCCCTGAATATTTCTTCTGGTTCCGCCACTGTATGAAAGATAGCGCCCCAAGTGTAATACATTTTCTTGTCTCTACATAATCGTACATCTTACAAAGTCCAAAAGCACAATCATTCTTGACCAACACCTTTGCAATCGATGTTCCGAGCTGAATCTATCGGGTAAGAAGACGCTCTCAGTTAATCAATCACTAGTCGAAAATAGTTAATAATTTATGCTCACCAAATCAACCATATGCATCAGTTGAAATGTTCTAGTTTAACATGTGAATAGCAGCTTGTATATACCTTTGAATCCATGATTCTCTTTCAGATACCTTAAATTTCAATCGAATTACAAACATGAAAGTTAAATTATGTTAAAACTCAACAACAACCCATCTTTTTATGTCTGCATGTATATTGCACATAAGGTGTTCGATGAAATGTTTGTTAGCGTAAACTGTTATTTGTGTAGTCTTCCTGATTAGGTACTTAATCTAGAACACATGTATAATCCTTTTCATTGTTTAAGACCATTCCCTTTTCATAGAATCGCAATCGCTACCGGTAAAAATTCTTATTATTGTTTAACCAGTATGATTTGCAGATCAACTTCATTCTAATGCCTGTTTGAATTATGTTCATATTAAATTGTTTAAATAACTAAATATTTTTGGGAATTGCAGGATTGCTAGTTTACCGATCTTTTTATGCTAAGAATCACAATGAAAAAAATCTCTGTTCTTAGATCTTATGTAGTTTATCCCTCTGCAAAGTCTACTTATCATCGTTTAAAAGCGTTCAATTTCACCAGCAATGCACTTGCCAATCACGAAAAGTACAGTACCGATTCATCAGAAAACATCAACTTAATCGTTTCAAAGGTTAAAGCTGGACGAACCTACGATGAAGTTTTTCACTCTCTATTACAAGATCAAGCTTGTAACACGATACCCATATCTCACAATCTCGTTTCTCAGTTACTACATAGATTTAAAGACGATTGGAAATCTGCATTAGGCGTATTCAAATGGGCGGAATCACACAAAACATACACACCATCATCAGACTCGTACGAAACAATGCTCGACATATTAGGAAAAATGAAACAAATGGAAACGATGATGTCATTACTCGAGCAAATGAATCAACATCGTCTCGTTACAATTGGCAGTATAGCGAAAGTCATGAGAAGACTTTGCGGGGCCGGAAAATGGGAAGATGCGGTAATAATATTTGACGAGTTGCGTAAATTCGGATTGGAAAAGAACACCGAATCGATGAATCTTTTACTCGACACGCTATGCAAAGAAAGTAAAGTCGAGCAGGCGCGTAAAATTTTCTTGGAATTAAAATCATGCATCGCGCCTTCCGCTTATACGTTTAACATATTTGTACACGGTTGGTGTAAAGTTAATCAGGTCAACGAAGCGCATTGGACTATCCAAGAAATGAAAGTGTACGGGTATAACCCGTCGGTTATATCGTATTCCACCATCATCGAATCATATTGTCGCAATTCCAACTTCAACAAAGCATATGAACTGCTCGACGAAATGCAAGCGCAAAGCTGTCCTCCGAACGTTGTAACGTTCACCACCATCATGTGTTATTTGAAGAAAAACGAGGAATATTATGAAGCGTTACAGATACCCGAGAAAATGAAGTTATTTGGATGCAAGCCCGATACACTTTTCTACAACGCGTTGATTCATACATTAGCGAAAGCGGGCCATGTTCAAGAAGCTGTGAATGTATTTGAGGTTGAAATGGCGAGTTCTGGTATTTTTCCGGACACATCTACATTTAATTCAATGATTGCAATGTTTTGTCATCATGGTTTGGATCAAGATGCGATAAATGTTCTAAAAAGGATGGAAAGTTCACAACTTTGTAGACCCGATATCCAGTCGTTTATTCCCTTACTCAAGATGTGTTTTAGAAAGGGAAAAACCGATGTGTTATTGGGTAATCTGTTGGATGAAATGGTCAATAAGCATCATATTAGCTTTGATTTGGATACATACACTCTTTTGATCCACGGGTTATGTCGGGTTAATAAATGCGACGGGGCGTATGGATTCTTTAAGGAGATGATCGATAAAGATATTGCACCGAGATATTATACGTGTGCTTTGCTTGTTGATGAACTTAAGCAGAAGTATAATTATGTTGCTGCTGATCATATTGAAGGTTATATGAAGCAGATGAAGTCATCTTGATCATTGAACATTTTATGCATTTCCAGTGACCCTATAATGGTAAGTCTGTAATGGTGTTACTGTAATGTTCTTGTATTTTTGTTATTGTTTTAGGAGTTCAATGTCTGTTTCGACCGGTTTTGGCAAAAATTCTGGGCCGAACCACTAACTACAGTTTTGGGGAACGACAAACCAAAGCGGCCAAGTTGGGTGGGTCAGCCAGACCGTCGGATTTTACTAGTTTACTAGTTTGGCGGTTTAATGGTTCGGTTGTGACGTTTTGGCAGTTTGAATCAGTTTTCATTTTCCAAAACATGAGTTTGTATTAAAATCATTAAAATGATATAGATGGTTCATATGATTATAAGTGGCGGATCTAGAAGAAAAGTTGAGGGGTAAAGAAGGCTAAAAATATTTTGTTCGGGGGTAGCTGATACATAACACGAAGACGAAGAGGAAGAGGAAGAGGAAGAGGAATAGGAATAGGAAGAGAGAGGAAGAGAGAGGAAGAGGGAGAGGACGAGGACGGGGAGGAGGAGGAGGAGGAGGAGAGTTGAAAAAAAAAGGGTTACCCCTCAACCATAGCTAGATCCGCTATATATTCTAAAAATGAAAAAAAAAACAAGAGTAAAATGCACGGATAGTCCCCATGGTTTGGTGAAATTTCACCTTTAGTCCCCAACTTTTCAGAATTACACTCTTAGTCCCTGTGGTTTGACAAGTTGTTACTCGGATAGTCCCTAAAGCGGATGAAGGTTACTCGGATAGTCCCTGTGGTTTGACAAGTTGTTACTCGGATAGTCCCTGTGGTTTGACAAGTTGTTACTCAGATAGTCCTTGTCATTTCACACCCACTTAACCAGAAAAACTAACCTCTATCCGCTTTGGGGACTATCCGAGTAACAACTTGTCAAACCACAGGGACTAAGAGTGTAATTTTGAAAAGTTGGGGACTAAAGGTGAAATTTCACCAAACCACAGGGACTATCCGTGCATTTTACTCAAAAAACAATTATGAATAAGACAAGTTAAATGGCCGGTTCGGCTTACATGGCTGGTTCCAAGTTCCAAACCGGACTGCACCGTTAAACCGGCAAACCGAACCGCGAACTGGACTGTTTGGATTTGACGTCAGCCAGCCGACCTGCTTCGGTTTGGAGACCAAGAAAGTTGAGGGGTAGCACGGGTTACCCCTCAACCATAGCTAGATTCGCTATATATTCTAAAAATGGAAAAAAAACAATTATGAATAAGACAAGTTAAACGGCCGGTTCGGCTTACATGGCTGGTTCCAAGTTCCAAACCTGACTGCACCGTTAAACCGGCAAACCGAACCGCGAACTGGACTGTTTGGATTTGACGTCAGCCAGCCGACCTGCTTCGGTTTGGATGATTCGATTGGTTAATAAGTACAACTAATGCATTTCTGCATAACGAGTCAATTTGGGTTGTCGTTTATCCTTCCCAGGCTAAGTAGCTTTTTTTTAATCCAAAAAGGGAAACGGGTCAAATTTTTGCATAGCGGGTCAATTTGGGTTAAACTTTAACCTTTAACGGGTCAAACCACTACCCAAATTCCACCCATTCCCAAGTTTTTCAAAGCACAAAAACTCCTTTTCAAACCATTACCCGAACATCATTTTCTAAAAAACCCCGTTTGCCAAAAAATATTAGGTGGGAAAATGGAATCCCAAACACCCCTGCTGCGTGTAAAGGGAAATCAACAGTTGGTAAGGGGTTAGAATCCACATCAGACATATTCGGTTGCTCAAGGGTATATCAAGTTATTCCAGAGGTTCCAATCCTACCATACCAACCCATACCGGCCTTCAGCAACAACCGGTGAACATACCTTGAGACCGAACCCTAGGAACATAGTTACATCCAGAGGGGATTCCTAGGAGATTCGATAGAGGTCCAATCAGAAGGGTTGAAAGTCACTTCAAGCCTGCCATAGTTAACAACCCATCAGCAGTTGTAATTCCACAGCAGCAAGGTAGGACATCTGAGGTAAGGTCACAGGTAATCCAAAGTTTGCCTAAATATCATGGGTCGACAACTGAGGAACCGGTTCGATGGTTCGGGTCAGGTAAGCTTAGGGGTGTTCACGGTCCGGTTTTGATGATTTTTATGTCAAACCATGAGCCAAACCGTTAGTAACGGTTTCTGATTACCATAAACCAAAACCAAACCATTACTAACGGTTTGGGCTCATTGGGTCCTTAGGCAAGTTGTCCAAAATAAGACACGCAATATATATAACTAAACAGCTTAATTTTTTATTTTTATTTTGTGGAACGGCAACACCTCTAGATATTCTAAGATAATTGGGTTCCCTCGGGGCAACACCTAGAGCATCCAGGGCAGCCCACTCCAGGAGGAAACCCTAACCCGGCTTAGTTTCCAGGTTAGAATGGCGATTCAGAGGATAAATCTTAATCTTTGTTGTGTTTTGGTTGGATCATGCAAAATTGTTGAACTTTTTGTCATTTTTCATGTTTTCATGCGCAAATCGTAATGAGTATTGGTTAATGGGGCTGTTGAACTGTACTGGTTAACTGTTCTTGAGGATTTCCTCATCAATCCCATGTAATGGATTTACCAGGTTTTGAATTCATTATGTATGATCAACATATTCTTAGAAGGTAACATTTTGTTTTGTAACATCTTTGCAACAACTGCTGCACAATGTCAACCTTTTTAGTCACGCGAAAAACGAGTTCATTAGACATTCATTAAACTTGTACTTAATCCATCTCCAAAAATAGTCCATTTTTTAGTTTAGAGAAACTATTAAGAAACATTTTTTTAGTTCATGATTATTATTGTTCAGTGCGAATTTTTTTTTAAAGATTTTAGGCCTAGCTATATAAAAAAAATTTGGTTCATAGCGTGTCTGATCAGGTCTGGTCATGTAGAACAAGTAAACATAAACAAACGAAGTTTCAGAGCGGGTCGGATCAGGTCGGGTTGGGTCAATTTCAATTTTCAAACAATCAAACCATATTTCCTAACTTCTTATCACATTAAAAGACATAGTTATAAGTAAAACAGTAAACACATCATAAGTAAGTAAAGTAACAACAAAAAACCATCAAAGTTTAAACAATCCTTACTTCTATATCTCATAATAATTAAATAAAACAACAAAAAAAAACATATCTAAAACATAGTTTGGTCTTTAATTAGAAGAATCTGACGAAAAAAAGTGGGTCAACCCTTTCCTCTTGAGAAAATCGCGTCATAACTCCATAAGTTTATAGAACAACACTAAACACTTGCACAAAATAAACAATTATATACAACCAATACCACTGTCCATAATTTTTGAAATTTTAAGCCCTAGTTTTAAATGTTGATTAGTAATCATTTAAACAAACAAAGCTTAAACTAAAACAACAAAATCATTAACTAAAGTTTAGAACAACTAAAAAAGGGAAATTGGATTTAAATAATCCGAACTTTCACCTGTTGGCCAATAACACTCCGAACTTTCAGTTTGGCCAGCAGCACTCTCAACTTTCATCCTATTTTCCCAAAACACTCCCAAACTAACTTTCATCTCTGTAAATATGTGTTGCTGAGGTGTTTTGGGAGTGTTTTGGGAAAATAGGATGAAAGTTGAGAGTGCTGCTGGCCAAACTGAAAGTTCGGAGTGTTATTGGCCAACAGGTGAAAGTTCGGATTATTTAAATCCAATTTCCCACTAAAAAACATCAAAAAAACATAAAAAAATCAAACCCTTATACATTTATTTTTTTCTCCTAATCACCGCATAAAACAACAAAAAACAATCAATAAAGAAAGGTTACCCGTTCTAAGTCGGAATTCTGGCGTAATAATGTTAAGAACATCCGGAATTTTGAATTTTCCGGCCAAAAAACTCGTCCGGTCATGAGTCGCTGTAGATTGTCGTCGTTGGGCGTCTTTTTTGGAGCCGGATTTGGAATTCGAATGGGTCATGGGTGGGTTGGTTTGGGTTATTTTATTTAGTTCACAATCTTTGGGCTTGTGTTTGGGTTTGGGTAGTTGGCTTAATAAAATTAGATTGTAGATTGTAGATTGGGTTAAGTAAAGTAAATAAGTGGTTAAAAAATAATAGATTGTAGATTGGGTTAAGTAAAGTAAATAAGTGCCTAAAGAATAATTATATAAATTGTGTTATATACTTATATATTCATAATAATCAGTGTTTATTTTTTATTTTTTTATAAATTCATAATATTTTTTTTTTCTAAGGGGGCGGTTGAAAATTTTCAAGGGGTGCGGTTGAAAAAATCCCAGGGGTGCGGTTGGGATTTTCGATAGAAATTAAAACTAAAAACTTTTTTTTCATAGGGTGCGGCCGTCCACCCAACATTATTGGTAGGTCCGCCTTTGTTTTTGTTATTGTTATTGTTATTGTATTGATTTATGATGAGTAAATAATCAAAATAGCTTATTATAAAATAAAGAAAATCAAAAGTGAAAAATAGCAACATAACTTTATATTTATTTAAGCAGCATGCACTCAAAAATAGGGGTGAGCAAAAATAGGTCCGACCCGACTGGAACTCGATAACCGAATCGTATAGTACCCGAAACCGACCCTAATATTATTCGGGTATTTGTTCGGTTCCTATAATTGTAGTATATCGGGTATCAGGTCGGTTCCGGGTGGGGAACTACTAAGAACCGATATAAACCTATTGGACAGAGAAACAATTGTACAAACTAAACTGGGCTGAAGCCTAGCAGCATAACTTAACCTAATTAGCAATTTATAACAAACGTATATTTGATTTAAATGCATAGTTCGATCAACAAATATGTCTTCAATAAATCTTCAATTAGTAGTCGCCTTTTTCAAGATTTTCATCACTTTTGCAAGTTTTGCTGCTTCACTTCACGAGGTACATGGTTTCCCACTTTCCCTAATAGCTTTCCATATTGACAATCTTTTATCAGAAAAGATGTAGTCCGCATGACATCATTGGGGAGTTAAAATCTAGAAGTTTTGCTTGGGTTAAAAATAGAACTACATGTAAGTGTATTAGATGGTCAGAGTTGTGTAAATATCCGATGTATATGTTGTAATTTCTTTGCCCTTTGCCCGTTTGGGTCGGGGGTGCTGTGTTGTGTTTGGCCTTTTGCCCGTTTGGGTCAGAGGTTGTTTTAATGAAGTTTGATTTAAAAAAAAATAAATAAATAAAAATAAAAACATGGTTTCCCTAATAAATCATTAAACAAAATCAAATTAGTATCTATACTGTCACACGCATTGCCGGAACTCCGCGCGCCCTAGCGGAGCTGTCACGCGCACCATTGACTGAGGGACACGATCCTTGTTTTAGTATCGCACACCTCTCAAAAGCGCTTGCGCAATCGGTGCCGGACGATTGTCTCGCCGGAGATCCGCGTCTTGCCAGTTCCCGCGCACCACCGGTTGCGCCGCCATGCCTTACGCCATTATGGTACACATCGCTTGCGTGCAGGTCACTGCTCACGCCCTGAGAAAGAGTCACTTAGTGAGCTTCTAGCTTACATTCATGCATTAGTCATCATTCATGTTTATAACATGATGTATCAGCCGTTAACAATGAGTTAAAATTCATGATATATACACAAAGTTAAAAGTGATCTTTAATATCTGGGAAAAAACAAAAAGGCACGTGCCTTAGTTTGGTGTTCACATGCAAGTTTTTCAAACTTGCACAACAACTTACAACTTTACATACAAATCACCCCTTCAAATATTATACGAGGACATTTTTTAATCACTTGGTAATTGACGTTAAGCTTACTATCTTTTTTATAATATATATATATAATTAAGAACTATGGGCACAACAAGATCTCGGGGATTTTTATTTATTCTCATACAATAAATAGATTTCTAAGACATGATGCGTCATAACTATCCTTGCCATCGCCAATGTTTCTCGTGAACGGCCCATACAAATGCTATAAACTGGCACTTATATTAATTTTACGTGTCATGACTTTTAATGGTTTCAATGCCTTCTAGCATGTTCCAACAGTTGGTGCTAGCCTTTTCGACATACATGTTACATATTTCTTCGAAAAAAAAAACAAGTTGGCTAAAGTCTAGCACATGAAACTAATTCAACGACACGGTTAGTAGTTCATCGTTTTAACGACTACTACCCTTGCGATATTTACGACACATACTAGTATCATTGCTTAGTGTTATTATTGCTACTGACATTTTTTAGCAGCTGCAATAAACAAAAGGACTAGCATAGTTCAACACCATTCCGAAGTTCGCAGTTGCTTTCACATATTGTGAAGTATGGATGCGTAACACGAACTCCTCCTAAGGACAACGTTTCGGTACAATATTTTCCATATATTCAAACATATATTACAATTTACCTTGTCAGGTTCTGCAGGAATGGCAATATACTCAATCGGTAAAACGAGACGAGTAATCCTTAACCACACCGATGAAAGCCGAAAAAGATGTTCCTTTATATACGAGCACGTAAGTCGCCAAGCGCGCATGCTCCTTTACATACGAGCACGCCGGTCTCCATAGGAGTCTGCTGCTCTACAGACGAGCATCCCAGCCTCTATGCGAGCCTGCTGCTCCACATACGAGCACGTAAGTCGCCATACGCGCATGCTCCTTTACATACGAGCACGCCGGTCTCCATAGGAGTCTGCTGCTCTACAGACGAGCATCCCAGCCTCCATGCGAGCCTGCTGCTCCACATACGAGCACGTAAGTCGCCATACGCGCATGCTCCTTTACATACGAGCACGTAAGTCGCCACGCGCGCATGCTCCTTTACATACGAGCACGTAAGTCGCCACGCGCGCATGCTTTTTTACATACGAGCACGCCGGTCTCCATAGGAGTCTGCTGCTCTACAGACGAGCATCCCAGCCTCCATGCGAGCCTGCTGCTCCACACACGAGCACGTAAGTCGCCACGCGCATGCTCCTTTACATACGAGCACGCCAGCCTCCATGCGAGCCTGCTGCTCCACATACGAGCACGTAAATCGCCATACGCGCATGCTCCTTTACATACGAGCACGTAAGTCGCCACGCGCGCATGCTCCTTTACATACGAGAACGCGAGTCTCCATAGGAGTCTGCTGCTCTACAGACGAGCATCCCAGCCTCTACGCGAGCCTGCTGCTCCACATACGAGCACGTAAGTCGCCATACGCGCATGCTCCTTTACATACGAGCACGTAAGTCACCACGCGCGCATGCTCCTTTACATACGAGCACGCCGGTCTCCATAGGAGTCTGCTGCTCTACAGACGAGCATCCCAGCCTCCATGCGAGCCTGCTGCTCCACATACGAGCACGTAAGTCGCCACGCGCGCATGCTCCTTTACATACGAGCACGCCAGCCTCAATGCGAGCCTGCTGCTCCACATACGAGCACGTAAGTCGCCACGCGCGCATGCTCCTTTACATACGAGCACGCCGGTCTCCATAGGAGTCTGCTGCTCTACAGACGAGCATCCCAGCCTCTATGCGAGCCTGCTGCTCCACATACGAGCACGTAAGTCGCCATACGCTCATGCTCCTTTACATACGAGCACGCCAGCCTCAATGCCAGCCTGCTGCTCTACATACGAGCACACCAGTCTCCTTATGAGCATGCTGTTCTACATACGAGCACGTAAGTCGCCATACACGCATGCTCCCTTACTTACGTTCACGTAAGTCGCCATAAGCACATGCTTCTTTACATACGAGCATCTCAGTCACCGTGCGAGCCTGCTGCTCTACATACGAGCACGTAAGACGCCATGCATGCATGCTCCTTTACATATGAGCATCTCAGTCTCAATGTGAGACTGTTGCTCTACATACGAGCATGCAAGTCGCTATACGCGCATGCTCCTTTAGATATGAGCACGCCAGTCTCCAGACGAGCTTGTTGCTACACATGCAAGCACGCTAATCTCCATGCGGCCTTGCTGCTTTAAATACGAGCGTGTGTATCACCCGCGCGCGCATGCTTAGCCATATATGAAAACGCTTACAAAACGTAAATTGTGCTGCAAATGCACGCACCACTTTGGGTATACGCAAAAAACACATTGGCCAAAATAAAGTTTCGCTTACACCTACAATTTTCAAGACAAGCCACATCTCCTTGCTTCACGCCATATTATTGTTGTGGCACACCGGAGGATTAGCGCAGGCTCGGGTTTCCACTTCATTATCCTGATGCAACTTTATGCCAATTCTCATTCGCGATAACCTGCTCAAAGTGGATTAACATGTGCAAATATTGTAGACAACAATTTACACATATTCAAAAACTATATATATACGTATGCTTCATGGCCTAAGACACGCGCACCATGCGAAGTCACCAAAAGGTGAATATTTTAGAGTAGCCACACGACGGTGTGCGCACTGCTAAAGTTGGGCCACACTCGAAAATCATCTGAAGGGAAGACACTCATCTAGTCCAGAATTCCACCCACTTGCCATCCGCGCGTGGGAGCAACACTAGACTAGGGGGACCTAAAGGGGTATGGTCCCAAATGCTGCATCAGTCATACGCACGTTGGGCCCTAACCACACTCAACCGTCAAAAACTCAGCCAATTTCAAGACTCATGCACAAGACCTAACCACGTACGCGCAACCATGACAAGCTCACGGTAATGCGTAATGCGCCAGTACAAATAGCAACTGCCTGCAACCAATCAGCGTGCGCCAGGTTTGCCCAACAAGTATCATGTAATATTCACCGCTCCATTATCCCTACTCACAGCGAAAGACAGCATGGCCAACAACTTTCCCGCACCCGGGCAACAGGTAAGCCTAAAACTCAATCTTTACTTTCAAGCACTCCTAACAAGTCTAGTACTCCTACCACACTTGTACGCGGGAGCAGCACTAGACTGGGGGACTTGATGGGGTACGGTATTAGACCCGACCCGAGCGGTCGGACTTCCCGTTACTTGTTGCTTTTATATTAATTATTATTATTGTTGCTTACTAACCCAACCGCGAGGCCCAACGCGATGTAGTTTACACTACTTTGGGCTGGGGCTTGTAGAGATAACCCCTAACTGGGCCTGGCCCATTGAGGTTAGGGGAGGCCCATATCCCCTATATAAAGAGGTGTTCACCTCATTATTAGGCGAGATGAAATGGAGCAGCCACACTTTTTGTTACTGGAGACAGGGGATTCTTTCCCCTACCGGTCATCTCTACAGCTCCACTTTCTTCTCTTCTCCATTGCAGATCTAGGTTCAAGAGGAAGAACAAGGTGTGATTCTCAACCCTCTCAGATAAATCGGTCTAGTCATCCTGGCGGTGATTCCGTGTTTCTTCAACAACAAAGTAATAGCATGTTTTAATCAGAATTTTATTCGATTTGTTTCATACATAACCAGGTCATAGACAGAAATATATAGTTGGACCGAGAAACCCGATAGCAATATAACCGGAACCGATCCATGTCTATAGGGCATTAAATCGGGTATTGTATTTCAGTTGGTTCGGTTCTCGGGTCAGGTCGGGTAATAATCGGGTCGGGTCAGTTAGCTCAAAATGCTCACCCCTACTAAAAAACCGCCCCAGGTATAAACCCTAATAATCAACCTCTAGATGTCTCCTATTCTGCATGTGTTTCTTTCATAACGATTGTATTGTGCTCCTCCGGTGAATAAAGTCCAACTGATAGCTACAGCTAGGTGCCATGTCTTTTTACAGTATTGTACACAGAGCATCAAGGCTTTTCATAATTGTAAATGGAGATGGCGTCGATGTATCAATCGACATCTCTACCAATACAGATATGGTAGAAGAATCAACAGCCCATGATTACAATGAAGATGATATTCACGATGATGCCTTGTTTTTTGATTATACACGTCGGTTTCAATTCAAACACGGGTCCGTAGTCAACGCCTGTTTCTAGGGGTGTTCAAAACCGGATATCCGAAAATTCGGATATCCCAATTTCGGATATCCAAAATTTTCGGATACCGGATTTCACTATCCGAATCCGAAATTTCAGATATTCAAAATTTCGGATATTTGATCGGATAGTGAATCAGATATCTGAATATTCGATTTTTATTTTTTATTATTATTTTTATATTCAGAACCGTATGTTTCGTATAGTTTCGGATATCTGAATATAAATTTACGGATATTTTTTGGATATTTTCGGATATTTTTCGGATACTTCGGATATTTTCGGATATCCGAAAAAAATAAAAATTAAATTTTCGGATATTTTGGATAACCAAAATATCCGAAAATTTTTAAAATCACTATCCGAATCCGAAAATTCGGATATCCGATTTTTTGGATATTTCGGATTCGGATGTCGGATAATTCGGATCGGATTTTCGGATACGGATAGTTTTGAACACCCCTGTTGTTTCTTGTATTATGAAAGTGAAAGTGGAGAAACGTTGGACTATGTTGAGGATCAACGTAATCATGATTCATCTATGAGGTTAGCAAGACTTGTATTATCGTGAGAACAGATTCATAATGACTTACCAAAGACTATACAAAATGCAGTGAAGACGGCGAAAGAGAAAAAAGATGATGATGGTGATGAGTTTTGTGTAATTTGTCTGGAAGAATATCAAGAGGAAGATATGATTGGAATAATGGTAGCATGCAAACACAGCTACCATGAAGATTACATCAAATAGTGGTTGATAAGAAACACAAAGCGTGCCATTTGCAGGCTTACTGCTTTTGGCAACTATTCATCTTGACATTGGGGTTTAAATTAAGTAGTAATAGTAATAGTAATGCAGTTTAATGAAAATGCTTAAAAAACGAGTAGTTTTTAGCTATTCCAGTTTGAATAAAGTCATAAGACTACTGTTGTTATTTCCTTATTTTATGTTGATCTGTTGCATCTAGTTTGCTATTTAAAGTCTGTCTCCTCGACATGAAATAAGAAAAAACCCTTCTAGTTTGCTTCACATCCAGGTGCATGACATCATTTTGGTAACATACCTAATCAATCAATTAAAAACAAGTCTTTCATTGATTGCCAAGACTATTTTATGTTTAACTCTCACAGAACATAACTTCATCTCGGTTATATATATTTGGTTGTTCACCATTTCTGCTTAAATCTATCACTACTTGTTCAAACTAGAATTAGAAAAAGGCAATTGCATTAACTAAATAAGTGTACCTACCTTGATAGCTTCAATTATATCTCTCATCACTGTTGCCGCCTCTCGTTCCGTGAACGGAACCTTCTTTCTTACCTCACAAAACTCGGGGGCATAAAATTCTTCGGTGCACGAAATCTTGTTTTTCATGTGATCCCATAACGTGCCACCCTGACATAACTCCATGACTATCACAATGGCATGTGAGTCACTAAATCCATCCTTCCAAGCCACAAGGTTGGGATGCGCCGGCAACCCCTTCATAATATCCATCTCCCTTATCGCCATCTCGATATCATTCATTCGCGTTAGTGTTATCTTACAAACAAATGCTTGCCCTATCACATCTTCTATACACTTATACACCTTAGCAAAAAAAAAACCTTGCCTAATGCACCACCAAGCGTGTAGCCTTTTTCTTTTAAACTGTTAGTTACAGTTCTAGGACGTGTCTCGTCGAGAGAGAGTTGACCGATAGCAGGAACATGAATAGGAAAAGTGTCTCTGAATGTTATTGGCTTGATAGTTATCTTCTTCTTTCCCTTATCTGCCATAATTTTCACACAAAAAGGTACATAAAATAAGCAATAGAGAATAAACAGGATTTACAGATTTATATATCCTCATAAACAAACTCATTACAATGACAACAAAACAAAGCCAGCATTATCACTTCAGTTTGTTTCATGAACACAAACCAATTACTTACTATCCTAACTCTGTTTTGTATGCAAAAGTTGGTCAAATTGAGATTCAAATAAAAACAAGCATAGTGTTATGAATTATGTTAACAAGTATATACACTATCAATACTAGGGACACACTATCATACTAACGCATTTACATCTATAGTACCACATATATCTATACTTACAAAACTCATGAACTCGAAACAGAAAGTGACGCACCTGTCAAAAATTAAAGAGCAGACGCCTAATCTCAAAACAGAAAGTAACGCATCTATCAATCTCAAAGCAACTCATGAAAACTAACGCACAGAGTTACACAAATCAATCTCAAAACGAAATTGCACATAATCTCAAAACAAACAGAAAGTGAACAACATAAATTTGAATTTTACAGAAACACGCCTAATCTCAAAACAGAAATCTATCAATCTCAAAGCAACTCATGAAAACTGACGCATCTATTAGTTTTGAAAAAACGAATTACAGACTAATCTCAAAACAGAAAGTAACGCATCTATCAATCGAATTACAAAACTCATGAAAACTAACGCATATATCAATTTACATCAAATTACACAGAAAACTAGCGCATCTATCAATCTCAAACGGATTACACAACTAAAGCAACTCATATTAAGCGTAATTGAGGAATTACAACATCTATCAATAAATTTACTCGCATATTACACAAATTGAAAGAATAATTGAAAGAATTAGACCTGTGCAATTGATTTCGATGACGAAGAAGAGAAGATGAAGATCAACTGATATGGAGATGGAAAGAGAAATGTGAAATTTGGAGGGAAATTCTGTTGGGAAAGATTCTTATTGAATGAGAAAAATAGCCCTCAGGTTTGGTGAAATTTTATCTACACCCCCACCTTTTTAGAATTACGGCGTTGGTCCTTAATGTCTGTACAACCGTTTCTGCCACGATATTTGTTGATAAAAATAGCCGGATAGCCCCTTAGGTTTGAGGAAATTGCATCTATATTTCTGGAATTGCAACTTGAGTTCAACTTCAAACAAACTGCACCAAAGAGTCATAGAACAACAAATCATAAAAATGTATATTATAATTACAAAAACTAAAAAAAAAACATAAATAAAAGTATATTGAATTGAATTGAATTAGCACACAATTACATCATAAGCAAGCAACAGACAAATTAAAAATTATGCCAAATAATAACATTTTAAAAAGTTACTCTGAACTTAAATAAATAGAGACTCTGTCAAGATGTTTCACACAATATATCTAATCATACAACAAAACTACATTAACAATCATCAAAAAAAAAAAAAAAAAACAGATAGATAGAATTAACTTATATACAATAACGATTTTTAGAGCCTAAGAGAATACCTGTTATGGAGAGGTTGAAGAAGTGTAGTCTGCTGTCTGTCTGGTGAGATGATGATGTCATAAAGGGCGGTGTTCGCCGGAGGTACGCGGAGGGTCAGAAAAGTTCCTTGATGAATGTCATGACGCCGATTTTAATATCCAGCTGCTAACTAATTTTACTCCCCGTTTTGAAAAAGAATCTCCCAACAATTTTGTAAGTTTATAGGTTAAAATTGAAACTTATTGTGAGGAGTGATGGGTTTCATGTGCTTCATTTGCCTCTCAGGCTAAATGACAAAAAAGTAAGAAATGTGAGTTCTCATTTTTTTTTTCTTTTTCTGCAGGTTGAATTGTCATGATAAAAAATTATATACGACAATAGTTTATCGAAAGGGAATTTGAGATGTAAATCTTTAGCTTTTGTCACTGACGTCTGATTTGACATTAAAAAACTCCCAATAATGAGCAGTTCAGCACAAATATTTTGGATCTAAAAATAATCTCATATCCCTTGATAAATCACAGGAAGCTTTAGTGGAAGAGAAAATGTATTAAAAATCACCTACAAGGCATCGATAGCACAGATGTGATGGTGTGAATAAGGAAAAAACCACATAGTCCTTAAAAGATAAGCCAGATCTGAGTTTTATTAAAAACGTAGGTGTTTCAGATTGAAACAAATCTCATGTGTGGATTCCTTAAGAACACAGATCTTAGATTTCTAGGAGTAAAACGAGAGATGTGATTGTTGTGAGTTTAGATTGGTGGGCGCCAATGAAGAAACACTAGTTCACCTGACGAGGGATTCGAACCGCTTTCTCTGAGAGGATGGAGAATCACGTCCTGTTCTTCTTCTTGAACCTAGAGCTGCAATGGACAAGAGAGAAAAAAAATGGGGGTGTAGAGACGGCCGGCATGGGAAGAATACCCTTTCTCCAGCTACAAAAAATGTGTTTGCCCCATATCTCTTACCCTAATAATGATGTGAAGACCTCCTTATATAGGAGATATGGGCAACCATAACCTCAATGGGCCAGGCCCAGCTAGGGTTGTATCTACAAGCCCACAACCTAGTGTAGTGTAAACTACAACGCGCTAGGCTTCGCGGGTTAGTACGCAATAATAATAAATATTGTAATAAAAGGCGATAAGTAACAGAAATGTCTGATCGTTCAGGTCAGGTCCAATAGCCCGAATATCTCTTGAACCTACTGTTGGAAATTTTAGTGAAAATGAGTTTTTTACTAAATATTTTGGACATCAATAATAATATTTATATATGTGTTGTATAAATTATTATTTATAGGTTTGCGTTCTACGTTGTAAAAGCTTCATAACGAACCAAACTATGTACAAAATGGAGCGAAGATGAATGAGATATCGAAACTTGAAGTTAATTAATTGTCTAATTCATGACAATAATAATTGGGGTTTAATGGCTTCTTTATGTGTGTGGGTATAAGAAGAGGATGATAGTTCATTCTAGATATCATTGAAAAAGATGGAGAAATACACACACATGAAAGAACTTTTTGTTCCATGGAAATTTAGAGAAGAGTATTCTCTAAATTGTCTTTTTTACATAACTCAATATTTTCCTACAAAATGAAGAACACCAAAGTACCCGGTGTAACCTCGGACATGAGTGTCATCTCCGGCAGTACAACTACTGCTTCGGTTGTTGTATCCTGGAAACAAACCGTCTGAGAGGAGGCGCGAAATTTGTTTTAAGGGGCCCATGTCAAACACGATCCTTAACCAAAACCGTCAACGACTTTTTGCTTGTCTTACAGCGGAGTTTCGTACAAGAAGGTGCGGTTGAAGTTTTCCAAATACGTCGACTTGAATCAAGATTGGTACAATATATTTGTATTTTATTTATTTTTTGTATAGTTTTGTAACCGGATTGTACTATCATATTTCTACCAATAACGACAGTCTCGTTATTATATATTTTGTAATATATTTTAATAAAAAGTGAAACTAGTTCCTACACCTACACCTTTGCAATCCTAGTTCCTACATCTACACCTTTGTAATATATTTTTTTGCATAAATAGGGGAGTTCAAGATAGAGAAAGAGTGCAAGTAGGTGGGCTTTAAAAGAATGAGCGATTGTAGGTAATTTGTTGTTTGAAACAACGAGGTTCTATCAACATTCTGCAAAAGCCTCCAAAAGCTGCAGGTTTTTTGCAAACATCCTGAAGTCCGTTGTTCTATACAAAGACCTTCCGAAGATCGCTGTTTTGAACAAATATATTCCGAAGTTCGCTGTTTTGAACAAATACATATCGGAAGTTCGTTGTTTTGAACAAACATATTCCGAAGTTCGCTGTTTTTAATAAATATAGCGAACTTCTTATACATATCGTTATCACTTGTTCCCTTCAAGAGTTCAAGGATTCTGAGTGAACCATTTTTTACTGGATGTGATGTGTATTTTATATTTAATAGTTGGTTTGGGAAATTAAATGACTAGAACTATAAAGCTGGACCAATGCAGCTTGACATGGTTTCACCATTGACTCATATGTATGCAAACCTCTTTATAACCAGTATGATGTTTTGTTGTATTAGACCACCCGTAGTGGGTCGTGGTTTTTAAAAAAAAAATGCAAAAAAACGCCCGGAAACGCCCACACCCCCATTACATAGGGCGTTATTTTTAAAATTTTTTGAAAAAAATTGTTCCCGGCGTTTTAATGAAAACGCTCAACATACAAATTAATTGGATGAGTATGAAAAGGTTGACTGGCCAATGGGGGCATTCCAAGTTTGACTGACCCACCAATCACTTTTTGAGTTCTCTGACAACTTGGATGAGTGTGTTTCTTTTTTTTTTTTTTTTTTTTTGCATTAAAAATAATATGGGCGTTATTGGAATAATGCCCCACTACGCCACTTTTGCAATAACGCCCCATGCTGACTGGGATGACACGTGTCGGATAATGCCCCATGGTGGAGGCATTATTTTTCTTAACCACTACGGGTGGTCTTAGTACTTTTAAGAACTTTTAATTCTTTTAACCCAAATAGACATTTTTATGCAAAAAAAAAAAAGGACATTGATAAAGGGAGGGTTTCATTTCCCGATAATAATTAAAAATATGAACTTGATTCTAAGGTTTTATTAATTGGCAAATAGTTTTTGTCAAAATAAAAAATAAATACTCTGGATGTTGATAGGCTTGTCACTTTTACCCGTTACCCAGGGGCGATGCTTTGAAGGGGCCGGGAAATGCGCTCGACCCCCGAACATTTCGTCCAATAGTATTATATATGTAGTTTTCGTATAGAAATTTTTGGGTATATATGTTTTCGACCCCCGGTTCTATAGAAATTTTTGGGTATATACGTTTTCGACCCCCCCTAAAAAATTTCAAGCTTCGCCACTGCCGATACCCAACCAGAGAAGTGAGAAGCAGTTAACCCGAACCCAAAGTACTCGTGCCCATGAAACCCAAACCCAAATTCAACAAACCCGAACCCGTCTTATTCGATCTTCTGAGTTGAATCTGTCGGGTAACTGGGTAAGAAGATCCAATCGTGTGCATTCACTACTCGAAAATGGTTAATTTATGCTTATTTAATCAATGATGTTACTAACATTGTTGTTTAGCATGTGAATTTGCATATACTTATGTTGGAATGCATATTGCACATAAGGTGTTCGATGAAATGTTTCTAGTGTAAACTTTTATTGGTGTAGTCTTCCTGATTATTTACTTAATCTAGAACCTATGTTTGATCCATTATTTTGTTTAAAGCCATTTCATTTAAGTAGAACAGTACTCTCTACCCGTAAAAATGTGTTTTTATCGAATTATCCTACTGCTATGAATCCAACAACATGATTTTGCAGGTCAACTTCATTACTAATCATAGTTGTCGATGGCGCCAAAAGCTATAGTAGCATAGGGGTGTAAACGAGCTTGGCCGAGCCCGAGCTCGACATGTTTTTATGAAGCTCAAGCTCGGCTCAGTTCGAGCCTACTTATTGGAGCTCGAGCTCGGCTCGAGCTATTTTGAGAACAACCTCAAACGAGCTAAAAGCTCGGCTCGAGCTCGAGCTCGCTTCAACATCGCTTAAACGAGCCAAAGCTCGGCTCGAGCACGGCTCGCCAATGTTATCATCATCATTATTTTATTATATATAAAAAAACTAAAACTTTGTTTGGGCTCGTTTAGGCTCGCGAGCCTAAACGAGCTTTGTATATCAGGCTCAAACTCGGGCTCAATAACTAAACGAGCTCTATTTCAGGCTCGAGCTAGTTAAGGCTCGGCTCGTTCGAGCTTTTAACCGAGCCGATCACGAGTAGCTCTCGAGCCTCTGGGCTTGTTTACACCCCTAGCGTAGCGTATAGGTGCTATAAATAGTGGATTTTTTTTATTTAGATGGTTAGTGATGGCATATTTTTAGCACTTTTATCATAATTGGCGTGTTAAATATAGTTTTTATTTTTCTACCTCTTTTATCGCTAAACATAAAATAGCGGCCGCTATTTCGTTGCTATCGCTATGGTCCGCTATTTGCTATTGACAACTATGTTACTAATGCTTACTTGGATTATGTTCACTTTAAGTTGTCTAAATAACAAAATTTTTGTTGGGAATTGCAGGATTGATACTTAATCTTCTTGTCCGACCTTCTTTGTAGTTTGCTATGCCAAGAATCACAGTGAAAAAAATCTATGTTCTTGGATCTTATGTGGTTTATCCCTCTGAAAAGTCTGCTCGTCGTCGTTTGAAATCGTTAAATTTCACCAGCAATGCACTTGCCGATCAAGAAAAGTACAGTACTGATTCATCTGAAAACATCAACATTGTCGTTTCAAAGGTTAAGGCTGGAGGAAACTATGATGAAGTTTTACACTCTCTCGTGCAAGATCAAGCTTGTAACACGATACCCATATCTCATAATCTTGTTTCTCAGTTACTGTATCGATTCAAAGATGATTGGAAGTCTGCATTAGGCGTGTTTAAATGGGCGGAATCACACGAAACATACACACCGTCATCAGACTCGTACGAAACAATGCTGGACATATTAGGAAAAACGAAACAAATGGAAAAGATGATGTCACTACTCGAGCAGATGAATCAACGGCATCTTGTTACAATCGGCAGTATAGCAAAAGTCATGAGAAGACTTTGCGGGGCCGGAAAATGGGAAGATGCGGTAATAATATTCGATGATTTGCATAAATTCGGATTGGAAAAGAACACCGAATCGATGAATCTTTTACTCGACACGCTCTGCAAAGAAAGTAAAGTCGAGCAGGCGCGTAAAATTTTCTTGGAATTAAAATCATGCATCGCGCCTTCCGCTTATACGTTTAACATGTTTGTACACGGTTGGTGTAAACTTAATCGGGTCAACGAAGCACATTGGACTATCCAAGAAATGAAAGGGTACGGGTATAACCCGTCGGTTATAACGTATTCCACCATCATCGAATCGTATTGTCGCAATTCCAACTTCAACAAAGCATATGAACTGCTCGACGAAATGCAAGCGCAAAACTGTCCTCCTAACGTTGTAACTTTCACCACCATCATGTGTTATTTGAAGAAAAACGAGGAATATTATGAAGCATTACAGATACCCGAGAAAATGAAGTTATTTGGATGCAAGCCCGATACGCTTTTCTACAACGCGTTGATTCATACATTAGCGAAAGCGGGCCGTGTTCAAGAAGCTGTGAATGTATTTGAGGTTGAAATGCCGAGTTCTGGTATTTTTCCGGACACGTCTACGTTTAATTCGATGATTACAATGTTTTGTCATCATGGTATGGATCAAGAAGCGTTAAATGTTTTAAAAAAGATGGAAAGTTCGCAACTTTGTAGACCCGATATACAGTCGTTTAGTCCCTTACTCAAGATGTGTTTTAGAAAGGGAAAGACCGATGTGTTATTGGGTAATCTGTTGGATGAAATGGTCAATAAGCATCATATTAGCTTTGATTTGGCTACGTACACTCTTTTGATCCACGGGTTATGTCGGGTTAATAAATGCGACTGGGCGTATGGATTTTTTAAGGAGATGATCGATAAAGATATTGCACCGAGATATTATACATGTACCTTACTTGTTGATGAACTTAAGCAGAAGTATAATTATGTTGCTGCTGATCATATTGAAGGTTATATGAAGCAGATGAAGTCATCTTGATCATTGAACATTTTATGCATTTCCAGTGACCCTATAATGGTAAGTCTGTAATGGTGTTACTGTAATGTTCTTGTATTTTTGTTATTGTTTTAGGAGTTCAATGTCTGTTTCGACCGGTTTTGGCAAAATTTTTGGGCCGAACCACTAACTACAGTTTTGGGGAACGACAAACCAAACCGGCCAAGTTGGGTGGGTCAGCCAGACCGTCGGATTTTACTAGTTTACTAGTTTGGCGGTTTAATGGTTCGGTTGTGACGTTTTGGCAGTTTGAATCAGTTTTCATTTTCCAAAACATTAGTTTGTATTAAAATCATTAAAATGATATAGATGGTTCATATGATTATAAGTGGCGGATCTGGAAGAAAAGTTGAGGGGTAGAGAAGGCTAAAAATATTTTGTTCGGGGGTAGCCGATACATAACACGAAGAAGAAGAATTGCACCGTTAAACCGGCAAACCGAACCGCGAACTGGACTGTTTGGATTTGACGTCAGCCAGCCGACCTGCTTCGGTTTGGATGATTCGATTGGTTAATAAGTACAACTAATGCATTTCTGCATAACGAGTCAATTTGGGTTGTCGTTTATCCTTCGCAGGCTAAGTAGCTTTTTTTTAATCCAAATAGGGAAACGGGTCAAATTTTTGCATAGCGGGTCAATTTGGGTTAAACTTTAACCTTTAACGGGTCAAGCCACTACCCAAATTCCACCCATTCCCAAATATTGACTCTTTAACCCACAACAAGGTCAAACATCTTCACAGAGTCAAACCTACACCCGAAAGCCCATTACCCAACATTCTTCACCTTATGTGAGAGTGGATCCTGATGAAACCCCACCCACTCAACCAGAACAACAACAACAACCACCACCATTGCTAGTAAACCAAAACCCTCCACCCCAACAGCCTTTACCTCAACAAGCAGTACTAACTTTCACTCAGGGTATAGTTCAGGGGGGATATGAGTATGAAGATGAGGGATTTGAAGAGTATCTGCGTGTAGGGCTGTAAATGAACCGAACGTTCAGCGAACAGTTCGTGAATCGTTCGGCGGGAAGTTCGTTTATGTTCGTTCGATTAGCTTAACGAACGAACACGAACAAAAAATTTCGTTCGGTTAGCTTAGCGAACGAACACGAACACAGGAACCGTTCGTTCGACTGCGTTCGTGAACGTTCGGTAATATGTTCGTTTACGTTTGTTCATGTTCGTTTGATTATATTAAAAATAGTAAATAATAAATCTTTTATCTAAACATATTGAAAACTTGAAACACTGTCTTTTTCTAAGTTAGCTAAAATTTGGGCACTCGAAGACATTTTTTGGGATAATTATGTCTAGGTTAGTTAACCTTGATTTATCATTTAGTGGTGTAGTAGAGTTTTTGTGTTTTGATTTACATTTGATAGTTATATTTAACTACTTATATCCAATTTTTCAGTATAACAATGTTTTTTATTTTTTATTTTTATTTTCAAGTTAAATGTTCGTTTGCATTCGTTTTTATTTGCATGCGTTCGTTAGTGTTCGAGATCAGTGTTCACGAACTGTTCGTGAACAACTGAATTTCCTTAACGAACGAACACGAACATAAACTTATGTTCGGTATGCGTTCGTGAACAGTTCGCGAACATGTTAATTACCTTAACGAACGAACACGAACATGGCCTTGTTCGTGTTCGCTCGGCTCGTTTACAGCCCTATCTGCGGGGGTGTTTGGGATTCCATCTCCTTTTCTCCTTTTTCAAAAAGTCACAACCAACGAACTTTTCAAAAACTTCTTTTCAAAGCACAAAAACTCCTTTTCAAACCATTACCCAAACATCATTTTCTAAAAAAACCTCGTTTGCAAAAAAATATTAGGTGGTAAAATGGAATCCCAAACACCCCTGCTGCGTGTAAAGGGAAATCAACAGTTGGTAAGGGGTTAGAATCCACATCAGACATATTCGGTTGCTCAACGGTATATCAAGTTATTCCAGAGGTTCCAATCCTACCATACCAACCCATACCGGCCTTCAGCAACAACCGGTGAACATACCTTGAGACCGAACCCTAGGAACATAGTTACATCCAGAGGGGATTCCTAGGAGATTCGATAGAGGTCCAATCAGAAGGGTTGAAAGTCACTTCAAGCCTGCCATAGTTAACAACCCATCAGCAGTTGTAATTCCACAGCAGCAAGGTAGGACATCTGAGGTAAGGTCACAGGTAATCCAAAGTTTACCTAAATATCATGGGTTGACAACTGAGGAACCGGTTCGATGGTTAGGGTCAGGTAAGCTTAGGGGTGTTCACGGTCCGGTTTTGATGATTTTTATGTCATACCATGAGCCAAACCGTTAGCAACGGTTTCTGATTACCATAAACCAAAACCAAAACCAAACCATTACTAACGGTTTGGGCTCATTGGGTACTTAGACAAGTTGTCCAAAATAAGACACGCAATATATATAAATAAACGGCTTAGTTTTTTTTTTTTTTTTGGAACGGCAACATCTCTAGATATTCTAAGATAATTGGGTTCCCTCGGGGCAACACCTAGAGCATCCAAGGCAGCCCACTCCAGGAGGAAACCCTAACCCGGCTTAGTTTCCAGGTTAGAATGGTGATTCAGAGGATAAATCTTAATCTTTGTTGTGTTTTGTTTGGATCATGCAAAATTGTTGAACTTTTTGTCATTTTTCATGTTTTCATGCGCAAATCGTAATGAGTATTGGTTAATGGGGCTGTTGAACTGTATTGGTTTAACATTGGTTTAATAATTACCAAAATTTAATTGTTAACTGTTCTTGAGGATATCCTCTTCAATCCCATGTAATGGATTTACCAGGTTTTGAATAATTCATTATGTGTGATCAACATATTCTTAGAAGGTAACATTTTGTTTTATAACATCTTGCAACTAGGCCTGTAAACAAACCGAACGAACACAAACATAGCCATGTTCGTGTTCGTTCATTTAACTTTAATCGAACACTAACACGAACATATAATCGACACATTTTTTTGTTCGTGTTCATTCATTAAGAAATCGGGCATGTTTGTGTTCGTTCATGTTCGTTCGTTTAAAGCCTACACGAACATTAACGAACATAAACAAAACAAAAAATCTAACTAAACATATTTGAATAAACATAAATTAACATGATTGAACAAACAAGTCTAATATATTACAATTCATCCGAAAACATATCTAAATTAAAGTTCCTAAATATACTAATTAGTCATATTAATATAAGTAGTTAGAAAACCTAATATTTATATAAATCTAACTATTTATGTATTTACTAAAAATTAAACAAACTTTCATGAACGAACATAAACGAACGTTCATGAACATAAATGAACGAACACAAGGTGTGTGTTCATGTTCCTTCATTTAATTAAACGAACAGGTTTTTTTGTTCGTTTTCATTCGTTTATTAAATAAACGAACATAAATGAACTTCCCGCCGAATAAGTTCATGAACGTTCGGTTCATTTACAGGCCTACTTGCAACAACTGTTGTACAATGTCAACCTTTTTAGTCACGCGAAGAACAATTTAACTGCCATCTTAAACGAGTTCATTAGACATTCATTAAACTTGTACTTAATCCATCTCCAAAAATAGTCCATTTTTTAGTTTAGAGAAACTATTAAGAAACATTTTCTTTTAGTTCATGATTATTATTGTTATTGTTCAGTGGCGGACTTAGTAATGTTTTCGTGGGGGGTGCGAAATTTTTTTAAAGATTTTAGGTCCCTAGCTATAGAAAAAAAATTTGGTTCATAGTGTGTTGGATCAGGTCGGGTCATGTAAAACAAGTAAACATAAACAAACGAAGTTTCAGAGCGGGTAGGATCAGGTCGGGTTGGGTCAATTTCAATTTTCAAACAATCAAACCCTATTTCCTAACTGCCTATCACATTAAAAGACAAAGTTTGAAATAAAACAGTGAACACATCATAAGTAAAGTAACAACAAAAAATCATCAAAGTTCAAACCATCCCTACTTCTATATCTCATAATAATTAAATACAACAAAAAAACATATCTACAACATAGCTTGGTCTTTAATTAGAAGAATCCGACGAAAAAAAGTGGATCAACCTTTTTTTCTCTTGAGAAATCGCGTCATAACTTCCATACTCATGGTTCTTATCACATATAAATCGCTCCATAAGTTTATAAAACAACACTAAACACTTACACAAAATAAACAATTATATTCAACCAATATCACAGTCCATAATTTTTGAACATTTAAGCCCTAGTTTTAAATGTTGATTAGTAACCATTTAAACAAACAAAGCTTAAAATAAAACAACAAAATCATTAACTAAAAGTTTAGAACAACTAAAAAAAATCAAAAAACATAAAAAGATCAAACCCTTATACATTTATTTTTTCTTCTAATCACCGCATAAAACAACAAAAAAAATCAATAAAGAAAGGATATCCGTTCTAAGTCGTAATTCTGGCATAATAATGTTAAGAACATCCGGAATTTTGAATTTTCCGGCCAAAAAACTCGTCCGGTCATGAGTCGATGTAGACTGTAGTTGTTGGGCGTCTTTTTTGGAGCGGGATTTGGAATTTGAATGGGTCATGGGTGGGTTGGTTTGGGTTATTTTATTTAGTTCACACAATCTTTGGGCTTGGATAGTTGGGTTAATAAAATTAGATTGTAGATTGAGTTAAATAAAGTAAATAAGCGGTTAAAGAATAATTATATAAATTGTGTTATATACTTATATATTCATAATAATCAGTGTTTATTTTTTATTTTTATAAATTCATAATATATTTTTTCTAAGGGGGCGGTTGCAAATTTTCAAGGGGTGCGGTTGAGATTTTCGACGGAAATTAAAACTAAAAACTTCTTTTTTATGGGGTGTGGCTACCCACCCAACATTATGCGGCCGCCCACCCAACATTGTTGGTAGGTCTGCCTTTGTTATTGTTATTGTTGTTGTATTTATTTATGATGAGTAAATAATCAAAATAGCTTATTATAAAATAAAGAAAATCAAAAGTGAAAAATAGCAACATAACTTTATATCTTTTTAAGCCGCATGTACTCAAAAATAGGGGATAGCAAAATTAGGTCTGACCTGACTGGAACTCGATAACCGAATCGTATAGTACCCGAAACCAACCCTAATATAGTTATTCGGGTATTTGTTCGGTTCCTATAATTGTAGTATATCGGGTATCAGGTCGATTCCAGGTCGGGAACTACTAAGAACCGATATATACATATTGGACCGAGAAACAATTGTACAAACTAAACTGGGCCGAAGTCTAGCAGCATAACTTAACCTAATTAGCAATTTATAACAAACGTATATTTGATTTTAATGCATAGTTCGATCAACAAATATGATTCTTCAAGATTTTCATCACTTTTGCAAGTTTTGCTACTTCACTTCACGAGGTACATGCTTTCCCTAATAAATCATTAAACAAAATCAAATTAGTATTATATTCTAAAACAATACAATGATTTATATCGAATACAACAAAGTAATAGCATGTTTTAATTAGAATTTTATTCGATTTGTTTCATATATAACCAGGTCTTAGATAGAGAATAACCAATGTATTAAATTTGGTCAACTTTTAGTGGGTCACAAAAACTCATGAACAACTATAACATTATCAGTAGTTCGATTAGTTTTAAGAAACAAATTTACAAAAATAGGGCTAATGATCGTTCAAGAACTTCATGTTGAGGCTGTGATTTACGTGTGTTCAGGAACTTCATGTTGTGGTTGTGATTTTGCATGTGTACAACAGCTTCAAAAAGGGGGGAAATGCTTAATATGTCGGGTCGGGTAATATATAGTTGGACCGAGAAACCCGATATCAATATAACCGGAACTGATCCATGTCTATAGGGCATTAAATCGAGTATTGTATTTCAGTTGGTTCGGTTCTCAGGTCGGGTAACAATCGGGTCGGGTCAGTTAGCTCAAAATGCTCACCCCTACTAAAAAACCGCCCCAGGTATAAACCCTAATAATCGACCTCTAGATGTCTCCTATTCTGCATGTGTTTCTTTCATAACGATTGTATTGTGCTCCTCCGGTGAATATAGTCCAACTGATAGCTACAGCTAGGTGCCATGTCTTTTTACGGTATTATACATAGAGCATCAAGGCTTTTCATAATTGTAAATGGAGATCGCGTCGATGTATTAATCGACATCTCTATCAATACAGATATGGTAGAAGAATCAACAGCTTGTGATTACAATGAAGATGATATTCATGATGATGGAGAAGCGTAGTCGGCGCCTGTTTCTTGTATTATGAAAGTGAAAGTGGAGAAGCGTTGGACTATTTTGAGGATCAACGTAATCATGATGCATCTATGAGGTTAGCAAGGCTTGTATTATCGTGGGAACAGATTCGTAATGACTTACCAAAGGCTATAATGCAGTGAAGACGGGGAAAGAGAAAAAAGACGATGATGATGAGGTTTGTGTAATTCGTCTGGAAGAATATCAAGAGGAAGATATGATTGGAACAATGGTAGCATGCAAACACAACCACCATCATGTGTTATTTGAAGAAAAACGAGGAATATTATGAAGCGTTACAGATACCCGAGAAAATGAAGTTACTTGGATGCAAGCCCGATACGCTTTTCTACAACGCGTTGATTCATACACTAGCAAAAGCGGGACGGGTTCGAGAAGCTGTTGATGTATTCGAGGTTAAAATTCCGAGTTCCGGTATTTTTCCGGACACGTCTACGTTTAATTCGATGATTACAATGTTTTGTCATCATGGTATAGATCAAGAAGCGCTAAATGTTTTAAAAAAGATGGAAAGTTCGCAAGAGCTTGTTTACAAAACTCCAATCGGTTTTTAACATCTTTTGAGAGTGTAATCTCAGAATCCAACTTTCTTTCCAGTATCGATATCTCACCACAAAAAGCACGTTTCTCAATACCCCACTCGTTTTCCTTCACACGAAGCCTATTTCTAAGCATTTCATAATTTTCTTCCAATTGATTGAATAGACCGCTCTTCATTTTTAACTGTTCTTCAACTTTGACTTTTCATTAATTCTCTCCTTTGCTTGGAAGTTTCATAATTCTCAATATCCCACTCTCTTTCCTTCAATTTAAGACTACTTTTAAGCTTTTCATGAGCTTCTTCCAAGCTCATGAATTGCTCATTCCTCCATTTTAGCTGTTGTACAAGCTTCCATTAATTGCCAAGACTATTTTATGTTTAACTCTCCCAGAACAGAACTTCATCTCGGTTATATATCTTTGGTAATTCACCATTTCTGCTTAAACATGTCACTACTTATTCAAACTAGAGTTAGAAAAAGGCAATTACATTAACTAAATAAGTGTACCTACCTTGATAGCTTCAATTATATCTCTCATCATAGTTGCCGCCTCTCGTTCCGTGAACGGAACCTTCTTTCTTACCTCACAAAACTCGGGGGCATAAAATTCTTCGGTGTACGAAACCTTGTTTTTCATGTGATCCCATAACGTGCCACCCTGACATAACTCCACGTGCCATCTCGATATCATTCTTTCGCGTTAGCGTTATCTTACAAACAAATGATTGCCCTGTCGCATCTTCTATACACTTATACACCTTACCAAAAGACCCCTTGCCTAATGCACCACCAAGCGTGTAGCCTTTTTCTTTTAAACTGTTAGTTACAGTTCTAGGACGTGTCTCGTCGAGAGAGAGTTGACCGATAGCAGGAATAGGAAAAGTGTCTCTAAATGTTATTGGCTTGATAGTTATCTTCTTCTTTCCCTTGTCTGCCATAATCTTCACACAAAAAGGTACATAAAACAAGCAATAAAGAATAAACAGGATTTACAGATTTATATATCCTCAGAAACAAACTCATGACAGTGACAACAAACCAAAGCCAACATTATCACTTCGGTTTGTTTCATGAACACAAACCAATTACTTACTATCCTAACTCTGTTTTGTATGCAAAAGTTGGTCAAATTGAGATTCAAATAAAAACAAGCAGAGTGTTATGAATTATGTTAACAAGTATATACATTATCTATACTAGGGACACACTATCATACTAACGCATCTACATCTATAGTACCACATATATCTATACTTACAAAACTCATGAAAACTAACGCATCTGTCATGAAAACTAACGCATCTGAAATGAAAACTAACACATCTGCATACAACAAATCTCAAAATAGAATTACACAAATCAATCTCAAACGAAATTGCACATAATCTCAAAACAGAAAGTAACGCATCTGTCAAAAATTACAGAACAGACGCCTAATCTCAAAACAGAAAGTAACGCGTCTATCAATCTCAAAGCAACTCATGAAAACTAACGCACAGAGTCACACAAATCAATCTCAAAACGAAATTGCACATAATCTCAAAACAAACAGAAAGTGAACAACATAAATTTGAATTTTACAGAAACACACCTAATCTCAAAACAGAAATCTATCAATCTCAAAGCAACTCATGAAAACTGACGCATCTATCAGTTTTGAAAAACAAATTACAGACTAATCTCAAAACAGAAAGTAACGCATCTATCAACCGAACTACAAAACTCATGAAAACTAACGCATATATCAATTTACATCGAATTACACAGAAAACTAGTGCATCTATCAATCTCAAAAGAATTACACAACTAGCGCAACTCATATTAAGCGTAATTGAGCAATTACAAAATCTATCAATAAATTTACTCGCATATTACACAAATTGAAAGAATAATTGAAAGAATTAGACCTGAGCGATTGATTGCGAATATGAAGATCAGCTGATATGGAGATGGAAAGAGAAATGTGAAATTTGGAGGGAAATTCTTTTGGGTTTCATGTGAAACTTATAGGTTAAAATTGAAGATCAACTAACCAACAAATTTGTAAGTTTATAGGTTAAAATTGAAACTTATTGTGAGGAGTGATGGGTTTCATGTGCTTCATTTGCCTCTCAGGCTAAATGACAAAAAAAGTCAGAAATGTGAGTTCTCCTTTTTTTTCTTTTTCTGCAGGTTGAATTGTCATGATAAAAAATTATATACGACAATAGTTTATAGAAAGGGAATTTGAGATGTAAATCAACATCCTTAGCTTTTGTCACTGATGCCTGATTAGACATTAAAACACTCCCAATAATGAGTGGTTGAGCACAAATATTTTGGATCTAAAAATAATTGCATATCCCTTGATAAATCACAGGAAGCTTTAGTGGGAGAGAAAATGTATTAAAAATCACCCACAGGGCATCGATAGCACAGATGTGATGGTGTGGATAAGGAAAAAACCACATAGTCCTTAAAAGAAAACCCAGATCTGAGTTTTATTAAAAACGTAGGTGTTTCAGATTGAAACAAATGTCATGTGTGGATTCCTCAAGAACACAGATCTTAGATTTCTAGGAGCGAAACGAGAGATGTGATTGTTGTGAGTTTAGATTGGTGGGCGCCAATGAAGAAACACGAGTTCACCTGACGAGGGATTCGAACCGCTTTCTCTGAGATGAAGGAGAATCACATCTTGTTCTTACTCTTGATCCTAGATCTGCAATGGAGAAGAGAGAAAAAAATGGGGGTGTAGAGACGGCCGGTAGGGGAAGAATACCCTTTCTCCAACTACAAAAAAATGTGTTTTTACCCTAATAATGAGGTGAAGACCTCCTTATATAGGAGATATGGGCAACCATAACCTCAATGGGCCAAGCCCAGCTAGGTGTCACGGAGTTACTACTGACTCACGTGTAGCGTCTTAGACTCGATCTAAGTTAAGCTTTTGTGCCCAACGATGATAAGGTTTTGTAGGGATCAAGTGATGATTACAAGTGTTGCTTTCAAATAAACAACTTAGTATTGATTACAAGAGAGTTTACAAGAGTGGGTTACAAGTACAAGTATGTAAACTTGCTATGATGTTGGGTGATCTCCAAATGAGACCCCTTTCACCTATTTATACTAGCTAACTATTAGTTCTAGAGAATTCTCTAACTAGAGAATTCTATACAAAATATCTTGGATTTTTATGAGCTATATTCTAGAATGTTCTTTCAAAATATCCATGCTTTCTAAGTGATTTCATGGTCTTTCTAGAGGATTCTTGGATGCAGAAATATCAGCCCTTTCTAGATCTTTGAAGGCTGATCTAGAACCTTCCGATGGTGCCAAATCGTTCTAACAACTTGTAGGCTGTTCCGGAAACTTCCGGGCAGCCCTAGACACCTCTTTAGTGTTCCGGAATCTTCCGGAACTCGTGAAAAAAGTTTTGTATTTAGGCGGATCGTGACATAGGGTTGTCTTTACAAGCCCACAACCTAGTGTAGTGTAAACAACAACGCGCTAGGCTTCGCGGGTTAGTACGCAATAATAATAAATATTGTAATAAAAGGCGATAAGTAACATAGATGTCTAATCGTTCGGGTCAGGTCCAATAGCCCGAATATCTCTCGAACCTACTGTTGGAAATTTTAGTGAAAATGAGTTTTTCACTAAATATTTTGGACATCAGTAATAATATTTATATATGTGTTGTATAAATTATTATTTATAGGTTTGCGTTCTACGTTGTAAAAGCTTCATAACAAACCAAACTATGTACAAAATGGAGCTAAGATGAATGAGATATCGAAACTTGAATTTGTAGGACGAGCACTCCGTGTATATTGTTACCTTATAGGCAAACACTAGTGGGGACCCTAAAGGGTGCAGAGCACCCTAACTCGTACACGCCTTTGTGTTTTTGTCCGTGAGCGCGTGGTCAGATACATGGCGGGTGGCAGCTCAGCTTATGGCGCACCTTGGGTGGCGTAGGCGCATGGCGCAAGTTCGTTATGCATCAGTCATTGGCTATGGCGGAAGCGCAGTATGCGCGCGAGGTTCTTATGTGTGGGTTTGCTTATGGGACACCCAAGGATGGCGTGAGCTATCCCGTTGATATGCGCGCTCCTTGGGCGTATGTCATTGGTCATGGCGGATGGTACACGAGTGACGCATCCATTGGCATGAACACTAATGGCGCGACAGTACTACTCCACGCGGTGCATGGCGCAACATGTGGTGAGTGTCTCACGCGTGGCGCGAAGACTGCGTAGTACGCGGCTTGCTTGCGGGCGGGTCACACTCAGTCAACCCAGTCTCCGTCAGTTACAAGAAAGCTTTGACTACCACTTAAATCCATTAAAAATGATATTAAACCTTGTTTATTATAGAATTAATTGTCCAATTCATGACAATAATAATTGGGATTTAATGGCTTCTTTATGTGTGTGGGTATAAGAAGAGGATGATAGTTCATTCTAGATATCATCGAAAAAGATGGAGAAATTTACACACATGAAAGAACTTTTTGTTCCATGGAAATTTAGAAAAGAGTATTCTGTAAATTTTCCTTTTACATAACTCAATATTTTCCTACAAAATGAAGAACACCAAATTACCCAGTGTAACCTCGGGCACGAGTGTCATCTCCGGTAGTACAACTACTGCTTCGGTTGTTGTATCCTGGAAACATACCGTCTGAGAGGAGGCGCGAAATCTGTTTTAAGGGCCCCGTGTCAAACACGATTCTCAACCAAAATCGTCAACGACTTTTTGCTTGTCTTGCAGCGGAGTTTTGTACAAGAAGGTGCGGTTGAAGTTTTCCAAATACGTCGACTTGAATCAAGATTGGTACAATGTAATTGTATTTTACTTATTTTTTGTATAGTTTTGTAACCGGATTATACTATCATATTTCCTACGAATAACCACAGTCTCGTTATTATATATTTTGTAATATATTTTAATAAAAAGTGAACCTAGTTCCTACACCTACACCTTTGCAATCATAGTTCCTACATCTACACCTTTGCAATCACCTTTGTAAGGTTATGTGGTATGGTGATCATCCTCCCTTGTAGGATGATCCGCCACGTAGGCGTCACATCATAGTCCTACAGAGGATGATCCGCCATGGCAAAACACTGGAAATGGGAGGATGAACCTACCCCACTAATTATGGCAATTAAATTATTTTTTTTTTTTTGAAAAGGAGAAACACAGTGAAAAGGGGATGGGTTTTGTCTTCTTCTGGATCGTCCCAAACGTCTCAAAGCCGACGGACTCGACGCCGACGGAGGGGGGCGGCGTGGTGTATGGTTCGTCGCTGGGGCTGGACGGGTGGGGGAGGCTCGCCATACCGTCTAGCCTAATATTTTTTTTGTGCACAAATAGGGGAGTTCAAGATAGAGAAAAAGTGCAAGTAGGTGGGCTGTAAAAGAATGAGTGATTTTTTTTTTTTTTTGCATAAATAGGGGAGTTTGAAACAACGAGATTCTATCAACATTATGCAAAAGCCTGCAAAAGTTGCAGGTTTTCTGCAAACATCCTGAAGTCCGTTGATCTATACAAAGACCTTCCGAAGTTCGCTGTTTTGAACAAATACATATCAGAAGTTCGCTATTTTGAACAAATATATTCCAAAGTTCGCTGTTTTGAACAAATACATATCGGAAGTTCGTTGTTTTGAACAAACATATTCCGAAGTTCGCTGTTTTTAATAAATATAGCGAACTTCTTATACATATCGTTATCACCTGTTCCTTTCAAGAGTTCAAGGATTTTGAGTGAACCGTTTTTAACTGGATGTGATGTGTATTTTATATTTAACTAGGATTTAACCATGCGCGCGTTGCGGCGCGCTCCGCTAAACCAAATCGTTCTATAAAGTTAACTTTCTTAGATATATATAATAACAAATGTGGTAAAAAGTTGCGATGAATCGAGTATAAACTCTCATAAAATATCAAAGACCCTTGCATAATGTTGACATGAGGACTGTCGTATCTGTTGCAACAGCCCTCGTTTCCTACACAACGGGAGTGATGCCATGCGTATGAGTAGCCGTTGGCAATAACTTATTTTATGTGAGCAATGCCGCTGATACGAACATTTATATGCAACACGATTGACGAAAGCAGAACGAACAACCTCCAGCATGCTAGCAAGCATACGTGCTTTGACGGACCTAACATATAAAAGAAAAAAACGATGTTACCAAGCCACTCAGTCGAAACACTATTTCACAAAGAATAATTAGCCATATCTACAATACCAAACACCTAAGCAAAACGTCTAGTGTTCAATAGAGAATACGCATTGCTATGCCCAAATTTGATCTCATCTTCTTTGGTTGGTTCCATCTTGGGGATGATGGGGGTGTGGATGTGTCTTTACCTAAAAGAAATAACCCTATCGAAAGCCCTACAACTTTTTTTTTCTATATAAAACCTGACATCTAGCTTTATTTGATGCAAACTCTTTAGTAAGGTTTTATTACCCAAATGATTTGACCCATGTTTATTTTTTAGTTAAATAGTTTACCTTAACGCATTTGAATCTGTCATCAAGATTCAAGAATGCTTACCTGCGAGGCTACGAGAAGATCACAATTTGTTCTCCTTTAAACCTTGCCATTGAATATCGTGCCTTTGTCAATAATTTTACTGGAGAAAAAAAACAACCAAATGAACTTGTAAACTAAGAATTTCCAGTATATTAAGTATATATAACTGCTTTAATGGAAAAATGACACTCACCCCTAGGTTGTCTTCACATTCCTTGTTGGCATCAAATTAGTTACACCATACACTTCCATATTGTTAAGTAGCAAGTAATATAGTGATTAAGAGGGTTAAAATCATGTCATCGACAGAGAAAAATGGAGGTAGTTGCATACCAAATGAACACGCGGATTCACAATAGTGTGAACTTTCATGAAAGCCCCTGATTTGCATACCAATTCCTGCTATATCCTCTCTAAATCAATAAAGAATGACATTCATCGTAAACACAATGTGAATAACATATGCTTGTACTTTACCACATAAGTGTTTGTGATCGGTCCAACCCAGCCAATTTTGCCGGATATTGTAAACCATTGTTAGTTTACATGTAAACCAATGATATATGCGTGTCTGTGTCTTAAAAGGAATTCTTAAAAGACATTATGGTAATTTAAAATAGATTATCATTTATATATAATCTACTCTATGATCATTCAAAAATTAACATTCTTAAAATACATGTATCAGTCAACTACTTTAATATAAATCAATTGAAACAGTCACATCTTTTCAGTTTATCCACAAACATTAATATACTTTTCTAAATTACGTACTTTGAAGTTTTAATACATCTTGACCCTCTCAATATTCATCGACATCAACAATATTTAGTAATACAAATTAAATATCTTACGTTTGAAGCTGCAGAAAAGTTGTTGAGCATATATCTTAAGCACTAAAATAACAAACTTCTAATACACTCATGTCAATACATAGCCATATAGACACCTAAATTCTTATAGATTAAACAACCATGGGAATTCAGGAGTGACGGAATACTTACCGAAGCACAATTTAAGATCGAGAGAGATGAGACCCAGCATTTTAGTGAGTATAAGCTGCAAAAAGACCATTAACGTTCTTAAATCAATCAAATAATCAAAGGGACAAACAACTATTCTTCAATTAACATTACATGATTTCACACTTCCCACATGTCAAAACGATAATAATATTCGTATCAAAGTAATATACAATAATAAAAATCAATCAAAATAGAGCGGTTACGACTCTGCACTACCTATCTAAGCGTCCCATCGTTTGGCCGGATGAACCAGAACTACTCTGTTGACCGAGTCGCCTTACTCTCATCAACACCCACTGCCGCAATCATTATTAATCATCGTAAGTTCATGACCAACCTGTCCAACGAACCACCATCACTCCTCCTTTTATCTCGGAAGCTGGAGGGAGGTTGTCTCTGCCGCCGGTGACCATCATCCTAGAGTTATCACAAAGGGGTAGCCATCACTGTTCGTCATCAGTAATTGAAGAACCAAAGAATCGTATTTAGGCCGGAGCCTGTAAACGAGGGTTTGGATCTTGTGAGAGAACTTGAGGAACAGTCCTGCAAAACAGAAAACCGTTAGGCTCGCCGCAGAGATGGGAGGGCCCCTCTGCGACCACCCTCCGGCGTGAGGATAAGTATTGGTAGAGAGAGAAAGTAAGGACGAAGGTTCAGAAAATCGTACTTGGCTTTGTACTTGATGGGGTATTTATAGTAGTCAACTGAGATGACGTCATCCGTCCAGACGCATTTAAATGGAGGTTCGTCTTCGGAGGTTCTTGATATGGAACGGACATGTTTTGGATGTCCGTCCAAGTGGAGTCTGATTCGTCCCAAGGATCATGTCCGGCCTCGGACATGTATCTTCAAGTCCCCCAGTTTGGTAAGTCTTTTGTAAAGACTTGGCAAACTTTTATTTCAAGCTTTTTGTCTTACTCGGATGACGTGTCGCCGCGGGAGTGGTCTCGAATTGATGACGTGGCATATTTTGAATGGCGTGGGTGACCTTCACTATCTTGACCGTCAGTCACCTACTGGTGACGGTAACGGAACCCGTGTTGGGAATCGTGAGAAGTGACGGTTGACATGATGGGCCCCCAACCGACTTACTTTTTCTATAAATTTGGTTTTTACCACTTCATTTTCACCTTTTTTCCTCTCCTCTTCTATCTTCTCTGCTGTTTATCCTCTCTAATCTCTTCTTCTTCTTCAAAGAAAAAGGTGCGTCCTTATTCTTTTTACTTTTTAAAGTTATGGCTCCTGGTAAGGAGAATCTTTTGGAGAGCGTGAGCGTGCTTACCCAACGGCAGTTGGATAAGTTCATTAGAGATTATAGGATTCCCCTAGATCTTTACCCGGTCCTTCCCTCCGAAAGGGAAGCCATATATCCGTTCCGTCAGGGGAAGTTTCCCTTTTATACTCGCGTCTGTAAAGGGTTCCTTTCTCTCGCTTTTTGATTAGGGTTCTGCAATTTTTTAGGGTTCACATTTGTCAGGTTAATCCCTTCGGTCTTAGCCGCATTAACCATTTCGAAATTTCTTGCCGAGCCTTAGACCAGAAACCGGACCTGAATGTTTTTCGATATTTTTACGAGTTCATCTCGGTCGGAGATTGGTATACATTCGCACATCGAAAGAATGTCCCTTCCCCATCCTCCGGCGAGCGGTCTAGCCTCAAGAATTGGAAGGACAATTTTTTCTGGCTGGACGACCGCTGTCTTCCGGAGGATATGAGGTGGCGTTTCAAAGATGAGACGATGTCCTTCGATCTTGATGAAAACTTTGTCTTTGATGAAAATCTTGTCCGTGCCCTGATTGAGCATAAATCTCCCATCCGTCCCCTTTCCGAGCATTTACTTTGGTTAGGTCGAGTCAGTTTTTCCTGGGCCCGAGGGGATAGGGAGTGGCCGATTATTCGCCGAAAGCGTGATCGTAAGTTCCGGCCCTTTACATCCCCTTCGGTCACCACTTCTTGTTTGTTTTGCTAACCTTCGTTTTGTTTTGAAAATGCAGGTGCCGCAATGTCTCTTCTTGATGCTCTAAAGGTTCCAAGTGCGGACGTTTTTTATTTCGATTTTGAGGAGCAAGGTGAAGAGGATGTTCCACTGATGAAACAGGTAGCATCTTCGGCTCATCCGATCCGCCCACCGGTGAATCCGAACGTGATTGGGCCATCTGCTGCCGAAGCTACTTCTTCTATTCCTCAGGACAAGCCTGAATAAATTGCTGCGGAGACTGCTTCTTCCACTCCGAAATCGACGAGAGAAGCTGTTGGTTCGTCCGGATCCCAGTCTGGCAAGAGATCGTTTCTTGATGACGTGGATAGTGATCCGGAGGTCCGTGAATTAGATGAGTCCCTCCAATACCGACCTTCTTCTTTAAAAAGCAAAGGCATTGAACTAGGTGCGGACCTGAAGGTTCGATCTCATAAGAGGAAGAATGAGCCGCTACAGATACTTTCCACCGATCCTCTTCCATTGCCAAAGTCGAAGAAAACAAAGAAGGATTCGCATTCCGAAGGTAACATAATAGAAGAGCTGGATGAGCATCTTACCGGAGGTAAGTTCTCTAGGGAGGAGGCCGCATTGGCTCGTAATAAACCGACTCCTGTCTATTCAGGTGGCTTTGTACCTGATAGTGAAGTGGAGAGCATGGAAGTGGAGAATCCGGTGGATACGGATAAGGGTAAAGCTCACGGTGAGCCGAAGGTGGTGACTTTTTCAGGTACGCGTTTGAGCTCATCCTTGGGTCCGGACTGTTTTATAGATGATGAGGAAGATCAAGTGTCTTCGCTTCCCTCATCTTGGTTCGGACCTGAGTTGATGTCCTTTTTTCGATATGCAGATTTGTTTTCGGATGATATGGAGATTGACCCAGCAACTGCTGAAGAAAAATTTATTCCTGATTGGGACATCCGGAACAAAGACTCGGTGATGGATACTTTGATTGCCAGGACTATGCTTTTCAACATAAACACTCCGATTGATCATGCTAGGAGCCGGAAGATGAAGAACCCAGATCTAGGGGCTGCGGTTTTGACTAACCAAGCCCAATCAAACATCTTTGTAACGGAGCTCTATCGTCGGTGGGTGGAAGCGGAGTCGGTAAAGGAGAATTTGGAGAAGGAAGCTCGCTCTCTGAAGCGTAAAGTTCAGAGGAGTCCGGAGGTGGTGAAGAAGATAGCTCAGTTGACCCAAGATCTTCAAACTCAGCAAGAGAATGTTAACTCTTTGATTGCTCAGAATCAATCGTCCCAAGTGGCTGCTGCTGCTGCTGCTGCGGAAGACAGAGATAAAATTTCTTCGGAGTTTAAGGCGTTCTCTGAATCAATGAAGCAGAAGGATGAAGAGCATAAGATAGTTTTGACGAAGATGGAGGAATCTCTTAATAAGGCTCGTCTTGCTTATGAGAGCATGATGGCCGGTACGTCCTTTTTTCTGGTTTACTTGTTTCTTATTTCTCCTGTTTTTCTAACACTTTTTCCAGAGCGGGATGCGCTTAAATCAGGGGAGGCTGATTTAAAGGACCGGATTGAGGAAATTGAGGCGGAGAATGTTTCTCTGAAAGCTAAGGAAGAGGATCTTCAAGCAACAAAGGTTTGGATGCTTTCGGAGGGGGCGAAGCTTCTGGCAAAGAATATTCATAAAGGGAAGGAAATGACTGCTGCCGTGGCCGCAGTTAACAACGCGATGAGTGCCGTGGGTATCAACTCCGGTCTGCATGCTGGTTATGTGCATGCTTTGCAGAAGAGAACCCCCTACAAAGACGTGCCGTTGTTAAATCGTAATGCTACGGAGGATCTAAAAACAGCGGTTGCTTGTTTTGATACTCTCACATTTCCGGTGATAGAAGATCTTCAGAAGCTCATCAGTGCGCCTCTTTCTGAAATTAAGAAAGCTCTTCGTTTTGTAAGTGAATGATTCTTTGGAGAAGTAAGGTGGACATACCCGGCTCTTTGGGGTATGCACCTTGGAAGTTTAAAATTGATTCAGTTTTTTGGAAGGTGGACATGTCCGGTAACTTGGGGCATGCACCTTATTTGGGATGAATGTAATGATGCTTTTACCAATGTTTGAACAATTATCCTTTGTAAATGACTTTATAATTTCCAGTTTATACAAATCCGGTAGTTTTTGATGTAATCACTTGTCTATACATGCGTCCATGTTTTGTGTTTTACATTTTCTTTTTTCTTGAACGTTCATTTTAAAGGTACGGATCTGATTTATTTTATTTAGGATAATTTTTAAGTGAAGGAAAGGTACGAACGGAGCCAGTTCGCTCTTACCTCTTAGGGTTAGGATCCCTAACTCGGCCGAAGGTTATACTTGTGTTGCAACACTGTTGATGATAGAAAATTTTACCATTTTATTTTACTTATTCGGAGTTATATTTCTCCGGTTAATCACATAGTAAAAACATTTTATGCAATCCGTGGGTAAAACCCTCCACGGTCTTTGGAATTTATAATTCGTTCGGTGCGGGCATGACCATCCGCATTACAGGAAAATAAAAAAGTGACGGAGGCCGTAGCTTCCGTATTACAATCTTAATTTAAAATATGAAGCTTTTTAAAGAAAACACTTCTTTAGGTGAACTCCGTTCCATGTGCGTGGAATGATGGTTCCGTCCATTTTCTTGAGTGTATATGCACCGTCCTTTCCTGCGGTGTTAATCAGGTAAGGACCTTCCCACTTTGGTGCCATTTTTCCGGTGCCTTCCACTAAACTTGCTTCATTACTCCGCATGACGTAGTCCCCGACTTTGAACCGGACCTCCTTCACTTTTGAGTTGTAATGTTTTTCCAACTCTTTTTTATATTTCGCCTCTCGGATCGCCGCGAGCTCTCTCCTTTCTTCGGCTAGATCCAGGTTCAGAAGGAGTTCCTGTTCGTTTTCTTCTTGACTCAGCTGCATGCGGGGAGTAGGTACCCCTACTTCAGCGGGAATAACTGCTTCGGTACCGTATGTTAAGCTGAAGGGAGTTTCCCTGTTGCTCGTCTTCGGCATCGTTCGGTGGGCCCATAGGACGTGCGGGAGTTCATCCGCCCATGAGACGCCTTCCTTCCCCAAGCGTTTTTTTATGCCTTCCACAATGCTGCGGTTGGCTCTTTCTACTTGCCCGTTGGCTTGGGGATGGGAAACCGAAGCAAAACTTTGTTCAATACACATTCTTTCACACCATGTCTTGAATGGTTTTTCGGCGAACTGTTTCCCGTTATCACTGACTATGCACATCGGCATTCCGTATCTGCACACTACGTTTTCCCAGACAAACCTCAGCACTTGCTCTCCTGTGATGGTCCGGAGGGGTTTGGCCTCGACCCATTTTGTGAAATAATCAATGGCAACCAACAGGAACCTTACCCCTCCGGTGGAAACAGGGAAAGGACCCACAATGTCAATCCCCCATTTCTGGAAAGGCCATGCCGATGTTACCGGAACGAGGTTGTTCTTGGCTCGATGGCTAACGGGAGCGTGCCGCTGGCAGTCTTCACATGATTGAAGTTCGTTCACTGCGCTTTGATGCATACCCGGCCAGAAATATCCGGCATTCATCACTTTAGCTATAACCATCCTTGGTCCGGCATGAATGCCGCATATTCCCCAGTGGATTTCTCTTATGACGTAGCTGGCTTCTTCTGGCGTTAAGCATTTTAAGAGCGGACCCAAAAAGGTCTTTCGGTAAAGTTGCCCGTCATGGATCTGATACTGCAGCGCTTTGACCTTTAACTTCCGAGCCTGAGCTTTGTCTTCTGGGAGCGTTCCTTCTTTCAAGTAATCCACAATCGGAGTCATCCAGGATTTTTCTATCACGGAGACTGACATGACCGACTCCGTTTGTTGGATTGCCGGGGCTTGCAAGGTTTCAACTAAGACTTCTTTGGATAGATGACAAAATGCTACGGATGCGAGTTTACTCAAGGCATCGGCCTTTTTGTTTTTGCTCCGCGGTATGTGTACTATCTTGCAAGAGTCAAAAGAGGAGATTAAACTATTAACTTGTTGGAGATACCGAACCATGTTATCCTCTCGTGCTTTGTACTCTCCGCTGACTTGATTGGCTACCAACAATGAATCAACATGTGCTAATACGGAGGTTGCGCCGGCTTTGGCCGCGGTTTGGAGACCTGCAAGGAGAGCCTCGTACTCTGCTTCATTGTTTGAAGTTTTAAACTCGAATCGTAAAGCATAAGTGTACTCTATCCCTTCTGGATCTATAAGGATTAACCCTGCCCCTGACCCTTCTTTACTGGAGGCTCCATCCGTATATAAGTTCCATACCCTTGGTAGGGCGGATTTTTCTTTGGTGCTCTCTCCGGTCGGAACCTCTGTGAGGAAATCTGCCACCGCCTGGCCTTTCACTGGTCCTCTGGTACAATAGGTGATGTCGAAAGCGCTGAGTTCAATTGCCCACTTGGTGAGACGTCCGGAGACCTCTGGCTTTCTGAGAATTTGTTGGATCTGTAGATCAGTCTGCACTTCTATATTGAAAGCTTGGAAGTATCTTCGGAGGCGTCTGGAGGCATGTACCAATGCGAGTGCTAACTTTTCGATCATCGGGTACCGGGTTTCATAATCTTTCAGGATGCGGCTTACGTAGTAGACCGGGATTTGTGCCTGATTCCGATATACTACGAGTACTGCACTTATAGCAAAATGAGAGGCGGAGAGATATACCGTGACAGTTTCTCCGGTAATTGGAGCGGTTAGGGTGGGCAAGGATCCAAGACAAACTTTCAGCTCCTGAAATGCCGAATCGGCTTCCGGTGTCCATTCTATTTGGCCTTTTCCCGTTCGTTTTTTCAACACATTCATGAAAGGAATAGAGCGATCAGCCGCTTTTGAAACAAAACGATGAAGAGCAACGAGCTTTCCGTTTAATGACTGAATTTCCTTGACAGTTTTCGGAGGTTGCATGGAGACTACCGCTTTAATTTTATCCGGATGTGCCTTGATTCCGGACTGGGTTATCCACACACCAAGAAACTTCCCTTCTTCTAAACCGAAAGAGCATTTTTTGGGATTAAGTTTAAGATTGATACTCCGAAGCCTGGTGAAGGTTTCGAGTATGTCGTTAATCATGTTATCTTCGGCCTGACTTTTTATGACCAGGTCGTCCACGTAAATTTCCAAGTTCCTTCCGATCTGGTCCTTGAATTCCTTATCCATCAGCCTCTGATACGTGGCTCCGGCGTTTTTCAATCCGAACGGCATTTTGGTATAACAAAAAAGCCCTTCATTGGTTACGAACGTTGTCTTATCTTCGTCTTCCAAAGCCATCTGTATCTGATGATAGCCTTTGTATGCATCCAAGAAGCATTTAAGACGGAAGATTCTCCAGGTTTTTTCTTTCTTGGTTACCATCACTGGGTTAGAAACCCAGGTCTGGTAGTGTACTTCCCGGATGATTCCGGCACTTAACAACTTTCGCACATCTTCGGAGATTGCTTTGTTTCGGGCTGGAGCCGTGTTTCTTTTTCTTTGAGCTACTGGCTTTGCTGAATGCGACACTTTCAGCCTATGTTCAGCCAAACACCGAGGAACTCCCACCATATCGGAGGTTTGCCAGGCAAATACATCGAGAGAATTAGATAAAAGTTTCCACAACTTCTTTTTAGTACGCTCAGGAAGTTGAGCTCCGACTGCAATTTTTTGCTCTGGGAAGTGCGGATGGATGGCCCATTCTTCTGTGAGGAGATTCGGAGGCTTGTCAGTACCCTTGCTTTGTCGTATTTCGGCTACGCAGATCGTTGATTCGGAGTGCAGAGTTGCCACTCCTGCTTCGGTGGGGAATTTTAACGATCCATGAATGGTAGAACTGATGATACCAAAGGCACACATACCGGGCCTCCCTAGAATAACATTATGGACGGACCTCGCTTCTACTACCAGATACGTCAAGTTAACTGTTCGGACCAAATTTCCGTCTCCTAACGTTGTTGGCAAAGTAATTTGCCCTATGGGCTGTACCACCTCTCCGGAGAAACTTACCAACGGCATTGAAACTTGAATCAATTTTGCCTTGGTATGTGGAGCTCGCTGTTGAAAACACTGCTTATACATGATTTCGGTGGCACTTCCGCTGTCAACATAAATCCTCCGGACCTTGTGACCTGCTATGATTGCAGACACTATGATTGGTCCATCCTTGACTTCTTCCGGATTGATAGGAGGAAAAGCAATGGGTTGCTGCATCCAAGCAGCCATGTGGTGACTGGATCGCTTGATGCCTTGATTATCTGCTCTTCTGATCATACAAATTGCTGGCTGGTTGTTCGGATTATCTCCCGAATTTCCCGAAGATTTTCCTTCCTTCACTTCTTTCACAAGATGCGACAGCTTTCCAGATCGCACTGTTTTTTCTATTTCTTGTTTCAGGGACCAGCAATCATCTGTGTTGTGACCTCGAGCATGATGGTAATCACAGTATTTCTTGGAATTCTTATCACCCGGGTTTCGGAGTTTTGGTGGAGCAGGGAAGTTTGCCCCTTCCGCACTGAGAATTTCACTGGGAGTTTTAGAAAGATCTGATAAGTTGTAAAACCTTGATCCAGAACTTCTTCCGCGTGGAGGTCTGTCATTCCTGCTGTAAGGGTGCGATCGTCCCCTACTCCCAGATGGAGTTTTATCAAACACCGACCCACCGTTTTTCTTCCAAGAAGACATCTTGTGATCTGACTCCGGAGCTGGGTTACATGCGTTCTTGCCTCGAGCAAAAGCTCTGGCTCGTTCCATGAGTACTTCCATCGTCTTTGGGAGATTTTCGTGTAATTTTTCGACCAACTGATTGTTCCGGAATCCGTGACAGAATCCGGAGATCCTTAGCTGATCGACTACTCCACTGATCTGCATACTCTCCCGGTTAAACCGGTCAATGAAACTATCCAAATATTCTCCGTCCTTTCTCCGAATGTTGTGAACTTCGGTGATTTCTTTGGAGTAGTGCCTTTGCTGACTAAAGTTTTGGAGAAATAATCTTCGGAACTCTTCGAAATCGTTGATCTCACCCTCATTCAGCGCATCAAACCACACTAGAGCAGCTCCGGTTAGTGTTTGCGCGAACATGAAACACCACGCTGGCATCGGCCACTGTTCTACTCGTGCGGCTCCATCGAAATCGAACATATAATCATCTGGATCAGTTGTACCATCATACTTCTTTACTGTAGTTGGCATTTTGAGCTTCGGAGGAAGCTTGGCATGTGTGATGCGAGCGCTAAACTTTGACTTGGCAGTCATGGAAACTGGGTGATACGGTTTGGTGAGTTCCGGATCATTAACTACGTCCATCTGTGCTTCATTTCGCATAGCCATTGCTGGCGATGGTCCGGACGAACCCTGGACGTACCCAGTGTAAACTTCCGAGGTGACAACTGTGGAAAAAGTAGGAGGGGTAAACATTGTAGGACCCATGGTCCTTACCGGAGCTTCTTCTTGAAACAACCTGGTTCGTAAACCGAGGATTCGTTCATCTCTAGCCTGTTGCGCTTTCAATCGTCGTAGAAGACTTGCATTTTTGGAGAAAAACTCCGCATCAAACTCAGATGTTTGCGAAGTTGGGATTAGAACAAAAGGCAAGGTTGTTCCCGGCCCTGAGCTTAAAGCAGCTGAGGTTATGGAAACGGTACTTGCTGGTGCTGTAGTTTGTGTATTAACAGTTGTAGATCCCAGATTCACAGAACCTGAGGCCGCCATTTGTCAGTTCTTTGCTCAAGAAATTCACCAGAGTGAAGGACTAAGAGCTTTGAGATCGGATGGCGCCAATTGAAGAACCAAAGAATCGTATTTAGGCCGGAGCCTGTAAACGAGGGTTTGGATCTTGTGAGAGAACTTGAGGAACAGTCCTGCAAAACAGAAAACCGTTAGGCTCGCCGCAGAGATGGGAGGGCCCCTCTGCGACCACCCTCCGGCGTGAGGATAAGTATTGGTAGAGAGAGAAAGTAGAGAGAGAAAGTAAGGACGAAGGTTCAGAAAATCGTACTTGGCTTTGTACTTGATGGGGTATTTATAGTAGTCAACTGAGATGACGTCATCCGTCCAGACGCATTTAAATGGAGGTTCGTCTTCGGAGGTTCTTGATATGGAACGGACATGTTTTGGATGTCCGTCCAAGTGGAGTCTGATTCGTCCCAAGGATCATGTCCGGCCTCGGACATGTATCTTCAGTAATCATATATTAGTTATCGACAACCGATGAATGGATGTAAAACGTAACCGGACTTACCTTTAAACGCCGAATCCCAGTCGGAAGATATCATCACGGAATCTGACTGGAGCTCATCCGGGATCTAATCAGATTCTTCATCATCTTACGTAACTTCACCGGATTTTGGTTGGAGTTCTAGAATAACCCTAAATAACTTCACTCATTAGAATCAAGATCGATTTAAATGATTAAGGGACATGCAATAGAATCGAGGCTTACCAGAATATTGTTAGGAGCCACATCGGAAAATGCCTCGTCGGAATACCAAGCCGTTAAACCGCAGCCGTCGCTCCTCTGTCAAAACCCTAACACTTCCACCGTTGTACATCAATCCAAATCGCTACCACCATTGGAGTCGTCATCTTCAGATCAGTGGTTTCAGATGGTGTTGATAAATCACCTCTTCAACCACCACTACTGTCATCTACCCTCGTCATCTTTGTCATCGGAATATGAAGTCCGGCCGGAGAAGGTGTCCGGTGACGCTTCTCTCTCATCTCTCTTTGAATCTTTTAGAGAGAGGAAGAAGAGAAAATGGTGATAGAACAGATGTTGGTGGTACTGCTTTGGCGGTGGGGTTTTGACAGTGTGAATTACACGTAGCAACAGAACATACGTGGCAAAACCTAAAAACAATTTACAACTCACTAAACGGATGTACTGCAGAGAGTTGCACAAAAAACAAATTATGCATCAAGTACAAACACCCAATGCCAAAACTTGTTGCTAATTAATAATATTAAAATAGTTGGTTTGGGAAATTAAATGACTAGAACTATAAAGCTGGACCGATGCAACTTGACATGGTTTCACCATTGACTCATATGTACTCGTGCCCATGAAACCCAAACCCAAATTCAACAAACCCGAACCCGTCTTATTCTATTCGAGTTAACCCGAACCCAAAGTACTCGTGCCCATGAAACCCAAACCAAAATTCAACAAACCCGAACCCGTCTTATTCGATCTTCTGAGTTGAATCTGTCGGGTAACTGGGTAAGAAGATCCAATCGTGTGCATTCACTAGTCGAAAATGGTTCATTTATGCTTATTTAATCAATCATGTTACTAACATTGTTGTTTAGCATGTGAATATATACTTACGTTGGAATGCATATTGCACATAAGGTGTTCGATGAAATGTTTCTAGTGTAAACTTTTATTGGTGTAGTCTTCCTGATTATTTACTTAATCTAGAACCTATGTTTGATCCATTATTTTGTTTAAAGCCATTTCATTTAAGTACTCTCTACCCGTAAAAATGTGTTTTATCGAATTATCCTACTGCTATGAATCCAACAACATGATTTTGCAGGTCAACTTCATTACTAATCATAGTTGTCGATGGCGCCAAAAGCTATAGCGAATAGCGTAGCGTAGGGGTGTAAACAAGCTGGGCCGAGCCCGAGCTCGACTAGGCTCGAGCTCGGCTCGACATGTTTTTATGAAGCTCAAGCTCGGCTCAGTTCGAGCCTACTTATTGGAGCTCGAGCTCAGCTCGTGAGTAAAACCCAAAGCTCGAGCTCGGCTCGAGCTATTTTGAGAACAACCTCAAACGAGCTAAAAGCTCGGCTCGAGCTCGCTTCAACATCGCTTAAACGAGCCAAAGCTCGGCTCGAGCACGGCTCGCCAATGTTATCATCATCATTATTTTATTATATATAAAAAAACTAAAACTTTGTTTGGGCTCGTTTAGGCTCGCGAGCCTAAACGAGCTTTGTATATCAGGCTCAAGCTCGGGCTCAATAACTAAACGAGCTCTATTTCAGGCTCGAGCTCGTTAAGGCTCGGCTCGTTCGAGCTTTTAACCGAGCCGATCACGAGTAGCTCTCGAGCCTCTGGGCTTGTTTACACCCCTAGCGTAGCGTATAGATGCTATAAATAGTGGATTTTTTTTATTTAGATGACTAATGATGGCATATTTTTAGCACTTTTATACATAATTGGTGTGTTAAATATAGTTTTTATTTTTCTACCTCTTTTATCGCTAAACATAAAATAGCGGGCGCTATTTCGTTGCTATCGCTATGGTCCACTATTTGCTATTGACAACTATGTTACTAATGCTTACTTGGATTATGTTCACTTTAAGTTGTCTAAATAACAAAATTTTTGTTGGGAATTGCAGGATTGATACTTAATCTTCTTGTCCGACCTTCTTTGTGTTTTGCTATGCCAAGAATCACAGTGAAAAAAATCTATGTTCTTGGATCTTATGTGGTTTATCCCTCTGAAAAGTCTGCTCGTCGTCGTTTGAAATCGTTAAATTTCACCAGCAATGCACTTGCCGATCAAGAAAAGTACAGTACTGATTCATCTGAAAACATCAACATTGTCGTTTCAAAGGTTATGGCTGGAGGAAACTATGATGAAGTTTTACACTCTCTCGTGCAAGATCAAGCTTGTAACACGATACCCATATCTCATAATCTTGTTTCTCAGTTACTGTATCGATTCAAAGATGATTGGAAGTCTGCATTAGGCGTGTTTAAATGGGCGGAATCACACGAAACATACACACCGTCATCAGACTCGTACGAAACAATGCTGGACATATTAGGAAAAACGAAACAAATGGAAAAGATGATGTCACTACTCGAGCAGATGAATCAACGTCATCTTGTTACAATCGGCAGTATAGCAAAAGTCATGAGAAGACTTTGCGGGGCCGGAAAATGGGAAGATGCGGTAATAATATTCGATGATTTGCATAAATTCGGATTGGAAAAGAACACCGAATCGATGAATCTCTTACTCGACACGCTCTGCAAAGAAAGTAAAGTCGAGCAGGCGCGTAAAATTTTCTTGGAATTAAAATCATGCATCGCGCCTTCCACTTATACGTTTAACATATTTGTACACGGTTGGTGTAAAGTTAATCGGGTCAACGAAGCACATTGGACTATCCAAGAAATGAAAGGATATGGGTATAGCCCGTCGGTTATAACGTATTCCACCATCATCGAATCATATTGTCGCCATTCCAACTTCAACAAAACGTATGAACTTCTCGACGAAATGCAAGCGCAAAACTGTCCTCCTAACGTTGTAACGTTCACCACCTTCATGTGTTATTTGAAGAAAAACGAGGAATATTATGAAGCGTTACAGATACCCGAGAAAATGAAGTTATTTGGATGCAAGCCCGATACACTTTTCTACAACGCGTTGATTCATACATTAGCGAAAGCGGGCCATGTTCAAGAAGCTGTGAATGTATTTGAGGTTGAAATGGCGAGTTCTGGTATTTTTCCGAACACATCTACATTTAATTCAATGATTGCAATGTTTTGTCATCATGGTTTGGATCAAGATGCCATAAATGTTCTAAAAAGGATGGAAAGTTCACAACTTTGTAGACCCGATATCCAGTCGTTTATTCCCTTACTCAAGATGTGTTTTAGAAAGGGAAAAACCGATGTGTTATTGGGTAATCTGTTGGATGAAATGGTCAATAAGCATCATATTAGCTTTGATTTGGATACATACACTCTTTTGATCCACGGGTTATGTCGGGTTAATAAATGCGACTGGGCGTATGGATTTTTTAAGGAGATGATCGATAAAGATATTGCACCGAGATATTATACGTGTGCCTTGCTTGTTGATGAACTTAAGCAGAAGTATAATTATGTTGCTACTGATCATATTGAAGGTTATATGAAGCAGATGAAGTCATCTTGATCATTGAACATTTTATGCATTTCCCTTGACCCTATAATGGTAAGTCTGTAATGGTGTTACTCTAATGTTCTTGTATTTTTGTTATTGTTTTAGGAGTTCAATGTCTGTTTCGACCGGTTTTGGCAAAAATTCTGGGCCGAACCACTAACTACAGTTTTGGGGAACGACAAACCAAACCGGCCAAGTTGGGTGGGTCAGCCAGACCGTCTGATTTTACTAGTTTACTAGTCTGGCGGTTTATTGGTTCGGCTGTGACATTTTGGCAGTTTGAATCAGTTTTCATTTTCCAAAACATTAGTTTGTATTAAAATCATTAAAATGATATAGATGGTTCATATGATTATAAGTGGCGGATCTAGAAGAAAAGTTGAGGGGTAGAGAAGGCTAAAAATATTTTGTTCGGGGGTAGCCGATACATAACAAGAAGAGGAAGAGGAAGAGGAAGAGGAAGAGGAATAGGAAGAGGAAGAGGAAGAGGAAGAGAGAGGAAGAGAGAGGAAGAGGGAGAGGAAGACGAAGAGGACGAGGACGGGGAGGAGGACGGGGAGGAGGAGAGTTGAAAAAAAAGGTTTACCCCTCAACCATAGCTAGATCCGCTATATATTCTAAAAATGAAAAAAAAAAACAATTATGAATAAGACAAGTTAAACGGCCGGTTCGGCTTACATGGCTGGTTCCAAGTTCCAAACCGGACTGCACCGTTAAACCGGCAAACCGAACCGCGAACTGGACTGTTTGGATTTGACGTCAGCCAGCCGACCTGCTTCGGTTTGGAGACCAAGAAAGTTGAGGGGTAGCGCGGGTTACCCCTCAACCATAGCTAGATTCGCTATATATTCTAAAAATGGAAAAAAAACAATTATGAATAAGACAAGTTAAACGGCCGGTTCGGCTTACATGGCTGGTTCCAAGTTCCAAACCTGACTGCACCGTTAAACCGGCAAACCGAACCGCGAACTGGACTGTTTGGATTTGACGTCAGCCAGCCGACCTGCTTCGGTTTGGATGATTCGATTGGTTAATAAGTACAACTAATGCATTTCTGCATAACGAGTCAATTTGGGTTGTCGTTTATCCTTCCCAGGCTAAGTAGCTTTTTTTTAATCCAAAAAGGGAAACGGGTCAAATTTTTGCATAGCGGGTCAATTTGGGTTAAACTTTAACCTTTAACGGGTCAAACCACTACCCAAATTCCACCCATTCCCAAGTTTTTCAAAGCACAAAAACTCCTTTTCAAACCATTACCCGAACATCATTTTCTAAAAAACCCCGTTTGCCAAAAAATATTAGGAGGTGGGAAAATGGAATCCCAAACACCCCTGCTGCGTGTAAAGGGAAATCAACAGTTGGTAAGGGGTTAGAATCCACATCAGACATATTCGGTTGCTCAAGGGTATATCAAGTTATTCCAGAGGTTCCAATCCTACCATACCAACCCATACCGGCCTTCAGCAACAACCGGTGAACATACCTTGAGACCGAACCCTAGGAACATAGTTACATCCAGAGGGGATTCCTAGGAGATTCGATAGAGGTCCAATCAGAAGGGTTGAAAGTCACTTCAAGCCTGCCATAGTTAACAACCCATCAGCAGTTGTAATTCCACAGCAGCAAGGTAGGACATCTGAGGTAAGGTCACAGGTAATCCAAAGTTTGCCTAAATATCATGGGTCGACAACTGAGGAACCGGTTCGATGGTTCGGGTCAGGTAAGCTTAGGGGTGTTCACGGTCCGGTTTTGATGATTTTTATGTCAAACCATGAGCCAAACCGTTAGTAACGGTTTCTGATTACCATAAACCAAAACCAAACCATTACTAACGGTTTGGGCTCATTGGGTCCTTAGGCAAGTTGTCCAAAATAAGACACGCAATATATATAACTAAACAGCTTAATTTTTTATTTTTATTTTGTGGAACGGCAACACCTCTAGATATTCTAAGATAATTGGGTTCCCTCGGGGCAACACCTAGAGCATCCAGGGCAGCCCACTCCAGGAGGAAACCCTAACCCGGCTTAGTTTCCAGGTTAGAATGGCGATTCAGAGGATAAATCTTAATCTTTGTTGTGTTTTGGTTGGATCATGCAAAATTGTTGAACTTTTTGTCATTTTTCATGTTTTCATGCGCAAATCGTAATGAGTATTGGTTAATGGGGCTGTTGAACTGTACTGGTTAACTGTTCTTGAGGATTTCCTCATCAATCCCATGTAATGGATTTACCAGGTTTTGAATTCATTATGTATGATCAACATATTCTTAGAAGGTAACATTTTGTTTTGTAACATCTTTGCAACAACTGCTGCACAATGTCAACCTTTTTAGTCACGCGAAAAACGAGTTCATTAGACATTCATTAAACTTGTACTTAATCCATCTCCAAAAATAGTCCATTTTTTAGTTTAGAGAAACTATTAAGAAACATTTTTTTAGTTCATGATTATTATTGTTCAGTGCGAATTTTTTTTTAAAGATTTTAGGCCTAGCTATATAAAAAAAATTTGGTTCATAGCGTGTCTGATCAGGTCTGGTCATGTAGAACAAGTAAACATAAACAAACGAAGTTTCAGAGCGGGTCGGATCAGGTCGGGTTGGGTCAATTTCAATTTTCAAACAATCAAACCATATTTCCTAACTTCTTATCACATTAAAAGACATAGTTATAAGTAAAACAGTAAACACATCATAAGTAAGTAAAGTAACAACAAAAAACCATCAAAGTTTAAACAATCCTTACTTCTATATCTCATAATAATTAAATAAAACAACAAAAAAAAACATATCTAAAACATAGCTTGGTCTTTAATTAGAAGAATCTGACGAAAAAAAGTGGGTCAACCCTTTCCTCTTGAGAAAATCGCGTCATAACTCCATAAGTTTATAGAACAACACTAAACACTTGCACAAAATAAACAATTATATACAACCAATACCACTGTCCATAATTTTTGAAATTTTAAGCCCTAGTTTTAAATGTTGATTAGTAATCATTTAAACAAACAAAGCTTAAACTAAAACAACAAAATCATTAACTAAAGTTTAGAACAACTAAAAAAGGGAAATTGGATTTAAATAATCCGAACTTTCACCTGTTGGCCAATAACACTCCGAACTTTCAGTTTGGCCAGCAGCACTCTCAACTTTCATCCTATTTTCCCAAAACACTCCCAAACTAACTTTCATCTCTGTAAATATGTGTTGCTGAGGTGTTTTGGGAGTGTTTTGGGAAAATAGGATGAAAGTTGAGAGTGCTGCTGGCCAAACTGAAAGTTCGGAGTGTTATTGGCCAACAGGTGAAAGTTCGGATTATTTAAATCCAATTTCCCACTAAAAAACATCAAAAAAACATAAAAAAATCAAACCCTTATACATTTATTTTTTTCTCCTAATCACCGCATAAAACAACAAAAAACAATCAATAAAGAAAGGTTACCCGTTCTAAGTCGGAATTCTGGCGTAATAATGTTAAGAACATCCGGAATTTTGAATTTTCCGGCCAAAAAACTCGTCCGGTCATGAGTCGCTGTAGATTGTCGTCGTTGGGCGTCTTTTTTGGAGCCGGATTTGGAATTCGAATGGGTCATGGGTGGGTTGGTTTGGGTTATTTTATTTAGTTCACAATCTTTGGGCTTGTGTTTGGGTTTGGGTAGTTGGCTTAATAAAATTAGATTGTAGATTGTAGATTGAGTTAAGTAAAGTAAATAAGTGGTTAAAAAATAATAGATTGTAGATTGGGTTAAGTAAAGTAAATAAGTGCCTAAAGAATAATTATATAAATTGTGTTATATACTTATATATTCATAATAATCAGTGTTTATTTTTTATTTTTTTATAAATTCATAATATTTTTTTTTTCTAAGGGGGCGGTTGAAAATTTTCAAGGGGTGCGGTTGAAAAAATCCCAGGGGTGCGGTTGGGATTTTCGATAGAAATTAAAACTAAAAACTTTTTTTTCATAGGGTGCGGCCGTCCACCCAACATTATTGGTAGGTCCGCCTTTGTTTTTGTTATTGTTATTGTTATTGTATTGATTTATGATGAGTAAATAATCAAAATAGCTTATTATAAAATAAAGAAAATCAAAAGTGAAAAATAGCAACATAACTTTATATTTATTTAAGCAGCATGCACTCAAAAATAGGGGTGAGCAAAAATAGGTCCGACCCGACTGGAACTCGATAACCGAATCGTATAGTACCCGAAACCGACCCTAATATTATTCGGGTATTTGTTCGGTTCCTATAATTGTAGTATATCGGGTATCAGGTCGGTTCCGGGTGGGGAACTACTAAGAACCGATATAAACCTATTGGACAGAGAAACAATTGTACAAACTAAACTGGGCTGAAGCCTAGCAGCATAACTTAACCTAATTAGCAATTTATAACAAACGTATATTTGATTTAAATGCATAGTTCGATCAACAAATATGTCTTCAATAAATCTTCAATTAGTAGTCGCCTTTTTCAAGATTTTCATCACTTTTGCAAGTTTTGCTGCTTCACTTCACGAGGTACATGGTTTCCCACTTTCCCTAATAGCTTTCCATATTGACAATCTTTTATCAGAAAAGATGTAGTCCGCATGACATCATTGGGGAGTTAAAATCTAGAAGTTTTGCTTGGGTTAAAAATAGAACTACATGTAAGTGTATTAGATGGTCAGAGTTGTGTAAATATCCGATGTATATGTTGTAATTTCTTTGCCCTTTGCCCGTTTGGGTCGGGGGTGCTGTGTTGTGTTTGGCCTTTTGCCCGTTTGGGTCAGAGGTTGTTTTAATGAAGTTTGATTTAAAAAAAAATAAATAAATAAAAATAAAAACATGGTTTCCCTAATAAATCATTAAACAAAATCAAATTAGTATCTATACTGTCACACGCATTGCCGGAACTCCGCGCGCCCTAGCGGAGCTGTCACGCGCACCATTGACTGAGGGACACGATCCTTGTTTTAGTATCGCACACCTCTCAAAAGCGCTTGCGCAATCGGTGCCGGACGATTGTCTCGCCGGAGATCCGCGTCTTGCCAGTTCCCGCGCACCACCGGTTGCGCCGCCATGCCTTACGCCATTATGGTACACATCGCTTGCGTGCAGGTCACTGCTCACGCCCTGAGAAAGAGTCACTTAGTGAGCTTCTAGCTTACATTCATGCATTAGTCATCATTCATGTTTATAACATGATGTATCAGCCGTTAACAATGAGTTAAAATTCATGATATATACACAAAGTTAAAAGTGATCTTTAATATCTGGGAAAAAACAAAAAGGCACGTGCCTTAGTTTGGTGTTCACATGCAAGTTTTTCAAACTTGCACAACAACTTACAACTTTACATACAAATCACCCCTTCAAATATTATACGAGGACATTTTTTAATCACTTGGTAATTGACGTTAAGCTTACTATCTTTTTTATAATATATATATATAATTAAGAACTATGGGCACAACAAGATCTCGGGGATTTTTATTTATTCTCATACAATAAATAGATTTCTAAGACATGATGCGTCATAACTATCCTTGCCATCGCCAATGTTTCTCGTGAACGGCCCATACAAATGCTATAAACTGGCACTTATATTAATTTTACGTGTCATGACTTTTAATGGTTTCAATGCCTTCTAGCATGTTCCAACAGTTGGTGCTAGCCTTTTCGACATACATGTTACATATTTCTTCGAAAAAAAAAACAAGTTGGCTAAAGTCTAGCACATGAAACTAATTCAACGACACGGTTAGTAGTTCATCGTTTTAACGACTACTACCCTTGCGATATTTACGACACATACTAGTATCATTGCTTAGTGTTATTATTGCTACTGACATTTTTTAGCAGCTGCAATAAACAAAAGGACTAGCATAGTTCAACACCATTCCGAAGTTCGCAGTTGCTTTCACATATTGTGAAGTATGGATGCGTAACACGAACTCCTCCTAAGGACAACGTTTCGGTACAATATTTTCCATATATTCAAACATATATTACAATTTACCTTGTCAGGTTCTGCAGGAATGGCAATATACTCAATCGGTAAAACGAGACGAGTAATCCTTAACCACACCGATGAAAGCCGAAAAAGATGTTCCTTTATATACGAGCACGTAAGTCGCCAAGCGCGCATGCTCCTTTACATACGAGCACGCCGGTCTCCATAGGAGTCTGCTGCTCTACAGACGAGCATCCCAGCCTCTATGCGAGCCTGCTGCTCCACATACGAGCACGTAAGTCGCCATACGCGCATGCTCCTTTACATACGAGCACGCCGGTCTCCATAGGAGTCTGCTGCTCTACAGACGAGCATCCCAGCCTCCATGCGAGCCTGCTGCTCCACATACGAGCACGTAAGTCGCCATACGCGCATGCTCCTTTACATACGAGCACGTAAGTCGCCACGCGCGCATGCTCCTTTACATACGAGCACGTAAGTCGCCACGCGCGCATGCTTTTTTACATACGAGCACGCCGGTCTCCATAGGAGTCTGCTGCTCTACAGACGAGCATCCCAGCCTCCATGCGAGCCTGCTGCTCCACACACGAGCACGTAAGTCGCCACGCGCATGCTCCTTTACATACGAGCACGCCAGCCTCCATGCGAGCCTGCTGCTCCACATACGAGCACGTAAATCGCCATACGCGCATGCTCCTTTACATACGAGCACGTAAGTCGCCACGCGCGCATGCTCCTTTACATACGAGAACGCGAGTCTCCATAGGAGTCTGCTGCTCTACAGACGAGCATCCCAGCCTCTACGCGAGCCTGCTGCTCCACATACGAGCACGTAAGTCGCCATACGCGCATGCTCCTTTACATACGAGCACGTAAGTCACCACGCGCGCATGCTCCTTTACATACGAGCACGCCGGTCTCCATAGGAGTCTGCTGCTCTACAGACGAGCATCCCAGCCTCCATGCGAGCCTGCTGCTCCACATACGAGCACGTAAGTCGCCACGCGCGCATGCTCCTTTACATACGAGCACGCCAGCCTCAATGCGAGCCTGCTGCTCCACATACGAGCACGTAAGTCGCCACGCGCGCATGCTCCTTTACATACGAGCACGCCGGTCTCCATAGGAGTCTGCTGCTCTACAGACGAGCATCCCAGCCTCTATGCGAGCCTGCTGCTCCACATACGAGCACGTAAGTCGCCATACGCTCATGCTCCTTTACATACGAGCACGCCAGCCTCCATGCCAGCCTGCTGCTCTACATACGAGCACACCAGTCTCCTTATGAGCATGCTGTTCTACATACGAGCACGTAAGTCGCCATACACGCATGCTCCCTTACTTACGTTCACGTAAGTCGCCATAAGCACATGCTTCTTTACATACGAGCATCTCAGTCACCGTGCGAGCCTGCTGCTCTACATACGAGCACGTAAGACGCCATGCATGCATGCTCCTTTACATATGAGCATCTCAGTCTCAATGTGAGACTGTTGCTCTACATACGAGCATGCAAGTCGCTATACGCGCATGCTCCTTTAGATATGAGCACGCCAGTCTCCAGACGAGCTTGTTGCTACACATGCAAGCACGCTAATCTCCATGCGGCCTTGCTGCTTTAAATACGAGCGTGTGTATCACCCGCGTGCGCATGCTTAGCCATATATGAAAACGCTTACAAAACGTAAATTGTGCTGCAAATGCACGCACCACTTTGGGTATACGCAAAAAACACATTGGCCAAAATAAAGTTTCGCTTACACCTACAATTTTCAAGACAAGCCACATCTCCTTGCTTCACGCCATATTATTGTTGTGGCACACCGGAGGATTAGCGCAGGCTCGGGTTTCCACTTCATTATCCTGATGCAACTTTATGCCAATTCTCATTCGCGATAACCTGCTCAAAGTGGATTAACATGTGCAAATATTGTAGACAACAATTTACACATATTCAAAAACTATATATATACGTATGCTTCATGGCCTAAGACACGCGCACCATGCGAAGTCACCAAAAGGTGAATATTTTAGAGTAGCCACACGACGGTGTGCGCACTGCTAAAGTTGGGCCACACTCGAAAATCATCTGAAGGGAAGACACTCATCTAGTCCAGAATTCCACCCACTTGCCATCCGCGCGTGGGAGCAACACTAGACTAGGGGGACCTAAAGGGGTATGGTCCCAAATGCTGCATCAGTCATACGCACGTTGGGCCCTAACCACACTCAACCGTCAAAAACTCAGCCAATTTCAAGACTCATGCACAAGACCTAACCACGTACGCGCAACCATGACAAGCTCACGGTAATGCGTAATGCGCCAGTACAAATAGCAACTGCCTGCAACCAATCAGCGTGCGCCAGGTTTGCCCAACAAGTATCATGTAATATTCACCGCTCCATTATCCCTACTCACAGCGAAAGACAGCATGGCCAACAACTTTCCCGCACCCGGGCAACAGGTAAGCCTAAAACTCAATCTTTACTTTCAAGCACTCCTAACAAGTCTAGTACTCCTACCACACTTGTACGCGGGAGCAGCACTAGACTGGGGGACTTGATGGGGTACGGTATTAGACCCGACCCGAGCGGTCGGACTTCCCGTTACTTGTTGCTTTTATATTAATTATTATTATTGTTGCTTACTAACCCAACCGCGAGGCCCAACGCGATGTAGTTTACACTACTTTGGGCTGGGGCTTGTAGAGATAACCCCTAACTGGGCCTGGCCCATTGAGGTTAGGGGAGGCCCATATCCCCTATATAAAGAGGTGTTCACCTCATTATTAGGCGAGATGAAATGGAGCAGCCACACTTTTTGTTACTGGAGACAGGGGATTCTTTCCCCTACCGGTCATCTCTACAGCTCCACTTTCTTCTCTTCTCCATTGCAGATCTAGGTTCAAGAGGAAGAACAAGGTGTGATTCTCAACCCTCTCAGATAAATCGGTCTAGTCATCCTAGCGGTGATTCCGTGTTTCTTCAACAACAAAGTAATAGCATGTTTTAATCAGAATTTTATTCGATTTGTTTCATACATAACCAGGTCATAGACAGAAATATATAGTTGGACCGAGAAACCCGATAGCAATATAACCGGAACCGATCCATGTCTATAGGGCATTAAATCGGGTATTGTATTTCAGTTGGTTCGGTTCTCGGGTCAGGTCGGGTAATAATCGGGTCGGGTCAGTTAGCTCAAAATGCTCACCCCTACTAAAAAACCGCCCCAGGTATAAACCCTAATAATCAACCTCTAGATGTCTCCTATTCTGCATGTGTTTCTTTCATAACGATTGTATTGTGCTCCTCCGGTGAATAAAGTCCAACTGATAGCTACAGCTAGGTGCCATGTCTTTTTACAGTATTGTACACAGAGCATCAAGGCTTTTCATAATTGTAAATGGAGATGGCGTCGATGTATCAATCGACATCTCTACCAATACAGATATGGTAGAAGAATCAACAGCCCATGATTACAATGAAGATGATATTCACGATGATGCCTTGTTTTTTGATTATACACGTCGGTTTCAATTCAAACACGGGTCCGTAGTCAACGCCTGTTTCTAGGGGTGTTCAAAACCGGATATCCGAAAATTCGGATATCCCAATTTCGGATATCCAAAATTTTCGGATACCGGATTTCACTATCCGAATCCGAAATTTCAGATATTCAAAATTTCGGATATTTGATCGGATAGTGAATCAGATATCTGAATATTCGATTTTTATTTTTTATTATTATTTTTATATTCAGAACCGTATGTTTCGTATAGTTTCGGATATCTGAATATAAATTTACGGATATTTTTTGGATATTTTCGGATATTTTTCGGATACTTCGGATATTTTCGGATATCCGAAAAAAATAAAAATTAAATTTTCGGATATTTTGGATAACCAAAATATCCGAAAATTTTTAAAATCACTATCCGAATCCGAAAATTCGGATATCCGATTTTTTGGATATTTCGGATTCGGATGTCGGATAATTCGGATCGGATTTTCGGATACGGATAGTTTTGAACACCCCTGTTGTTTCTTGTATTATGAAAGTGAAAGTGGAGAAACGTTGGACTATGTTGAGGATCAACGTAATCATGATTCATCTATGAGGTTAGCAAGACTTGTATTATCGTGAGAACAGATTCATAATGACTTACCAAAGACTATACAAAATGCAGTGAAGACGGCGAAAGAGAAAAAAGATGATGATGGTGATGAGTTTTGTGTAATTTGTCTGGAAGAATATCAAGAGGAAGATATGATTGGAATAATGGTAGCATGCAAACACAGCTACCATGAAGATTACATCAAATAGTGGTTGATAAGAAACACAAAGTGTGCCATTTGCAGGCTTACTGCTTTTGGCAACTATTCATCTTGACATTGGGGTTTAAATTAAGTAGTAATAGTAATAGTAATGCAGTTTAATGAAAATGCTTAAAAAACGAGTAGTTTTTAGCTATTCCAGTTTGAATAAAGTCATAAGACTACTGTTGTTATTTCCTTATTTTATGTTGATCTGTTGCATCTAGTTTGCTATTTAAAGTCTGTCTCCTCGACATGAAATAAGAAAAAACCCTTCTAGTTTGCTTCACATCCAGGTGCATGACATCATTTTGGTAACATACCTAATCAATCAATTAAAAACAAGTCTTTCATTGATTGCCAAGACTATTTTATGTTTAACTCTCACAGAACATAACTTCATCTCGGTTATATATATTTGGTTGTTCACCATTTCTGCTTAAATCTATCACTACTTGTTCAAACTAGAATTAGAAAAAGGCAATTGCATTAACTAAATAAGTGTACCTACCTTGATAGCTTCAATTATATCTCTCATCACTGTTGCCGCCTCTCGTTCCGTGAACGGAACCTTCTTTCTTACCTCACAAAACTCGGGGGCATAAAATTCTTCGGTGCACGAAATCTTGTTTTTCATGTGATCCCATAACGTGCCACCCTGACATAACTCCATGACTATCACAATGGCATGTGAGTCACTAAATCCATCCTTCCAAGCCACAAGGTTGGGATGCGCCGGCAACCCCTTCATAATATCCATCTCCCTTATCGCCATCTCGATATCATTCATTCGCGTTAGTGTTATCTTACAAACAAATGCTTGCCCTATCACATCTTCTATACACTTATACACCTTAGCAAAAAAAAAACCTTGCCTAATGCACCACCAAGCGTGTAGCCTTTTTCTTTTAAACTGTTAGTTACAGTTCTAGGACGTGTCTCGTCGAGAGAGAGTTGACCGATAGCAGGAACATGAATAGGAAAAGTGTCTCTGAATGTTATTGGCTTGATAGTTATCTTCTTCTTTCCCTTATCTGCCATAATTTTCACACAAAAAGGTACATAAAATAAGCAATAGAGAATAAACAGGATTTACAGATTTATATATCCTCATAAACAAACTCATTACAATGACAACAAAACAAAGCCAGCATTATCACTTCAGTTTGTTTCATGAACACAAACCAATTACTTACTATCCTAACTCTGTTTTGTATGCAAAAGTTGGTCAAATTGAGATTCAAATAAAAACAAGCATAGTGTTATGAATTATGTTAACAAGTATATACACTATCAATACTAGGGACACACTATCATACTAACGCATTTACATCTATAGTACCACATATATCTATACTTACAAAACTCATGAACTCGAAACAGAAAGTGACGCACCTGTCAAAAATTAAAGAGCAGACGCCTAATCTCAAAACAGAAAGTAACGCATCTATCAATCTCAAAGCAACTCATGAAAACTAACGCACAGAGTTACACAAATCAATCTCAAAACGAAATTGCACATAATCTCAAAACAAACAGAAAGTGAACAACATAAATTTGAATTTTACAGAAACACGCCTAATCTCAAAACAGAAATCTATCAATCTCAAAGCAACTCATGAAAACTGACGCATCTATTAGTTTTGAAAAAACGAATTACAGACTAATCTCAAAACAGAAAGTAACGCATCTATCAATCGAATTACAAAACTCATGAAAACTAACGCATATATCAATTTACATCAAATTACACAGAAAACTAGCGCATCTATCAATCTCAAACGGATTACACAACTAAAGCAACTCATATTAAGCGTAATTGAGGAATTACAACATCTATCAATAAATTTACTCGCATATTACACAAATTGAAAGAATAATTGAAAGAATTAGACCTGTGCAATTGATTTCGATGACGAAGAAGAGAAGATGAAGATCAACTGATATGGAGATGGAAAGAGAAATGTGAAATTTGGAGGGAAATTCTGTTGGGAAAGATTCTTATTGAATGAGAAAAATAGCCCTCAGGTTTGGTGAAATTTTATCTACACCCCCACCTTTTTAGAATTACGGCGTTGGTCCTTAATGTCTGTACAACCGTTTCTGCCACGATATTTGTTGATAAAAATAGCCGGATAGCCCCTTAGGTTTGAGGAAATTGCATCTATATTTCTGGAATTGCAACTTGAGTTCAACTTCAAACAAACTGCACCAAAGAGTCATAGAACAACAAATCATAAAAATGTATATTATAATTACAAAAACTAAAAAAAAAACATAAATAAAAGTATATTGAATTGAATTGAATTAGCACACAATTACATCATAAGCAAGCAACAGACAAATTAAAAATTATGCCAAATAATAACATTTTAAAAAGTTACTCTGAACTTAAATAAATAGAGACTCTGTCAAGATGTTTCACACAATATATCTAATCATACAACAAAACTACATTAACAATCATCAAAAAAAAAAAAAAAACAGATAGATAGAATTAACTTATATACAATAACGATTTTTAGAGCCTAAGAGAATACCTGTTATGGAGAGGTTGAAGAAGTGTAGTCTGCTGTCTGTCTGGTGAGATGATGATGTCATAAAGGGCGGTGTTCGCCGGAGGTACGCGGAGGGTCAGAAAAGTTCCTTGATGAATGTCATGACGCCGATTTTAATATCCAGCTGCTAACTAATTTTACTCCCCGTTTTGAAAAAGAATCTCCCAACAATTTTGTAAGTTTATAGGTTAAAATTGAAACTTATTGTGAGGAGTGATGGGTTTCATGTGCTTCATTTGCCTCTCAGGCTAAATGACAAAAAAGTAAGAAATGTGAGTTCTCATTTTTTTTTTCTTTTTCTGCAGGTTGAATTGTCATGATAAAAAATTATATACGACAATAGTTTATCGAAAGGGAATTTGAGATGTAAATCTTTAGCTTTTGTCACTGACGTCTGATTTGACATTAAAAAACTCCCAATAATGAGCAGTTCAGCACAAATATTTTGGATCTAAAAATAATCTCATATCCCTTGATAAATCACAGGAAGCTTTAGTGGAAGAGAAAATGTATTAAAAATCACCTACAAGGCATCGATAGCACAGATGTGATGGTGTGAATAAGGAAAAAACCACATAGTCCTTAAAAGATAAGCCAGATCTGAGTTTTATTAAAAACGTAGGTGTTTCAGATTGAAACAAATCTCATGTGTGGATTCCTTAAGAACACAGATCTTAGATTTCTAGGAGTAAAACGAGAGATGTGATTGTTGTGAGTTTAGATTGGTGGGCGCCAATGAAGAAACACTAGTTCACCTGACGAGGGATTCGAACCGCTTTCTCTGAGAGGATGGAGAATCACGTCCTGTTCTTCTTCTTGAACCTAGAGCTGCAATGGACAAGAGAGAAAAAAAATGGGGGTGTAGAGACGGCCGGCATGGGAAGAATACCCTTTCTCCAGCTACAAAAAATGTGTTTGCCCCATATCTCTTACCCTAATAATGATGTGAAGACCTCCTTATATAGGAGATATGGGCAACCATAACCTCAATGGGCCAGGCCCAGCTAGGGTTGTATCTACAAGCCCACAACCTAGTGTAGTGTAAACTACAACGCGCTAGGCTTCGCGGGTTAGTACGCAATAATAATAAATATTGTAATAAAAGGCGATAAGTAACAGAAATGTCTGATCGTTCAGGTCAGGTCCAATAGCCCGAATATCTCTTGAACCTACTGTTGGAAATTTTAGTGAAAATGAGTTTTTTACTAAATATTTTGGACATCAATAATAATATTTATATATGTGTTGTATAAATTATTATTTATAGGTTTGCGTTCTACGTTGTAAAAGCTTCATAACGAACCAAACTATGTACAAAATGGAGCGAAGATGAATGAGATATCGAAACTTGAAGTTAATTAATTGTCTAATTCATGACAATAATAATTGGGGTTTAATGGCTTCTTTATGTGTGTGGGTATAAGAAGAGGATGATAGTTCATTCTAGATATCATTGAAAAAGATGGAGAAATACACACACATGAAAGAACTTTTTGTTCCATGGAAATTTAGAGAAGAGTATTCTCTAAATTGTCTTTTTTACATAACTCAATATTTTCCTACAAAATGAAGAACACCAAAGTACCCGGTGTAACCTCGGACATGAGTGTCATCTCCGGCAGTACAACTACTGCTTCGGTTGTTGTATCCTGGAAACAAACCGTCTGAGAGGAGGCGCGAAATTTGTTTTAAGGGGCCCATGTCAAACACGATCCTTAACCAAAACCGTCAACGACTTTTTGCTTGTCTTACAGCGGAGTTTCGTACAAGAAGGTGCGGTTGAAGTTTTCCAAATACGTCGACTTGAATCAAGATTGGTACAATATATTTGTATTTTATTTATTTTTTGTATAGTTTTGTAACCGGATTGTACTATCATATTTCTACCAATAACGACAGTCTCGTTATTATATATTTTGTAATATATTTTAATAAAAAGTGAAACTAGTTCCTACACCTACACCTTTGCAATCCTAGTTCCTACATCTACACCTTTGTAATATATTTTTTTGCATAAATAGGGGAGTTCAAGATAGAGAAAGAGTGCAAGTAGGTGGGCTTTAAAAGAATGAGCGATTGTAGGTAATTTGTTGTTTGAAACAACGAGGTTCTATCAACATTCTGCAAAAGCCTCCAAAAGCTGCAGGTTTTTTGCAAACATCCTGAAGTCCGTTGTTCTATACAAAGACCTTCCGAAGATCGCTGTTTTGAACAAATATATTCCGAAGTTCGCTGTTTTGAACAAATACATATCGGAAGTTCGTTGTTTTGAACAAACATATTCCGAAGTTCGCTGTTTTTAATAAATATAGCGAACTTCTTATACATATCGTTATCACTTGTTCCCTTCAAGAGTTCAAGGATTCTGAGTGAACCATTTTTTACTGGATGTGATGTGTATTTTATATTTAATAGTTGGTTTGGGAAATTAAATGACTAGAACTATAAAGCTGGACCAATGCAGCTTGACATGGTTTCACCATTGACTCATATGTATGCAAACCTCTTTATAACCAGTATGATGTTTTGTTGTATTAGACCACCCGTAGTGGGTCGTGGTTTTTAAAAAAAAAATGCAAAAAAACGCCCGGAAACGCCCACACCCCCATTACATAGGGCGTTATTTTTAAAATTTTTTGAAAAAAATTGTTCCCGGCGTTTTAATGAAAACGCTCAACATACAAATTAATTGGATGAGTATGAAAAGGTTGACTGGCCAATGGGGGCATTCCAAGTTTGACTGACCCACCAATCACTTTTTGAGTTCTCTGACAACTTGGATGAGTGTGTTTCTTTTTTTTTTTTTTTTTTTTGCATTAAAAATAATATGGGCGTTATTGGAATAATGCCCCACTACGCCACTTTTGCAATAACGCCCCATGCTGACTGGGATGACACGTGTCGGATAATGCCCCATGGTGGAGGCATTATTTTTCTTAACCACTACGGGTGGTCTTAGTACTTTTAAGAACTTTTAATTCTTTTAACCCAAATAGACATTTTTATGCAAAAAAAAAAAAGGACATTGATAAAGGGAGGGTTTCATTTCCCGATAATAATTAAAAATATGAACTTGATTCTAAGGTTTTATTAATTGGCAAATAGTTTTTGTCAAAATAAAAAATAAATACTCTGGATGTTGATAGGCTTGTCACTTTTACCCGTTACCCAGGGGCGATGCTTTGAAGGGGCCGGGAAATGCGCTCGACCCCCGAACATTTCGTCCAATAGTATTATATATGTAGTTTTCGTATAGAAATTTTTGGGTATATATGTTTTCGACCCCCGGTTCTATAGAAATTTTTGGGTATATACGTTTTCGACCCCCCCTAAAAAATTTCAAGCTTCGCCACTGCCGATACCCAACCAGAGAAGTGAGAAGCAGTTAACCCGAACCCAAAGTACTCGTGCCCATGAAACCCAAACCCAAATTCAACAAACCCGAACCCGTCTTATTCGATCTTCTGAGTTGAATCTGTCGGGTAACTGGGTAAGAAGATCCAATCGTGTGCATTCACTACTCGAAAATGGTTAATTTATGCTTATTTAATCAATGATGTTACTAACATTGTTGTTTAGCATGTGAATTTGCATATACTTATGTTGGAATGCATATTGCACATAAGGTGTTCGATGAAATGTTTCTAGTGTAAACTTTTATTGGTGTAGTCTTCCTGATTATTTACTTAATCTAGAACCTATGTTTGATCCATTATTTTGTTTAAAGCCATTTCATTTAAGTAGAACAGTACTCTCTACCCGTAAAAATGTGTTTTTATCGAATTATCCTACTGCTATGAATCCAACAACATGATTTTGCAGGTCAACTTCATTACTAATCATAGTTGTCGATGGCGCCAAAAGCTATAGTAGCATAGGGGTGTAAACGAGCTTGGCCGAGCCCGAGCTCGACATGTTTTTATGAAGCTCAAGCTCGGCTCAGTTCGAGCCTACTTATTGGAGCTCGAGCTCGGCTCGAGCTATTTTGAGAACAACCTCAAACGAGCTAAAAGCTCGGCTCGAGCTCGAGCTCGCTTCAACATCGCTTAAACGAGCCAAAGCTCGGCTCGAGCACGGCTCGCCAATGTTATCATCATCATTATTTTATTATATATAAAAAAACTAAAACTTTGTTTGGGCTCGTTTAGGCTCGCGAGCCTAAACGAGCTTTGTATATCAGGCTCAAACTCGGGCTCAATAACTAAACGAGCTCTATTTCAGGCTCGAGCTAGTTAAGGCTCGGCTCGTTCGAGCTTTTAACCGAGCCGATCACGAGTAGCTCTCGAGCCTCTGGGCTTGTTTACACCCCTAGCGTAGCGTATAGGTGCTATAAATAGTGGATTTTTTTTATTTAGATGGTTAGTGATGGCATATTTTTAGCACTTTTATCATAATTGGCGTGTTAAATATAGTTTTTATTTTTCTACCTCTTTTATCGCTAAACATAAAATAGCGGCCGCTATTTCGTTGCTATCGCTATGGTCCGCTATTTGCTATTGACAACTATGTTACTAATGCTTACTTGGATTATGTTCACTTTAAGTTGTCTAAATAACAAAATTTTTGTTGGGAATTGCAGGATTGATACTTAATCTTCTTGTCCGACCTTCTTTGTAGTTTGCTATGCCAAGAATCACAGTGAAAAAAATCTATGTTCTTGGATCTTATGTGGTTTATCCCTCTGAAAAGTCTGCTCGTCGTCGTTTGAAATCGTTAAATTTCACCAGCAATGCACTTGCCGATCAAGAAAAGTACAGTACTGATTCATCTGAAAACATCAACATTGTCGTTTCAAAGGTTAAGGCTGGAGGAAACTATGATGAAGTTTTACACTCTCTCGTGCAAGATCAAGCTTGTAACACGATACCCATATCTCATAATCTTGTTTCTCAGTTACTGTATCGATTCAAAGATGATTGGAAGTCTGCATTAGGCGTGTTTAAATGGGCGGAATCACACGAAACATACACACCGTCATCAGACTCGTACGAAACAATGCTGGACATATTAGGAAAAACGAAACAAATGGAAAAGATGATGTCACTACTCGAGCAGATGAATCAACGGCATCTTGTTACAATCGGCAGTATAGCAAAAGTCATGAGAAGACTTTGCGGGGCCGGAAAATGGGAAGATGCGGTAATAATATTCGATGATTTGCATAAATTCGGATTGGAAAAGAACACCGAATCGATGAATCTTTTACTCGACACGCTCTGCAAAGAAAGTAAAGTCGAGCAGGCGCGTAAAATTTTCTTGGAATTAAAATCATGCATCGCGCCTTCCGCTTATACGTTTAACATGTTTGTACACGGTTGGTGTAAACTTAATCGGGTCAACGAAGCACATTGGACTATCCAAGAAATGAAAGGGTGCGGGTATAACCCGTCGGTTATAACGTATTCCACCATCATCGAATCGTATTGTCGCAATTCCAACTTCAACAAAGCATATGAACTGCTCGACGAAATGCAAGCGCAAAACTGTCCTCCTAACGTTGTAACTTTCACCACCATCATGTGTTATTTGAAGAAAAACGAGGAATATTATGAAGCATTACAGATACCCGAGAAAATGAAGTTATTTGGATGCAAGCCCGATACGCTTTTCTACAACGCGTTGATTCATACATTAGCGAAAGCGGGCCGTGTTCAAGAAGCTGTGAATGTATTTGAGGTTGAAATGCCGAGTTCTGGTATTTTTCCGGACACGTCTACGTTTAATTCGATGATTACAATGTTTTGTCATCATGGTATGGATCAAGAAGCGTTAAATGTTTTAAAAAAGATGGAAAGTTCGCAACTTTGTAGACCCGATATACAGTCGTTTAGTCCCTTACTCAAGATGTGTTTTAGAAAGGGAAAGACCGATGTGTTATTGGGTAATCTGTTGGATGAAATGGTCAATAAGCATCATATTAGCTTTGATTTGGCTACGTACACTCTTTTGATCCACGGGTTATGTCGGGTTAATAAATGCGACTGGGCGTATGGATTTTTTAAGGAGATGATCGATAAAGATATTGCACCGAGATATTATACATGTACCTTACTTGTTGATGAACTTAAGCAGAAGTATAATTATGTTGCTGCTGATCATATTGAAGGTTATATGAAGCAGATGAAGTCATCTTGATCATTGAACATTTTATGCATTTCCAGTGACCCTATAATGGTAAGTCTGTAATGGTGTTACTGTAATGTTCTTGTATTTTTGTTATTGTTTTAGGAGTTCAATGTCTGTTTCGACCGGTTTTGGCAAAATTTTTGGGCCGAACCACTAACTACAGTTTTGGGGAACGACAAACCAAACCGGCCAAGTTGGGTGGGTCAGCCAGACCGTCGGATTTTACTAGTTTACTAGTTTGGCGGTTTAATGGTTCGGTTGTGACGTTTTGGCAGTTTGAATCAGTTTTCATTTTCCAAAACATTAGTTTGTATTAAAATCATTAAAATGATATAGATGGTTCATATGATTATAAGTGGCGGATCTAGAAGAAAAGTTGAGGGGTAGAGAAGGCTAAAAATATTTTGTTCGGGGGTAGCCGATACATAACACGAAGAAGAAGAATTGCACCGTTAAACCGGCAAACCGAACCGCGAACTGGACTGTTTGGATTTGACGTCAGCCAGCCGACCTGCTTCGGTTTGGATGATTCGATTGGTTAATAAGTACAACTAATGCATTTCTGCATAACGAGTCAATTTGGGTTGTCGTTTATCCTTCGCAGGCTAAGTAGCTTTTTTTTAATCCAAATAGGGAAACGGGTCAAATTTTTGCATAGCGGGTCAATTTGGGTTAAACTTTAACCTTTAACGGGTCAAGCCACTACCCAAATTCCACCCATTCCCAAATATTGACTCTTTAACCCACAACAAGGTCAAACATCTTCACAGAGTCAAACCTACACCCGAAAGCCCATTACCCAACATTCTTCACCTTATGTGAGAGTGGATCCTGATGAAACCCCACCCACTCAACCAGAACAACAACAACAACCACCACCATTGCTAGTAAACCAAAACCCTCCACCCCAACAGCCTTTACCTCAACAAGCAGTACTAACTTTCACTCAGGGTATAGTTCAGGGGGGATATGAGTATGAAGATGAGGGATTTGAAGAGTATCTGTGTGTAGGGCTGTAAATGAACCGAACGTTCAGCGAACAGTTCGTGAATCGTTCGGCGGGAAGTTCGTTTATGTTCGTTCGATTAGCTTAACGAACGAACACGAACAAAAAATTTCGTTCGGTTAGCTTAGCGAACGAACACGAACACAGGAACCGTTCGTTCGACTGCGTTCGTGAACGTTCGGTAATATGTTCGTTTACGTTTGTTCATGTTCGTTTGATTATATTAAAAATAGTAAATAATAAATCTTTTATCTAAACATATTGAAAACTTGAAACACTGTCTTTTTCTAAGTTAGCTAAAATTTGGGCACTCGAAGACATTTTTTGGGATAATTATGTCTAGGTTAGTTAACCTTGATTTATCATTTAGTGGTGTAGTAGAGTTTTTGTGTTTTGATTTACATTTGATAGTTATATTTAACTACTTATATCCAATTTTTCAGTATAACAATGTTTTTTATTTTTTATTTTTTATTTTCAAGTTAAATGTTCGTTTGCATTCGTTTTTATTTGCATGCGTTCGTTAGTGTTCGAGATCAGTGTTCACGAACTGTTCGTGAACAACTGAATTTCCTTAACGAACGAACACGAACATAAACTTATGTTCGGTATGCGTTCGTGAACAGTTCGCGAACATGTTAATTACCTTAACGAACGAACACGAACATGGCCTTGTTCGTGTTCGCTCGGCTCGTTTACAGCCCTATCTGCGGGGGTGTTTGGGATTCCATCTCCTTTTCTCCTTTTTCAAAAAGTCACAACCAACGAACTTTTCAAAAACTTCTTTTCAAAGCACAAAAACTCCTTTTCAAACCATTACCCAAACATCATTTTCTAAAAAAACCTCGTTTGCAAAAAAATATTAGGTGGTAAAATGGAATCCCAAACACCCCTGCTGCGTGTAAAGGGAAATCAACAGTTGGTAAGGGGTTAGAATCCACATCAGACATATTCGGTTGCTCAACGGTATATCAAGTTATTCCAGAGGTTCCAATCCTACCATACCAACCCATACCGGCCTTCAGCAACAACCGGTGAACATACCTTGAGACCGAACCCTAGGAACATAGTTACATCCAGAGGGGATTCCTAGGAGATTCGATAGAGGTCCAATCAGAAGGGTTGAAAGTCACTTCAAGCCTGCCATAGTTAACAACCCATCAGCAGTTGTAATTCCACAGCAGCAAGGTAGGACATCTGAGGTAAGGTCACAGGTAATCCAAAGTTTACCTAAATATCATGGGTTGACAACTGAGGAACCGGTTCGATGGTTAGGGTCAGGTAAGCTTAGGGGTGTTCACGGTCCGGTTTTGATGATTTTTATGTCATACCATGAGCCAAACCGTTAGCAACGGTTTCTGATTACCATAAACCAAAACCAAAACCAAACCATTACTAACGGTTTGGGCTCATTGGGTACTTAGACAAGTTGTCCAAAATAAGACACGCAATATATATAAATAAACGGCTTAGTTTTTTTTTTTTTTTTGGAACGGCAACATCTCTAGATATTCTAAGATAATTGGGTTCCCTCGGGGCAACACCTAGAGCATCCAAGGCAGCCCACTCCAGGAGGAAACCCTAACCCGGCTTAGTTTCCAGGTTAGAATGGTGATTCAGAGGATAAATCTTAATCTTTGTTGTGTTTTGTTTGGATCATGCAAAATTGTTGAACTTTTTGTCATTTTTCATGTTTTCATGCGCAAATCGTAATGAGTATTGGTTAATGGGGCTGTTGAACTGTATTGGTTTAACATTGGTTTAATAATTACCAAAATTTAATTGTTAACTGTTCTTGAGGATATCCTCTTCAATCCCATGTAATGGATTTACCAGGTTTTGAATAATTCATTATGTGTGATCAACATATTCTTAGAAGGTAACATTTTGTTTTATAACATCTTGCAACTAGGCCTGTAAACAAACCGAACGAACACAAACATAGCCATGTTCGTGTTCGTTCATTTAACTTTAATCGAACACTAACACGAACATATAATCGACACATTTTTTTGTTCGTGTTCATTCATTAAGAAATCGGGCATGTTTGTGTTCGTTCATGTTCGTTCGTTTAAAGCCTACACGAACATTAACGAACATAAACAAAACAAAAAATCTAACTAAACATATTTGAATAAACATAAATTAACATGATTGAACAAACAAGTCTAATATATTACAATTCATCCGAAAACATATCTAAATTAAAGTTCCTAAATATACTAATTAGTCATATTAATATAAGTAGTTAGAAAACCTAATATTTATATAAATCTAACTATTTATGTATTTACTAAAAATTAAACAAACTTTCATGAACGAACATAAACGAACGTTCATGAACATAAATGAACGAACACAAGGTGTGTGTTCATGTTCCTTCATTTAATTAAACGAACAGGTTTTTTTGTTCGTTTTCATTCGTTTATTAAATAAACGAACATAAATGAACTTCCCGCCGAATAAGTTCATGAACGTTCGGTTCATTTACAGGCCTACTTGCAACAACTGTTGTACAATGTCAACCTTTTTAGTCACGCGAAGAACAATTTAACTGCCATCTTAAACGAGTTCATTAGACATTCATTAAACTTGTACTTAATCCATCTCCAAAAATAGTCCATTTTTTAGTTTAGAGAAACTCTTAAGAAACATTTTCTTTTAGTTCATGATTATTATTGTTATTGTTCAGTGGCGGACTTAGTAATGTTTTCGTGGGGGGTGCGAAATTTTTTTAAAGATTTTAGGTCCCTAGCTATAGAAAAAAAATTTGGTTCATAGTGTGTTGGATCAGGTCGGGTCATGTAAAACAAGTAAACATAAACAAACGAAGTTTCAGAGCGGGTAGGATCAGGTCGGGTTGGGTCAATTTCAATTTTCAAACAATCAAACCCTATTTCCTAACTGCCTATCACATTAAAAGACAAAGTTTGAAATAAAACAGTGAACACATCATAAGTAAAGTAACAACAAAAAATCATCAAAGTTCAAACCATCCCTACTTCTATATCTCATAATAATTAAATACAACAAAAAAACATATCTACAACATAGCTTGGTCTTTAATTAGAAGAATCCGACGAAAAAAAGTGGATCAACCTTTTTTTCTCTTGAGAAATCGCGTCATAACTTCCATACTCATGGTTCTTATCACATATAAATCGCTCCATAAGTTTATAAAACAACACTAAACACTTACACAAAATAAACAATTATATTCAACCAATATCACAGTCCATAATTTTTGAACATTTAAGCCCTAGTTTTAAATGTTGATTAGTAACCATTTAAACAAACAAAGCTTAAAATAAAACAACAAAATCATTAACTAAAAGTTTAGAACAACTAAAAAAAATCAAAAAACATAAAAAGATCAAACCCTTATACATTTATTTTTTCTTCTAATCACCGCATAAAACAACAAAAAAAATCAATAAAGAAAGGATATCCGTTCTAAGTCGTAATTCTGGCATAATAATGTTAAGAACATCCGGAATTTTGAATTTTCCGGCCAAAAAACTCGTCCGGTCATGAGTCGATGTAGACTGTAGTTGTTGGGCGTCTTTTTTGGAGCGGGATTTGGAATTTGAATGGGTCATGGGTGGGTTGGTTTGGGTTATTTTATTTAGTTCACACAATCTTTGGGCTTGGATAGTTGGGTTAATAAAATTAGATTGTAGATTGAGTTAAATAAAGTAAATAAGCGGTTAAATAATAATTATATAAATTGTGTTATATACTTATATATTCATAATAATCAGTGTTTATTTTTTATTTTTATAAATTCATAATATATTTTTTCTAAGGGGGCGGTTGCAAATTTTCAAGGGGTGCGGTTGAGATTTTCGACGGAAATTAAAACTAAAAACTTCTTTTTTATGGGGTGTGGCTACCCACCCAACATTATGCGGCCGCCCACCCAACATTGTTGGTAGGTCTGCCTTTGTTATTGTTATTGTTGTTGTATTTATTTATGATGAGTAAATAATCAAAATAGCTTATTATAAAATAAAGAAAATCAAAAGTGAAAAATAGCAACATAACTTTATATCTTTTTAAGCCGCATGTACTCAAAAATAGGGGATAGCAAAATTAGGTCTGACCTGACTGGAACTCGATAACCGAATCGTATAGTACCCGAAACCAACCCTAATATAGTTATTCGGGTATTTGTTCGGTTCCTATAATTGTAGTATATCGGGTATCAGGTCGATTCCAGGTCGGGAACTACTAAGAACCGATATATACATATTGGACCGAGAAACAATTGTACAAACTAAACTGGGCCGAAGTCTAGCAGCATAACTTAACCTAATTAGCAATTTATAACAAACGTATATTTGATTTTAATGCATAGTTCGATCAACAAATATGATTCTTCAAGATTTTCATCACTTTTGCAAGTTTTGCTACTTCACTTCACGAGGTACATGCTTTCCCTAATAAATCATTAAACAAAATCAAATTAGTATTATATTCTAAAACAATACAATGATTTATATCGAATACAACAAAGTAATAGCATGTTTTAATTAGAATTTTATTCGATTTGTTTCATATATAACCAGGTCTTAGATAGAGAATAACCAATGTATTAAATTTGGTCAACTTTTAGTGGGTCACAAAAACTCATGAACAACTATAACATTATCAGTAGTTCGATTAGTTTTAAGAAACAAATTTACAAAAATAGGGCTAATGATCGTTCAAGAACTTCATGTTGAGGCTGTGATTTACGTGTGTTCAGGAACTTCATGTTGTGGTTGTGATTTTGCATGTGTACAACAGCTTCAAAAAGGGGGGAAATGCTTAATATGTCGGGTCGGGTAATATATAGTTGGACCGAGAAACCCGATATCAATATAACCGGAACTGATCCATGTCTATAGGGCATTAAATCGAGTATTGTATTTCAGTTGGTTCGGTTCTCAGGTCGGGTAACAATCGGGTCGGGTCAGTTAGCTCAAAATGCTCACCCCTACTAAAAAACCGCCCCAGGTATAAACCCTAATAATCGACCTCTAGATGTCTCCTATTCTGCATGTGTTTCTTTCATAACGATTGTATTGTGCTCCTCCGGTGAATATAGTCCAACTGATAGCTACAGCTAGGTGCCATGTCTTTTTACGGTATTATACATAGAGCATCAAGGCTTTTCATAATTGTAAATGGAGATCGCGTCGATGTATTAATCGACATCTCTATCAATACAGATATGGTAGAAGAATCAACAGCTTGTGATTACAATGAAGATGATATTCATGATGATGGAGAAGCGTAGTCGGCGCCTGTTTCTTGTATTATGAAAGTGAAAGTGGAGAAGCGTTGGACTATTTTGAGGATCAACGTAATCATGATGCATCTATGAGGTTAGCAAGGCTTGTATTATCGTGGGAACAGATTCGTAATGACTTACCAAAGGCTATAATGCAGTGAAGACGGGGAAAGAGAAAAAAGACGATGATGATGAGGTTTGTGTAATTCGTCTGGAAGAATATCAAGAGGAAGATATGATTGGAACAATGGTAGCATGCAAACACAACCACCATCATGTGTTATTTGAAGAAAAACGAGGAATATTATGAAGCGTTACAGATACCCGAGAAAATGAAGTTACTTGGATGCAAGCCCGATACGCTTTTCTACAACGCGTTGATTCATACACTAGCAAAAGCGGGACGGGTTCGAGAAGCTGTTGATGTATTCGAGGTTAAAATTCCGAGTTCCGGTATTTTTCCGGACACGTCTACGTTTAATTCGATGATTACAATGTTTTGTCATCATGGTATAGATCAAGAAGCGCTAAATGTTTTAAAAAAGATGGAAAGTTCGCAAGAGCTTGTTTACAAAACTCCAATCGGTTTTTAACATCTTTTGAGAGTGTAATCTCAGAATCCAACTTTCTTTCCAGTATCGATATCTCACCACAAAAAGCACGTTTCTCAATACCCCACTCGTTTTCCTTCACACGAAGCCTATTTCTAAGCATTTCATAATTTTCTTCCAATTGATTGAATAGACCGCTCTTCATTTTTAACTGTTCTTCAACTTTGACTTTTCATTAATTCTCTCCTTTGCTTGGAAGTTTCATAATTCTCAATATCCCACTCTCTTTCCTTCAATTTAAGACTACTTTTAAGCTTTTCATGAGCTTCTTCCAAGCTCATGAATTGCTCATTCCTCCATTTTAGCTGTTGTACAAGCTTCCATTAATTGCCAAGACTATTTTATGTTTAACTCTCCCAGAACAGAACTTCATCTCGGTTATATATCTTTGGTAATTCACCATTTCTGCTTAAACATGTCACTACTTATTCAAACTAGAGTTAGAAAAAGGCAATTACATTAACTAAATAAGTGTACCTACCTTGATAGCTTCAATTATATCTCTCATCATAGTTGCCGCCTCTCGTTCCGTGAACGGAACCTTCTTTCTTACCTCACAAAACTCGGGGGCATAAAATTCTTCGGTGTACGAAACCTTGTTTTTCATGTGATCCCATAACGTGCCACCCTGACATAACTCCACGTGCCATCTCGATATCATTCTTTCGCGTTAGCGTTATCTTACAAACAAATGATTGCCCTGTCGCATCTTCTATACACTTATACACCTTACCAAAAGACCCCTTGCCTAATGCACCACCAAGCGTGTAGCCTTTTTCTTTTAAACTGTTAGTTACAGTTCTAGGACGTGTCTCGTCGAGAGAGAGTTGACCGATAGCAGGAATAGGAAAAGTGTCTCTAAATGTTATTGGCTTGATAGTTATCTTCTTCTTTCCCTTGTCTGCCATAATCTTCACACAAAAAGGTACATAAAACAAGCAATAAAGAATAAACAGGATTTACAGATTTATATATCCTCAGAAACAAACTCATGACAGTGACAACAAACCAAAGCCAACATTATCACTTCGGTTTGTTTCATGAACACAAACCAATTACTTACTATCCTAACTCTGTTTTGTATGCAAAAGTTGGTCAAATTGAGATTCAAATAAAAACAAGCAGAGTGTTATGAATTATGTTAACAAGTATATACATTATCTATACTAGGGACACACTATCATACTAACGCATCTACATCTATAGTACCACATATATCTATACTTACAAAACTCATGAAAACTAACGCATCTGTCATGAAAACTAACGCATCTGAAATGAAAACTAACACATCTGCATACAACAAATCTCAAAATAGAATTACACAAATCAATCTCAAACGAAATTGCACATAATCTCAAAACAGAAAGTAACGCATCTGTCAAAAATTACAGAACAGACGCCTAATCTCAAAACAGAAAGTAACGCGTCTATCAATCTCAAAGCAACTCATGAAAACTAACGCACAGAGTCACACAAATCAATCTCAAAACGAAATTGCACATAATCTCAAAACAAACAGAAAGTGAACAACATAAATTTGAATTTTACAGAAACACACCTAATCTCAAAACAGAAATCTATCAATCTCAAAGCAACTCATGAAAACTGACGCATCTATCAGTTTTGAAAAACAAATTACAGACTAATCTCAAAACAGAAAGTAACGCATCTATCAACCGAACTACAAAACTCATGAAAACTAACGCATATATCAATTTACATCGAATTACACAGAAAACTAGTGCATCTATCAATCTCAAAAGAATTACACAACTAGCGCAACTCATATTAAGCGTAATTGAGCAATTACAAAATCTATCAATAAATTTACTCGCATATTACACAAATTGAAAGAATAATTGAAAGAATTAGACCTGAGCGATTGATTGCGAAGATGAAGATCAGCTGATATGGAGATGGAAAGAGAAATGTGAAATTTGGAGGGAAATTCTTTTGGGTTTCATGTGAAACTTATAGGTTAAAATTGAAGATCAACTAACCAACAAATTTGTAAGTTTATAGGTTAAAATTGAAACTTATTGTGAGGAGTGATGGGTTTCATGTGCTTCATTTGCCTCTCAGGCTAAATGACAAAAAAAGTCAGAAATGTGAGTTCTCCTTTTTTTTCTTTTTCTGCAGGTTGAATTGTCATGATAAAAAATTATATACGACAATAGTTTATAGAAAGGGAATTTGAGATGTAAATCAACATCCTTAGCTTTTGTCACTGATGCCTGATTAGACATTAAAACACTCCCAATAATGAGTGGTTGAGCACAAATATTTTGGATCTAAAAATAATTGCATATCCCTTGATAAATCACAGGAAGCTTTAGTGGGAGAGAAAATGTATTAAAAATCACCCACAGGGCATCGATAGCACAGATGTGATGGTGTGGATAAGGAAAAAACCACATAGTCCTTAAAAGAAAACCCAGATCTGAGTTTTATTAAAAACGTAGGTGTTTCAGATTGAAACAAATGTCATGTGTGGATTCCTCAAGAACACAGATCTTAGATTTCTAGGAGCGAAACGAGAGATGTGATTGTTGTGAGTTTAGATTGGTGGGCGCCAATGAAGAAACACGAGTTCACCTGACGAGGGATTCGAACCGCTTTCTCTGAGATGAAGGAGAATCACATCTTGTTCTTACTCTTGATCCTAGATCTGCAATGGAGAAGAGAGAAAAAAATGGGGGTGTAGAGACGGCCGGTAGGGGAAGAATACCCTTTCTCCAACTACAAAAAAATGTGTTTTTACCCTAATAATGAGGTGAAGACCTCCTTATATAGGAGATATGGGCAACCATAACCTCAATGGGCCAAGCCCAGCTAGGTGTCACGGAGTTACTACTGACTCACGTGTAGCGTCTTAGACTCGATCTAAGTTAAGCTTTTGTGCCCAACGATGATAAGGTTTTGTAGGGATCAAGTGATGATTACAAGTGTTGCTTTCAAATAAACAACTTAGTATTGATTACAAGAGAGTTTACAAGAGTGGGTTACAAGTACAAGTATGTAAACTTGCTATGATGTTGGGTGATCTCCAAATGAGACCCCTTTCACCTATTTATACTAGCTAACTATTAGTTCTAGAGAATTCTCTAACTAGAGAATTCTATACAAAATATCTTGGATTTTTATGAGCTATATTCTAGAATGTTCTTTCAAAATATCCATGCTTTCTAAGTGATTTCATGGTCTTTCTAGAGGATTCTTGGATGCAGAAATATCAGCCCTTTCTAGATCTTTGAAGGCTGATCTAGAACCTTCCGATGGTGCCAAATCGTTCTAACAACTTGTAGGCTGTTCCGGAAACTTCCGGGCAGCCCTAGACACCTCTTTAGTGTTCCGGAATCTTCCGGAACTCGTGAAAAAAGTTTTGTATTTAGGCGGATCGTGACATAGGGTTGTCTTTACAAGCCCACAACCTAGTGTAGTGTAAACAACAACGCGCTAGGCTTCGCGGGTTAGTACGCAATAATAATAAATATTGTAATAAAAGGCGATAAGTAACATAGATGTCTAATCGTTCGGGTCAGGTCCAATAGCCCGAATATCTCTCGAACCTACTGTTGGAAATTTTAGTGAAAATGAGTTTTTCACTAAATATTTTGGACATCAGTAATAATATTTATATATGTGTTGTATAAATTATTATTTATAGGTTTGCGTTCTACGTTGTAAAAGCTTCATAACAAACCAAACTATGTACAAAATGGAGCTAAGATGAATGAGATATCGAAACTTGAATTTGTAGGACGAGCACTCCGTGTATATTGTTACCTTATAGGCAAACACTAGTGGGGACCCTAAAGGGTGCAGAGCACCCTAACTCGTACACGCCTTTGTGTTTTTTTCCGTGAGCGCGTGGTCAGATACATGGCGGGTGGCAGCTCAGCTTATGGCGCACCTTGGGTGGCGTAGGCGCATGGCGCAAGTTCGTTATGCATCAGTCATTGGCTATGGCGGAAGCGCAGTATGCGCGCGAGGTTCTTATGTGTGGGTTTGCTTATGGGACACCCAAGGATGGCGTGAGCTATCCCGTTGATATGCGCGCTCCTTGGGCGTATGTCATTGGTCATGGCGGATGGTACACGAGTGACGCATCCATTGGCATGAACACTAATGGCGCGACAGTACTACTCCACGCGGTGCATGGCGCAACATGTGGTGAGTGTCTCACGCGTGGCGCGAAGACTGCGTAGTACGCGGCTTGCTTGCGGGCGGGTCACACTCAGTCAACCCAGTCTCCGTCAGTTACAAGAAAGCTTTGACTACCACTTAAATCCATTAAAAATGATATTAAACCTTGTTTATTATAGAATTAATTGTCCAATTCATGACAATAATAATTGGGATTTAATGGCTTCTTTATGTGTGTGGGTATAAGAAGAGGATGATAGTTCATTCTAGATATCATCGAAAAAGATGGAGAAATTTACACACATGAAAGAACTTTTTGTTCCATGGAAATTTAGAAAAGAGTATTCTGTAAATTTTCCTTTTACATAACTCAATATTTTCCTACAAAATGAAGAACACCAAATTACCCAGTGTAACCTCGGGCACGAGTGTCATCTCCGGTAGTACAACTACTGCTTCGGTTGTTGTATCCTGGAAACATACCGTCTGAGAGGAGGCGCGAAATCTGTTTTAAGGGCCCCGTGTCAAACACGATTCTCAACCAAAATCGTCAACGACTTTTTGCTTGTCTTGCAGCGGAGTTTTGTACAAGAAGGTGCGGTTGAAGTTTTCCAAATACGTCGACTTGAATCAAGATTGGTACAATGTAATTGTATTTTACTTATTTTTTGTATAGTTTTGTAACCGGATTATACTATCATATTTCCTACGAATAACCACAGTCTCGTTATTATATATTTTGTAATATATTTTAATAAAAAGTGAACCTAGTTCCTACACCTACACCTTTGCAATCATAGTTCCTACATCTACACCTTTGCAATCACCTTTGTAAGGTTATGTGGTATGGTGATCATCCTCCCTTGTAGGATGATCCGCCACGTAGGCGTCACATCATAGTCCTACAGAGGATGATCCGCCATGGCAAAACACTGGAAATGGGAGGATGAACCTACCCCACTAATTATGGCAATTAAATTATTTTTTTTTTTTTGAAAAGGAGAAACACAGTGAAAAGGGGATGGGTTTTGTCTTCTTCTGGATCGTCCCAAACGTCTCAAAGCCGACGGACTCGACGCCGACGGAGGGGGGCGGCGTGGTGTATGGTTCGTCGCTGGGGCTGGACGGGTGGGGGAGGCTCGCCATACCGTCTAGCCTAATATTTTTTTTGTGCACAAATAGGGGAGTTCAAGATAGAGAAAAAGTGCAAGTAGGTGGGCTGTAAAAGAATGAGTGATTTTTTTTTTTTTTTTGCATAAATAGGGGAGTTTGAAACAACGAGATTCTATCAACATTATGCAAAAGCCTGCAAAAGTTGCAGGTTTTCTGCAAACATCCTGAAGTCCGTTGATCTATACAAAGACCTTCCGAAGTTCGCTGTTTTGAACAAATACATATCAGAAGTTCGCTATTTTGAACAAATATATTCCAAAGTTCGCTGTTTTGAACAAATACATATCGGAAGTTCGTTGTTTTGAACAAACATATTCCGAAGTTCGCTGTTTTTAATAAATATAGCGAACTTCTTATACATATCGTTATCACCTGTTCCTTTCAAGAGTTCAAGGATTTTGAGTGAACCGTTTTTAACTGGATGTGATGTGTATTTTATATTTAACTAGGATTTAACCATGCGCGCGTTGCGGCGCGCTCCGCTAAACCAAATCGTTCTATAAAGTTAACTTTCTTAGATATATATAATAACAAATGTGGTAAAAAGTTGCGATGAATCGAGTATAAACTCTCATAAAATATCAAAGACCCTTGCATAATGTTGACATGAGGACTGTCGTATCTGTTGCAACAGCCCTCGTTTCCTACACAACGGGAGTGATGCCATGCGTATGAGTAGCCGTTGGCAATAACTTATTTTATGTGAGCAATGCCGCTGATACGAACATTTATATGCAACACGATTGACGAAAGCAGAACGAACAACCTCCAGCATGCTAGCAAGCATACGTGCTTTGACGGACCTAACATATAAAAGAAAAAAACGATGTTACCAAGCCACTCAGTCGAAACACTATTTCACAAAGAATAATTAGCCATATCTACAATACCAAACACCTAAGCAAAACGTCTAGTGTTCAATAGAGAATACGCATTGCTATGCCCAAATTTGATCTCATCTTCTTTGGTTGGTTCCATCTTGGGGATGATGGGGGTGTGGATGTGTCTTTACCTAAAAGAAATAACCCTATCGAAAGCCCTACAACTTTTTTTTTCTATATAAAACCTGACATCTAGCTTTATTTGATGCAAACTCTTTAGTAAGGTTTTATTACCCAAATGATTTGACCCATGTTTATTTTTTAGTTAAATAGTTTACCTTAACGCATTTGAATCTGTCATCAAGATTCAAGAATGCTTACCTGCGAGGCTACGAGAAGATCACAATTTGTTCTCCTTTAAACCTTGCCATTGAATATCGTGCCTTTGTCAATAATTTTACTGGAGAAAAAAAACAACCAAATGAACTTGTAAACTAAGAATTTCCAGTATATTAAGTATATATAACTGCTTTAATGGAAAAATGACACTCACCCCTAGGTTGTCTTCACATTCCTTGTTGGCATCAAATTAGTTACACCATACACTTCCATATTGTTAAGTAGCAAGTAATATAGTGATTAAGAGGGTTAAAATCATGTCATCGACAGAGAAAAATGGAGGTAGTTGCATACCAAATGAACACGCGGATTCACAATAGTGTGAACTTTCATGAAAGCCCCTGATTTGCATACCAATTCCTGCTATATCCTCTCTAAATCAATAAAGAATGACATTCATCGTAAACACAATGTGAATAACATATGCTTGTACTTTACCACATAAGTGTTTGTGATCGGTCCAACCCAGCCAATTTTGCCGGATATTGTAAACCATTGTTAGTTTACATGTAAACCAATGATATATGCGTGTCTGTGTCTTAAAAGGAATTCTTAAAAGACATTATGGTAATTTAAAATAGATTATCATTTATATATAATCTACTCTATGATCATTCAAAAATTAACATTCTTAAAATACATGTATCAGTCAACTACTTTAATATAAATCAATTGAAACAGTCACATCTTTTCAGTTTATCCACAAACATTAATATACTTTTCTAAATTACGTACTTTGAAGTTTTAATACATCTTGACCCTCTCAATATTCATCGACATCAACAATATTTAGTAATACAAATTAAATATCTTACGTTTGAAGCTGCAGAAAAGTTGTTGAGCATGTATCTTAAGCACTAAAATAACAAACTTCTAATACACTCATGTCAATACATAGCCATATAGACACCTAAATTCTTATAGATTAAACAACCATGGGAATTCAGGAGTGACGGAATACTTACCGAAGCACAATTTAAGATCGAGAGAGATGAGACCCAGCATTTTAGTGAGTATAAGCTGCAAAAAGACCATTAACGTTCTTAAATCAATCAAATAATCAAAGGGACAAACAACTATTCTTCAATTAACATTACATGATTTCACACTTCCCACATGTCAAAACGATAATAATATTCGTATCAAAGTAATATACAATAATAAAAATCAATCAAAATAGAGCGGTTACGACTCTGCACTACCTATCTAAGCGTCCCATCGTTTGGCCGGATGAACCAGAACTACTCTGTTGACCGAGTCGCCTTACTCTCATCAACACCCACTGCCGCAATCATTATTAATCATCGTAAGTTCATGACCAACCTGTCCAACGAACCACCATCACTCCTCCTTTTATCTCGGAAGCTGGAGGGAGGTTGTCTCTGCCGCCGGTGACCATCATCCTAGAGTTATCACAAAGGGGTAGCCATCACTGTTCGTCATCAGTAATTGAAGAACCAAAGAATCGTATTTAGGCCGGAGCCTGTAAACGAGGGTTTGGATCTTGTGAGAGAACTTGAGGAACAGTCCTGCAAAACAGAAAACCGTTAGGCTCGCCGCAGAGATGGGAGGGCCCCTCTGCGACCACCCTCCGGCGTGAGGATAAGTATTGGTAGAGAGAGAAAGTAAGGACGAAGGTTCAGAAAATCGTACTTGGCTTTGTACTTGATGGGGTATTTATAGTAGTCAACTGAGATGACGTCATCCGTCCAGACGCATTTAAATGGAGGTTCGTCTTCGGAGGTTCTTGATATGGAACGGACATGTTTTGGATGTCCGTCCAAGTGGAGTCTGATTCGTCCCAAGGATCATGTCCGGCCTCGGACATGTATCTTCAAGTCCCCCAGTTTGGTAAGTCTTTTGTAAAGACTTGGCAAACTTTTATTTCAAGCTTTTTGTCTTACTCGGATGACGTGTCGCCGCGGGAGTGGTCTCGAATTGATGACGTGGCATATTTTGAATGGCGTGGGTGACCTTCACTATCTTGACCGTCAGTCACCTACTGGTGACGGTAACGGAACCCGTGTTGGGAATCGTGAGAAGTGACGGTTGACATGATGGGCCCCCAACCGACTTACTTTTTCTATAAATTTGGTTTTTACCACTTCATTTTCACCTTTTTTCCTCTCCTCTTCTATCTTCTCTGCTGTTTATCCTCTCTAATCTCTTCTTCTTCTTCAAAGAAAAAGGTGCGTCCTTATTCTTTTTACTTTTTAAAGTTATGGCTCCTGGTAAGGAGAATCTTTTGGAGAGCGTGAGCGTGCTTACCCAACGGCAGTTGGATAAGTTCATTAGAGATTATAGGATTCCCCTAGATCTTTACCCGGTCCTTCCCTCCGAAAGGGAAGCCATATATCCGTTCCGTCAGGGGAAGTTTCCCTTTTATACTCGCGTCTGTAAAGGGTTCCTTTCTCTCGCTTTTTGATTAGGGTTCTGCAATTTTTTAGGGTTCACATTTGTCAGGTTAATCCCTTCGGTCTTAGCCGCATTAACCATTTCGAAATTTCTTGCCGAGCCTTAGACCAGAAACCGGACCTGAATGTTTTTCGATATTTTTACGAGTTCATCTCGGTCGGAGATTGGTATACATTCGCACATCGAAAGAATGTCCCTTCCCCATCCTCCGGCGAGCGGTCTAGCCTCAAGAATTGGAAGGACAATTTTTTCTGGCTGGACGACCGCTGTCTTCCGGAGGATATGAGGTGGCGTTTCAAAGATGAGACGATGTCCTTCGATCTTGATGAAAACTTTGTCTTTGATGAAAATCTTGTCCGTGCCCTGATTGAGCATAAATCTCCCATCCGTCCCCTTTCCGAGCATTTACTTTGGTTAGGTCGAGTCAGTTTTTCCTGGGCCCGAGGGGATAGGGAGTGGCCGATTATTCGCCGAAAGCGTGATCGTAAGTTCCGGCCCTTTACATCCCCTTCGGTCACCACTTCTTGTTTGTTTTGCTAACCTTCGTTTTGTTTTGAAAATGCAGGTGCCGCAATGTCTCTTCTTGATGCTCTAAAGGTTCCAAGTGCGGACGTTTTTTATTTCGATTTTGAGGAGCAAGGTGAAGAGGATGTTCCACTGATGAAACAGGTAGCATCTTCGGCTCATCCGATCCGCCCACCGGTGAATCCGAACGTGATTGGGCCATCTGCTGCCGAAGCTACTTCTTCTATTCCTCAGGACAAGCCTGAATAAATTGCTGCGGAGACTGCTTCTTCCACTCCGAAATCGACGAGAGAAGCTGTTGGTTCGTCCGGATCCCAGTCTGGCAAGAGATCGTTTCTTGATGACGTGGATAGTGATCCGGAGGTCCGTGAATTAGATGAGTCCCTCCAATACCGACCTTCTTCTTTAAAAAGCAAAGGCATTGAACTAGGTGCGGACCTGAAGGTTCGATCTCGTAAGAGGAAGAATGAGCCGCTACAGATACTTTCCACCGATCCTCTTCCATTGCCAAAGTCGAAGAAAACAAAGAAGGATTCGCATTCCGAAGGTAACATAATAGAAGAGCTGGATGAGCATCTTACCGGAGGTAAGTTCTCTAGGGAGGAGGCCGCATTGGCTCGTAATAAACCGACTCCTGTCTATTCAGGTGGCTTTGTACCTGATAGTGAAGTGGAGAGCATGGAAGTGGAGAATCCGGTGGATACGGATAAGGGTAAAGCTCACGGTGAGCCGAAGGTGGTGACTTTTTCAGGTACGCGTTTGAGCTCATCCTTGGGTCCGGACTGTTTTATAGATGATGAGGAAGATCAAGTGTCTTCGCTTCCCTCATCTTGGTTCGGACCTGAGTTGATGTCCTTTTTTCGATATGCAGATTTGTTTTCGGATGATATGGAGATTGACCCAGCAACTGCTGAAGAAAAATTTATTCCTGATTGGGACATCCGGAACAAAGACTCGGTGATGGATACTTTGATTGCCAGGACTATGCTTTTCAACATAAACACTCCGATTGATCATGCTAGGAGCCGGAAGATGAAGAACCCAGATCTAGGGGCTGCGGTTTTGACTAACCAAGCCCAATCAAACATCTTTGTAACGGAGCTCTATCGTCGGTGGGTGGAAGCGGAGTCGGTAAAGGAGAATTTGGAGAAGGAAGCTCGCTCTCTGAAGCGTAAAGTTCAGAGGAGTCCGGAGGTGGTGAAGAAGATAGCTCAGTTGACCCAAGATCTTCAAACTCAGCAAGAGAATGTTAACTCTTTGATTGCTCAGAATCAATCGTCCCAAGTGGCTGCTGCTGCTGCTGCTGCGGAAGACAGAGATAAAATTTCTTCGGAGTTTAAGGCGTTCTCTGAATCAATGAAGCAGAAGGATGAAGAGCATAAGATAGTTTTGACGAAGATGGAGGAATCTCTTAATAAGGCTCGTCTTGCTTATGAGAGCATGATGGCCGGTACGTCCTTTTTTCTGGTTTACTTGTTTCTTATTTCTCCTGTTTTTCTAACACTTTTTCCAGAGCGGGATGCGCTTAAATCAGGGGAGGCTGATTTAAAGGACCGGATTGAGGAAATTGAGGCGGAGAATGTTTCTCTGAAAGCTAAGGAAGAGGATCTTCAAGCAACAAAGGTTTGGATGCTTTCGGAGGGGGCGAAGCTTCTGGCAAAGAATATTCATAAAGGGAAGGAAATGACTGCTGCCGTGGCCGCAGTTAACAACGCGATGAGTGCCGTGGGTATCAACTCCGGTCTGCATGCTGGTTATGTGCATGCTTTGCAGAAGAGAACCCCCTACAAAGACGTGCCGTTGTTAAATCGTAATGCTACGGAGGATCTAAAAACAGCGGTTGCTTGTTTTGATACTCTCACATTTCCGGTGATAGAAGATCTTCAGAAGCTCATCAGTGCGCCTCTTTCTGAAATTAAGAAAGCTCTTCGTTTTGTAAGTGAATGATTCTTTGGAGAAGTAAGGTGGACATACCCGGCTCTTTGGGGTATGCACCTTGGAAGTTTAAAATTGATTCAGTTTTTTGGAAGGTGGACATGTCCGGTAACTTGGGGCATGCACCTTATTTGGGATGAATGTAATGATGCTTTTACCAATGTTTGAACAATTATCCTTTGTAAATGACTTTATAATTTCCGGTTTATACAAATCCGGTAGTTTTTGATGTAATCACTTGTCTATACATGCGTCCATGTTTTGTGTTTTACATTTTCTTTTTTCTTGAACGTTCATTTTAAAGGTACGGATCTGATTTATTTTATTTAGGATAATTTTTAAGTGAAGGAAAGGTACGAACGGAGCCAGTTCGCTCTTACCTCTTAGGGTTAGGATCCCTAACTCGGCCGAAGGTTATACTTGTGTTGCAACACTGTTGATGATAGAAAATTTTACCATTTTATTTTACTTATTCGGAGTTATATTTCTCCGGTTAATCACATAGTAAAAACATTTTATGCAATCCGTGGGTAAAACCCTCCACGGTCTTTGGAATTTATAATTCGTTCGGTGCGGGCATGACCATCCGCATTACAGGAAAATAAAAAAGTGACGGAGGCCGTAGCTTCCGTATTACAATCTTAATTTAAAATATGAAGCTTTTTAAAGAAAACACTTCTTTAGGTGAACTCCGTTCCATGTGCGTGGAATGATGGTTCCGTCCATTTTCTTGAGTGTATATGCACCGTCCTTTCCTGCGGTGTTAATCAGGTAAGGACCTTCCCACTTTGGTGCCATTTTTCCGGTGCCTTCCACTAAACTTGCTTCATTACTCCGCATGACGTAGTCCCCGACTTTGAACCGGACCTCCTTCACTTTTGAGTTGTAATGTTTTTCCAACTCTTTTTTATATTTCGCCTCTCGGATCGCCGCGAGCTCTCTCCTTTCTTCGGCTAGATCCAGGTTCAGAAGGAGTTCCTGTTCGTTTTCTTCTTGACTCAGCTGCATGCGGGGAGTAGGTACCCCTACTTCAGCGGGAATAACTGCTTCGGTACCGTATGTTAAGCTGAAGGGAGTTTCCCTGTTGCTCGTCTTCGGCATCGTTCGGTGGGCCCATAGGACGTGCGGGAGTTCATCCGCCCATGAGACGCCTTCCTTCCCCAAGCGTTTTTTGATGCCTTCCACAATGCTGCGGTTGGCTCTTTCTACTTGCCCGTTGGCTTGGGGATGGGAAACCGAAGCAAAACTTTGTTCAATACACATTCTTTCACACCATGTCTTGAATGGTTTTTCGGCGAACTGTTTCCCGTTATCACTGACTATGCACATCGGCATTCCGTATCTGCACACTACGTTTTCCCAGACAAACCTCAGCACTTGCTCTCCTGTGATGGTCCGGAGGGGTTTGGCCTCGACCCATTTTGTGAAATAATCAATGGCAACCAACAGGAACCTTACCCCTCCGGTGGAAACAGGGAAAGGACCCACAATGTCAATCCCCCATTTCTGGAAAGGCCATGCCGATGTTACCGGAACGAGGTTGTTCTTGGCTCGATGGCTAACGGGAGCGTGCCGCTGGCAGTCTTCACATGATTGAAGTTCGTTCACTGCGCTTTGATGCATACCCGGCCAGAAATATCCGGCATTCATCACTTTAGCTATAACCATCCTTGGTCCGGCATGAATGCCGCATATTCCCCAGTGGATTTCTCTTATGACGTAGCTGGCTTCTTCTGGCGTTAAGCATTTTAAGAGCGGACCCAAAAAGGTCTTTCGGTAAAGTTGCCTGTCATGGATCTGATACTGCAGCGCTTTGACCTTTAACTTCCGAGCCTGAGCTTTGTCTTCTGGGAGCGTTCCTTCTTTCAAGTAATCCACAATCGGAGTCATCCAGGATTTTTCTATCACGGAGACTGACATGACCGACTCCGTTTGTTGGATTGCCGGGGCTTGCAAGGTTTCAACTAAGACTTCTTTGGATAGATGACAAAATGCTACGGATGCGAGTTTACTCAAGGCATCGGCCTTTTTGTTTTTGCTCCGCGGTATGTGTACTATCTTGCAAGAGTCAAAAGAGGAGAATAAACTATTAACTTGTTGGAGATACCGAACCATGTTATCCTCTCGTGCTTTGTACTCTCCGCTGACTTGATTGGCTACCAACAATGAATCAACATGTGCTAATACGGAGGTTGCGCCGGCTTTGGCCGCGGTTTGGAGACCTGCAAGGAGAGCCTCGTACTCTGCTTCATTGTTTGAAGTTTTAAACTCGAATCGTAAAGCATAAGTGTACTCTATCCCTTCTGGATCTATAAGGATTAACCCTGCCCCTGACCCTTCTTTACTGGAGGCTCCATCCGTATATAAGTTCCATACCCTTGGTAGGGCGGATTTTTCTTTGGTGCTTTCTCCGGTCGGAACCTCTGTGAGGAAATCTGCCACCGCCTGGCCTTTCACTGGTCCTCTGGTACAATAGGTGATGTCGAAAGCGCTGAGTTCAATTGCCCACTTGGTGAGACGTCCGGAGACCTCTGGCTTTCTGAGAATTTGTTGGATCTGTAGATCAGTCTGCACTTCTATATTGAAAGCTTGGAAGTATCTTCGGAGGCGTCTGGAGGCATGTACCAATGCGAGTGCTAACTTTTCGATCATCGGGTACCGGGTTTCATAATCTTTCAGGATGCGGCTTACGTAGTAGACCGGGATTTGTGCCTGATTCCGATATACTACGAGTACTGCACTTATAGCAAAATGAGAGGCGGAGAGATATACCGTGACAGTTTCTCCGGTAATTGGAGCGGTTAGGGTGGGCAAGGATCCAAGACAAACTTTCAGCTCCTGAAATGCCGAATCGGCTTCCGGTGTCCATTCTATTTGGCCTTTTCCCGTTCGTTTTTTCAACACATTCATGAAAGGAATAGAGCGATCAGCCGCTTTTGAAACAAAACGATGAAGAGCAACGAGCTTTCCGTTTAATGACTGAATTTCCTTGACAGTTTTCGGAGGTTGCATGGAGACTACCGCTTTAATTTTATCCGGATGTGCCTTGATTCCGGACTGGGTTATCCACACACCAAGAAACTTCCCTTCTTCTAAACCGAAAGAGCATTTTTTGGGATTAAGTTTAAGATTGATACTCCGAAGCCTGGTGAAGGTTTCGAGTATGTCGTTAATCATGTTATCTTCGGCCTGACTTTTTATGACCAGGTCGTCCACGTAAATTTCCAAGTTCCTTCCGATCTGGTCCTTGAATTCCTTATCCATCAGCCTCTGATACGTGGCTCCGGCGTTTTTCAATCCGAACGGCATTTTGGTATAACAAAAAAGCCCTTCATTGGTTACGAACGTTGTCTTATCTTCGTCTTCCAAAGCCATCTGTATCTGATGATAGCCTTTGTATGCATCCAAGAAGCATTTAAGACGGAAGATTCTCCAGGTTTTTTCTTTCTTGGTTACCATCACTGGGTTAGAAACCCAGGTCTGGTAGTGTACTTCCCGGATGATTCCGGCACTTAACAACTTTCGCACATCTTCGGAGATTGCTTTGTTTCGGGCTGGAGCCGTGTTTCTTTTTCTTTGAGCTACTGGCTTTGCTGAATGCGACACTTTCAGCCTATGTTCAGCCAAACACCGAGGAACTCCCACCATATCGGAGGTTTGCCAGGCAAATACATCGAGAGAATTAGATAAAAGTTTCCACAACTTCTTTTTAGTACGCTCAGGAAGTTGAGCTCCGACTGCAATTTTTTGCTCTGGGAAGTGCGGATGGATGGCCCATTCTTCTGTGAGGAGATTCGGAGGCTTGTCAGTACCCTTGCTTTGTCGTATTTCGGCTACGCAGATCGTTGATTCGGAGTGCAGAGTTGCCACTCCTGCTTCGGTGGGGAATTTTAACGATCCATGAATGGTAGAACTGATGATACCAAAGGCACACATACCGGGCCTCCCTAGAATAACATTATGGACGGACCTCGCTTCTACTACCAGATACGTCAAGTTAACTGTTCGGACCAAATTTCCGTCTCCTAACGTTGTTGGCAAAGTAATTTGCCCTATGGGCTGTACCACCTCTCCGGAGAAACTTACCAACGGCATTGAAACTTGAATCAATTTTGCCTTGGTATGTGGAGCTCGCTGTTGAAAACACTGCTTATACATGATTTCGGTGGCACTTCCGCTGTCAACATAAATCCTCCGGACCTTGTGACCTGCTATGATTGCAGACACTATGATTGGTCCATCCTTGACTTCTTCCGGATTGATAGGAGGAAAAGCAATGGGTTGCTGCATCCAAGCAGCCATGTGGTGACTGGATCGCTTGATGCCTTGATTATCTGCTCTTCTGATCATACAAATTGCTGGCTGGTTGTTCGGATTATCTCCCGAATTTCCCGAAGATTTTCCTTCCTTCACTTCTTTCACAAGATGCGACAGCTTTCCAGATCGCACTGTTTTTTCTATTTCTTGTTTCAGGGACCAGCAATCATCTGTGTTGTGACCTCGAGCATGATGGTAATCACAGTATTTCTTGGAATTCTTATCACCCGGGTTTCGGAGTTTTGGTGGAGCAGGGAAGTTTGCCCCTTCCGCACTGAGAATTTCACTGGGAGTTTTAGAAAGATCTGATAAGTTGTAAAACCTTGATCCAGAACTTCTTCCGCGTGGAGGTCTGTCATTCCTGCTGTAAGGGTGCGATCGTCCCCTACTCCCAGATGGAGTTTTATCAAACACCGACCCACCGTTTTTCTTCCAAGAAGACATCTTGTGATCTGACTCCGGAGCTGGGTTACATGCGTTCTTGCCTCGAGCAAAAGCTCTGGCTCGTTCCATGAGTACTTCCATCGTCTTTGGGAGATTTTCGTGTAATTTTTCGACCAACTGATTGTTCCGGAATCCGTGACAGAATCCGGAGATCCTTAGCTGATCGACTACTCCACTGATCTGCATACTCTCCCGGTTAAACCGGTCAATGAAACTATCCAAATATTCTCCGTCCTTTCTCCGAATGTTGTGAACTTCGGTGATTTCTTTGGAGTAGTGCCTTTGCTGACTAAAGTTTTGGAGAAATAATCTTCGGAACTCTTCGAAATCGTTGATCTCACCCTCATTCAGCGCATCAAACCACACTAGAGCAGCTCCGGTTAGTGTTTGCGCGAACATGAAACACCACGCTGGCATCGGCCACTGTTCTACTCGTGCGGCTCCATCGAAATCGAACATATAATCATCTGGATCAGTTGTACCATCATACTTCTTTACTGTAGTTGGCATTTTGAGCTTCGGAGGAAGCTTGGCATGTGTGATGCGAGCGCTAAACTTTGACTTGGCAGTCATGGAAACTGGGTGATACGGTTTGGTGAGTTCCGGATCATTAACTACGTCCATCTGTGCTTCATTTCGCATAGCCATTGCTGGCGATGGTCCAGACGAACCCTGGACGTACCCAGTGTAAACTTCCGAGGTGACAACTGTGGAAAAAGTAGGAGGGGTAAACATTGTAGGACCCATGGTCCTTACCGGAGCTTCTTCTTGAAACAACCTGGTTCGTAAACCGAGGATTCGTTCATCTCTAGCCTGTTGCGCTTTCAATCGTCGTAGAAGACTTGCATTTTTGGAGAAAAACTCCGCATCAAACTCAGATGTTTGCGAAGTTGGGATTAGAACAAAAGGCAAGGTTGTTCCCGGCCCTGAGCTTAAAGCAGCTGAGGTTATGGAAACGGTACTTGCTGGTGCTGTAGTTTGTGTATTAACAGTTGTAGATCCCAGATTCACAGAACCTGAGGCCGCCATTTGTCAGTTCTTTGCTCAAGAAATTCACCAGAGTGAAGGACTAAGAGCTTTGAGATCGGATGGCGCCAATTGAAGAACCAAAGAATCGTATTTAGGCCGGAGCCTGTAAACGAGGGTTTGGATCTTGTGAGAGAACTTGAGGAACAGTCCTGCAAAACAGAAAACCGTTAGGCTCGCCGCAGAGATGGGAGGGCCCCTCTGCGACCACCCTCCGGCGTGAGGATAAGTATTGGTAGAGAGAGAAAGTAAGGACGAAGGTTCAGAAAATCGTACTTGGCTTTGTACTTGATGGGGTATTTATAGTAGTCAACTGAGATGACGTCATCCGTCCAGACGCATTTAAATGGAGGTTCGTCTTCGGAGGTTCTTGATATGGAACGGACATGTTTTGGATGTCCGTCCAAGTGGAGTCTGATTCGTCCCAAGGATCATGTCCGGCCTCGGACATGTATCTTCAGTAATCATATATTAGTTATCGACAACCGATGAATGGATGTAAAACGTAACCGGACTTACCTTTAAACGCCGAATCCCAGTCGGAAGATATCATCACGGAATCTGACTGGAGCTCATCCGGGATCTAATCAGATTCTTCATCATCTTACGTAACTTCACCGGATTTTGGTTGGAGTTCTAGAATAACCCTAAATAACTTCACTCATTAGAATCAAGATCGATTTAAATGATTAAGGGACATGCAATAGAATCGAGGCTTACCAGAATATTGTTAGGAGCCACATCGGAAAATGCCTCGTCGGAATACCAAGCCGTTAAACCGCAGCCGTCGCTCCTCTGTCAAAACCCTAACACTTCCACCGTTGTACATCAATCCAAATCGCTACCACCATTGGAGTCGTCATCTTCAGATCAGTGGTTTCAGATGGTGTTGATAAATCACCTCTTCAACCACCACTACTGTCATCTACCCTCGTCATCTTTGTCATCGGAATATGAAGTCCGGCCGGAGAAGGTGTCCGGTGACGCTTCTCTCTCATCTCTCTTTGAATCTTTTAGAGAGAGGAAGAAGAGAAAATGGTGATAGAACAGATGTTGGTGGTACTGCTTTGGCGGTGGGGTTTTGACAGTGTGAATTACACGTAGCAACAGAACATACGTGGCAAAACCTAAAAACAATTTACAACTCACTAAACGGATGTACTGCAGAGAGTTGCACAAAAAACAAATTATGCATCAAGTACAAACACCCAATGCCAAAACTTGTTGCTAATTAATAATATTAAAATAGTTGGTTTGGGAAATTAAATGACTAGAACTATAAAGCTGGACCGATGCAACTTGACATGGTTTCACCATTGACTCATATGTACTCGTGCCCATGAAACCCAAACCCAAATTCAACAAACCCGAACCCGTCTTATTCTATTCGAGTTAACCCGAACCCAAAGTACTCGTGCCCATGAAACCCAAACCAAAATTCAACAAACCCGAACCCGTCTTATTCGATCTTCTGAGTTGAATCTGTCGGGTAACTGGGTAAGAAGATCCAATCGTGTGCATTCACTAGTCGAAAATGGTTCATTTATGCTTATTTAATCAATCATGTTACTAACATTGTTGTTTAGCATGTGAATATATACTTACGTTGGAATGCATATTGCACATAAGGTGTTCGATGAAATGTTTCTAGTGTAAACTTTTATTGGTGTAGTCTTCCTGATTATTTACTTAATCTAGAACCTATGTTTGATCCATTATTTTGTTTAAAGCCATTTCATTTAAGTACTCTCTACCCGTAAAAATGTGTTTTATCGAATTATCCTACTGCTATGAATCCAACAACATGATTTTGCAGGTCAACTTCATTACTAATCATAGTTGTCGATGGCGCCAAAAGCTATAGCGAATAGCGTAGCGTAGGGGTGTAAACAAGCTGGGCCGAGCCCGAGCTCGACTAGGCTCGAGCTCGGCTCGACATGTTTTTATGAAGCTCAAGCTCGGCTCAGTTCGAGCCTACTTATTGGAGCTCGAGCTCAGCTCGTGAGTAAAACCCAAAGCTCGAGCTCGGCTCGAGCTATTTTGAGAACAACCTCAAACGAGCTAAAAGCTCGGCTCGAGCTCGCTTCAACATCGCTTAAACGAGCCAAAGCTCGGCTCGAGCACGGCTCGCCAATGTTATCATCATCATTATTTTATTATATATAAAAAAACTAAAACTTTGTTTGGGCTCGTTTAGGCTCGCGAGCCTAAACGAGCTTTGTATATCAGGCTCAAGCTCGGGCTCAATAACTAAACGAGCTCTATTTCAGGCTCGAGCTCGTTAAGGCTCGGCTCGTTCGAGCTTTTAACCGAGCCGATCACGAGTAGCTCTCGAGCCTCTGGGCTTGTTTACACCCCTAGCGTAGCGTATAGATGCTATAAATAGTGGATTTTTTTTATTTAGATGACTAATGATGGCATATTTTTAGCACTTTTATACATAATTGGTGTGTTAAATATAGTTTTTATTTTTCTACCTCTTTTATCGCTAAACATAAAATAGCGGGCGCTATTTCGTTGCTATCGCTATGGTCCACTATTTGCTATTGACAACTATGTTACTAATGCTTACTTGGATTATGTTCACTTTAAGTTGTCTAAATAACAAAATTTTTGTTGGGAATTGCAGGATTGATACTTAATCTTCTTGTCCGACCTTCTTTGTGTTTTGCTATGCCAAGAATCACAGTGAAAAAAATCTATGTTCTTGGATCTTATGTGGTTTATCCCTCTGAAAAGTCTGCTCGTCGTCGTTTGAAATCGTTAAATTTCACCAGCAATGCACTTGCCGATCAAGAAAAGTACAGTACTGATTCATCTGAAAACATCAACATTGTCGTTTCAAAGGTTATGGCTGGAGGAAACTATGATGAAGTTTTACACTCTCTCGTGCATGATCAAGCTTGTAACACGATACCCATATCTCATAATCTTGTTTCTCAGTTACTGTATCGATTCAAAGATGATTGGAAGTCTGCATTAGGCGTGTTTAAATGGGCGGAATCACACGAAACATACACACCGTCATCAGACTCGTACGAAACAATGCTGGACATATTAGGAAAAACGAAACAAATGGAAAAGATGATGTCACTACTCGAGCAGATGAATCAACGTCATCTTGTTACAATCGGCAGTATAGCAAAAGTCATGAGAAGACTTTGCGGGGCCGGAAAATGGGAAGATGCGGTAATAATATTCGATGATTTGCATAAATTCGGATTGGAAAAGAACACCGAATCGATGAATCTTTTACTCGACACGCTCTGCAAAGAAAGTAAAGTCGAGCAGGCGCGTAAAATTTTCTTGGAATTAAAATCATGCATCGCGCCTTCCACTTATACGTTTAACATATTTGTACACGGTTGGTGTAAAGTTAATCGGGTCAACGAAGCACATTGGACTATCCAAGAAATGAAAGGATATGGGTATAGCCCGTCGGTTATAACGTATTCCACCATCATCGAATCATATTGTCGCCATTCCAACTTCAACAAAACGTATGAACTTCTCGACGAAATGCAAGCGCAAAACTGTCCTCCTAACGTTGTAACGTTCACCACCTTCATGTGTTATTTGAAGAAAAACGAGGAATATTATGAAGCGTTACAGATACCCGAGAAAATGAAGTTATTTGGATGCAAGCCCGATACACTTTTCTACAACGCGTTGATTCATACATTAGCGAAAGCGGGCCATGTTCAAGAAGCTGTGAATGTATTTGAGGTTGAAATGGCGAGTTCTGGTATTTTTCCGAACACATCTACATTTAATTCAATGATTGCAATGTTTTGTCATCATGGTTTGGATCAAGATGCCATAAATGTTCTAAAAAGGATGGAAAGTTCACAACTTTGTAGACCCGATATCCAGTCGTTTATTCCCTTACTCAAGATGTGTTTTAGAAAGGGAAAAACCGATGTGTTATTGGGTAATCTGTTGGATGAAATGGTCAATAAGCATCATATTAGCTTTGATTTGGATACATACACTCTTTTGATCCACGGGTTATGTCGGGTTAATAAATGCGACTGGGCGTATGGATTTTTTAAGGAGATGATCGATAAAGATATTGCACCGAGATATTATACGTGTGCCTTGCTTGTTGATGAACTTAAGCAGAAGTATAATTATGTTGCTACTGATCATATTGAAGGTTATATGAAGCAGATGAAGTCATCTTGATCATTGAACATTTTATGCATTTCCCTTGACCCTATAATGGTAAGTCTGTAATGGTGTTACTCTAATGTTCTTGTATTTTTGTTATTGTTTTAGGAGTTCAATGTCTGTTTCGACCGGTTTTGGCAAAAATTCTGGGCCGAACCACTAACTACAGTTTTGGGGAACGACAAACCAAACCGGCCAAGTTGGGTGGGTCAGCCAGACCGTCTGATTTTACTAGTTTACTAGTCTGGCGGTTTATTGGTTCGGCTGTGACATTTTGGCAGTTTGAATCAGTTTTCATTTTCCAAAACATTAGTTTGTATTAAAATCATTAAAATGATATAGATGGTTCATATGATTATAAGTGGCGGATCTAGAAGAAAAGTTGAGGGGTAGAGAAGGCTAAAAATATTTTGTTCGGGGGTAGCCGATACATAACAAGAAGAGGAAGAGGAAGAGGAAGAGGAAGAGGAATAGGAAGAGGAAGAGGAAGAGGAAGAGAGAGGAAGAGAGAGGAAGAGGGAGAGGAAGACGAAGAGGACGAGGACGGGGAGGAGGACGGGGAGGAGGAGAGTTGAAAAAAAAGGTTTACCCCTCAACCATAGCTAGATCCGCTATATATTCTAAAAATGAAAAAAAAAAACAATTATGAATAAGACAAGTTAAACGGCCGGTTCGGCTTACATGGCTGGTTCCAAGTTCCAAACCGGACTGCACCGTTAAACCGGCAAACCGAACCGCGAACTGGACTGTTTGGATTTGACGTCAGCCAGCCGACCTGCTTCGGTTTGGAGACCAAGAAAGTTGAGGGGTAGCGCGGGTTACCCCTCAACCATAGCTAGATTCGCTATATATTCTAAAAATGGAAAAAAAACAATTATGAATAAGACAAGTTAAACGGCCGGTTCGGCTTACATGGCTGGTTCCAAGTTCCAAACCTGACTGCACCGTTAAACCGGCAAACCGAACCGCGAACTGGACTGTTTGGATTTGACGTCAGCCAGCCGACCTGCTTCGGTTTGGATGATTCGATTGGTTAATAAGTACAACTAATGCATTTCTGCATAACGAGTCAATTTGGGTTGTCGTTTGTCCTTCGCAGGCCAAGTAGCTTTTTTTTTAATCCAAAAAGGGAAACGGGTCAAATTTTTGCATAGCGGGTCAATTTGGGTTAAACTTTAACCTTTAACGGGTCAAACCACTACCCAAATTCCACCCATTCCCAAATATTGACTCCTTTAACCCACAACAAGGTCAAACCACTACCCAAATTCCACCCATTCCCAAGTTTTTCAAAGCACAAAAACTCCTTTTCAAACCATTACCCAAACATCATTTTCTAAAAAAACCTCGTTTGCAAAAAAATATTAGGTGGTAAAATGGAATCCCAAACACCCCTGCTGCGTGTAAAGGGAAATCAACAGTTGGTAAGGGGTTAGAATCCACATCAGACATATTCGGTTGCTCAAGGGTATATCAAGTTATTCCAGAGGTTCCAATCCTACCATACCAACCCATACCGGCCTTCAGCAACATCCGGTGAACATACCTTGAGACCGAACCCTAGGAACATAGTTACATCCAGAGGGGATTCCTAGGAGAGATTCGATAGAGGTCCAATCAGAAGGGTGGAAAGTCACTTCAAGCCTGCCATAGTTGACAACCCATCAGCAGTTGTAATTCCACAGCAGCAAGGTAGGACATCTGAGGTAAGGTCACAGGTAATCCAAAGTTTACCTAAATATCATGGGTTGACGACTGAGGAACCGGTTCGATGGTTAGGGTCAGGTAAGCTTAGGGGTGTTCACGGTCCGGTTTTGATGATATTTATGTCAAACCATGAGCCAAACCGTTAGTAACGGTTTCTGATTACCATAAACCAAAACCAAACCGTTGAAATTTAAAACCAAACCGAACCATTACTAACGGTTTGGGCTCATTGGGTCCTTAGACAAGTTATCCAAAATAAGACACAAAATTTAATTGTCAACTGTTCTTGAGGATTTCCTCTTCTATCCCATGTAATGGATTTACCAGGTTTTGAATTCATTGTGTGTGATCAACATATTCTTAGAAGGTAACATTTTGTTTTATAACATCTTGCAACAACTGCTGTACAATGTCAACCTTTTTAGTCACGTGAAGAACAATTTAACTGCCATCTTAAACGAGTTCATTAGACATTCATTAAACTTTACTTAATCCATCTCCAAAAAGAGTCCATTTTTTTAGTTTAGAGAAACTATTAAGAAACATTTTTTTAGTTCATGATTATTATTGTTATTGTTATTGTTCAGTGGCGGACCTAGTAATTTTTTTGTGGGGGGTGCGAAAAAATTTTAAAGATTTTAGGCCCCTAGCTATATAAAAAAAATTGGTTCATAGCGTGTTGGATCGGGTCGGGTCATGTAAAACAAGTAAACATAAACAAACGAAGTTTCAGAGCGGATCGAATCAGATTAGTCGGGTTGGGTCAATTTCAATTTTCAAACAATCAAACCCTATTTCCTAACTTCCTATCACATTAAAAGGCAAAGTTTGAAGTAAAACAATACACACATCATAAGTAAGTAAAGTAACAACAAAAAATTATCAAAGTTCAAACAATCCCTACTTCTATATCTCATAATAATTAAATAAAACATCTACAACATATCTTGGTCTTTAATTAGAAGAATCCGACGAAAAAAAGTGGATCAACATTTTTTCTCTCTTGAGAAATCGCGTCATAACTTCCATACTCATGGTTCTTATCACATATAAATCGCTCCATAAGTTTATAAAACAACACTAAACACTTACACAAAATAAACAATTATATTCAACCAATATCACAGGCCATAATTTTTGAACATTTAAGTCCTAGTTTTAAATGTTGATTAGTAATCATTTAAACAAACAAAGATTAAAATAAAACAACAAAATCATTAACTAAAAGTTTAGAACAACTAAAAAAACATCAAAAAAACATAAAAAGATCAAACCCTTATACATTTATTTTTTCTTCTAATCACCGCATAAAACAACAAAAAACAATCAATAAAGAAAGGATACCCGTTCTAAGTTGGAATTCTGGCGTAATAATGTTAAGAACATCCGGAATTTTGAATTTTCCGGCCAAAAAACTCATCCGGTCATGAGTCGATGTAGACTGTAGTCGTTGGGCGTCTTTTTCGGAGCGGGATTTGGAATTCGAATGGGTCATGGGTGGGTTGGTTTGGGTTATTTTATTTAGTTCACACAATCTTTGGGCTTGGGTAGTTGGGTTAATAAAATTAGATTGTAGATTGAGTTAAATAAAGTAAATAAGTGGTTAAAGAATAATTATATAAATTGTGTTATATACTTATATATTCATAATAATCAGTGTTTATTTTTTATTTTTTTTATAAATTCATAATATATTTTTTCTAAGGGGCGGTTGCAAATTTTCAAGGGGTGCGGTTGAGATTTTCGACAGAAATTAAAACAAAAAACCTCTTTTTTATAGGGTGCTATTTTCTACACCTCCCCCCCCCCCCCCCCCTATTTACTTTTTTCACCCCCCTCCTCTCACATACTTACAGGTGGGGCCTGCTTGGGACCGATAGTTTTCCTCTCACAAGGGGGGGTATAATCAGGAAGGGGGGGTGTGTGTATAGAATGAGCCCTTTGTTATTGTTGTTGTATTGATTTATGATGAGTAAATAATCAAAATAGCTTATTATAAAATAAAGAAAATCAAAAGTGAAAAATAGCAACATAACTTTATATCTTGAGTAAACTTCCATTTTGTTCCCTGCAGTTTGGTCACTTTAACGGTTTTGCTCCAAACCTTAAAAAATAGCTTTTTTCCTCCAATAGTTTGCTATGGTTTTCCATTTTGCTCCCCGTCTCTAACTCCATCCAAAATGTATGTTAGAAGAAGGGGTATTTTAGTAATTTTATTGATAAATATTTAATTATTTTATTCCTAAAATATATTTTTCTTTTTTTTATTGATATTAGTAATTTAAAATAAAAATAAAAACTAAAGTTCATAGTCGTCATCATCATCATCTCAACATTCACAGGCTGAAACTCTCTTCAACCTCTGCAAATGACATCATTCAGACACTATCGTTCTCAAATTATCTCAACTCCTCCACAATTCGTGATGGTTCAGAACTTGTGAGGAAGCCCTAATTGCACCATTGTTGCCGCCATTAAGGTTTGTGATTAGGGCTTTCATCAAGGTTTAGGGATTTGCTATGTTGAGGCTTTCATGGTGCGATTAGGCTTCTTTGGGTTCAAATTTCGCCACTTGTGGTGGTTCAAGTATGCTGTCGGAAATGGTGGCCGGAGGTTTAGTGAGTGAGAGAAAGAGGATTGATAGTCCGATGAGTATAGATTAGGGCTTGAAGTTTGTAGTGGTGGCTGGCTGGTGATTGTAGCATGAGGTGGTTGTGGTTTGTGGCTGGTGGTGGTACCTAGGGTTGAGAAAAAGAGACCGGATGAAGATGAATTGATGGAGAGAGAGAGGAGAGTGTGTGTAGAGAAGAATATGATATAACTTATAAATATCTTTAGAAACCGATTAGGGGACACATGTCATTCATTAAAACCATCTATTTTTTAGTTTTTTATGTCTATCCTACTTAATTATAACTAATTAATATTAATTAAAAGATAATTATAAAATTAAATTTAATATAAATTATAAATATCGATTTCAAAGACGGTTAGACTTAATAGGCTTAATAATATATATATATAATTTGACTTATCCACTAATCATCTTTAGTCGCTCAAGTTTTACGTAATAACATGTTTGTTTGTTTTTCATAACATACAACCCTTAGCTAAGTTTTATCACCATTTAGCACAATTTCGATAATAATAAACACAAAGTTCATTCAAACACATGAAAAATATTATTTATGATTAATAGCACGTGGCTTAAATCTATATCTATACTACATAATAAAAGAAATCAGTTAGGGGACAAATATCATTTAGAGTAAACTGCCATTTTGGTCCCTGTGGTTTGGCCAGTTTTGCCACTTTAGTCCAAATCTCAAACTTATTACATCCAAGGCCCTGTGGTTTGCATTTTGTTGTCATTTTGGTTCAAATTTCAAATTTGACCAGATTCTCCTACTTAAACCCTTCTATTTTGTCTTTACTCTCAGGGGCATTTTGGGTATTTTAAAAATTATTATATTTAATTGTATATATTTAATACCTAAAACAATTATATATAATATATATACACTCACACATACTGAAGTCAGAACTCTCTCTCTCTCTCTCTCTCATCTTTCTCACTCTGCTCTCTCTCTCTCTCTCTCTCTCTCTCTGAACTACCACCACCACACCACCACAACCACCACCCCCACCACCGTATCATCACCACCATCATCTCTGCTCTCTCTCTATCTGAACTACCACCACCACACCACCACCACCACCCCCACCACCGTATCGTCACCACCGTACCTACCACCACCACCACCTCCTCCACCGTTCTCAACTACCAGCACCACACCATCACCACCCTCTCTCTTTTTCTCTCTCTCCTCCTGCCGCCACAAACCACCACCACCGTCTCCAGATTCAATCGATTGATTATCATAGGAATCGAACCAGTCATCTGTACCGGAATCACCCACCACCACCGTCTCCAGATTCAATCGATTGATTATCAGAGGTGGTTTCTTTGATACGGCGGCGACGGAAGCGGATGGTTGAGGGTTTCTTTTTGGGGTGGTGAGTTGAGGCAGTAGCTGCCATATGAATTGAAGGGGGGTGGGTTTTTTTTGTTTTCGTTAATTTGGTATCAAAGTTGTACAGATTCGTCAGATGGTGTTGCAGGTTTAGGTGATAGTGGAGGCGGTGGCTTTTGATTTAGGGAAGGGTGGGGATGGTGGTGGTTGAGAGGAATCCAGGGGAGTGGATGTGGTGGTAGTAGGTGGGGGTAGCAGTGGTGCTGATGAAGGAGGTTTTGTTGATGAAAATGGTGCTGATGAACTGCAGATTGAAGATGGTGCTGATGAACTGCAGGTTTTGTTGATGAAAATGGTTTTGTTGATTGCAGGTTTTGTTGATGATTGCAGATTTTGTTGATGAAAATGGTTTTGTTGATTGCAGGTTTTGTTGATGAACTGCAGGTTTTGCTGATGATTGCAGATTGAAGATGGTGCTGATGAACTGTAGATTGAAGATGGTGCTTATTGATTGCAGGTTTTGTTGATGAAAATGGTGCTGATGAACTGCAGATTGAAGATTGAAGATGAAGAATCGATGAAAATGATGATGATTTGACTTTGTATGGTGCTGATGAACTGCAGATTGAAGATGAAGATTGAAGGGGTTGGAGATGAAGAACCGATGATGATGATGATTATTGATATGGCGGTGGTGGCATTCGATCGGAACCGATGAAGATGATGATTATTGATTTTGTGAATGTCTGTATGTATATATATATAATATATAATTAATTTTGTGTTAATTTATTAAAAAAAGTAAAGGAGGGTGGGGTGGGGTGGGTAGTTGGGCATGCAAAATGACCAAAATGCCCCTTTAGAAAAGGACAAAAAACCAGGTTGCAACAGTGAAAAATTAGGGTTTTTGAAATTTGGACCAAAATGGCAACAAAATGCAAACCACAGGGCCCTGGATGTAATAAGTTTGAGATTTGGACTAAAGTGGCAAAACTGGCCAAACCACAGGGACCAAAATGGCAGTTTACTCTATCATTTATTATAGCCATCTATTTTTTAGCTTTTTCTGTCTATCCTACTTAATTATAAATAATTAATATTAATTAAAAGATAATTATAAAATTAAATTGAATATAAATTTAAACAATTTGTATAGAAGATAATATAATATTTCGAAATATTAATATAATGTAAATAATTTATTTATTTTATTAAACTAAAGTAGTTAAGGGTAGAATCTATTTCAAAAATGTTTATAAGAGGTAAACAAAAATATTAATCAATGTTTATTGGTTCTATACTTTTATTACATGGTAAACAAAAACATGAATCATTTACACTATGTTTACGTGACATTTTTAAATTTAAACAATTTGTATAGAAGATAATATAATATTTCGAAATATTAATATAATGTAAATAATTTAATTATTTTATTAAACTAAAGTAGTTAAGGGTAGAATCTATTTCAAAAATGTTTATAAAAGGTAAACAAAAATATTAATCAATGTTTATTGGTTCTATACTTTTATTACATGGTAAACAAAAACATGAATCATTTACACTATGTTTACGTGACATTTTTAAAAATCATCATCGCAATCACCTCATCCATCATATATCGAGTATATCCGTTAATTTTTTTTAAAGATATAATTTTTTACTAGATTCGTTCAACCCCTGTAATAAACGAGGTTTTTAAAGATATAATATTTTTATTATTTACTATACAAAATTACATTTATATAACACGTGTAATACACTGAGTTTCTAAAAATATAACTTTTTTATTATGTGGTATATAAAATTATATTTATTCAATCCGTATAATACACAGTGTATATAAAGATATAACAAGATATAACTTTTTATTGATTGGTATATAAAATTACATGTGCTCAACCCATACAATACACGAGGTTCTTAAAAATGTAACTTTTTCATTATTTAATATATAAAATTAAATTTACTCAACCCAAATAATAAACGGGGTTCTTAAAGATATAACTTTTTATTATTTAATATATAAAATTACATTTATTCAACCCATGTAATAAACAAAATTTTTAAAGATATATTGTTTTATTATTTGGTATGTAAAAATATATTTATTCAACCCGTGTATTACACGGGGTTCTAACCTAGTATGATATAACTTATAAATATCTTTATAACTGAATTACTAAAATGTTCTTACTTTTATTATTAAAATTACCAAAATGCCCTTTTAGTTAACAGACATTATGGATGGAGTTAGAGGCGGGGAGCAAAATGGAAAAACCATAGCAAACTATTGGAGGAAAATGACTATTTTTAAAGGTTTTGGGCAAAACCATTAAAATGACCAAACCACAGGGAGCAAAACGGAAGTTTACTCTTATATCTTTTTAAGCCGCGTGTACTCAAAAATAGGGGTGAGCAAAATTAGGTCCGAGCTGACTAGAACTCGATAACCGAATCGTATAGTACCCGAAACCAACCCTAATATAGTTATTCGTATATTTGTTCGGTTCCTATAATTGTAGTATATCGGGTATCAGGTCGATTCCAGGTCGGGAACTACTAAGAACCGATATAAACCTATTGGACCGAGAAACAATTGTACAAACTAAACTGGGCCGAAGTCTAGCAGCATAACTTAACCTAATTAGCAATTTATAACAAACGTATATTTGATTTTAATGTATAGTTCGATCAACAAATATGATTCTTCAAAATTTTCATCACTTTTGCAAGTTTTGCTACTTCACTTCACGAGGTACATGCTTTCCCTAATAAATCATTAAACAAAATCAAATTAGTATTATATTCTAAAACAATACAATGATTTATATCGAATACAACAAAGTAATAGCATGTTTTAATTAGAATTTTATTCGATTTGTTTCATACATAATCAGGTCTTAGATAGCCCATGGCATTATAGCCTAGTGACATCTTGGGGGTGAGATAAGGCTTTAGGACTATTAGGTCATGGGTTCGATTCTCACAAAGGGGGGGTTTTCCCAGATTTATTGGGTTTCCTCCTGAATTGGTGTATAGGCATTATAGCCTAGTGGAGATGGATATGATCGGGTGGCTCTGTTGGTGGCACGATGATACTCCAGTGGTCCGTCAGTGATCCTAATTTGCCGTTCAAAAAAAAAGATAGAGAATAACCAATGTATTAAATTTGGTCAACTTTTAGTGGGTCACAAAAACTCATGAACAACTATAACATTACCAGTAGTTCGATTAGTTTTAAGAAACAAATTTACAAAAATAGGGCTAATGATCGTTCAAGAACTTCATGTTGAGGCTGTGATTTACGTGTGTTCAGGAACTTCATGTTGTGGTTGTGATTTTGCATGTGTACAACAGCTTCAAAAAGGGGGGAAATGCTTAATATGTCGGGTCGGGTAATATATAGTTGGACCGAGAAACCCGATAGCAATATAACCGGAACTGATCCATGTCTATAGGGCATTAAATCGAGTATTGTATTTCAGTTGGTTCGGTTCTCAGGTCAGGTCGGGTAACAATCGGGTCGGGTCAGTTAGCTCAAAATGCTCACCCCTACTAAAAAAACCGCCCCAGGTATAAACCCTAATAATCGACCTCTAGATGTCTCCTATTCTGCATGTGTTTCTTTCATAACGGTTGTATTGTGCTCCTCCGGTGAATATAGTCCAACTGATAGCTACAGCTAGGTGCCATGTCTTTTTACGGTATTATACACAGAGCATCAAGGCTTTTCATAATTGTAAATGGAGATCGCGTTGATGTATTAATCGACATCTCTACCAATACTGATATGGTAGAAGAATCAACAGCTCGTGATTACAATGAAGATGATATTCATGATGATGGAGAAGCGTAGTCGGCGCCTGTTTCTTGTATTATGAAAGTGAAAGTGGAGAAGCGTTGGACTATTTTGAGGATCAACGTAATCATGATTCATCTATGAGGTTAGCAAGACTTGTATTATCGTGGGAACATATTCGTAACGACTTACCAAAGGCTATACAAAATGCAGTGAAGACGGGGAAAGAGAAAAAGACGATGATGAGGTTTGTGTAATTTGTCTGGAAGAATATCAAGAGGAAGATATGATTGGAACAATGGTAGCATGCAAACACAACTACCATGAAGATTGCATCAAAAAATTGTTGATAAGAAACACAAAGTGTGCCATTTGCAGGCTTACTGCTTTTGGCAACTATTCATCTTGACATTGGGGTTTAAATTAAGTAGTAATAGTAGTAGTAATGCAGTTTGATGAAAATGCTTAAAAACGGGTGGTTTTTAGCTCTTCTAGTTTGAATAAAGTCATAAGACTACTATTGTTATTTCCTTATTTTATGTTGTTTCTGTTGCATCTAGTTTGCTATTTAAAGTCTGTCTCCTTGACATGAAATAAGAAAAAACCCTTCTAGTTTGCTTCACGTCCAGGTGCATGACATCATTTTGGTGACATACCTAATCAATCAATTAAAAACAAGTCTTCCATTGATTGCCAAAACTATTTTATGCTTAACTCTCACAGAACAGAACTTCATCTCGGTGATATATCTTTGGTAATTCACCATTTCTGCTTAAACATGTCACTACTTGTTCAAACTAGAGTTAGAAAAAGGCAATTGCATTAACTAAATAAGTGTACCTACCTTGATAGCTTCAATTATATCTCTCATCATAGTTGCCGCCTCTCGTTCCATGAACGGAACCTTCTTTCTTACCTCACAAAACTCGGGGGCATAAAATTCTTCGGTGCACGAAACCTTGTTTTTCATGTGATCCAATAACGTGCCACCCTGACATAACTCCATGACTATCACAATGGCATGTGCGTCACTAATTCCATCCTTCCAAGCCACAAGGTTGGGATGCGCCGGCAACCCCTTCATAATATCCATCTCCCTGATCGCCATCTTGATATCATTCTTTCGCGTTAGCGTTATCTTACTAATAAATGCTTGCCCTGTCGCATCTTCTATACACTTATACACCTTACCAAAAGACCCCTTGCCTAATGCACCACCAAGAGTGTAGCCTTTTTCTTTTAAACTATTAGTTACAGTTCTAGGACGTGTCTCGTCGAGAGAGAGTTGACCGATAGTAGGAATAGGAAAAGTGTCTCTAAATGTTATTGGCTTGATAGTTATCTTCTTCTTTCCCTTGTCTGCCATAATTTTCACACAAAAAGGTACATAAACAAGCAATAAAGAATAAACAGGATTTACAGATTTATATATCCTCAGAAACAAACTCATGACAGTGACAACAAACCAAATCCAACATTATTACTTCGGTTTGTTTCATGAACACAAACCAATTACTTACTATCCTAACTCTGTTTTGTATGCAAAAGTTGGTCAGATTGAGATTCAAGTAAAAACAAGCAAAGTGTTATGAATTATGTTAACAAGTATATACATTATCTATACTAGGGACACACTATCATACTAATGCATCTACATCTATAGTACCACATATATCTATACTTACAAAACTCATGAAAACTAACGCATCTGAAATGAAAACTAACACATCTGCATACAACAAATCTCAAAATAGAATTACACAAATCAATCTCAAACGAAATTGCACATAATCTCAAAACAGAAAGTAACGCATCTGTCAAAAATTACAGAACATACGCCTAATCTCAAAACAGAAAGTAACGCGTCTATTAATCTCAAAGCAACTCATGAAAACTAACGCACAGAGTTACACAAATCAATCTCAAAACAAACAGAAAGTGAACAACATAAATTTGAATTTTACAGAAACACGCCTAATCTCAAAACAGAAATCTATCAATCTCAAAGCAACTCATGAAAACTGACGCATCTATCAGTTTTGAAAAACGAATTACAGACTAATCTCAAAACAGAAAGTAACGCATCTATCAATCGAACTACAAAACTCATGAAAACTAACGCATATATCAATTTACATCGAATTACACAGAAAACTAGTGCATCCATCAATCTCAAAAGAATTACACAACTAGCGTAACTCATATTAAGCGTAATTGAGCAATTACAACATCTATCAATAAATTTACTCGCATATTACACAAATTGAAAGAATCAGACCTGAGCGATTGATTGCGAAGATGAAGATCAGCTGATATGGAGATGGAATGAGAAATGTGAAATTTGGAGGGAAATTCTGTTGGGTTTCATTTGAAACTTATAGGTTAAAATTGAAGATCAGCTAACCAACAATTTTGTAAGTTTATAGGTTAAAACTGAAACTTATTGTGAGGAGTGATGGGTTTCATGTGCTTCATTTGCCTCTCAGGCTAAATGACAAAAAAGTCAGAAATGTGAGTTCTCCTTTTTTTTTCTTTTTCTGCAGGTTGAATTGTCATGATAAAAAATTATATACGACAATAGTTTATAGAAAGGGAATTTGAGATGTAAATCAACATCCTTAGATTTTGTCACTGACGCCTGATTTGACATTAAAAAACTCTCAATAATGAGTGGTGGAGCACAAATATTTTGGATCTAAAAATAATTGCATATCCCTTGATAAATCACAGGAAGCTTTAGTGGGAGAGAAAATGTATTAAAAATCACCCACAGGGCATCGATAGCACAGATGTGATGGTGTGGATAAGGAAAAAACCACATAGTCCTTAAAAGAAAACCCAGATCGGAGTCTTATTAAAAATCGTAGGTGTTTCAGATTGAAACAAATCTCATGTGTGGATTCCTCAAGAACACAGATCTTAGATTTCTAGGAGTGAAACGAGAGATGTGATTGTTGTGAGTTTAGATTGGTGGGCGCCAATGAAGAAACACGAGTTCACCTGACGAGGGATTCGAACCGCTTTCTCTGAGATGATGGAGAATCACATCTTATTCTTCCTCTTGATCCTAGATCTGCAATGGAGAAGAGAGAAAAAAAATGGGGGTGCAGAGATGGCCGGTAGGGGAAGAATATCCTTTCTCTAACTACAAAAAGTGTGTTTGTCCCATATCTTTTACCCTAATAATGAGGTGAAGACCTCCTTATATAGGAGATATGGGCAACCATAACCTCAATGGGCCAAGCCCAGCTAGGTGTCACGGAGTTATTCTTGAACTCTCGTGCGGCACTTAGAATACTTCTAAGTTCAGCCTTTTGGATGGGTTTGGTTATGTATAGCAGCGGAAGTCTTTGTTTGTGAGGATCACAAGTAGGATTTTGTAGTGCAATACTACAACAAAGATGGTTATGTATTACTTGAACAAAGTTACAAGTACAAAGTGTTTACAAGAAGTTAGGTTATGAATGAGTTATGAGGGGTTATGTGGGGTGATCTCAAATGATGCCTAACACTCCTATTTATACTACTTGGACATGATCTAGATAGTTCCAAATCTAGATCATTCCTTTACAAAGATCTAGCCTTAATACCTAGATATTTCCTACATAAATATCATGATATTTGTTGGGATTCTAGAATGTTCCTTGGCTGATTTTTATGGCAGTATTATGTAGCCCATTCTAGACTGTTCCGAGCACTTTGAAGGCTGATCTAGGACCTTCTAAGGGTGCCAAAACGTTCCAGTATTGTCTAGGCTGTTCCGGAGTCATCCGGGTGGCCCTAGACGTTTCCTTAGTGTTCCAGAAACTTCCGGAATGTTGAAATTTTGAGCTGAAATTTTGTGGGGCGTGACATCCTCCCCCACCTAAATTCGCAACGTCCTCGTTGCGATTTCGGGTTACGCCTCGATGTGATGAATGCGTGGTTGACCTTGTTTTTGAACCAACCTCCATTTGTATTGATGTTATTGACATACCTTGACGGCCAGTGTCCGCCTCTGTCTTCATTGTGTGAACTTGGTTTCCGTCTTTCCATTTGCCGATTGTGATTTTGACGCCGTATGCCATCCCAAGTATTGGCTGGACGTTATTTGTGGTCTTTATCATTGCGTCTTTTTTTGTGACTCGAACACCGAGTCTTATTGCTTCATCTATTGTGACGAAGTTATGGCTTGCTCCTGTGTCAACTAGGGCCTTAAAGGGTCTCCCGTTTACCACCATGTTGACGAGTTGAAGTCCTTCTTCTGACTTCTTTTTTGGTTTTGTGGTTGTGGATCTTTTCTTTCCCTTGTTCGGGAGCTTTTTAATGTTATGTTTTTCCCGTGTTTTGGGAGTTTCTTGTGTGTTTAAAGTATTAAGATGACTTACTTGCATGGACCCCAGACATGCTTCTAGTTGTGCCTTGTTGGTGTTGATCAATTTTGCCTCTAACTCCGCAAAGTTTTTGTGAAAGTTTTGAATCTTGGCGTCTACCTCACTCCGCAGCCTTGCGATTTCCTCCTGAATCATGGCTTGCATCTCAAGGCGTATGACGTCGATAGCGATTTTGAAGTCTTCTTTGAGTCCTTTTAACTCATCCCGCAATGTTCCCAAAGTGTCTAGCTTTTCCAAGGAACGATTGACAAGAGTTCCAAGTTGTGTGACCGATGCTTCGACATTAGTCTTCATTTTGTCTAAGAAGAGCATCAAAAACCATACGGGGAGTTGCAACCTTTAGAGATCCCGGTATGGAAATGGGAGGAACTAACGATGGATTTGGTAACCAAACTTCCTAGAACGAAAACGGGGCATGATACAATATGGGTAATCGTAGATTGACTTACGAAAAGCGCTCATTTTCTACCTATCAAAGAGGCTTACTCTTCCGAGAAAATGGCAGAAATATATATGAATGAGATCGTATCTTGACACGGAGTGCCCGTGTCAATCGTTTCGGATCGGGATACTAGATTCACCTCTCGTTATTGGCAAAAGTTTCACGAGAGTGTGGGCACGAAACTTCACATAAGCACCGCCTACCACCCTCAGACTGACGGTCAGTCAGAAAGAACCATTCAAACGCTTGTCGATATGTTAAGAGCGTGTGCCTTAGATTTTGGGGGAAACTGGGATGACCATCTACCCCTAGTGGAATTCTCTTATAATAATAGTTACCATAGTGGCATTAAAATGGCTCCTTATGAACTACTGTACGGGAGAAAATGTAGAACTCCCGTATGTTGGGGTGAAGTGGGGTAAAGAGAGCTTGCGCCAAGTGATCTAATAGCAGTAACAAATGAAAAGATAAAATTGGTAAGAGCTCGACTGAAAGCAGGCCAGGATCGGCAAAAAGCTTATGCAAACAAGAAAAGGCGACCTATTGAATTTCAAGCCGGAGATTTCGTTCTGCTGAAAGTGTCCCCATGGAAGGGTATAATCCGTTTTCGCAAACGGGGCAAATTAGGTCCTCGATATATTGGACCGTTCAAAATTTTGGCTCGAGTTGGAAGGGTTGCATATCGATTAGAATTACCGCCTACTCTAGACGGGATTCATAATACCTTCCACGTGTCACAGTTGAGAAAGTGTCTTGCGGACGAAACAGCATTAGTACCTCTTGATGACATCGAGTTGAAAGAGGGGTTAAATTATGTCGAAAGACCAATAGCCATTAAAGACGTCAAGGTGAAGAATCTCCGCAACAAAGCTGTTAGACAAGTGTTGGTTCAATGGCAACACCGAAAGGGGTCGGAACTCACATGGGAAGCGGAAGATGAAATGAGGAAGCACTATCCTTTTCTGTTTGGTATGTGCACTTTAAATTTGTTATGTACCCAGGTTTCGGGGACGAAACCTCTTTTAAGGGGGGTAGACTTGTAACGCCCCATAAATCAGTTAATATTAAAATAAATGAAAGTGAACAAATAAACTAACTTAGTTGACGGGTTATGATAAGATATAAGTTAATGTTGGAAAAATGCTTGAATTAGATAGTTATTAAACTTGGAGGGGTGTAATGTGAAAAGTTTTAGTAATTGGGGAATTAAAAGGTAGAAACACAAAAACACATCCTGGGTGCGTACCTGGGATCGATCGAACAGAAGAAGCAGGGTGAAAACCCTTGCCCTTGCTAATCCACTTAATTGATCAAGAAATTCAAGTTTAATCAGTTGCATGTCTCAAGTTTATCGATTATCTATGCATACATAGTGAAGTGGTAAGTTAAATTTTCTGAAAAGATGAATTTTAGAGTAAGGGGTTAAACCCAAATGCGATTTCTTGTATCTATTGTGAGAAATCTGAGTTAGAATTGCTTCCTAGGACAAGAATCATGTGTGATTTTAGGTTGCATGAAAGATTGTAGTGAAAACCCACTTTGTGAAATTGTGTTATGATTAAGAAGATCATAATGATTGTGATAGTATGTTATCTTGATATATGATCTAGTTTGTAATGCTTGAATGTTAGATAAATTGATGTAGGAGGAATTAATTATGCAAAAATTAGAATAAATATGAATGTTGGGTGATGATGAACTAGTAAAGATGTGCATTAGAGACTTGTACCTCATACCTTAATTATGATGCCTACCAAGTGTTTGATGAAATGCTTAAGAGATGAATTTATGAGTAACTTGGAAAAATGGTAGAATGAAGTAGATGAACTAAAGGAATGAATGTTGTAATGTAGGCGTGAAGGAAGAAGGTACAAGCACTAGGAAAACGGAAGGCACGCAAGACCGAGGTATGTTCCGTTGCATACAACACCTTACTTAAATTTCGCTAACAATTATGATGAATAACCCTAGTTATAATGAATATGGTGATTAGTATATAAATAACAAACTCCTTGTGGGTTTGATTATGCTATCGAAGATTATGATAAGCTATGCAAATCAATCGATTCAAATTGAATAAGTCGAGTAAGAATAAAGTACCATTCGTTTTGAACGGGTGGTCATTAATGCAATTAAGTAATAAACAAAGTTCAATCCGTTTAACGGATAGAACGAAGGAATTATGTTGAAAGCAATTAATCCGATGTATTCGGGTTGTAAGTGATATGCGTGAATCTCATTATGAGAATGTATGCCAACCCACGTAGTTGGGTAATCGAATGCATAAGCAGAATGAAAGAACATAAACGAAAGGAATTAATTGTTGTTATTGTAAGCGAAACAAGCACTATGATTAACTTTTTAAAGTTTGTTGTGAATGTAGGTAAATCCTCATCTTAGGCGACTTGGAGAATTGGAGCGAGCACGTGTTCTTGATATGTCATGCCAATCGCTTCCGCTAGTTGCTTTAATGTTTTGTGTCAAATACTTGTCTATTTTGCATAACCTTGTTAGTCGTCATACTTTTCAAAACTTGTTGTTTTGGTTTTAGTAGTATGTTGTCAAACAAACCGTAGTGTTGTATTTAGTATGATTTTAATTCTAACAGGGGTATGCTCGTCTTACAAACGGGTCATGCCCAAATTTTGTTAAAAGCTTTTATGAACATTGTAAAATGCAAAGTCTTTAAATCATTAAAGTTGTTATTTTATTAATACGAATAAACGGTTCTTACAGGTTATGTGGGGTGATCTCAAATGATGCCTAACACTCCTATTTATACTACTTGGACATGATCTAGATAGTTCCAAATCTAGATCATTCCTTTACAAAGATCTAGCCTTAATACCTAGATATTTCCTACATAAATATCATGATATTTGTTGGGATTCTAGAATGTTCCTTGGCTGATTTTTATGGCAGTATTATGTAGCCCATTCTAGACTGTTCCGAGCACTTTGAAGGCTGATCTAGGACCTTCTAAGGGTGCCAAAACGTTCCAGTATTGTCTAGGCTGTTCCGGAGTCATCCGGGTGGCCCTAGACGTTTCCTTAGTGTTCTAGAAACTTCCGGAATGTTGAAATTTTGAGCTGAAATTTTGCGGGGCGTGACATAGGGTTGTCTTTACAAGCCCACAACCCAGTGTAGTGTAAACTACAACGCGCTAGGCTTCGCGGGTTAGTACGCAATAATAATAAATATTGTAATAAAAGGCGATAAGTAACATAGATGTCTAATCGTTCGGGTCAGGTCCAATAGCCCGAATATCTCTTGAACCTACTGTTGGAAATTTTAGTGAACATGAGTTTTTCACTAAATATTTTGGACATCAATAATAATATTTATATATGTGTTGTATAAATTATTATTTATAGGTTTGCGTTCTACGTTGTAAAAGCTTCATAACAAACCAAACTATGTACAAAATGGAGCTAAGATGAATGAGATATCGAAACTTGAAGTTGTAGGACGAGCACTCCGTGTATATTGTTACCTTATAGGCAAACACTAGTGGGGACCCTAAAGGGTGCAGAGCACCCTAACTCGTACACACCTTTGTGTTTTTTTCTGTCACACCCCAACCGATGGCGGAATCATCGGGGCGCGGCACTAGGCGAATCAGATTGCTCAAGAGAATCCATAACAACTATATTGCGATAATATTTAATACATTCGTTATCCCATACTAACAAATAATACAATCACATAAGTTATCACAGATTTCTTGTCCTCTCGAACAATACAAATCCGACAACCTAGATTTTAGTTGAGTTTCTAGACTCCCTAGCTTGATTTGATATAGTCTGCGATCTAACCTGCAACATACGTTAAAAGATTTGTCAATACAAAAGTATTGGCGAGTATACAGGTTTGATAAGTATAGCATAGTAGATAAAAAGTGTAGCGAATTTCCATATGCATAAACGTAATACACGACATATATACTCACAAAACTGATACTACCAACTAAGTCCTCGATGCTCGAATGTACGATGGCATAACTAGACCCCGTCGGGCGCAATAGTACTATACTAGTCTTGGTGGGACGTCGCGAGTATAAGCCCTAGCACATATGCAACTAGCATCACGTATAGCTATGCATAACAGTTATTCGCAAGTGATAATTCGATTGATTGAATATTTCGCTTGATAAGTTTGATTTGATAGAAACGTATGTTACACCCAAAATTCGATTAAAAAGGGGTCAAGTATACTCACAGTGCGTATTTAGCGAGATTACAACTTGATTGAGTCGGTTACGAGTTGTCTGTAATGATCCTTGAAGAAATAGAGTAAACGAAATACGGTTAAGCAAGATTTACTTGAAAAGTTGCTCGTTTGATTGAACTGGGCCTCATCCGTGCGGATCAGACATGCTACCCATCCGGATGACAACTCATCCGTACGGATGACATGTTATCCGTGCGGATAACATGTGATCCGTGCGGACAATGTGTCATCCGTGCGGACCATGAGTGATACGTGCGGATAGGTGGTGCGTGACATGTCATACGTGCGGATCAGCGTGTCAACCGTGCGGACAGTCATACGTGCGGATCAGCATGTCGTCCGTGCGGGCAGTCATACGTGCGGATCAGCGTGTCAACCGTGCGGACAGTCATACGTGCGGATCAGCATGTCGTCCGTGCGGGCAGTCATACGTGCGGATCAGTGTGTCAACCGTGCGGACGAGTAAGGCGTGCGGGTGACATGTCATCCGTGCGGGTGACATGTCGTCCGTGCGGACTGACATGTCATCCGTGCGGACTTGTGTCATCCGTGCGGGCTGGCCTGTTGTCCGTGCGGCTGTCATGTCTGTTTCGCACTGTTTTCGAGTGTTTAACGGAGAGAAAAACGTTCGTTTTCGCTTAGAGTAGTGTAATTTCGTACTAACACTTGAAGTTCCGTCAATTCCGACTCATTCTAACGGCCGGGAATCACCCCGTTCCATCAGATCTGGCCGTTCATGGTGGTTCTTCATGGTTAACTCGAAATCACACAGATTTAGGTGTGATTTGTCATTAAAACATGTGGAAATCAACTGGATCTGAGTCGTTTATAGTGAAATGAGACCCCAACTGGAAGTTCATAAGAACTCTTGGTGACATCACCTCAAAACGCCTCAAATCCGTAGATTTCACGGTTAGAATTTGAGTTTTGAAAGATAGAATGATGTAGAATCGAGTGTAGATTGCAGAAGTACAAGTTTTAGATTGAAATCTTACCGGAATCGCGAGGAAATCGAGAGAAAAGGGTCTTGGTGCGCGTGTGGCTGAACAGGAGCTGTCACATCACTTGAATAGTGGTGTGACAGGCTATTTATAGGCGAAAGGGGAGAAGAAAGGGATCAGGCCCGGATAACCCATCCGTGCGGATGGCCCATCCGTGCGGATGGCCCATGCGTGCGGATGGCCATCCGTGCGCATGTCCATCCGTCCGGATGGTCCATCCGTCCGGATAGCTATCCTGACGGGCCGGACTTCTTCGTTTTTGATGGATTTGATAGTTTTCGAAGCGCGTTCCTTTCGTAATTAATTTATATTATTATTATACTGTTATTATTATGTTATAATATATATATATCACTAGGGGTCGTATTTACGTATCCATAATCCAAAGTTTCGATAATTAACGATCGGTTTCCGATTCGAGTATGCGATTATTATCGACGTTGCACGGCCATCAATGAGGGTAGTGTAGGTCCTTTCTTGATGTCATCGTGAACGTTATTTCGTGTAGTGCCACAAAGACTGACGGGGTACCGTTTACTCGTATTGTCATCATCGTCACGACGACTGGAGCTACAGCACTCACCCGAGAATCCTTGTTAGCGTTAACTGTTTACATACGACACATCACGGCCACTGAGGAGGGTAGAATAGGTCCTCACTCGGTGCCTCCGTGAGTTTTAGTGTGATAATAGTGTAGTATAACAATACTGTAGCTTGAAAATATGCGATTATCCTTCGAATAGCGATATATACGATATAGTTACATTATGATCCGAATCTCTGGTGCTAGGCGTAACGAGTATTACGAGTAGTAACAACGCGCAAAAGTGCGGGTTGTTACAGTCTCCCCAACTTTAGGAAATTTCGTCCCGAAATTAATCCAGTAGGTAGACTTCTAAGAGTTGATCTTGTATAAGTGGCGATACAGCGAGTGATTTGACCGAGAGTTGACAACAAGAGCGTTTCGAATAAGAGGGATCGATTGCGATAGTGAGGAGGCGACGTAAAGACGAAAGAAATATCCCACGAGTTGGCGTTCCAAAGTACCCTGTTTTGTGTAGAATTCGTTAGTTCGATGCGATTGTAATTTGAAGGGTTTCTCCTGACGTAGAATTAACTGAATCGATCGTTAACCAACGTTACAAGAAGCGTTCGTTTAGGCATTAAAAAGGGATTTAGGGTGAAAATCTTTGAAAATTTTCCTTTTAACGTGCGGCCAACAGTGTCGATGTTAACCGATGTTGCAAGGAAGTTTAAAATATTTTAAGGAACTCGGAGATGAAAACAAGGGTTACGAAAACTCTCCTATGACATGGATCCACGCTGAACTCGATGTCGAACCAATGTCCAAAGAAGGACTTCTATTTTGACGTTGTAAAAGTTTAAGGAAGAACTGGGCTTACGAAGCTTTCCTTGGACATGGAGTTAAACTGATTCGATGTTAGCTCCACGTCGTGAGAAAATTTCACTTGCCCCATGGTTTTAATAAGAGTTTTATAAAAATCAGTTTTAACCTTTTGAAAAGAGTAATTTGGCATCAAGCCCCACTTGGCACCTCCCCACGGAAGTTCGTTAATATGTTTAAAACACTTATATATAGGAATTACCAGCGGCGTATCCACCATGTTTTGCCCATATTACTTCCGTTTCGTGAGGCAGTGTCAGGTGTGCCGATATGACTTGGTTAGAAATGCGTTTACTCGGCCCAATCGATAGAAAGTCGGACCGAGCATAAGATAGAATCGAATAGGTTAATCCAGCGAGTTGACTTGCGAGCGTAGCTATAACGGCGCGCGCGAGTGGCCTTGATGACACAAAACATTTATGTGTCGTGTCTGGGTAAGCGGCGAGTGATAAGTAATAAGCGAATAGTGCCTCTTTGATTAGGTTCCACATCAAACCCACATGGCACGTTTCCACGAGAGTTTGCTAACATGGCGAAACACCATGTTTAACCAGGTTAGTTTTGCCTCGTGAAGCGGTGTCATGTGTATTGATACCACATAGTCTGTAACGAACACCAACGAGCGAATAAGCGGTAGTCTAAACACGATGAGCGATAAGCGATTAGATGATTAAGCGTAGAAAACACAAAACACTAGTAACGATGGCGACGATAAACGAATTACGATAAGCGGCGGTTGTTGCGTGCAAGCGATGAAGGTATACGGTTCGATTTACGCGGTTCGATTTGATTGATTGACACCACGGAGTTTAACTATCATTAGACCCCACATGGCCTTTTTCCACGAAAGGTCGCTGATATGACTAAAACACCCTGCTTCAACCATATGAGCTTCATCTCGTGAAGTGAGGTCATACGTGCTAATATAACACGAATATCACAGATAGCGGTATATCGATAGATTAATACACGGCAAACGATGTAGATTCACATAATAAGCGATTGAGATTGCGAGAGTCACATGATAAGCGATTGTGATTCGTCGAGTATCGTTTCGAATAAGCTTTACGTCACGTTGCGACGCATCACGGTTATCGAGGAGGGTAGAATAGGTCCTCACCTGACAACATTGTGAGCGTTAACGTGCTTGATGAGATCGATTGCTATAGACTTTCGACCCGTCTTGCGTCGATGCAATTGTCCTGCGAGGTAGACTCCCCAGAGTCCATCGATGAGGCGATTGCATTGCGTTTGCAGACTTACGACAAGTCTTGCGATGATACGGTTTGTTACGCCTTACGATTGAGTGTAGTGTGTTGAAAGTAATCACAATAGTATAATAGGTCTAATAACGTTCAACTTCCACGTGGCACTTTCTTCACGGAACTTCGGTAGTATGGTAAGGCATTCCTCGCCCGACCCCTACTACTTTCATCCCGTGTTTTGGTGTCACCTTTTGTCAAACGCTATGGCACTTTTAGAATTCACTACGATCACCGTGCACTGAACCAAATAATCCCGTGATATAGTATATAGTATGTGTGTGAATCTAGTCCAAGTGCGACGATTAAAGAGTGAGAGAGAAAATGGAGACGAGAGTTAACGTTACGCATAGAGACAATATCGAGTAATAGAGTAGGTTCGAAATATAGAGGTTAACGTTGAAAATCGTATCATTACAACTTTATCCTACACTTGCTAGATGTCGGATGCTGAAGACTTTTGTTGGAGCTGTTGTTGTCATACTCAAGTTCACGGTTCGATGCGACAGTTGCGGGTGAAGTGACCGTAACGGTTGCAGTTATTGCAATAGCGACAGTCAGCCCCAACTGGATGATGATAGGTACACGAGTAACACTGAGGATGAGTTCCAGTGTAGGCTCGTTTTGGAAACATCGGAACTGTTCGAAGGTCCGGTTGCAGCAGTTCGGTTGTTGGTGAGTTCGGGCTTGAAGTCTTTCATTTGCGGCTGGGTTTGTCGGTGTCTTGCGAAGAAGTGTCGTCTTTGGAGGATTCGTCTGAAGACTCACTTGCAGAGTCTTTGGCTGATTTGCCGGAAGATCCATCGGCAGATTTGTCAGAAGAATCGGCAGCAGATCCGTCCGAAGAATCGTTAGCGGATCCGTCAGAAGAATCGTTAGCTGATTCATTAGAAGAATCGCCAACAGAGTTGTCAGAAGATTCATCAGTAGAATCATCAGAAGATTCGTCAACATGTTCGCCTGAAGGATTACTGGCGATTGCTTGATGAGCTTGCTTGACAGGGTTCTTTGAGAATAACCCTTCCACGAATCGTTTGTTGTTGATTTCTGCAGCTAAGCGGTAGGTTTCTTCGATGGTAGCAGGCCTTGCAGCTTCGACAAAATCACCCACACACTCAGGCAAGCCACGAATGTACTTCGCAATGGCCTTCCCCGGAGTGTTGACTTGACTTGGGCAGATTATGCTAAGCTGTTTGAACCTTGCGGTGTAGCCAGTATTGTCACCTTCGGTTTGCTTGATTCCCCAAAATTCGTTTTCTAGTTTCTGGATTTCATGAGGAGGACAGTATTCTTTCTTCATGAGTTCCTTCAGCTCATCCCAAGAGAGGGCGTAAGCTTCGGAGATCCCACGTTTGTTACGTTCGGCGGTCCACCAGTCGAGTGCTCGCGATTGAAATACTCCGGTGGCGCAAGTAGTGCGGAGGCTATCGGGACACCCACTTTGACGAAGGGTGACTTCGATAGAATCGAACCACTGGAGTAGTTGAGTCGCACCTCCTTCACCCGTGAATTCCATCGGGTCACAGGCTTTGAAGTGCTTGTAGAGAAAAGTAGATTGCGGCTCTCCTGTCTTAACGTCTTCCGAAGCTCGAGAGTGGCTGCGAGAGTGCACTCGAGCGGCAATTTGAGGACTAAGCTTACTCACTTCCTTGATTATAAGTGAAGCAATCCTCTTCTCGGCGCTTCGTTTGGCTTTCCTCTTAGCTACTCGTCTCGAGGTAGAGTTGTTGGAAGTCATCTAGACAGGAAGAGACTTGGAGTGAGATTCGATCATAATGATTTTTGAGTTTGCGTTGCGATTTGAGCGCGTTCAAACTTGATGCGATAGTATAATAGTAATGCGATTCACATAGGAGCCACATAGGAAACACGAAATTCCTAAGTTCTCACACAATGACTTGTTTGTTTATACGTATATATATATATATATATATTTATATAGATGTAATTTGTAATCATGCACATACAGGTCGATTTAGAATAAACGAGGTCGCGTTGAAGTGAGAAAGCGATAGCGAAGGCGATAGATTATGCATCAGTTTTGTTGCGAACATTCGGATTTCGTTTTAGATTGCGATGGCTTGTGCGAATCGTGCGTCTATAAAGAAGGGAGTGAAAATCGTTACGTCGAGAAATCGATAAAGCGTAAAGTTCAAAACGTAAATAAGTTCCAATCATTGTAAAATTGGCGGGTCGTATAATAGAGTGCCTTGGGTGTTTAGGCGTTGACTACCCAAGGTAACCCAACTATATCTACAAGTTCGGGCGCGCGCGTTGACCTAGAAGACTCCATGCTTCCACTGGGATGCAGCTCATGGCATTCGCCTTCCTAGTCATCGCGTGGCTCGAGTTGTTACAATAGTCGAGTCCTTGGTGAGAGCTTTTGAAAACCATTTTATAGAGAGTGGAACAACTTATTAAGGTACGGGTTTCACCCCTGGCTTAACAGTTTCGTTCCTAATTGTGGTTATGCTCCTCGAATAAATTCGTGAGTTCCACTAGATTTAGAAATGGAGACTTTTGTCGAGATGTGGATGTCACTCCTAACTCGATGAAAGGTTCTCGTGCTAGAAAAATGCGCTGAGTGAGCAATCCTACCGAGAGTTCTTGGTTTTCACACCTGATCTTGACTGGATCGCTCGATTTCGTCATGCGAGTATTTTCGAAAACGTGTGTATTGTGTCGGCCTTAGGAAAGGCTAAGTAGCATTTTAGCCTTAGGAAAGGCTTCTTCGTGTGAAGTTGTAGTATGCGGCGTTCACACAAAGTTGTAGCTTTTAGCAATTTCGATCGAGAGTATCAAGTAAGCCCAATACAAACCCCACTGGGTTCGTACGAGTCGGCCTGTTGGTACTTAGACTATAGACTAGGTCAATTTCTAAGACGTCGACCCGGACTAGGTCGAGTCTGACCTAATTCCCTATAGTTATGGCTCTGATACCAATCTGTCACACCCCAACCGATGGCGGAATCATCGGGGCGCGGCACTAGGCGAATCAGATTGCTCAAGAGAATCCATAACAACTATATTGCGATAATATTTAATACATTCGTTATCCCATACTAACAAATAATACAATCACATAAGTTATCACAGATTTCTTGTCCTCTCGAACAATACAAATCCGACAACCTAGATTTTAGTTGAGTTTCTAGACTCCCTAGCTTGATTTGATATAGTCTGCGATCTAACCTGCAACATACGTTAAAAGATTTGTCAATACAAAAGTATTGGCGAGTATACAGGTTTGATAAGTATAGCATAGTAGATAAAAAGTGTAGCGAATTTCCATATGCATAAACGTAATACACGACATATATACTCACAAAACTGATACTACCAACTAAGTCCTCGATGCTCGAATGTACGATGGCATAACTAGACCCCGTCGGGCGCAATAGTACTATACTAGTCTTGGTGGGACGTCGCGAGTATAAGCCCTAGCACATATGCAACTAGCATCACGTATAGCTATGCATAACAGTTATTCGCAAGTGATAATTCGATTGATTGAATATTTCGCTTGATAAGTTTGATTTGATAGAAACGTATGTTACACCCAAAATTCGATTAAAAAGGGGTCAAGTATACTCACAGTGCGTATTTAGCGAGATTACAACTTGATTGAGTCGGTTACGAGTTGTCTGTAATGATCCTTGAAGAAATAGAGTAAACGAAATACGGTTAAGCAAGATTTACTTGAAAAGTTGCTCGTTTGATTGAACTGGGCCTCATCCGTGCGGATCAGACATGCTACCCATCCGGATGACAACTCATCCGTACGGATGACATGTTATCCGTGCGGATAACATGTGATCCGTGCGGACAATGTGTCATCCGTGCGGACCATGAGTGATACGTGCGGATAGGTGGTGCGTGACATGTCATACGTGCGGATCAGCGTGTCAACCGTGCGGACAGTCATACGTGCGGATCAGCATGTCGTCCGTGCGGGCAGTCATACGTGCGGATCAGCGTGTCAACCGTGCGGACAGTCATACGTGCGGATCAGCATGTCGTCCGTGCGGGCAGTCATACGTGCGGATCAGTGTGTCAACCGTGCGGACGAGTAAGGCGTGCGGGTGACATGTCATCCGTGTGGGTGACATGTCGTCCGTGCGGACTGACATGTCATCCGTGCGGACTTGTGTCATCCGTGCGGGCTGGCCTGTTTTCCGTGCGGCTGTCATGTCTGTTTCGCACTGTTTTCGAGTGTTTAACGGAGAGAAAAACGTTCGTTTTCGCTTAGAGTAGTGTAATTTCGTACTAACACTTGAAGTTCCGCCAATTCCGACTCATTCTAACGGCCGGGAATCACCCCGTTCCATCAGATCTGGCCGTTCATGGTGGTTCTTCATGGTTAACTCGAAATCACACAGATTTAGGTGTGATTTGTCATTAAAACATGTGGAAATCAACTGGATCTGAGTCGTTTATAGTGAAATGAGACCCCAACTGGAAGTTCATAAGAACTCTTGGTGACATCACCTCAAAACGCCTCAAATCCGTAGATTTCACGGTTAGAATTTGAGTTTTGAAAGATAGAATGATGTAGAATCGAGTGTAGATTGCAGAAGTACAAGTTTTAGATTGAAATCTTACCGGAATCGCGAGGAAATCGAGAGAAAAGGGTCTTGGTGCGCGTGTGGCTGAACAGGAGCTGTCACATCACTTGAATAGTGGTGTGACAGGCTATTTATAGGCGAAAGGGGAGAAGAAAGGGATCAGGCCCGGATAACCCATCCGTGCGGATGGCCCATCCGTGCGGATGGCCCATGCGTGCGGATGGCCATCCGTGCGCATGTCCATCCGTCCGGATGGTCCATCCGTCCGGATAGCTATCCTGACGGGCCGGACTTCTTCGTTTTTGATGGATTTGATAGTTTTCGAAGCGCGTTCCTTTCGTAATTAATTTATATTATTATTATACTGTTATTATTATGTTATAATATATATATATCACTAGGGGTCGTATTTACGTATCCATAATCCAAAGTTTCGATAATTAACGATCGGTTTCCGATTCGAGTATGCGATTATTATCGACGTTGCACGGCCATCAATGAGGGTAGTGTAGGTCCTTTCTTGATGTCATCGTGAACGTTATTTCGTGTAGTGCCACAAAGACTGACGGGGTACCGTTTACTCGTATTGTCATCATCGTCACGACGACTGGAGCTACAGCACTCACCCGAGAATCCTTGTTAGCGTTAACTGTTTACATACGACACATCACGGCCACTGAGGAGGGTAGAATATGTCCTCACTCGGTGCCTCCGTGAGTGTTAGTGTGATAATAGTGTAGTATAACAATACTGTAGCTTGAAAATATGCGATTATCCTTCGAATAGCGATATATACGATATAGTTACATTATGATCCGAATCTCTGGTGCTAGGCGTAACGAGTATTACGAGTAGTAACAACGCGCAAAAGTGCGGGTTGTTACATTTTCCGTGAGCGCGTGGTCAGGTACATGGCGGGTGGCAGCTCAGCTTATGGAGCACCTTGGGTGGCGTAGGCGCGTGGCGCAAGTTCGTTATGCATCAGTCATTGGCTACGGCAGAAGCGCAGTATGTGCGCGAGGTCCTTATGTGTGGGTCTGCTTATGGGGCACCCAAGGATGGCGTGAGGTATCCCGTTGATATGCGCGCTCCTTGGGCGGATGTCATTGGTCATGGCGGATGGTACACGAGTGACGCATCCATTGGCATGAACACTAATGGCGCGACAGTACTACTCCACGCGGTGCATGGCGCAACATGTGGTGGGTGTCTCACGCGTGGCGCGAAGACTGCGTAGTACACGGCTTGCTTGCGGGCTGGTCACACTCAGTCATCCTAGTCTCCGTCAGTTACAAGAAAGCTTTGACTACCACTTAAATCCATTAAAAATGATATTAAATCTTGTTTATTATCAATTCATGTCAATAATAATTGGGGTTTAATGGCTTCTTTATGTGTGTGGGTATAAGAAGAGGATTATAGTTCATTCTATATATCATCGAAAAAGATGGAGAAATTCACACACATGAAAGAACTTTTTGTTCCATGGAAATTTAGAGAAGAGTATTCTCTAAATTTTCTTTTTACATAACTCAATATTTTCCTACAAAATGAAGAACACCAAAGTACCCGGTGTAACCTCGAGCACGAGTGTCATCTCCGGTAGTACAACTACTGCTTCGGTTGTTATATCCTGGAAACAGACCGTCTGAGAGGAGACGCGAAATCTGTTTTAAGGGCCCCGTGTCAAACACGATCCTCAACCAAAACCGTCAACGACTTTTCCAAATACGTCGACTTGAATCAAGATTGGTACAATGTATATGTATTTTATTTATTTTTTGTATAGTTTTGTAACCGGATTGTACTATCATATTTCCTACGAATAACGACATTCTCGTTATTATATATTTTGTAATATATTTTAATAAAAAATAACCTAAAGTACTCGTGCCCATGAAACCCAAACCAAAATTCAACAAACCCGAACTTGTCTTATTCGATCTTCTGAGTTGAATCTGTCGGGTAACTGGGTAAGAAGATCCAATCGTGTGCATTCACTACTCGAAAATGGTTAATTTATGCTTATTTAATCAATGATTTTACTAACATTGTTGTTTAGCATGTGAATATATATACTTATGTTGGAATGCATATTGCACATAAGGTGTTCGATGAAATGTTTCTAGTGTAAACTTTTATTGGTGTAGTCTTCCTGATTATTTACTTAATCTAGAACCTATGTTTGATCCATTATTTTGTTTAAAGCCATTTCATTTAAGTAGAACAGTACTCTCTACCCGTAAAAATGTGTTTTTATCGAATTATCCTACTGCTATGAATCTAACAACATGATTTTGCAGGTCAACTTCATTACTAATCATAGTTGTCGATGGCACCAAAAGCTATAGCGAATAGCATAGCGTAGGGGTGTAAACGAGCCGGGCCGAGCCCGAGCCCGAGCTCGACTAGGCTCGAGCTCGGCTCGACATGTTTTTATGAAGCTCAAGCTCGGCTCAGTTCGAGCCTACTTATTGGAGCTCGAGCTCAGCTCGTGAGTAAAACCCAAAGCTCGAGCTCGGCTCGAGCTCGAGCTTGCTTCAACATCGCTTAAACGAGCCAAAGCTCGGCTCAAGCTTGAGCTCGCTTCAACATCGCTTAAACGAGCCAAAGCTCGGCTCGAGCACAGCTCGCCAATGTTATCATCATCATTATTTTATTATATATAAAAAAAACTAAAACTTTGTTTGGGCTCGTTTAGGCTCGCGAGCCTAAACGAGCTTTGTATATCAGGCTCAAGCTCGGGCTCAATAACTAAACGAGCTCTATTTCAGGCTCGAGCTCGTTAAGGCTCGGCTCGTTCGAGCTTTTAACCGAGCCGATCACGAGTAGCTCTCGAGCCTCTGGGCTTGTTTACACCCCTAGCGTAGCGTATAGGTGCTATAAATAGTGGATTTTTTTATTTAGATGGTTAGTGATGGCATATTTTTAGCACTTTCATACATAATTGGTGTGTTAAATATAGTTTTTATTTTTCTACCTCTTTTATCGCTAAACATAAAATAGCGGGCGCTATTTCGTTGCTATCGCTAAGGTCCACTATTTGCTATTGACAACTATGTTACCAATGCTTACTTGGATTATGTTCACTTTAAGTTGTGTAAATAACAAAATTTTTGTTGGGAATTGCAGGATTTATACTTAATCTTCTTGTCCGACCTTCTTTGTGTTTTGCTATGCCGAGAATCACGGTGAAAAAAATCTATGTTCTTGGATCTTATGTGGTTTATCCCTCTGAAAAGTCTGCTCGTCGTCGTTTGAAATCGTTAAATTTCACCAGCAATGCACTTGCCGATCACCAAAAGTACAGTACTGATTCATCTGAAAACATCAACATTGTCGTTTCAAAGGTTAAGGCTGGAGGAAACTATGATGAAGTTTTACACTCTCTCGTGCAAGATCAAGCTTGTAACACGATACCCATATCTCATAATCTTGTTTCTCAGTTACTGTATCGATTCAAAGATGATTGGAAATCTGCATTAGGCGTGTTTAAATGGGCGGAATCACACGAAACATACACACCGTCATCAGACTCGTACGAAACAATGCTCGACATATTAGGAAAAATGAAACAAATGGAAACGATGATGTCATTACTCGAGCAAATGAATCAACATCGTCTCGTTACAATTGGCAGTATAGCGAAAGTCATGAGAAGACTTTGCGGGGCCGGAAAATGGGAAGATGCGGTAATAATATTTGATGAGTTGCGTAAATTCGGATTGGAAAAGAACACCGAATCGATGAATCTTTTACTCGACACGCTCTGCAAAGAAAGTAAAGTCGAGCAGGCGCGTAAAATTTTCTTGGAATTAAAATCATGCATCGCGCCTTCCGCTTATACGTTTAACATATTTGTACACGGTTGGTGTAAAGTTAATCGGGTCAACGAAGCACATTGGACTATCCAAGAAATGAAAGGGTACGGGTATAACCCGTCGGTTATAACGTATTCCACCATCATCGAATCGTATTGTCGCAATTCCAACTTCAACAAAGCATATGAACTGCTCGACGAAATGCAAGCGCAAAACTGTCCTCCTAACGTTGTAACGTTCACCACCATCATGTGTTATTTGAAGAAAAACGAGGAATATTATGAAGCGTTACAGATACCCGAGAAAATGAAGTTATTTGGTTGCAAGCCCGATACGCTTTTCTACAACGCGTTGATTCATACACTAGCAAAAGCGGGCCGTGTTCAAGAAGCTGTGAATGTATTTGAGGTTGAAATGCCGAGTTCCGGTATTTTTCCGGACACATCTACGTTTAATTCGATGATTACAATGTTTTGTCATCATGGTATGGATCAAGAAGCGTTAAATGTTTTAAAAAAGATGGAAAGTTCGCAACTTTGTAGACCCGATATACAGTCGTTTAGTCCCTTACTCAAGATGTGTTTTAGAAAGGGAAAGACCGATGTGTTATTGGGTAATCTGTTGGATGAAATGGTCAATAAGCATCATATTAGCTTTGATTTGGCTACGTACACTCTTTTGATCCACGGGTTATGTCGAGCGAATAAATGCGATTGGGCGTATGGGTTCTTTAAGGAGATGATAGATAAAGATATTGCACCGAGATATTATACGTGTGCTTTGCTTCTCGATGAACTCAAGCAGAAGTATAATTATGTTGCTGCGGATTATGTTGAAGGTTATATGAAGCAGATGAGGTCATCTTGATCATTGAACTTGTTATGCATTTCTAGTGACCCTAAAATGGTAAGTCTGTAATGGTATTACTGTCATATTCTTGTATTTTTGTTATTGTTTTAGACTGTCTGATTTTACCAGTTTGGCGGTTTAATGATTCGGTTGTTATGTTTTGGCAGTTCGAAGCGTTTTTTTTTTTTTTTTTTTTTCCCAAAAACGTTAGTTTGTGTTAAAATTATTCAAAATGATAAAGATGGTTCATGATTGTAATGTTCTAAAAAAGAAAAAAACAACATATAAATAAGACAAGTTAAACGACGGGTTCAGCTTAAATGGCTGGTTCCGAGTTCCAAACCAGACCGAACCGTTAAACTGCCAAACCAAACCGTGAACAAACTGTTTGGATTTAAGGTTGTCCGACTTGCTTCGGTTTGGATGATTCGATTAGTTTCAACGATTTACGAACACTCTACTGATCATGAACAAATGTTGATGTTGCAGGCACCACTACACAGATAAAAGAAGTCACTAGAGTGCATATCTTATCGGTATGATGTTATTATTATTTTTTTATTTATGGATCATTAAAGAGTCACTGGAGACAACTACCATGTGTTTTCTCATATAAACAATAGAATTTATTTCTCTTGATTCAGTGCATCTAAATAGTTACATCTCCCAAGGCTGCATCTATAAATGTTGTTTTGGTTTATAAAAGTTATGGATATTTCTACATCTGGTAACTTTTCAAGACAGTGTGACATGTTTCTTGAATGGTTTTTTAACAAAACTAGTTATAAAACCGTCGCCGCGTTGCGGCGAACTTATTTTGTTATTTAGTATGTGTTTATATGTGTTTAAAATCACTACGAGCGCGTTGCACACCGAATCGCTGACAAGAATAAAAAAAATGTAGAAAAAAACACTAAAAAATAACCGAAAGAAAATCAACTAAAAAGTTGTATGGTAATGATGTTGTTCGGTAGAAGCCCGTAGTCAGAGATGAGCAAATAGTAATGGGTACCGGTACCGAATTTCCTAAACCGAAAGATCCTAAGTACCAGTTCGGTACTGACGTTTGGCGTTCCTAGTACCGGTTCGCTACCGGTTTTTACCTTCATATACCGATACCATAACCGGTATTTTCGGTACCAATACCGATTCGGTATCAGTTGGCACCAAGCTCATCCCTACCCCTGAAACTAAAAAAAAGTTGTACGATACCGTTGGTGTTCGTACGGTACCCGTGATCAGGGATGAGCAAATGGTACTGGGTAGCAGTACCAAATTTCTCGAACTAAAAGATTATCAAACTCAATCCGGTACCGACTTTTGGTGTTTTATGTACCAGGCTGGTGCTGTTTTTTTCCTTCATGTACCGGTAACGAACCGGTATTTTCGATACAAGTACTGGTTAACACCAAGCTTATCAGACTTAAAAAGTAAAGGAGATAACAATTATTATTATAATAGTAAGATAATAAAACTATAAAAAAAAGCTGTATATAATATTTTAATATATAGGAGAATTATTGTTTACTGTTCATTTGCTTCATCTTTTAATATATAGGAGAATGTAAAATATTTTTGGAGTATGTTCTCTAGTGTTAAACGGGTCAGGTTGAACATGACACGTTTAATTCGAGTATTGTCATTTACTTAAAAAACTAACACAAACAAGTTTAATAAGCGGGTTACACAACACGATATATTTAACATGAATATAACCAGATCAGTAACACTAATGATACGACATGACCCGTGTAACCAGGGGCGAAGCTTAATGGGGGGGGGGGGGGGGACGTCCGCCCCCCGGGATTTTTCGCTCAGTAGTGTTATATATGTAGTTTTCGTATAGAAATTTGTGGGTATATAAGTTTTCACCCCCCCCCCCCCCCCCCCCCGGTTCTATAGAAATTTTTGGGTATATATGTTTTCACCCCCCGGCCGAAAAATCCAAGCTTCGCCACTGCGTGTAACATTGTCATTTTCTAAAATTTGTGACTTAATTATTGAAAAGACCAACGCACTAATGGAAAGAAATGACCCTTCAATATAGATCCACACATTTCTACAATGTCATCATTCATATTTACAACATAAAACAAAAGTACTTCTTTGTTCTCATAATTATTTGTTTGGTTATTTTATAAAATGTTTTGAAAACAATTTCAACGTTAACCGGATCCCTAGTTTCATAAATAGTTGGTCAATAGAGGTAGGAGGCAAGCGTCAACGGTTTTTCACTTGTTTGCTTCATATTATCAAAGGTTTTGTTTGGTGTGTTTAAAACTGACTGGTTGAATTGTGTCCGGTCCACTTAGTCATGATTGAATTGGCTGCATCTAGGGTTTTCTGTTAACTATCTAGTCTAGTGGTATCAAGGTGTGTTATAAAGGTATTTAACTCTAATTTTATCAGAGCAACCACAACGCTGGTCAAAGTCCAAAATTCAAACCCGCCACATCATTCCAAACCTACTTTTTCCTTCAACACTAAACCATTTCAAACTTCCACAACACATCCTATTTTACACTAAAAAAATGCATGTGTGTATGTGGTCCCTACTTCAACAAATCGGACTGGTTTGCTAGACCAAAGCGGGCCACCAAAGTCAATGTCCCGCAACGCGGGGTGGTCCGGAATTGGTTGGTTTGTTTTTGGACGAGTATTCCAAACCGTAGCGTTGTGGATGGTCTTATAATAATATTTTATAAAAACCAAAGCACACTTTTTGTTACAAATAGTAGCACTAATTAGCTTTTTTATATTATATCATATATATTATACTAGTATAATTACTTTTAAAATTTAAATATATTTTTTCTGTTATAACTTTTAAGATATAACATTTTATAAAATTCTGAGTATGTCATTACGATATTACGGGTCCGATGTGACGGGAATGGAAATGTTGTGCGAAGAGGGCCACTCGTTAGAGAATATAACTAAGGGGAAAGGGAAGGGAAATGTCGATGCGGAATGAGTTCTGACGTGCAATCTGTGGGGTTGTGGAAACACCATGCCTCACCTGCGTGACTGCTAGGTGAGCGGGTACGAAAAAAATGTATACCCGATGGCCTAACTGTTCACGCGTTTATTGAATCAACTTATGTCTCTAATGAAGTAATGATATAACATTTGTTATTCTACCGAACTCCATGTTCTTTCATAACTGACACGAAATTATATTAAAAGATGCAAATAGCGTACAAACAATTTAATATATTCGTCTGTCCTTTAAAAATATTCGATGAAACATATTATTTCCAAATAAGTACACGGCCCCCTTCCCTTGATTTCAACGTTGCTGTCTTGTTTTATATGTTTGGCCTGTTTCAATTTAACCTATATTTTGGATTAGTTGAATATTCATCCGAGTGATGACTTATGTTACATACTAAATAGTAGAGGGACTGGAATTGTAATAGTTTAATAGCAGAAGGGTGTAACTGTATGTTGTAACAAGTGTTCGTTTAAGTAAAAGGGTAAATTACAAGTTTTGTCCTTTATCTTTAGGGTACTTTACAGGCGGTGTCCTTTTTTTCAAATGTTGACAGGCGGTGTCCTTTATTAGGTATTTTGTTACAAGTTTTGTCCTTTCCACCCAACCTGGTTAAAAAACCCAGTTAATTGTTGACAGGCGGTGTCCTTTACTAGGTATTTTGTTGCAATTTTAGTCCTTTACCTAGGTATTTTGTTGCAAGTTTAGTCCTTTACACCCAACAATTAACTGGGTTTTTTAACCAGGTTGGGTGGAAAGGACAAAACTTGTAACAAAATACCTAATAAAGGACACCGCCTGTCAACATTTGAAAAAAAGGACACCGCCTGTAAAGTACCATAAAGATAAAGGACAAAACTTGTAATTTACCCTAAGTAAAAAGTCATATCCACCCAATATGAGATTTATACATGTGTAACTTTTTTTTGGAATGCTTTTTTTTTTTTTTTGGAATACATGTGTAACTAGGTTATAACCTCGTGTATTACACGGGTTGAGAAAATAAAATATCAAATAGTTAATAACGAAGATTTAACAATTATAAAACGATATTTTAAGACACTTTTCTGATATCCGAACAAAATTTTGTTTTATGTATGATCAAAACTTGTGATGTTTGTCAAGTTTATAAATATAAAAACATTTGAACCATTGATTAGAAGACAAACTGTATCATCGACTTTCTTACGACGTGAACCCAAGGTTTATTTAAATAACAGTGGTCTTAATTTATTAGTTCTAAAAATATTGTTGAAATGTTTAGATTAGGCATATAGCAATTAGCCAATTAGATAAACACTAACCCCATCCATTAAATGTTAGGGGCTAAAAGGGTTAGAAAAAAAACGTTAGGGGCCAAAAAGATTAGAAAAAAAAGACGTTGGGTGCTCAGATGTTAAAAATTCTTTTTGGACTAAAAGAGTAAAAGTGCTATAACCACAGGGGCCAAAATCGTAATTTACTCTATTAGTTAAATAAATAATATTATAAATGAGAAGGAGATTAAACTCAATAATAATTATCCAAAAAAAATTAAACTAAATAATATTTAGTAGGAGAATTATCTATAATTAATTAGAAAAGATTAAATTTAAATAATACTTATCTATAAAATATGGCTTAATATGATGACAAGTGTCTCCAAAATGGTTTCTTTTATTATATAGTATAGATATAGATAGGTTATAACCCCGTGTATTATACGGGGTTGAATAAATATATTTTATATACTAAATAATAAAATAATATATCTTTAAAAACCTCATTTATTGTACGGGTTGAATAAATATAATTTTATATATTAAATAATAAAAAGTTATATCTATAAGAACCATATTGTACGGGTTGAATCAATGTAATTTTATATACAAATAAAAAAATTATATCTTTAAAACCACGTATATTACACGAGTTAAATAAATGTAATATTGTTTACCAAATAATAAAATAATACATCTTTAAAAAACCTCATTTATTACACGGGTTGAATAAATGTAATTTTATATACCAAATAATAAAAAAATACATCTTTAAAAATATGTGCATTACACGGTTTTAATAAATGTAATTTTTTGTACTAAATAATAAAAATATAAATCCTTAAAAAAAACCTCGTGTATTGTACGAATTGAATAAATCTAATTTTATATATCAAATAATAAAAAGTTTTTAAAAAACCTCATGTATTACATGGGTCGAGTAAATGTAATTTTGTATAGTGAAAATAAAAATATTTAATATATTAATACACAGTTTGGTTTTCATGATAAAAATAGATTATTCTGTTGTTGCAAAATTTGTTAACGAAGTCTCAATAAATTTAACCCTTTATTAAAAACTCCGTAAATGTATAAATGATAAATATTATTAGTTAATCTTATTTTAAGTTTCGTAAAATCTATTTGACACCAAACTAAAAAAACGTTCAAATATAATTAATTCAAATAAATAATATTATAAATGAGATGGAGATTAAACTAAATAATAATTATCCATAAGATATTAAACTAATAATATTTAGTAGGAGGGTTATCTATAAAATAAGATATTAAATTAAATAATATTTAGTAGAACGGTTATCTATAGAAGAGATTAAACTAAAATTTAAATAATATTTAGTAGAACGGTTATCTATAGAAGAGATTAAACTAAAATAATAATTATCTACAAGAGATGGCCTAATATGATGACAAGTGTCCCTAAAGTGATTTTTTTATATAGTATAGATATAGATGTGTATGAATTTATTCAAGTAAGAAAATGTTATATCGATTTATAAAAAAATAAAAAGAAAGGTGATCATATGTAGTGATTATTTAATTCAGTGTTCATCATATGTGTATTGGTGATTAAATATGTCTCAGTTTTATTAGGTTGGACGGTATAGAGCGTGCTGAGGTGAAAGATGAGCAGAGAGGAAGATGGTTAAAATCGTGAAGTACTCCCCAATTTGGAGAGGTGCAGGAGCAAAACAAAGGAAAAAATAGAGAGGAGCGGAAAGAATGGCAGCGGGAGTTTTTAACCGACTTAAAATCAATTGGAGGAGCGATAGATCGGGAAAGGTACAAACCTCGTAATGAAAATTTTGATTTGTCTATAAACACTTGATTAAAGCTTTTCTTAATAAGAGGAGAGATTTGTAGCTTTTCAATAAACGACCTCCTGATTAGCGTCTGACAATCTAATTCCGTTTTAAACACCGCCACTCTCATCACACTAAGGGGGTTACCCCTAGAACCACACTCCAGCGTGAGAATACGTATCAGTTCCTAATGAATGAACAATTCAAAGTAAGAAAATTTTCGAGAGAGAGAGAGTGAATGCATTACCTCATGATCAATGTACTTTACAAACGAGAATTAGGATTAATGTCACTAGCCCGAATAAAAGGTTAACCGATTTCATAATGACATCTCGAATTCTATAGGTGGAGATTCACATTCCTTTTGCCATGCTTGTACCACACGTACCCCGTAAGCATAACAGAATTACGCATGGATCGATTTGAGTCGACCAGAGTTTGATGAGAACTTATGAATGTTACGAAATGAATTCGGATCATACCCCTTCAATAACTAATTCATTTTTTTTAAAAGGTATATGATATTTCCCTTAAAAAAATTTCTTTTTACATATATAGGAATATAAATGTCCTATCACAAACAAAGTGTGACGTGTGTGATCACGAGCAGAAAGAATCTCCTTCCAACTATGCAAACAAAAGTCATCCTTCTTCATTCACTAATAATAAAGATTTGCAATTCTCATCTATCAACAAACAACAAGAAAATTATGTGGTTTCACTCGTTTTGTTTCCATTTGTAAAATCACCGTCACCCCATCTCCAACCTCATATGTCTACTTTTGTCCCTTTTCCCTCCATTTATGTGATTCTGATCATACCTTTATCCCCTCCATTTTTGTCTCTTTTTTTCAAGAATATTTCATCAAAATTCTAAATTCTTCAAGTATAAACCTTGATCTCACATAAATCTTTTGTTGGGTTTCTTTGAAATCATCTTTTGGTTTTGGGTTTTTCTTGTTTTGCAATAAAGTTTGCATCTTTGCTCTGATCATCCAAAATAAGTACACAACTCTTGGTTGTTTCTTGAATTGTAAAGTTTCAAAGAAATTTCATAAATTCTCATTTGGGATTCTTCAAAATCAACTTTTGGTTTTGGGTTTTTCTTGTTTTAGCATAAAGTTTGCATCTTTGCTCTGATCATCCAAAAATAAGTACAACTCTTGGTTGCTTCTTGAATTGTAAATTGTCAAAAAAAAAATTCATAAATTCTCATTTGGGATTCTTAAAAATCAACTTTTGGTTTTGGGTTTTTCTTGTTTTAGCATAAAGTTTGCATCTTTGCTCCAATCTTCTAATATTAACTCTTGTGTTCTGTTATTTTTGTGCTTGATCAGTTTTCTTGAAGCCTCATTAGGGTTTGTTGAACATCAATCCTATTGGGTTCTTTTATTTTTTAATGAAATTAGCATATAATCCTTTGGTTCTATAAAATTTTGTTTTTGGTTCTTGAAGTATAAAGACTCAAAATTTCACTTTAATTCTCAACAAAATCCCAAATCCTCATTTGGGTTTCTTGAAAATCAGTTTCTGTTTGTGGGATTTTCTTGAATTGTAATAAAGTTACAATCTTTATCATAATCTTCTTGTTTTAACCAATAAAAATTTAATCTTTTTTTAATCTTTGCAATGCCTCCATCATATTTCCCATTAAGATGGGAAAGTACAGGTGATCAATGGTGGTATGCATCTCCAATTGATCTAGCAGCAGCAAATGGCCACTATGATCTAGTCAGAGAGCTTCTTCATTTTGACACAAATCTTTTAATCAAATTAACCTCCCTTCGCCGCATAAGGCGGTTGGAGACCGTGTGGGACGACGAAGAACAGTTTGTTGATGTGGCGAAAAACCGATCAAAAGTGGCGAAAAAACTGCTTCTCGAAGGCGAACCGAAAAACGGGGATGGTCATAACTCATTGATAAGAGCTGGATATGGTGGCTGGCTTCTTTACACAGCTGCATCAGCTGGTGATTTAGAGTTTGTTAAACAACTGTTGAAGAGGGACCCACTTCTTGTTTTTGGTGAAGGGGAGTATGGTGTTACTGATATATTGTATGCTGCTGCAAGGAGTAAGAACAGTGAGGTTTTTCAGGTGTTGATTGACTTTTCTTTGTGGTCAAAGGTGGAGAATGTTGGGTCAGTTTTTAAATTGGAGATGATGAATAGGGCTGTTCATGCTGCTGCTAGAGGTGGAAGTCTTGAAATCTTGAAGCAGTTTGTTGAAGATTGTGGTGATGTTTTGATGTATAGAGATGTGCAGGGGAATAGTTTGTTGCATTCAGCTTCTGGGAGAGGTCAAACTCAGGTATTGACTATTGACTAATGACTAGTCAATCTCTTTCAATTCATTAATTGTGTTTTTTTATTTATATTTTTGGTGAATTTATGTTCATTAATTGTGTTTTTTTACTTATATTTTTGGTGAATTTATGACACGAAACACACGACATGACATTTGCGGGTTTGGGTTAAGTTTAAAAATGTGACGGTCCAGTTTCGGGTCAAACTCGTAAACAAGTGTAGCTTAAATAAGTTGGGGTTGGGTTTAATCTTGACGGGTTTGGGCTAGTTTGGGGTCGAACTCACGAACAAGTTGAGTTTGGGTTTAGTTTAAACGGGTTCAGGCCAGTTTCAGGCTAAACACACGAACGAGTTTAGCTAAACAGTTTGGGTCGACCCTGTTAACCCGTTCATATACATAATTTTTTATGTTATAGCTTAAAATGACTGTTTTAACCCATTTATTTTTTTTATTATAGTAAGTTATGTTTCAAGTTTTAACCCATGTTTTTGTGTTATAACTCATATATTACATTAAATACAAAAATTAAATGAGAATAGATAGTAACTTATATAATTTGAAGGTAATAATTTTATATACATTTTTATATTTTCTAGTATTAACATGCAAAAAAAAAGAATTCGGATTAAGCGGTTCGTGTCACTGACTCACTGTGTCAATGTCAATCCGCGAATATTCATGTAGTGTTAGACTGTTCGGATTAAGGTGTCTGATACGACTTTCGGGTTCGTGTCGAGTTTGTGTTAACGTGCCTAACAGGATTTTCGGGCTCGACCCGTGTAGGCATGTACACATATGTGAATGTGATTATTGATCCTGACAGTAAGCATAATTTGTGTAGGTTGTGAATTATTTACTTGAATCACATGATATAATCAACTCAACAGACAGTCAAGGCAACACAGCGTTACACGTAGCCGCGTATAACGGTCACTTACCTGTGGTCGAGCTCTTAATCGCATCATCTCCGGCGTTAATCACATCAACAAACAACTACAGCGACACTTTTCTTCACACAGCAGTCGCCGGATTCAAGACACCAGGGTTCCGGCGAGTTGACCAGCAGATAGAACTCATGAAACATCTGGTAAGCGGAAAGATCGTAAACATCGAAGATATTATTAACGTTAAGAACAACGATGGTCGAACGGCTCTTCACATTGCTATAATCGAGAACATCCATTTGGATTTGGTGGAACTCCTTATGACCGTTAGATATATCGACTTGAATATCCGAGACGTTGATCGGATGACCCCACTTGATCTCCTAAAACAACAGCCGATATCAGCCTCTTCGGAGATCCTCATCAAGAGGCTGATATCGGCTGGTGGGATATCGAATTATAACGATTATATGGCGAGGACTGCCCTCGCGTCCCATTTGAGAACACACGGGCTCGGGGGCAGTCCCGGAACTTCATTCAGAGTTCCGGATTCCGAGATCATCTTTTACATATGTGCGGATAACGATAGGGAGTCGTCGATGTATTCGGGTGAACTGAGTCACGTTGGCTCACCCGCCCGGTCAAACTCGGGGTCAAACAACTGGGAACACGGGACTAGTGCCGCTAGACGGTTAAAGCTTCTTTTCAAATGGGCCCAAAGGAAAAAAGACAATGATCAAGATTCCGTAGATTCGTTCCATTTAAAGAAAGGTAATCTCGAAAACAGGCCCGTTTCAATTCGGGAAAGGTACATGAAAAGCTCGTTGTCGAATAGCAAACGGGTGTTTGGGCCTAGCCCGTCAACAAAGAAGAAGTTTTCAGCCGGGCTAAGCCACGGCGTCCTACAAGTCCGCTCCCCCTCGAGCCAGTTTTCAGGGTCATCTTGGTCTTCGGGCTCAGGAGACGACGATGACGAACTTAGGCCCGCAAATGTTCGAACCAAGAACTATAGCTCGGGCCCGTTGGATAACCATGGAAGACCAAAGTCTATGATTAGGCCCACAATGGATGGAACCAAGAACTATATACGGTCTAGCTCGGGCCCATTGGATAGCCTTGGAAAGCCGAAGTTCCATAGACGACAATCTTCGTTGAGCAAGGTTTTGATGAACGAAGTGTTTTGTTTCGGGTCACAGGGTATAGCCGTTGAAGATTCGGTTAAGCGCCCAAACCCATCGAAGTTACGTTAGTTCAACGGTTTGAACTATTTTTATTTATAGACATCGTTGATGATTTGATAACGTATGTTCGGATCGGGCTCGGTGTTTGGGCTTAGGCTCATTTGTGGTCCGGCCCATTGGGCCTAACCCAGCCCACTTCTTTTTTCTGATATAGAAAATCAATGTATCTTATATAAATCCCATTACTATGATATATATCCTGTTTTCTTGATAAATAGCCATTGAACTTGCGAGAAACACCCATTGATGCATTGATGAAATGAGTTTACTGTTTACGTCACGATTTTATAACTTTTTTACAGCAAATTTCTTTTAATCCTTGTCGTCTGTGGACTTGAACCCAACCCCCCCCCCCCCCCCCCCCCTTTCAAACCCAGATGTTTAAAGGTTTCGTTTTTGGCAATGGACCACTACCCCATTGGTTCATGGTTTTTTTAACTAGATGCTTGTTATATGCGAACTGTTTAGTTTAACAAAGTTTACATTATGACTAATAAAACCATTTTATTCGAGATCGGCTCGAAATGAGCCAAGCTTAAACGAGCCCGAGTCTAACAATAAGCTTGTTTAGTAAATGAGCCCGAGCTTCACTTATCAAGCTCGAGCCGGCTTACGAACCTAAACGAGGCTATTAATTATATAGTTTTATTTTATATATATATATATATTAAATATAAGATTAATTTCATATATACCCTAACAAAAACGGAAAATATCATATATGCCCTTACAAAATAGTTAAAATATCCGATATACCCAATTTATTAAAAACAATCTAATAAATAATCATTTTACACTTATTTTTTAACTTCTAAGTTTTCATATATGTTCATCTTTTAACTTCATATTTTTATATAACACATTTTAAGCTTAAATTTATGGGTTGTTTTGGGCTCAAATAATATTTCTAATGGGTTTAACTCGATAATAAAGGAAAACATGGGCGGAGGATAATGGAGGCCAGGGGGTGCTCTGCTCCCAGCTGATTTTTCGAGCGTGGTGTTAATTTTACCGAAATTTTGTTTTTTTAGTGTAAAATATTATATTTTTAAGAGTTTGGTCCCCAGTAATTTGATTTTTAGAGTACGGCCCCCACTGAGTTTCCGTTTAAGCTCCGCCTCTCTGAATGAAAACAAGTGGAGTAACTTGTGGTATTATTAATTAGATCAACTTGTTTTTTTTTTTTTTTTTTTTGAACGGCAAATTTGGATCACTGACGGACCACTGGAGTATCATCGTGCCACCAGCGGACCCACCCGATCATATCCATCTCCACTAGGCAATAATGCCCTACACCAATTCAGGAGGAAACCCAATAAATCTGGGAAAAACCCCCCTTGTGAGAATCGAACTCATGACCTAATGGTCATAAGCCTTATCCCACCACCAAGATACCACTAGGCTATAATGCCATGGGTATTAGATCAACTTGTGAAAAGTACCAAACGTCCAAACCTACTAGTTTGACTTAAAAAGCCACTTGTGATACTTTTTTTTTTTTTGGGTAAAAGACCTAACTACTTATACAAGTCACAAGTGGTTTGGTTGGGAACCATGTCTTTACTTTTTTAAGTTCTATAAATAGTTAGACCAAGTGGTATGGGGCCGGCTTAGGCCCGGCGTGGCCCGGCGCCGGTCCCCCACACCGCCCCCTCTCCCCGTCCCGTGAATACCGGCTCCCACTAGACGATCTCGACTGGCCTTGATATTCAAAAAAATAGCCGTTAAACGGCTATATCATTAAAATAAAAAAAAATTATCCCCTTTTTCTATAAAACCATCTCATTTTATACCATTTTTCACCATTTTCAACCCAAAACACTCTCATTTTTATACCATTCTTTTATAAAAAAAAATATATTTTCATCCACAATGACATCTAATTCTTGTTGGTCCTCGTCTTCTTCGGAGGAAGAGGAAATGTTTTACGCAAACGCTGTGGTAAATGCGGCGCAGATTCTTATGGAGGAGGAAGAAGAAGACGTCTCGTCTGAAAGCGTTATTACCAGACGAATACGGATTAACAGAGACCGCCAAGGTTTATCATTATTAAATTTTATTATCCTTATTATTTATTTCCTCGTGTTTATATATTTTTTACAACAGGAGCGCACGAGAAATTGGTGAACGATTATTTTTCGGATGCACCTCTTTACAATGCCGACATTTTCAGACGAGGGTTCCGAATGAGTCGCCGGTTATTCACACGGATTGCTGATGATTTGGCGGGGCTAGACCCGTTTTTCACGCAATGACCCGATGCTTGGAATTATGAAGGGTTCAGCACGTTACAAAAGTGTATTGCGGCCATTCGCCAACTGGCGTACGGGACAGTGGCCGACGCTTTGGACGAGTACATACAAATGTCGGCAAGAACTACGCGGGAATGTTTGTATCGGTTTTGCCATAATGTGGTGAAACTGTTTAGCAAAAAATATTTGTGGAAACCAAACGCGTATGATGTTCAACAGTTGTACCAAGCTCATGAAGCACGGCACGGGTTTCCGGGAATGCTCGGTAGCATTGATTGTATGCATTGGGCGTGACATAACTGCCCGAATGCATGGCGAGGTCAATACACGCGAGGTGATCACGGCCATCCAACCTTAATACTTGAGGCCGTGGCGTCACAAGATTTGTGGATCTGACATTCTTTCTTTGGTCTCCCTAGTTCACTCAACGACCTCAACGTGCTATACCAATCGGCGATCTTTAGCGATGTCGTTAATAGAACCGGTCCGGACACCCGTTTTATAGTTTCTGGGGTTGAGTATAGACGCGGGTATTATCTTGCTGACGGAATATATCCGTCTTGGTCTACAATTGTCAAGACTATTCCATTTCCCGAGGACGAAAAAAGGAAAAAAATCGCCAAGCGTAAAGAAGCTGCAAGAAAAGACATCAAACGTTGTTTTGGTGTTTTACAAAAAAAATGGGCCATCATTAAACAACCGCCACATGCGTTCACACCGAAGAGGTTGCGCCTTTGTATGTACGCTTGCATTTTGCTCCATAACATGATTATTGAAGACGAAAGTCGGGCGATTTGTGAGTATGATGAGAATGCATCTGACGGGAATACTGTCCCGGTCGATCCGACGCAACATGATTTAAACTCGTTCGCACTAACCTACGACTACACGCATGCAAACCTTCAACAGGATTTGGTAGAACATATATGGAACAACGCAAACATCGGGGACGGTGACGAAGACGAGTAGTGTAATTTTTATAAATTTTTAAATCTAGTCGTTTTTTTATAAATTTTAGGTAGTGTAATTTTTTTTAGGTTATGTAATTTTTATTTATGTTATGTAATGGATTTTATTATCTTCTTTTATGTCTTACTAGGTTAGAACCCCGTGTATTACACGGGTTTAATAAATGTAATTTTATATAGTAGATAAAAAATAATATATTTTTAAAAACCTCTTTTATTACACGTATTGAGTAAATAGAATTTTATATATTAAATAATAAAAAAGTTATATTTTTAAGAATTTCGTGTATCGTGTGGTTTGAATAAGTGTAATTTTATATACCAAATAATAAAAAAATTATATTTTAAAAAAACCCTGTGTATTCACGGGTGAAAGAAATGTAATTTTATATACTAAATAATAAAAAAATTATATTTAAAAAAACTTCGTGTATTGTACGGGTTGAATAAATCTAATTTTATATAGCAAATGATAAAAAAAGGTTATATCTTTAAAAACCCTCGTGTATTACACGGCTTGAATAAAAAAAACTAATGGATAAAAATAATAAAAAAAAATCCATTTTGATTTAGAAAGATTTTTTTAACAATAGATAAACCCGTGTATTACACAGGGTTTTTAAAGATATAACAACTCATGTAATACACGTGGTTTTAAAGATATAACTTTTTTTTTATTATTTGGTATATAAAATTACATTTATTCAACCCATACAATATGGTTTTTATAGATATAACTTTTTATTATTTAATATATAAAATTACATCTATTCAACCCGTGCAATAAAGGATGTTTTTAAAGATATATTGTTTTATTATTTAGTATATAAAATTTATTTATTCAACTCGTATAACACGGGGTTATAACCTAGTTATTATTTATATTAAATATAAATTCGAAAATCTATCTAACATCTAATTTGTTTTTTTCTTTCACATGAATAACCATGAGATGGTGATGTGGCGCCTACATGGCGGCCCATCCTCATGGGGATGAGCCTCCACATACCCACTAGTCTTAATGTAATGATGCTGATCACAAATGTTATATAGTTACATTTAGGGGTGCAAACGAGCCGAGCCGAGCCCGAGCTTGACCAGGCTCGAGCTCGTTTAACATATGAAAGCTCGAGCTCGAACTCGGCTCGATTCGAGCTTTATTTCTGAAGCTCGAGCTCGGCTCCAAGGTAGTTTTTCAAGCTCGAGCTCGGCTCGGGCTCGACTCGTTTAGTATTTTTTAATTAATTTATATTAATTATAATTATTATTATACATATAATTTAGTTATTTTTTATATTTATATAATTGGTAATTATTATTATATAAAAATATGTTTAATATATTAATAAAAATATATAAATAGAAAGCTCGATTAGGCTTGCGAGCCGGCTCGAGCTCGATAAGCGAAGCTCGGGCTCGGGCTCGTTTACTAAACGAGCTTGTTTTTAGGCTTGGGCTCGAGCTCGTTTAAGCTCGGGCTCGAGCTCGTTTAAACTCGGCTCGTTCGAGCTTTTTTTCGAGCCGAGCTTGAGTAGCTCGCGAGTAGCTCGGCTCGTTTGCACCCCTAGTTACATTATAATATAAGGTTAGTTATAAATAACCTATGATGTTCTAACGCATTTGAGCATGCTTTAACAACTTGTAATTCATTAAGTTGTTTTGACTCTATATGTATTAGTCTATTAGAGAAACTGTTGGATCTATTTATTTATGTGTAATTCATATTGTAATATGCTATATTTGTATTATAGCAATCCTCTTGTCTCATTTTTCTTGTCTACGTTACTATTGTAATATGATTTACTAGTTTTTTTTTTTATAAAATTTTGATATTATTCCCTAATCAATGGTGTTTTCATCCGTGTTTTGCAATTCAAACTAGGGTTGTGGCTTGCTGCCCATTTATCTGCCGCCATTATCTAATTTCCTAAGGATTTTATATGTAATATATATTCTAGATAATAAAAATAATTAAATGGAAAAATAAAAATAAGGCATAAAAATAGATATATTCTAGATAATAAAAGTAATTAAATGGAAAAAAAATAAAGCATAAAAATACTAATGTTAGATAATAAAAGTAATTAAATGGAAAAAAATAAAGCATAAAAATACTAATGTTGAAGTAAAATATCTTTTCAGCAAGGATTAATGGTTAACCGTTCAGAGGCAAATGTTTGACAAATTCATATTAGAGGTCTTAACCATTCAGACTATAAATCTTAACCATTCAGAGACAAATGTCTGAACCATTCAGACAGCTGCTCGTAAAACAAACAGTCTGAATCATTAAGTGCTGAACCAGTAAGAGGTCTGAACCATTAAAAGCTTCATTAAAAGGTAAACAAACAACCCCTAAGACTAGTGTTTCAGCACAAAAGGGGGCCATAACGACTCGAAAATATCTACACAGGTAACGCATTAATTGTTAGCCTTGTCATAGTGATAAGGGATATCTTTCTCAATCAGACTTTGGCGTGAGAGTAATTAAAGGCAACTATATATAGGGACAGGGGCGGATTTAGAGGGGTTTACCGGGTTCCTAGGAACCCAGTCGATTTGGAAAAAAAACGTTTTTTTTGTAGTGTAAACCTTGTATGATTTGGAAAAGAACGTTTTTTTGTAGTGTAAACCTTGTATGATTTGGAAAAAGCAACCCAGTGAAAAAACTGGCTGGATCCGCCACTGTATAGGGAATTCTAGCTAGGGTTATATAGAAAGTATTCATACTCGTTTCTGGATGGACTAGTGTACTATGTGGCATGACCTAAGGTCCCTGTGTAGTAGACTGACTATTTGTTGAGAAATGTTATAGGTTAAGAGCCTTAGTCATAGATCATATGAGATAACCACGTTTTGTGGCTTGTCAATTTGTCATGTGTCAATGGTATGGCTCTAGACTGGCATGTTTGTCTAAGCTTATTTAACCTAAAAATGACTTTTTGTGAAAATGACTTATTGACTTGTGACTTTTTAAAAAGTAGTTTTTAAAAAAGTGTTTGGGTTAGCTTATATGGTGGTAAAAGCCAATAAGTCAATAAGTTATTTTTAAAAAGTGTTTGGCTTAGCTTATTGATGTAAAATGACTAAAAGAACTCAAAAAGTTATAAGTTGCTCAAAAAGTCACACCATCTTAACTTCTCAAAAATGACTTTTTCTCCTTTACAAAAAGTTATTTTGAAAAGTCCTTTTATGTTTGCCAAACACAAAATCTCCTTATTAGCTTTTTGAAAAAGCTAATAAGTCAATAAGTTGATTCAAAACGCTTAGCCAAACATGCCCTAAATGTGTCAAAATATGTAGTTTAAGTGGTACCATTCGACTAGCCACCATGGATTCTCAACTAGATGTTACAATATACATATAGGTTGGTTAACGTACAAGAGCCCTTAACGTGTGAAGTTTACGCGAGTAAATTACGCATGTTATAAAACTCAAACACTAATCACGCATGAACAAACATCATATGATTGATTAGGTTTCTTCATGCATGATTTTCTCATGTTTGTTCATGCGTGACATGTGATGTTTTGTTCATGCGTGATTATATGTGTTGTTCATGTGTGATTATGTGATGTTTGTTCATGCGTGATTAGGGTTTGAGTTTTATAACATGCGTAATTTACTTGCTTACGCTTCACACGTTAAGGGCTCTTGTATTTTACACTTTCTATACACACACACACACACACACACACACACACACATATATATATATATAGGGTGAGGTTCTAGAGTGAACACTAGTGTATTTGTGAACTGAGTGAACAAATCCTGACCATTGATTTACATTATCAAACCGAAAAATACACTAGTGTATTTTCATCATCAAATCATGGCCATTGATTTACATTTGTGTATTGATAATCAAGAGCTAGGATTAGTTCACTAGTATTCACAATTAAGTAGGTTATTCACAAATGAACCTAACTCTATATATAAAATCCATCTTAATTATTTGATGTTAAAATATGTAACTTAGATTTATACGACATAATACATGTTTTTCTATTGTATGAGCCCATGTGAACTGGCTAGTATTTTAATATGGCTTTAGAAAAAAAAACATAAACCATAAGAATCAAATACATTACAACAAACAAACAATAGAAATATTCTCTCTAAAAAATAAAAAACATGGCTTCATAAAACAAATACATTACAACAAACAATGGAAATATTTTTCTATATATTAAAAACCCAACGTTTTGAACAGTAGTCAATAGTGAAACAAGCCATGGGTCATCTTCATTGGTTTACAAGGGCGGTGCCTTCACCCCTTCAGTCCATATATAACGCGGTGAGAAAGAGGTGTCGATTGATGATTATGGAGCGGTTAACGGAGGAGCACCGTCGCCCCTTCCGTCCATCTTGTCTGATCGACGCCTATCCCGTCTTCGATCTCCTAAGCGCCTGTTCAGTGAATACCCGTCGTCGCCGGCGGCCATTTGAGTCCGATTCTGGCAGCAACGGCTATCCCGATGGAGGCCTATTGTTGCCGGCGGCCATTCTTGAGTTTTTTACTTTTAGAGCTTTTGGTATAATGCATGACTTCTCTAATTTGTTTTATTTAAAGAACAAAAAAAAACATGACAATAAACAACAAACGAATATTCTTTATTTCTATTTAACAAGTAGCATTCTTTTATTTACATCACCTTCTTAACTATTATGGCTTAACAATGGGTATAAACTATAAAGTCACTTTTTCACTTCTCCCTTAAAAAAAAACTTACTTTTTGTAAATACTCTACATCTATATCATACAAATAAATATCTATATCTATATACACAAAACAATAGAAAGATTTAGAAGAGTTTCTTTTTATCTAAACTATTTCTAACTTAACTTCCTCATCTTGCTTCTTTCTTTAAAAAGATTTAACCAAAGACAAGAGACCCACAATATACTAAGCAAAATAGCACTCACAATCACAACCATCCAAGAAGCCCAAGCCCAAAATGGAACCACACCATCTCCACCACCATTCAAGTAAAACACCACCAATTTATACACAAACAATGGCCCAAACACCCCTCTAACCACCGTATAAACCCCATAAAAATAAGGTGATAACCCGCGATACACCCTCGCCGCAGCCGCCACCTCATCTTTCCGGTACCTAGCAAGACTCCACGCGTTTTGAAGCGGGCTAGTGACCTCGGCCAACATGAGGAGAATGAGGATGGCAAAACCACCATAACCCACCACATACCGACATGTTATGAACACGTAGAGAACCGCAACATGGTGTACGATGAATAAATGATCATGTGGGGTGAAGATTAAGTAATGTGAAGTGTCTACGATGAAGTATGCAATGCTAAAATCGAAAACTAGTGTTTGGAATGGTGTGTTTTGGCTAGCAAAATGGTGTTGTGGTGTTTGTGAGTGTAGGAAGTTTGCATAGGTTGATAGAATAACTACCGGTGTGCCATGAGCTATTGATATTAGACAACTTGATGCATCGGGCTTTTTTTTGGTATCCCAATTCTTGAAAAATATAAAATAGCCCAAAAGATATATAAAAGTGTACATGAGAGTGAAAATTGGTATTGATGAGCCACCAAACCACAGGGAGCAAAACGGAAGTTTACTCTTTTTGTAATAAAAGTTTGTTTTTTTTTATAATGTTGACACAAAAGTTATGTGAATTTATTATTTTGTTGGTTTTGTTTTACGTTTTTTCTTGGTTTTATTTGTTATTTGATTGCTACTTAGCACGGTGGTGGTTACATTTGATCTCTCGTGTTTTTTTACCCTCTTGACTTTCTAATACGTGTCGGTATAAATTCAGGTTCGTCAACGTTTTACGTCACATTAGTCGTTTGGTGTTAGGAATTTGTGTTTTTTTTTTACGTTTTCCCGAATTTTAGTCGTCGTTCGGTTGATACTTAGAGTGGTTTTACGCTCTACCTGCGTTGCAGGTAGCACGGTTTTACACCCCTCACCGCAACACGGGCCTAAGACTAGTTTTTTTTATAAATTCAACCATACAAACTTGGTATAGATTTATTCACATATTACTACAACAAATAGAAATTAAAATTCTTTCAAACAAATTCTTTTAGAAATATAACCTACGACACATTTTATACATCATAAAATTCTAAGAAACTGAAAATTGTTCAAATAATATAGTTTAACTAATCATAGTTTTAAATGGCCTAAAAAACAATATGCAACTTCATAACATCCTAAACGACACCGTCTACAATTTTACAAAAAGAGATGACCTCTAGATACCACCCACAAACATCACAACATATAACTTCTTCTTCCTCATCAAACTTCCTTTTCCTCATACCCAACATGTTTCTTTCTTGACACTTACACGAAACCTCGTTTAGCGAAATCGAATTATTGATCCACATTTCGCGTATAATCGCTTTGATTTTAGCTCTACATTCGCGTAATTTCAAGTAGTTAGATCTTGTCACTTTCATCGAGTTTAGAATATTCAAACCTTGTTGACTCGATTGACCTCCTCGAGAGAGTAAGATCATGCCATACACATACGTCGCCTCCACATGTCCTTTCTCGGTTGCCCGTTTCAAGTACTCGAGTCCTGTTTCTATCCTTGCCAGACTAAAGAACTCTATCTGTAAAATCAAATTTGAATGTAAGATTACATTATATGTTCAAATAACATTCATTTTTATTGGGTAAATGATTTGTGCATAAGCAAAGGGAAACTTATAAGTTATAACTTATAACCATTTTAACTATTTTACCAAGCATCCCTACTTTACCCTTTGTTGCAACAAAAGTTCCCTACAACCACCGAAATCGTTTACTTTTTTAAAACTATATATAGAGAAGTTTAGAGGTGTAAACGAGACAAGCTGCTCGTGAGCTACTCGTTAACGGTTCGTTAAAAGTGTGAATCAAGTTGATCTTAAACAAGCTTGAGTCTAAACTGTAGCTCAGTTAATAAACTAGCGCGAGCTTCATATGTCGATCTTGACTAGGCTTGCGATCCTAAATTAGCCTTTTATTTATACATCTAAAGTAACTTTTATTTAATGTAATAGATATTATTATATGTAAAATTATGATTAAAAAATAATAACGAAATAATACGTACTATGTTATGCATTTATATAAATTTAATATAAGTAATTATATGTGTATACAATATAACAAGTTGAGACGAGTCATGCTCGAGCTTTGGATACAAAGCTCAAGCTCGACTCGGCTGGTTTACAGTTTACATCTCTACAAAATTTAATGGTACAAAATTAAAAATACTTCCATACCATTCCTTGTCTGAACATTGCCTCCGGGTTGCCTTTGTCAATGCATCGATTTAGGAACGAAAGCAATTCGTCACTAGGAGGAAACCAATGAATTACTGGAAATTTATCGATTGAAACATGTTGAAAGATGAACTCGTCTTCTGCCGCACCAAGAAAGTCCCTACAGCTGAAGAATCAACAACGACGTTATAACTTCCCAATCCCAACATTATTTTTTAAGAAAATTAAAACAGAAAACAAAGTTGTTGAACATAAGTTATTGACTCACTATCTAAAACCAATATGAGAACATAAAAGTGTCTAGTACAAGTCCTAACATGTTGAGCCTCAAAGTAAATGTTCTGTCATGTCATGTATCAATTTATGGGCCCATAAGAACACCAAAATAATGAAGGAAAAAGAAGAAAGGAAACTGCATTATTGTCTATTAATTGTCCCACAACAATCAATTAGTTGGATGGATAGCACACCTATACCAAAATAATTATGCACCCAAAGTTTTTAGCTTTTAGAGTTTCCAATCTAAATCTAGCAATCTTATCCTTCTTTATCACTAGTACTCAAAATAACTTTCTTATAAATTATTCTAATAATTATCATGAAACTATACCTAACTATATATATTTCTTAAATATATACCACATCAACTATTTTTATCTTGTCTTGTCATTAGTGGTTGGGATAAGAAAAAAAATATTCAACTCAGGGTGCAACAACAGAAACGCTTCGACTACTTTACCGGCAATAATGTGACCGCTTAGGATCAAGACATGTGGACCCCTATGGCTCTGCCCATGGTTACCATAAGTAGAGTTCAAGATTCTTTCACCCCATTCATAGTAAGACAAATGTCTTTAGAGTTGTTTAAATGTCTAAACATGTATTTGAATGTACAATTGCAAACTACATGTACCAAAAAATCATTCGAATTTGTAATAAATATGAAATCATAAACTACATGATTATGATTGAAGTAATTAATATCCACTATTATATGTATATATGATTTGGGAATAAGCGATTGTATCTCAACTCAGGGGGTGACAGCAGATACGCTTTGACTACTTTACCGGCAATAATGTGACCGATTAGGATAAAGACATGTGGACCCCTATGGTTCTACCCATGATTACCATAACTAGAGTACAATATTCTTTCACCCCATTCGTAGCAAGACAAACGTTTTTAGTTGTTTAAACGTGAAAACATGTATTTGAATGTAAAATTGCAAACTACATGCATTAAAACATAATTCGACATTCGAATATACAATAAATAAGAAATCATAAACTACATGATTATAATTGAAGTTATCAATATCCACTATTATATGAATATTAGATTCGGGGATAAACTATTGTATCTCAGATGGAAACTTGATCATAACTATAAAATTTAGAATTTTTTTTGAAAAGTTGTGTGTTGTGGAAAACAAATGGGACAATAGTATCTTTTTTCTCTCTTAATGTCTAGTGTAAATGTAAATGAACGCATACCGCATGAGTTCTATATAGTTGGCACTAAAAAGTAAAGCCAAATTTCCAGATCCATGCAATAGATTTGGCAACTTCAACTTCACTTGTTTTCCAAACCCGCCTCATAAAACTCATACAATTAACAATTTTCAAGACAAAAGTCTGGTCACATTAGAAATCAGATAAAAATATAAACTAGTTGTGTAACACCTAGACTCATACAATTAACAATTTTCAAGACAAAAGTCCGGTCACATTAGAAATCAGATAAAAATATAAACTAGTTGTGTAACACCTACACAAATCCTACATCAGCCGTGAACACAAAAAGATGTTTATCATAAGAAATATCATACCTCAAATATTATCAACACAATTTTCGAGACTTAAGTCCGATCACATTAAAAATCAAATAAATACATAAACTAGTTACGTAACACCTAGGCAAATCCCACTATCAACCGTGAAAACTAAAGATATTAGATTCATAACAAATATCAGACCTCAAATATTATCAACGCATTTTATGCACAACAGTTGCGCATGCGAAGAAAACTCTTTAGTTAAGCGTTTTATGCGCAACAGTTGTGCATGCGAGGAGAACTCTATAGTTAAACGTTACCGGATCTTCTTGGATTTCTTTATGTTCACTCAAACAAAATAAATTTAACAACTTGGCATTAATACTTCCTTGATCTATACTAATCAACAATAAATTTAACAACTTAACATTAATACTTCCTTGATCTATACTAATCAACAAGTTACATTCATTGCATGTTCATAAACATAAAACCATTAGAACACAAAAAAAAAAAATTAAAAAAAAAACTAAACAAAATAAACATAAATACCTTAATTTAGCATTAAAAAGATCGGTAAACGATCCGGACGCAACACGAGCAAGAACATCAATCAACAAATCACCAGGAAGAGATCCGACAACAGGCCGATACTGCGTACGTCGTCGTTTTGCTGACGTAATCTTTGAACTACAATCCATGCCTCCAATTTAATTCACAAAATCTTCGATCAATTAATTGGAATTTAGAAACTTAATTTAATTTAATTCACAAAAAAAACTGTATTTGGGAATTAAGGATGATCAACCGGAAATTAACGGTTTATAACAGAAATTGAGGGACTGTATAAAAGGTAATTGGAGATTTTGGCGGATTTTTAGGTCTGAATTTATCAATATACCTGATTTGGTATGTGTATAGATATAGAGATATATGTTTGTATGTATATATGGTTGGCAATCTTGAACACGAAACATGTTCCACCGCTTATATTGACCAACAAAACGGTGACGTTTTTCAAAAGTAGCTTTGGTTGGAGGGGTAAAAAAACCGGTTTGGTTTCTAAATCGAATCGGTTTTTTTTTAGAGTTAAATGCCATTTTAGCCATTTTGTCAGTTTAATCCAAAGGTTTCATTTTTAACCTGTGAGTCCAAAAAGGTTTCACAGTTGCCATTTTAGTCCACTGGGTTAATTTCATCCATTTTTTCTAGTTAACGAGAAGGCCAATTCGGTCATTTTATATGGCTGAATTGCCATTTTAGTTAACAGAATTACATACAAAATGACTAAATTGGCCTTCTCGTTAACAGAAAAAATGGATGAAGTTAACCAAGTGGACTAAAATGGCAACTGTGAAACCTTTTTGGACCCATAGGTTAAAAATGAAACCTTTGGACTAAACTGGCAAAATGGCCCAAACCACAGGGACTAAAATGGCATTTAACTCATTTTTTTATCTTGGAGTGGAACCGGTTTGGTTAAAACCGGTACGGGTTATAAACTGGTTTAGTAGGGAAATAGTTCGAACATGTTAAATTGATTGAGGTCGGGTTACAAGCTAGTTTGGGAAAAAATAGTTTCTTTTACTTGTTTTCAAATTGATTCGGGTTTAAAGAACGAGCAGTGTTGCAGAAATTGCACCTAGGCGGTGATTAAACGGTCATCGGAGGTCTGTCGCCTGGATTTTGGCAAATCGTCAAACTAGGCGGCAGTGGTCAAAATAAGGGAAAATCGGTCAAAATCGGACCTAATCGGTCAAAATTGGACCAAATCGATCTAGTGGAATGAGTTCTTACCTCGTTTGGAACCAAAATTGGGGCTACGGCTTCTTTCTTCTGCGCCATACGTCTGATGAGAGGAGAAGAGCGGTCGTGTAATGAAAGAGATGGTGGGTTAGGTTTAATTAAGTTGGGGTATTTTAACATTTAACCCCCTCTATCTTTCACAACTTTACATATGGTTTCCAAACTTGTAAATTTGTATATAAAAAGTAGAGTTAATTGTCCATGTTGTTTGAGTCATTTTGCTAGTTTAGTCCAAAAGTTTCATTTTTCGCATGTGGGTCCAAAAAGGTTTAACCGTTGCCATTTTAGTCTGGCAACGATAAAACATTTTTGGACCCATATGAAAAAAATAAAACCTTTAGAGTAAACTGGCAAAATAGCCCAAACCAGGAACTAAAATGACATTTAACTCTTAAGAATTTACAATGCTAACCAGATGTGAGGTCTGAAATAAACATAACAGTTCAAGAGCACTCAGTGGACTAGTTCTAACAAATATTAAATTGTCGATTTCAATGTGGGGTTTGCTAACACTTTTCAATTTTATTCATCATGACATTGTGACGATAAGAAATAACATCACTCGTATCTTAGTATTTTGTTTACTTCACCTTTTTTATTCGTTTGGATAGACTATAATTTGTAATTAGACCTTGATTTTAGTAAAAATAAATTGTTAGTATCAGTGGTGGATCTTGCTCGTTGAACATGTCAGAGCCGAAAGACACGGGCACTAAAAAAAGTCCGGGCAAGCCCGGGCCAAACATAGTATATATAAAAAAATTCAATCGAAATGCGAAAAATTAACACTACGGCCGAAAAACTTGTCCGGGCCATGGCCCTGCCACAACCCTTCTAAGAACCGCCCCTGGTTAGTATAGTTTCAGAGAAAACTGATAATGATTTAAAGTGTACCATATCAAAAGAAACGTATGTTAAAGGCGCATCTCTACATTTTGTTTTGTTCCTAGTCTTGATTAATATAAGTTACGTTTCACACGGTCTAGTTTCTCTTACTAGTATGAATTGTATACGTCTCTTATAATATTCTCTCTCTAATATTATATAATATGATATATGATTTTGCAAAGTATAAATAATTTAATCTTACTAATATGTAAAAAACACATTAACTATATTTAATATTATATGATATGATTTATGATTTTGCTATTTATAAATAACTATAAGATTAACCCGCGCGCGTCGCTCTGCGACCAACGAAATTGACATGTTGTTGATCAGATTCACATTTACAATGTGTTACAAATGTTTTTGTTGGTTAACTCTGTATTACTATCTTATACAAATAAGTAATTCACCAAATAAGCTCAATACAATTAATAGTATCATAATTACTACGTTACATGACTTGTATCCATATAAATAACCTATCGTATTAAGCTTCCCGCGTTGCTGTAACACCCCGTGTTACGAAAGTCAAAGTCAAAGTCAAGATTGAAGTCAAAGGAAGAAAAGATTACTAATTGCGATATGTCACTCCTAGCTTAATTATTGATTTGACTTCTTTGACTTGTAATCGAATCTTTATTTTAATCGCTTTAGTTGTATTATGTGGAGTATCTGTGAATAATCGAGGTTTAATCGCTTGTTTTATCGTTTTATCGCTTATCGCTTATCGCATCACAATCGCATTCGCAACTCGACTTATGCGTTCTGGATATTGTTTTACGTGTGTGTGTTATTTACGTGTTACTTGTGCAAGTTTAATTATGTTTATATTGTGGTTATTAATCGAAACGCAATCGCAACTCTATCGCAATCAAATCGCATACGCTAAACGCAAGCTATTTATAGTGATTGTATGTTAGATATAGTAAATGTGTAACTAAAGGATAATTTTATCGCATCGCTCACTCGAAACGCATCACAACGCTCAACACGCGAATCGAAAAGACAAAACTCAACATGCCGGACACTCGGATCGAATGGCCATCCGATCGGTGTCCAATCTGACCCTTGTGCACTTTCCTCTTTTGGAAACCCTATAAATACCCTCCTGTCACATCATTTGTGATGTGACAGCTCCTCCACTCGACCAGCTCGCTCAAGGCCTTCTTTCTCTCGATTTCTCGCGATTCTTGTAAGTTTTCAACCTAAATCTTGTACTTCTATGATCTACACGCACTCCTTCATCTTTTTCACCTTTGAATCTTAACTTTTAACCGTGAAATCAGTGGATTTGGGGTGTTCTAGGGTGATGTCATCATGGAGTTCTTATGAACTTCAAAGTTTGGGCTTCATTCCACCAAGAATAACTTAGATCTGAAGGATTTCCACATGATTAAGCAATGTTTTCGCATAGATCTAAACATTTCCATGGTAAAAAAGATTGAAAGATGGTTTTCTAACTTTCTTTGAACTCTTTTACACTCAATGCACTCAAAACCGATAGAATCGGAGCTCATTCTGATCTTCTACCCTTTCTTAGTGATGTATTGGTTCAAGATCTGAATTCTATCCAAGAGACAACTGATTTCGGGTTAAACATGAACAATCGTCTCGAACAGTTGACTGGTCGGACTAGGGTGATTCCTGTCCGATTGGATCACTTGAGTCTTGATGGGGTTTCTGTTGTTTAGCACGTTGTCATATCGTCTCGAGCAAACAATAAAACTTAACAAATTTTCAAGTTAGCAACAGGATCTGGTCGCGGGACGGATTGTCGTCCGATCGGATTGCCATCCGATCGAACCGCAATCCGATTGGATTGCACTTGGATTCACACTTAAACTTTTTACTCAACTTTTCAAGGATCTGAACGTCGAACGGATTGCCGTCCGATCGATCGAACGACCATCCGACCATGTGACATTTGGAACTTCGACACTTAATCATTTTATAATTTTTAAAGATCATCAGTAACTGACGGATTGCCAACCGATCGGATTGCTATCCGATCGATGGACAATCCTGCTGTAAACTTGTTCTCACTAAGTGTCCTGCCAATCGGATCGCTATCCGATCGAACGACCGTTCGATCGATCGACCTGAAGGGTAGAGATATTTCTCTGTTTTCAAAATGCTACAACGAAAACTTCAAAGCCATCATACACAAACATATCCTTACCAAACGAATGTCAATCCAATCGAATGGCCATCCGATTGGATGACCATCCGAACGGATTGACATCCAATCGAATGGTCAACCGATCGGATTGCCATCCGATCGGATTACCATCCGACACTTGGTCACTTTGCACCATTTTACGCACCGTTCTTCGCTTATGCTTATGCTATCGTTAACTGTTCAGGCTAATCTCTCAGCGCTCCCTTCAATCCAAGACAATGTTTACTTGTTAAACGCTATCTGTGAGTATACTCGATCCCTTTTTGCTTTATGCACTTTTGGGTGTTACATATGTTACTTATTCTAAACCACAATCGACACACAACGCAAACACAATTTATACGCTAACCGTTATTCCATGCTACGTGTTATTCGATGAGTGCTTGTATGTTATGTTAACACAGTGATTGTTGCCTGACACCTTAGCAACGATAGTACTATAGTTTGGACTCAGCACATGTCGTGGACAGGGGTTGTTAAGGGCTTTACTTCACGTGTCCCAGTGGGGATATGTGTTGCGCATTCTACAACTCACAGTCACGTCTGTGCATATTTCTCTGTCGATAACCTACTAGCTTTCACTTTGCTACATGTTACATGCTGGTTATGCGTAAACGATTTCGAACTCTATTATACTATTAAACTTGTATGCTCACCTTTACACTATGTGTATTGACTTTATTTTAACGTATGTGACAGGTGTTTGAATGCTTAGGATGTCGTGCTTTATCTGCTTTTGTGGAATCAAGTAGGATGGAGTCTAGAAACGAACAAAGACAATTTATTTAAATCTGAGTTGCCGGAACATGTTTTTGTTTTGAGAATATCTATGTTTGTAATAATTTGATTTCTTGATGGGTTATGGTATGGGACATAATATTAACTATCTGGTAATTTAGTTGTTATGGAATTTCTCTTGACAATATGTTTCGCTCAGTGCTGCACCCCGATGTTTCCGCCATCGGTGGGGTGTGACAGATTGGTATCAGAGCCATAACTATAGAGAATTAGGCAAGACTCGACCTAGTCTGGGTCGATGTCTTAGAAACGACCTAGTCTATAGTCTAAGTACCAACAGACCGACTTGTGCATACCCTGTAGGGGTTTTGTACGAGCTTACTCGCTATTCTCGCTAGCACTCGCCGCACACTACCCTATCACTGCACACTATTTTTCGAAAATGAATAAGTGATTAGGTCGAGATAGGGTTGGCAATAGGTAACCTGTAGGTAACCTGCTAAGGCACGATAACAGAAAAGTACACCATGTGATTTTTTACGTTTTCAAAAATAATCAAAATTTGAAAGTTAGGATCCATTATTTCTCCCTCTAGGTGCATAAAATATATATCTATCTTATAGACATTGGATATAAAGTAGTTAAACAAGTCGTATTCATGTTTAAAATTTTGTTGTTCGCGTTATCAGATGCCTGTTAAACCTGCTAAGACACGATTTGCCAGCCCTAGGTCGAGATTAGGTGTGAAAACCGCAAACTCTCGACGAAATTGCTTGTTCGACCCGCATTTTTATCTATAAAACAAGAGAATTTGCGTTGAATTAGGAGTGACTTTCGTACTTTAACGCAGATTTTCCTTTCTATCTCATCAAAACAGGAACGAATTCGTTAAGTTAGGGGTGAAACCCGAATCTCGACGACTTGTTCCGCCCTTTACTTTTAGTTTTACAACACTCTCACCAAGGTCTCGACGGACACCAATGACTTGAAGTCACACTGTAACTGGAAGGATGCGTGCCGTTCGCCCAAAATCGAGGCGAGAGCACAGTCCCGAAAGCCAAGTGTGTACCAAAAGTCCTTGTGAATAGTCGAATCACTTTGGGTAGTCAACGTCTATCAAGCCGAGACAATCTACTTTCGATTTTATGTGTTTCGATTTTGGATTTCACTGCCGCTACCTCTGATATTTGTCGTTTTATGTGGATTTTATGTTATTTTACCTGTTTATGTGTTTCGATTTTTGGTGATTTATATGCTTTTCGCCCCTCGCTTTGATCAACACACACGACTCGCACTGCACACCTACCTCAAATCGCTAACAAATCGCTACTGCTTGTGGATAATCGCATGTTATGTTACTCGCTTATGATATGCTACTCGCTGTGTACTCGCTAATCACAATCGCAATTCTCGAATTTGCGGACTTTGAACGATATGGGATTGTGTGTGACTAGGATAGGTGAATACATGCAAAATATAGTATGGTTTATGTGACAACTGTGCCTCCATGACCATCAAACAAATACCAAATCAATGAGATATTGTGTTTCATACTTGGGATTTGTAAAAATATGTGTATCATTTGCACATATCAAATTTTGTTCGATTTCAAGCTTTAAATCACTTTCTTGAAGGTTATACGCGCACTGATGCGTAAATATAACAAGTTTAATGCAACGAACACTCCGGAATAGTGAAATAGGCTTAACATACCTTAAATAACCTTTACATAACTTAGAAATAAGTTTCAAAGGCTTTGGTATGGCAAATCAAGTTAAATCGCTTACAGGGACTAAAGTTGACAAACTGCGAAAGTATGTCAATTTGAACTGTAACAGACATTCCGGAATATGACCATAAGTTAAACATACCCTAAATATGTCACGGCCCCCGACCCGGTTTGAACCGTTTCAGGAGCCGCAGGACAGAAATCCCGTGGTATTTAATTAACAGCGGAAGTTTCTTCAGGATCATTTTAAAAACTGAAATATTTCCCGATTATTTTATTTCACAACTCGGGATAAAACCCAGTAATTTACAATCTTGAGATTTCACAAAGAAATCTTTTATTTTACAAAACATGTTTCTTTATTTTATACCGAGCCACTTCCTTAAGCTGATAGTGCTTCGCGACACTTTTCCTGGATCACAACAGATTACCTGAAACATGTTTGAAAAAGGTTTTGTCAGCGGGAAATACTGAGTGAATCATTCTTATTTAAATAAAACGACCTGTTTGTTATAATTTACAGTATTAAGAGCGATTACAATGTTTATATCTTTTGAATTAACTGACCCAGTTGTCACTTGACCGGACTTGTGACTGTGGACATATCACTTGTTGGGTCCGTTCACCCACAAATGATAAATAATTAGTAGCTATGTGCACATCCCCCCACATACTGGCAGTAATTTCAGATTACATAGACTTAATCCCTGTAATTATAACCTTTGAAAATAAACATGCTTTTGTAAAGTAATTTGATAAAAAGAGAATGACTCACATTGCAGATTTAATTATGAACAGAGCTTAGCCTACTGATTAGCCTTGATAACCTAGTTTAAATAATCAAGCACACAAACTAGGTTAGTAACTTAATACAGCATTTACGACAACTCACGAGATTAAAACCTTCACAACGAATGACAAAGTGCGATACTTAAACATCCATCGATTTAACGACGAATGACAAAGCATAAACCCTAATGTGGGCAGCACTTAAACATCCATTGGATAGTTTAATCGATCGGACATTGAATCGTAGCAGCGATCGAGTTATTACCCTGAATTGTGGCAGCACTTCGTGATCAGTGTGTGTTTTGATAGTGTTTCTGCTATAACTCAACGTACAATTCGAATTTGAACGTCGAACGAACACTCAATTGCAGGAAACAGACTGTTCTATTTATACTTGAAAATGGGTTCCCCCGCGTGTCGCGGAAGATGTTGCCGTTCCTGTCGCGACTCGCCTGAGGTAACAATCTACCCTAGGGTAGCCTTGTGTCCCAGTAGGCTTGCTGAGTTGGTTTCGTGTTATTTCGAATTTTTGACAACGTTTTCTGTAGATAACTATAACTAGGGTTTACCCCCCCCCCCCCTTAGTTTTAGGGGCCCTAATCCTGATTCCAAATGTTCTGAAAATTTTAAGGTTTGTTCAGAATCACTTGGGTTTCTCAATTAGGGTTTCCTATTGGACAATTTAATTAAATAAATATGACTTTTGATGAGAGTTGTTACATTCTCCCCACCTTAAGAAAAATCTCGTCCTCGAGATTTACTGGAATAAATGAGGATACTTTCGCTTCATTTCTGATTCCAGCTCCCAAGTGTATTCAGCTCCTCTCTTTGAATCCCATCTGACTTTGACTAAAACTAGTCTTTTATGTTTGAGAAACTTGATCTTTCGATCCTCAATTTGAAGAGGTTTCTCAACAAATTTCAGCTTTTCGTTTACCTCTATATCTCGAAGAGGTACTACCAAAGATTCGTCTGATAGACATTTCTTGAGATTGGATACATGAAATACATCATGTACTCCAGCTAATTCTTCTGGTAGTTGTAAACGATAAGCAACTGGTCCTATACGTTGGATCACTGGAAACGGTCCCACGTACCTTGGACTTAGCTTTCCTTTCTTACCGAATCTAACAACTCCTTTCCAAGGATAAACTTTCAACAGTACTCTGTCTCCAACTTGGAATTCTAACGGCTTGCATCTATTGTCTGCATAACTCTTCTGGCGATCTCGAGCCATCTTCAGTCTTTCCTTGATTTGAGTAATCTTATCAGTTGTCTCTTGCACTATTTCAGGACCTGACAATTGATTTTCTCCTATTTCTGCCCAACAAACTGGAGTTCTGCACTTTCTTCCGTACAGTGCTTCAAATGGGGCGGTTTCAATACCTGAATGATAGCTATTGTTATAGGAGAATTCAATTAATGGTAAATGATCATCCCAATTTCCACCAAAATCTATTACACATGCTCGGAGCATGTCTTCTAGAGTTTGGATCGTCCTTTCACTTTGTCCGTCTGTTTGGGGATGATATGCAGTACTTAGATTGAGTCGAGTTCCCATAGCTTGCTGGAAGCTTTTCCAGAAATGAGAAGTAAAACGACTATCCCTATCCGAAACAATGGAGAGTGGAACTCCATGTAAGGATACGACTTCATCTACATACAATTTTGCCAACCTTTCCATACTAAAGGTTTCTTTCATAGGCAGAAAGTGAGCAGATTTGGTTAATCGATCCACAATTACCCAAATCGCATCATTACCTTTTCTTGTTTTGGGCAACTTAGTAACAAAATCCATGGTTATAAGTTCCCATTTCCATATAGGCATTTCTAATTGTTGTAGTAACCCTGAAGGTTTCTGATGTTCTGCTTTAACTTGTGAACAAGTGAGACATTTAGAAACATATCGCGCTATATCCTTTTTCATTCCTATCCACCAGAAGTTCTTTCTTAAATCTTGGTACATCTTATTGTTTCCTGGGTGCATAGTATACCTAGATTTATGGGCTTCTTCTAAAATCTTAGGTCTTAGGTCTCCTTGCTTAGGTACCCAAATTCTACTTTTGTGGAATCTCCAAATTCCATCTGCTCCTTGTTCTAATTCCTTTATTCGTCCTTTCATTCCTTCAGCATCATCCTTGATTGCTGTAGCTTGAACATTCTTCAATTGTTCCATTAAATCTATTTGTAGATTTAATCTGAGAGCACGAATTCGTCGTTGTTTCTCATAATACTTACGACTTAAGGCATCTGCAACTACATTTGCCTTTCCTTCGTGATACTGAATATCACAGTCGTAGTCACTTAAGATTTCCATCCATCTCCTTTGCCTCATTTTTAACTCTTTTTGCCCAAATATATATCTTAAACTTTTATGATCTGTATAAACAGTAAATTTACTTCCATACAGATAATGTCTCCAAATCTTAAGGGCAAAAATTACGGCTCCTAATTCTAAATCATGAGTCGTATGATTTTCTTCGTGCTTTTTCAATTGCCTTGAAGCATATGCAATCACCTTTTTGCGTTGCATAAGCACACATCCATATCCTAGTTTTGAAGCATCACAATATACTTCAAAATCTTCAGTTCCTTCTGGTAAGGCTAAGATTGGAGCATTGGTTAACTTCTATTTCAAGATTCTAAAAGCTTCTTCTTGTTTAGGTCCCCAATCAAACTTAACTGTTTTACAGGTTAACTTAGTTAATGGTACAGCTATCTTGGAAAAATCCTTAATAAACCGTCTATAGTACCCCAGCTAAACCTATAAAACTTCTAATTTCCATTGCTGTTTGTGGAACCTTCCAATTGGTAATTGCCTCTATCTTAGCAGGATCTACATGAATACCTTCATGATTCACCATGTGTCCTAGGAATTGTACTTCCTTTAACCAAAATTCACACTTCGAGAATTTGGCATAAAGCTTTTCTTTTCTTAACAAGGTTAAGAGTGCATGAAGGTGTTCACAATGCTCTGTCTGACTTTTGGAATAAATAAGTATATCGTCTATAAAAACAATTACAAATTTATCCAAATATGGTTTACAGATCCTATTCATCATGTCCATGAATGCAGCAGGTGCATTTGTTAACCCAAAGGGGCCCTAATCCTGATTCCAAATGTTCTGAAAATTTTAAGGTTTGTTCAGAATCACTTGGGTTTCTCAATTAGGGTTTCCTATTGGACAATTTAATTAAATAAATAGACTTTTGATGAGAGTTGTTACAAAATATCCTTTACATAGCTTAGAAATAGGCTTTGAGGGGTTCGGTGTGCTAAAATAAACTTTTGGGTCATTCAGGGACTAAAAGCGTCAAACAGTGCATAAGTTTGCATTTTCGTGCATAACTTACGTTCTGAATACATCCGAACATCCAAAAATTTATGCAAGCACTAAAATATTTTATTTTAGTGTTTGGCATAAGAAAAATCCATTCGTCGCGCAATTTGGATTGTTTTTCGCGCTTATGCGCATTTCGTCGTAATTAAGCGAACATCGCGATCATACGACCAAACGAACCGACATCTGGCATATTTGTGAGCATATTTCATGTTCCCTATGTCTTTACATCATTGTGGAGCTTGAAATTGGGATTGACGGGTGTTAGAAGTGCCGTTACGCAACGAAACAAGGTGCAGGGACTGAAACTGTAATTCTGCCAAAGTTAATGGATTACGGACCGTAAGCCATCACCCTTACGGTCCGTAAGGGGTCTCCAGAACAGCAGAATGCAGAAACACTGAATCTGGCCTTTCCACCTTTTGCACTTGCCTCTTCAGGTTAATGAGGGGCCAATTGTGGTGTTCCATGGAAATTTCAACAAATGTAAGGTTGAGATCAAAGCACGTTATTTGATAAACGATCCTAACGGTTCTACCACATCTATAAATACCCACCAACATCACAACTCAAAACCCACTTGAAATCTGATTTTTCTCTAAGTTGGGGTGTTCTATCCCTTCATACCTGAGAAATATTTGGAAATCAAAGCTTTCGGGGACCCTTTGTAAGTGTTCCTTCGTTCTTTTTATTCTTTTAGCGTTAAAAGTCAAACTTTGTTTGATTTTCTGCGTTGACCAGTTTATGGTCAATGCAAAGTTCGTTTGAACTTCATAACGTGAGCGTAATCACGATGGTTATAGTCCCTAGTGACTATACCTACTGATTACCACGTTATCTAGGCTCAGTGACGAGCCGTAGTTTCGGCCAGAATACGTATTCTTGCGTATTTTGTAACCAAACTACTTATGGGTATCAAAACCGTTTGCTTTGATACCAAACTTGTTTTCTAACTTAGTTAAGCATGTTTTAACATGCTTAGCTCGTCACTTTTAGTTTTGTGCTTGTCTAGGGTCGTAAAGGTAAGCGATCTGATCAATCGCTTATACTTTCGAACCCGACCCGTTTGGTCGATCATTAGGATCCGACCAAACACATTAGGTGACCATAGTATATAGGGAATAACCTTCCGGGTTATACCTTATGGTCGCTTCGTTTAAGTAGTTGTATGATAGGTAGTTTATATGCCTTAGGTAAATTACCAAAATGCCCTTTTTATGCATAATGGATGTTTAAGCATATGTAACCCAAACTTTTGTCACCTAACTGATTTGGCAACAATATTTGACATATTAAGGCATATTTTACTTGTCATAGGACTAGTTAGGCAGTCCGAACGTGTTTTACGCAAACGACGCGTTAAAGTAGCATAAGCTACCTAAACGGGTCGTAATGGGTCAGAAGCACTTAGGATAGGTTTCATTTTAGTATGTAGGCTTTGTTAAACCATATTACCTGAGTTCCCATACTCATTTGGTTTACGAGCCCTCATTCTATCCAATCCTCCGATTTAGGTCCGGTTTATTAATGTAGTTACCTATATTAGGTACCGTTTGATTCCGTGATCTTCTAGTATTGCTTGGTGGTTATCCTAGGACTATTGAGCAATCTCAAGTGAGTACATAGACCCCTCTTTTACTGTTTTTCAAACATTTTGGGGTGAAACACATGTGCCTACTTGTTACTTTCATGTTTTCCATGTTTTCATATCATATGCTTGCTATGTTCATTAGTACACTATTAGTACATTGTTTTACATTACATTTCATGCTATGTATGTCCATTGTGTGCATACTTAGTACATCGTTTTACATTACATTTCATGCTATGTATGTCCATTGTGTGCATACTTAGTACATTGTTTTACATTACATTTCATGCTATGTATGTCCATTGTGTGCATACTTAGTACATTGTTTTACATTAAATTTCATGCTATGTATGTCCATTGTGTGCATACTTAGTACATCGTTTTACATTACATTTCATGCTAGGTATGTCCATTGTGTGCATACTTAGTACATTGTTTTACATTACATTTCATGCTAGGTATGTCCATTGTGTGCATACTTAGTACATTGTTTTACATTACATTTCATGCTACGTATGTCCATTGTGTGCATACTTAGTACATTGTTTTACATTACATTTCATGCTATGTATGTCCATTGTGTGCATACTTAGTACATTGTTTTACATTACATTTTGTTGCATATGCTCATCCAGCATATGAACACATTATATTACATTATGTGAACCATTTGTATTTATTGAACCATGTGGACCATTTGACAATAGACATTTGACTATACCTAAACATTTTCTACAATTGTTAAACATTACATCTTGATGGTTTGGTTTGAGTAAGTGATTTAAGTAACGAGGCGTGTGTAATATGATACAAGCATGGTGGATACGCCGCTGGTACTTCCTATATATAAGTGTTTGTATGGTACTACATATCGTAGCGTTATTTGAATCATTTCAATTTGAGACATATAACATTTTATACAAATAACATACTTTTCACAAAACATTGTTTTACAAACAACTTATCATATACAAACTCATTTTACATGATTATTCATTTAACCATACATTATTCTCTTATTTATACATATCATCTGAACTTATTGTTTTTCAAACGATTTACAAAACAAATCAATTTACAAGGTTCATGACTAAACTTTATTAAACATTTTCTTAAACTTACAAGTCATGAATCCTATTTTCACAAAACCTATGTATCTCACAGGCATTTTTATGCTGACGTACCTATTTTCACATGTGTTTTCAGGAGTTGATGCATAGGACTTATCGTGACATACTTAGGCGGACCTGTGCCTTAGTGACTTAAAACGAGACAAGAACTAGTTAATTTTTGTTATGTACTCTTTGTTTCTTGTTTAAAACAATGTAACTCTCTTATTTGATTAATAAAACGAAACTTTAATTTCCATGGTTGTGAAACAATTAATTCTGTTACAACACTCCCCGACGTTTCCGCCACGTTTCGTTGTCTCACGTGGTCGGGTTGTGACGGTTTATGTGTTCTGACTGCCTTATGTGCTTATGTGCCTTACGTGCTTACGTGCTTCTGTACCCTACATGCTTCTGTGATTATATGTCAATGTGTTACATTGTTCGTGTTCCTGAGCTTTAGTAGTAGTACGTGTGAGGTGAGATTCGATTATATAGCGTTTTAAATCCTATGGCGCTGTCTATTGCAGACAATGTCGTCATTTGGATCATTTCACTCACGTTCCGCTCGCCGCAATCATGATGACAAACGCATCGCCGCCCTCATCGCTAAGCAAATGGCGAAAGTTATCCCCCAGATTGTTAGCAAGTTGAACGAAAATGCTAGTAAGTCTTCTGAAGAGTCCAGGACTGATTCGCCAAAGTCTACTTTTAGCTTCAAGCAGTTCAAAGCCTGCGGCCAGAAAGAATTTACCGGTGAAGACGGGCCTACGGCCATGTTCCAAAGGTTCGATTCGATCGAAGTCACCCTGCGCCAGAGTGGCTGTCCTGATAATCTTCGTACTCTTAACGCCACTAGCGTATTCCAATCTCGAGCTCTAGATTGGTGGACAGCCGAGAGAAACAAGCGTGGAAATGATGCAGCTTACGGGCTGACGTGGGATGAGTTGACGGATGTTATGATGCAAGAGTTCTGCCCTCCCCACGAGCGCCAAAAGCTGGAGGACGAGTTCTAGCATATCAAGCAGAAGGATGGTGACAACGCTGGCTTGACTGCTCGCTTCAGGCAGTTGAGCATAATCTGTCCAGGCCAAGTTACTACGCCCGAAATCACCATCAAGAAGTATATCCGTGCTCTTCCGGATTGCGTGGCTGATTTCGTTCAAGCTGCAAAGACAACAACAATTGAGGAAACCTACTCACTCGCTGCTGAGATTAATGACAAGCGAGTCAAGTCTGGTTACTAGGATAAAGCCTCCAAGAATCTGTATCAAGCTATCGCTGTTCCAACCGCTGAAACCGCCACCGCTCCGCAGTCTTCAAAGCCCTCTCGTCACAAGAGGAAAAACAACAACAACAGTAGAAAGAATTGCGCTGTCACAATTTCCGCTCCTCTCCAAGCAGTACCTGCTCAACCGCAGCCTCAACACCGCCAAGTAGCGGCACCAGTCACCAACGCACCGCCGGCTAAGCGTGCGTATACTGGTCTTCACCTGGCTTGCCCTACTTGTACTTATCACCATCCAGTGGGAATCGCTTGCAGATATTGTGTGCATTGCAACATGTACGGCCATTTCACAGCTAACTGCCGTTCAGGTCCTCGACAAGCTCCAGTTCCTGCTCAACAAGCTCTACTTCCTGCTCCTCAAGGCCAACAAGCGGCTCCTGCACCCGCGATCCATTCTAGAGCTTTCTTTGCGTGTGGTGATCCCAACCACTTCGCAAACATGTGCCCGAATCGAGTAGTGAAGCGAGAGCCACAATAGCAGCAGCCCCATCAACAGCAACAGCAACAACAGCCAGCAGCCCGCGGACGCACTTTCAACATCAATGTCCGTCAAGCTTAAGCCGATAACAACATGGTCAATGATACGTTCCTTGTGAATGGTATATATGCTTCGTGTTTATTTGATACTTGTCACACCCCCAAAATCCACAAGCGGAGTATCACCGCATGGAGGCGTGACATGACCAGGATCAAGCCACCAATCATATTGAACTATGTATTTAAAATAGATAAAGTCCAACCACGTAATATAATTGGTGTTCAAAAACTAGCTAACCAAGTTTAAATTAAACAGCGGAAGCATAAAACGTAAAACCAAAACATAAGTTATAAGTTTAGCAAGTTTAACATGGCACACACTGTCCATGTCCCACAACGACTCCTTCCTCTCGTGCAAGCTCCATAGATACCAAACGACCTGCAAGGCATGTAACAAGGAGTCAACAACAAAGTTGAGCGAGTTCACAGTTGGTTGTTTAGTTTTAAAAGTTTGTTTTGGAAACCATAAGTTGTTTCGTTAACCACGAGTTAACCAGTATCTTTGTTTTCCCCAAACCATATCCATAATCAGTGGGGGCTTCCCCATGTGAACCACTAGACCGTTACCATATCGACTACTGACGAAAGTAAGTTGTGCCCTAAGTCAATGTCTATCATCATTGACTGTTTGCCATGATCCATTAGTACACGCTCGTCCTACCGGCACAGTGTGAGGTTTGTCAAACCCTAATAGCGCTGTTAACTAATGACCCACTCGCCATCGGCCTCGGCGATTAAGTCAATATAAAATGAGGGATTTAATGATAAAGTTTTATCTAGTAAGTTTTAAGGTTGTTGTCCTACCCAAGGAGGACGAACGTACGTATTCTACCCAAGGAGAATACGCATGATTAATATTGGCATCCTACCCATGGAGGATGGCGGTACATATCCTACCTAAGGAGGATATGCAGGTTCCGTTTTAGTTCTTTAACCCATTCCCAACCACCGGGAATCCCATGCCTTAGAAGGAGTGTGAACTCACCTTTGGTTGCTCGGTTGAACTCTTAAAGTAGCTAACAAAAGGTGTTGGTCAAGCACGTCCTAGTATGATTACCACTTAGTTTATTAGTGACTTCAAATAGCAAGAAGTTCCTACACGCATCTACCACATAACATGTACTCACTTTAACAGTTCACGCCCATATAAACTTCCCCATCTATTACCATTCACAAGCAAGCATACGATATTGCACATAACATTTTCATTGACATATAACATGTTAGATCATCCTCAGATAACATACCAAACATTTAGACACGCAAATTACTACTTATGTCATTTCAGCTTTAACATCCAAAACTGGGCTGTTTTCGGGTGTTTTAATAAAATAGTTAACTTATTCCAAAAATTCCCAAACTTTTACAGAATGTTTTAAACGATCCAAATATTATTGTGTAAAACTATCGGGATCCAATTCATTACCAATATTTTATAAAAAATCATTTACCGGACTGCAATCAGATTCATCACTTTCTGACTGCAGTCCACGGAATAATTTATTTAAAATTCATCGTAAGTCCGATTGATGAAATTCCAGTTGTAGCATTACAACGACATCAGTGGTCATCCACAGTATAAATTTTATGAGCTAATTCTACACAGATTTCAAGTTATGACGAAGAACATCACACACATTTTCTGCAGTAAAAATGCAGCTTTTGCTGCTGTACAAAATGGACCTTTAAAAATAGTAAACGGCCTCGAAAAAATATGATTCCAGTGCCATTTGATTCGTTTTTTGAAAATACATAATTTAGACTTCAGAAAATCAATTTTTCGATTTATAACGGTCTGTTTACAGCCAACTGAAGTTGGCTGTAAATGTTACTCAGCATGCTGTTTATAGCTTAAATGCCACTAAAATGCACACATACAATCACCATACTTTCTAATAAAATTCCATATGATGATCAATCATCATATTACTAGAAATCAACATGCAATCATCATCCATCTACTAAAGAACATCAATCTAACAATATATCGTCATATCATCACATTTCATCTCATGATTCAAGATTCAAGTCTTTTAGTGTTCTAGTTATTTTATCATAATACAATCTTTAATCACTAAAACATGAAGTAAACAAGAGTTTAAAGAAGTCTTACAACTAGCTTAAAGCTAGGGAAGATCACTAGAGAAAAGGTGATGAAAGTGGATTATAAAAGCAATGGATGAAAGTTCTTCAAGCTTCAATCTTCACAAGACACCTTCTAGTACTTGGATTGAGCTTGAAAATGGAATGATGGTGGTGGCAAGGTGGTGGTGGTGGCGGCACAAGGGAGGGCCGAGAGGGAGAGAGAGGTGTTGAGGGAGTGGTGTGTGAACTTGTGAAGATATGATGAAGATATGAATGATCAAGTTTAGATATTCACCATACTTATAATCTTCTTACACCATATCTTGGCTACTCAATCAAGCAATATCTAAATAAGATATCAAATGAAATCTGAGGAAGTATGGTGTGATCTTGGTGGGGTCCCTTGGACCGTAAATGGCATGGGGGGGGGGGTTAAATGAAAGTTTTAATGGTAAGTTGGTAAATAATAGTTCAAATCCAAGTATAAGGTTACATGTTTTAGTTAGTAGATATCTAGTGGGTGTTATGGTGTACGGGGGTCATAACTAGCCAAGAAATAATTAAACAATGTTTCTAGCAATATTTTGGTGTTCCGGGTAATGTACGGTTGTTCGGTTAGATACCGGTTCGTTAAAGTGCTAAGTTATTCCGTATAGTGTCTTTTATGTAACTTTTTATGACACAATTAACTCCCAACACTTAGGAAAACATTCAGGAACATTTAGTCAATTTTCTGCACAATCATTAAGCACAATTTAATATTAATTAATCGTACGGATACATGTAATTATGAGGTTGTCACAATACTGGAGCCGATAACTGTTTTGTATCGTTTGAATTTGAAAAGCTCCTTAATCGTAAGCGCGCTCATCTCCCCTCGACGTTCGATGTTGAAGTTGCCACCGGAAGAACCATCGCTGTCAATTATGCTCTTCGTGATTGTACTCTCGAACTCAACAATCACATCTTTCCTATCGACCTTATTCCGCTGCAGCTCGGTAGCTTTGACGTCATAGTAGGCATCGACTTTCTTCGTGAAAACCATGCTGAAGTTGTTTGCTTCGATAAGATGGGTTGGTAACATAGAAGTTCATACTGCAGTGCTAAGTGTGCATTCACGTGTGATGTTATTCATAAGCAAACACTAGATATACTATGCAATAATAAACGAGAAACGAACCTTGCTGTCTGGAGCTGAGTGTCATGGTCGATTTCGGATCTGTTCGGTTATAGTCTGGTTTTATGAAAACGTTTTAAAACCAAGTTCACTATAACCAGTGGCTCTGATACCAAACTGTCACACCCTCAAATTACCACTTAGGGAGTGTCCCTGTTAGGCGTGTGACCACTAGTAATGAGCCACCAATTACATTGAATCCATAAGTTTAAAATAAAGTTTCATCATTTAATATTAATAAAATCCAAACATAAGTAATTCAAAAACCATCAAGTTCAGCGGAAGCGTTAACGTAACATAATGTAAATACTTTCCAAACAACCATAGTAAATAAATGTTTGATAAATAAACCCATCAATGCAACCATGACCACTCACGCCCTCCAGCCAGCAAGTTCCTGTTCCCAAGTACCTAACGACCTGCGAGCATGTAACAAGTGTATCAGACAAAGCTGGCGAGTTCACAGTTTTAGAAAACGTTTGTTACCAGTTGTATGTAAAACAATTCACTGACAAATGAAAGTAATATTGTTAATATCTCAATTCCGAACAAGACGGCTCCTGATGTACATGACTGCCCTTCCCACGTACTCCTATCTAGTACTGGGCCCCGACTGGGTCATTAGTTCACATCCGTCCTAACTAGGAGCGGTGTGAGGGTGCCAAACCTAAGTAGCGCTACCAACTAATACCCGTTACCCTCCAGGTAACATAATAAGGGACTTACAAAAATGATAGGTGAGAATATTAACCAATATACCCATTTTTACCCAGACCACTGACTGTCCCCAACCACTGGGACGCATGCTCGAATGTAGTGAACTCACCTTTGGTTTGCTCGGTAAGGTTAGCGTATGTGTTCGTCATTTGATCAATCCAATCCTATTATAGTTTCAATACTAGTCAGTTATTTATTCAAGTAGATCACATATCGTTATCATGCAAGTATGAATAAACTTAGCACGTATTGTCACACAAGTTACAACGAATGTTCCAGTTATATACGTCTTCGCCACACCGACCCGCGTAAGTAGCTCCTACCCGTTTAACCTGCGGCCCAATAGTCCCCAGCCCAGCCTTACGCTGCATTAGACCGCGTGGCCCAATGTCACCCGAAAAGGGTGCGGCCCAATCATGCTTACATCTCCTTCAAAAGTCAAAGATCACTAACACATAACAATCCAATATATACCTCCCCAACAATTATCATAACATAACAGTTATATGTTGTCATACATGATCCAAATGGCCTATAGATCAAATGCACTTTAACATAACAGTTTCATGTGGGTATTATTTAACAAGTCCATCTAATGTTGCATGTATTCAACAAGTGCAAATCATCCAGTAACCATATGTATTAGCAGTTTCACTCACAACTAAACAAACACCCTTATCACTAAAACATTCATTAACAAAACCATGCTAACCGATTCTGGGATCATCATCACATCAACTTAATTCTTATCTCATTAAAATGTTGGCTAGTCTGACAACATACACATGGGCCGCCCATTTGTTTGTTGAAAGTTATCCCCTTTGACCAATCCAACAATCACACACCATAATATTGAACCGATCATGCCACTATCATCTATTATAATTATGAGTTACATACCAATTAATAATTACCATGCAATTTGAAACCTAATGGCCGGCACAAGGAGTGGTCATCATAATTTTGGTTGCACTTTCAATACATATCACATGTATTAATATTACAAAATATTGAGTTCCACAAAACAAGGCAAATAATGATACAGTAATATTGGTCACCGAATCACGTGATCCATCAGAAGCATTCAAGAATCATGTAAATCAGAATCACATAAATCATGTTTGCTAGCACAAAAGTTATTATGAGCCTACACCGAAACAATAGCAATTACTCGAAGTTTAACAAGACAATTCACTAACCTTCAACTGACAAAGTCACGCTTACAAACAGTGTTACTCGATGTCTAATATTCGATCGAATGAATGAGGGCTGCCGTTCTTAGTTTGATGTGATAATAGGGTTTACGTATGCCTAAAATAGAAGAAAAGGATGGGCCGGTTGTAATTTGCAATACCAAACAACAACTTGGGCCGAGAGCAGCTTTGGGTTTCACAAAGTGTGAATTGGACCAAGATCATGAGGTGCATAGAAAGGAGCCGGCCAAAATTTTTTTCACTTCTCGGTTGGACTCTAACAAGCCCAAACATGAGTTCGATGCTATAAGGTGTACCCATGGGCTCCGGGTGTGAGTATGTATGCGTATGGGCCGATACAAACATTGTAAGGATTTAAGGTGTGAACACGTGACCCATAAACGTGGCCCAATTACACTAAATATGTTAACTGCCCAAGTTATCAGCAGTTTAAGTTTCATGAAGTTTAAGTCTAACACTTAGATAACAAGAATTTAAGATCGCAGGATAAACGTTACTAACCTTAGAGGTTCGGGTTGTCACATCATCCCCAACTTGAAAGAAATTTCGTCCCGAAATTTGACAAGTAAGCACAGAGAAGAGAAGAGAAGAGAAGTGAGAAATCAAAATTGCTACAGATTTTCTCCGGGTGCCACATCATCCCCAACTTGAAGAGAAATTTCGTCCCGAAATTCACCAGTGATCCCCGAATTAGCTTGATCAATAGGGAAGAGTTGAGGATATGTGAGCTTCAACTGATCTTTGCGTTCCCACGTGAACTCCGGTCCATGACTTGAGCTCCTACAAACTCTCACAATTTGAGATTCAACTGAGTCAACGAACCTTGACTCCCTGGTCCATGTTTGCGATAGATTCCTCGACAACTGCAACTCGTCGTAAATTTTCATTTCTTGGAGTGGTACAACAAGTGTTTCATCGGGAAAACGCTCCTTTAGTTGCGAAACATGAAAACATCACGAACGTTACCCGACTTGACAGGTAACTCGAGCTTGTACGCCACTTTGCCAATACGTTCTAGAATTTTGAATGGTCCAACATAGCGCGGATTAAGCTTACCGCGTTTCCCAAACCACACCGCACCCTCCCAGGGTGATACTTTCAATTATGACACGTTCGCCTGCAGCGAACTCCCAGCGCCTCCTAAGCTTATCGGTTTTCCTGGTGGTCCCGCGTTATCGACACGCGATTTCCGATCTAACAATCTTCCCAAGAGTTTCGAGTACAAGTCCTGGACCTGTGATTAGGTTGTCACCCACCTTAGTCCAACAAGGAGATTGGCATTATCGTCCATGCAATGCCTCAAACGGAGCTTTCTGAATGCTAGGATGGTAACTGTTGCAGCAGAACTCAACCAGAGACAAGTGTCTTTCCATCTTTCACTAAAGTCAATCACACACATGCTCACAGCATGTCTTCGAGTGTCAGGATGGTTCGTTTACGCTGACCGTCTACCCTATAGTGATAAGCAGTGCTCATGTCTAGACGTGAGCCAAGGGTTTTGTGTATTGCCTGCCATAAAATCAGGTATAGGTCAAAATCGGAGGTAACAGGAGTTGGCACCCCGTACCTAAAAGCCGCCTCTCTTAGAGGAACATTCACAACTGTGAAGACTCGTCAGTTGTCTTGATTGCAAGAAAGTGTGATGGTAATGTGAGTCCATCAATGATCATCCAGGTGATAATGTTTTCGTTCCGAGTTGTAAGTAGACCAGTGATAAAATCCATGGCAGTCTGTTCTCATTTCCATATATGTGGTTCTGGTTGCTAATATCCCACCTTGACTTTCCCACAAGTCAAGCATCGTTCTCATGCGTTGCTATGTGGGCCTTCAGGCCCGGTCATCCGTACTTGGTCTTCAGGTTTTAATTCATCCTGTCAAAACTCAAATGAATAGGATATCGAAACCCGTGTGCTTTGCCTGCACCAGTTCCCCGAGGTTGATGTATAGTAAGGTCCATATTCGATCCATGAAGTAGCAAATATCGTCCGACCTGCCAAAGGTTGCTTCCCCATGCCCCGCATGGGTCAATCATGAGAACTCTCTTCCTTCAGTTCTTCAGTTTGAACAAGGCGAGTCTGATCAAGTATGTTGGAGTGGATAGCGAGCTGCAAAGCTCGTGCACGTCCAGGTTTCACGGTCGTATTCATTCAAAAGTTCCATCTAGCGATGCCATTAACTGTTTTAACTCTCTCATAACCAGGGTACACGGGAGGCCCTTATGATCGGTCTAAGTAGTGCATTCGGTACCGTCCAAGTAATGCCTCCCACTTAAGTCCAACGACCATGGTTCCCACCACAGATTGTATGTCGTGCAGTTCCTCTTCATAACACCATTACGTAAATCATCACTCTCTCGTGTTGCATCGGCGTGTAACTGGGACTCTGATTCGGAGCATCATGGTATACCGCTAGATCACCCGCACCCTCGGGTAAAGACGATGCTCAGTGTATTGCAGAGTTGGGTTTTGAAAGCTGGAAAGTCATCCTTCGGTCTTGTCTTCCACGAACACAGCACCCTGCTCTGCTAAAGAGGTTACATCGGCGCAATCTTCGAGAATCCCTCGATGAATCTACGATAGAGTCTAGTGTGACCAAGAAATTGCTGCATCCTCGAAGGGATCTTTGGTGCCGAACAATAATCTAACGAAATGGGTCTTTAGCGAGATCCACGTGTATTCCCACTTCGTTGATCATATGACCAAAAAAAATATATCTCGAATCCAGAAGTTACCTTTAACAAGACTTCGCGCGGAGTGGCTCCTCCCTCAAGAGCTCTAAAATAAGATACAAATGCCGCCCATGATGTTCCTTCCTCTTGGAAATGATCCAAAACATCATCCACAAATACGGTCGATTCATGTGCTCCATAAAGCTGTTGGTGTGTTGACTAACTCAATGGTCATGGTGCACAAAGTCGCAATGGCTGTATTGCGTTCGATATGCCGTTTCAGGAGCATTCTCCTCTTGGTCTTTCGTCAATACATGGTCGAGGCAAACAGTTCTTGATTGTCACCTTGCTGAGTTCTGGACAATCAGTACACGTACGAAAAGGCTTTATCTTCCCGAATATAGCTGGGGCTCCCCAAAGCGAACAAAAACCATGTCCAATAAGACTCCTGCCCAACCGTTCCTGTAGATAGTCCTTGCAACCCTCCTGGTGCAAGACGGTATGTAGCACGAGTAATCAGGGCTGCCCCTGTCATGAGATCAAACTGAGATTCTGCCTAACAGTGGTGGAGGTAAATCTGAAAGCTCATCGGGTAGCACACTGAGAGGAATCACGAACAATTGGTGGATCCTCGATCCTGTTTCCCTTAGCCTCAACATCAGTAACGGTCGCTAATGTAGCGGGGTGATCCCTCCGTAGACACTTCTGGGCCTTCATAGTTGATATGGCGCTAACCTTTGCACCACTCTGTTGCTTTAGAACAAATAACGATTCTCCACACAAAATTTTCTCCTCATAAGGTATGTCTACGCGATTCCTGAATAACCAATCCACACTAACTACTGCATTGTAACCATCAGGGGTAGTAGAAGGAAGGTCGATGTCGAACACCTGTCCCCCAAGGTCGAGTTTGCATCCCAGCGAACATATAAGGCTTTAATTGACTTGCATCAGCCGACTTCGCAACAGGTTCGGTTTCAAGAATCATCAGGGTTAAACAGAACAGAGACGAGCGAATAGCTACCCATCCAAGCTATCGTGTTGCTATTACGCCTGGTATAGCCTATGCCAATACTAAATGTCCTTCCATGAGCTTCACTTCCAGTGTTGTTTTCATCACGAGAATTTCCGGTACTGCCGTCGTTCCTTGGTTATCGTCACCTTCGTTTCCATACTGTAAGCTACGATCACGAGTACCATGATGTTGCCGCGACTGTTGCCTCTAACATTGTTGCCTGTAGCGGTGTCCTGCATCCCTTCACCAACAAGGTCCATCTTTTCACATTCCGTGCCACGTCCTAAGGCACTACTCATGGTGCGGGCGGTTACACAGTCCGCTCCACAGTCAATCGTCATCGATTTTGTCCCGATTGGTTCGTAAGAGTCGACTCCCATGAGTCGCTGGCTGGGGTTAAGGATTCGATTGGAGTCAAATCGCTGTTGTTCGTTGCCGGTAACTAAGGTCGTTCAAATGCCGAAGTCGGTAAGGTACTACGTTTACCCTCTTGCAAGTTGCCGGTAACTAAGGTCCGTCGTTCTTGCAAGTTGACTTAGTAATACACGGTATGTCGCGAGAGTGTTGCAGAAGTGATCGCACTTCGGGATCTAAGGCGTCAACACGCTAAGTTCCAGCAAACAAAGATAAGTGAGGAAAATATAGTCCAATCATTTGACGCTGAGTCATCCAACTCAGGGACGTTCGTACTAGCACCTAACATTCTACACAGTTCGCTGGGCGTTCAGATGTGTGATCAGGTGATACTCGATAGCATCGAGATTCGTAAGGATTCAGAAAAGGGTGAAAAGATCATGTTTGAGTAGGAGACAATCACTGCTATGACTCCTATAGACTGTTGAGTTCTAACATAACATCAATTAACAGAGCGGAACCCCTCTCACACTCGTTAAGCCTCACTAGGACTCACATGCACCCCACATTATTATTATGTATGCACCCATAATAATAAGGCAATTTGCATGCTTATCTCAGTGCCTCTTAACTCGCGCTAAAAGGTTCCCTGAATTTGAGCAATAAGACAGATGACGCCATAACATAGATCATGAAAGTTCAAGAAGAGTCGCACTCTTAAAACACGTAACATGGGTTGGTAACATAGAAGTTCATACTGCAGTGCTAAGTGTGCATTCACGTGTGATGTTATTCATAAGCAAACACTAGATATACTATGCAATAATAAACGAGAAACGAACCTTGCAGTCTGGAGCTGAGTGTCATGGTCGATTTCGGATCTGTTCGGTTATAGTCTGGTTTTATGAAAACGTTTTAAAACCAAGTTCACTATAACCAGTGGCTCTGATACCAAACTGTCACACCCTCAAATTACCACTTAGGGAGTGTCCCTGTTAGGCGTGTGACCACTAGTAATGAGCCACCAATTACATTGAATCCATAAGTTTAAAATAAAGTTTCATCATTTAATATTAATAAAATCCAAACATAAGTAATTCAAAAACCATCAAGTTCAGCGGAAGCGTTAACGTAACATAATGTAAATACTTTCCAAACAACCATAGTAAATAAATGTTTGATAAATAAACCCATCAATGCAACCATGACCACTCACGCCCTCCAGCCAGCAAGTTCCTGTTCCCAAGTACCTAACGACCTGCGAGCATGTAACAAGTGTATCAGACAAAGCTGGCGAGTTCACAGTTTTAGAAAACGTTTGTTACCAGTTGTATGTAAAACAATTCACTGACAAATGCAAGTAATATTGTTAATATCTCAATTCCGAACAAGACGGCTCCTGATGTACATGACTGCCCTTCCCACGTACTCCTATCTAGTACTGGGCCCCGACTGGGTCATTAGTTCACATCCGTCCTAACTAGGAGCGGTGTGAGGGTGCCAAACCTAAGTAGCGCTACCAACTAATACCCGTTACCCTCCAGGTAACATAATAAGGGACTTACAAAAATGATAGGTGAGAATATTAACCAATATACCCGTTTTTACCCAGACCACTGACTGTCCCCAACCACTGGGACGCATGCTCGAATGTAGTGAACTCACCTTTGGTTTGCTCGGTAAGGTTAGCGTATGTGTTCGTCATTTGATCAATCCAATCCTATTATAGTTTCAATACTAGTCAGTTATTTATTCAAGTAGATCACATATCGTTATCATGCAAGTATGAATAAACTTAGCACGTATTGTCACACAAGTTACAACGAATGTTCCAGTTATATACGTCTTCGCCACACCGACCCGCGCAAGTAGCTCCTACCTGTTTAACCTGCGGCCCAATAGTCCCCAGCCTAGCCTTACGCTGCATTAGACCGCGTGGCCCAATGTCACCCGAAAAGGGTGCGGCCCAATCATGCTTACATCTCCTTCAAAAGTCAAAGATCACTAACACATAACAATCCAATATATACCTCCCCAACAATTATCATAACATAACAGTTATATGTTGTCATACATGATCCAAATGGCCTATAGATCAAATGCACTTTAACATAACAGTTTCATGTGGGTATTATTTAACAAGTCCATCTAATGTTGCATGTATTCAACAAGTGCAAATCATCCAGTAACCATATGTATTAGCAGTTTCACTCACAACTAAACAAACACCCTTATCACTAAATCATTCATTAACAAAACCATGCTAACCGATTCTGGGATCATCATCACATCAACTTAATTCTTATCTCATTAAAATGTTGGCTAGTCTGACAACATACACATGGGCCGCCCATTTGTTTGTTGAAAGTTATCCCCTTTGACCAATCCAACAATCACACACCATAATATTGAACCGATCATGCCACTATCATCTATTATAATTATGAGTTACATACCAATTAATAATTACCATGCAATTTGAAACCTAATGGCCGACACAAGGAGTGATCATCATAATTTTGGTTGCACTTTCAATACTTATCACATGTATTAATATTACAAAATATTGAGTTCCACAAAACAAGGCAAATAATGATACAGTAATATTGCTCACCGAATCACGTGATCCATCAGAAGCATTCAAGAATCATGTAAATCAGAATCACATAAATCATGTTTGCTAGCACAAAAGTTATTATGAGCCTACACCGAAACAATAGCAATTACTCGAAGTTTAACAAGACAATTCACTAACCTTCAACTAACAAAGTCACGCTTACAAACAGTGTTACTCGATGTCTAATATTCGATCGAATGAATGAGGGCTGCCGTTCTTAGTTTGATGTGATAATAGGGTTTACGTATGCCTAAAATAGAAGAAAAGGATGGGCCGGTTGTAATTTGCAATACCAAACAACAACTTGGGCCGAGAGCAGCTTTGGGTTTCACAAAGTGTGAATTGGACCAAGATCATGAGGTGCATAGAAAGGAGCCGGCCCAAATTTTTTTCACTTCTCGGTTGGACTCGAACAAGCCCAAACATGAGTTCGATGCTATAAGGTGTACCCATGGGCTCCGGGTGTGAGTATGTATGCGTATGGGCCGATACAAACATTGTAAGGATTTAAGGTGTGAACACGTGACCCATAAACGTGGCCCAATTACACTAAATATGTTAACTGCCCAAGTTATCAGCAGTTTAAGTTTCATGAAGTTTAAGTCTAACACTTAGATAACAAGAATTTAAGATCGCAGGATAAACGTTACTAACCTTAGAGGTTCGGGTTGTCACAAAAATCCTTCGAAAGGTCTTAAACTCATGTCGTGTACCCAAGCTAGCAAGTATATCCACAAGGAATACAGAGCTTTCTTGGCTAACATCGTAGTAGCGGAGGAGGAAAAGAAAGGGAATACAGGAGTGAAAGATGTCCCCTTTGTTTGTAAATTTCCTAATGTTTTCCCTGACGATCTTCCAGGATTACCTCCGAGTCGTGATATTGATTTTCGCATCGACCTCATTCCTGGAGCAAATCCTGTCACTAGAGTTCCTTACCGACTCACTCCGTCCAAAATGCGCGAACTCTCGAGTCAGCTCCAGGAATTGCTTGATAAAGGCTTCATTCGCCCTAGCACCTCTCCTTGGGGCGCGCCGGTCCTTTTCGTCAAAAAGAATGATGGGTCGTTCCGGATGTACATCGACTATAGGGAGTTGAATAAGCTGACGATCAAGAATTGCTATCCCCTGCCTCGAATCGATGATTTGTTTGATCAGTTACAAGGAGCTATGTGTTTCTCGAAGATCGATCTACGCTCAGGCTATCACCAGTTACGTATTCAAGAGGAGGATATACCCAAAACCGCTTTCCGCACTCGTTACGGCCACTATGATTTCGTTGTTATGCCTTTTGGTTTAACCAACGCACCCGCAGTTTTCATGGATTTGATGAATCGCGTGTGTAAACCATTTCTTGACCGCTTCGTCATCGTGTTCATCGATGATATCCTTATCTATTCCAAGTCGAAAACCGAACACGCGCAGCATCTACGTTTGGTTCTCGAGCTACTCCAAGGGAATCGACTCTATGCCAAGTTCTCCAAGTGTGAATTCTGGCTAGAGGAGGTTCAATTCCTCGGTCATATTGTCAATAGTCAAGGTATTCACGTCAACCCCGCGAAGATCGAAGGTGTTAAGAGTTGGGTTACACCTAAGAACCCGGCTGAAGTCCGTTCTTTTCTCGGATTAGCGGGCTATTACCGCCGATTTATCGAAGGATTTTCTAAAATCGATGTGCCGCTTACTTCTCTCATGCATAAAGACAAGCCTTTTGTTTGGGGAACTGGACAAGAGACCGCCTTTCGAACCCTCAAGCATATGCTCTGCAATGCTCCCGTCCTCGTTTTACCCAACGGAAATGACGATTTCGTTGTCTATTGTGATGCCTCGAACCTTGGTCTTGGTTATGTTCTCATGTAACGAGACAAGGTTTTCGCTTACGCATCTCGTCAGCTCAAGATCCATGAGAAGAACTATACAACCCACGACCTCGAGCTAGGCGCAGTTGTTTTTGCGTTGAAGATTTGGCGACACTACCTTTATGGTACCAAGTGTACGATCTTTACAGATCATAAGAGCCTGCAACACATCCTCATCCAAAAAGAACTGAATATGCGCCAACGCCGATGGGTAGAACTTCTCAACGATTACGACTGTGAAATTCGTTATCATCCTGGTGTAACGCCCGACTCAATTAATCAAGATTTTAATGATAAAATACACATTTTGATGCTAAAATGTGTCTTTACAAAAACATCTTGTCATATTAACATTCCCTCATGTTTACATCATTTCAAAAACATATTTATAACTAAACAAATCAAGATTTGACGCGGAAGCTTCATTTAACGTGTGTTCGGTTCTTCTTCGAGCTTGATCTTCATCCGGGCACTCTTGGCTATCACCTATGATCAAAACCAACTTAAAAGTTAGCTTTGATAGTTAAATAACAAGTTTAAACAAGTTATATGGGTCAAACAAACAAAAATTAAGCAATTTTCGGAATCAGGGAGGGCTAGACGCAACGCCTAGGGGCTAGACGCTACACCTAGCCCCCTTTTTTACAGCAAGTTGTTCTATTGTTGCTGCACTTTGCCCAGCTACGAAAATTCACCAATATCAACTTAGAACTTGCATAACTTTGGCTATACAAGTCCGTTTTTCATAATTCTTTTTCCTACGCGACCGTAATTAAATTACGGATCCGTTTATCAACACAAATCACGTAAATTTTTATTTTAAAAATAGTTTGCCTTTATTTTGGCTCCTTAATTATTCGACCCGCTTGTTTACAAGTTCAACAACTTGTTTTATTGTCATCTCATGTCTACGACCAATTTACCCAATCCCGGGTTTACCCACCATAATGTTTCGCTCCCTTCAAGAGGGACACTTACGCAATAATCATCATGCTTGTTTTCCAAGGATTTAAACATGCTTTTCTAGAACATTTGACAAGTAAAATTCAGGACTTTAATCCCTCTACAAGGGTTCATGTTTTTGCAACAAGTTAGCATGTCCGCTTCACGGCTTACGCTTTGTTTATAACCAATCAACAAGTGATGGTCATTGACTTCAACGTTTACAATTCAACTAAATAGGATAAATAATAACATAATGTAACGAAACCATAGGTCGCGTACTTGCATAATTCATCAACGTTGGTTTCTAGCCATAATTACCCATTCCCAGGCTTGTTAATATTAGTGTATCACTTCCATTCCATGGTTTACGCTTTATAACCCAATTTAACTAGTGATGTTTAAGTCATTTCAAACACTAACATTTCGACCATTATTTAACCCGTTTGGTTTGTCGAGTGAGTTACATCACTTCATTGACGTTCCAACACGGCTATTTTAAACAATATCATCAACAACATATTTATTTAACTATTCTGACCCGTTTGGTTGTCGAGTGAGTTACATCACTTCATTGACATACCAAACGCAATCATTTTCGCTATATCAATATTAAACATATCTACGACTAGGTTTATCTACGTAAGTGTAACGAGACGACAAGTCACGTACCTTTAGAGCAATTCTTTCAAACGTGTATCGCCACTAGCTTGTCCGCTTGACGTCCCGGTTTCTTTGCCTATAGAGTTCAACCATAGTTATTTAGAACTCTCTTATAGCATATAACGCATAATTCATCTCATCATTCTAATATGCGTTTTATTCAGAATTTTCAATATTTAGCCTTCTTTTAGGCATTTCAACAAACACCTAAAGGGCATTATTTTACGAAACCCATAACCAAGTCTCATGACTATTTATTTGGCCAAATTTTAACATCTAACACAAGTTCATATATCAAATTCCACATCAATATTCTGGTTTTACTTCATATAGCTCAAACAACACTAGTTTGACAATCATGATTCTAGTGTTCATCATGGTTTTACAAAACCCATCAAGCACATATAATGGATGATCATAAATTTTCATAGTTTAAACCCTAATTAAACAAACTAATGACTAGGGTTTACTCCTAGACATGATTTCATTACAATTTCATCCAAATAACAATCATGCAAACTCAGATTTCGAATCTCATGTGTTCATCTAGAAATCAAGATGAAATCGAACCATGAAATTTTACATACCTTATGATCCCTTTACTGCGGTGATCATTAATCTATGCTCGGATTTCGATTTGAGCTTGATTTGAACCTTCAATTTGATCAATTTATTAGAATTAGGGTTGAAGGTGTGTTTTTGGTCGCCCCCTGCTCCTGATCGATCCAGACACACACTTCTAGTGTGTGTTTGGTAATTTTTTATTTTTGTTTTATAAAATCAAGTTTCCACCTTAACACTCTTGGCCCTCCAACTAATGCCAAGTTAAACTTTAGATGTTTTAAATCAAGTTTCTTTGTTATAACTAGACTTATAACTAACTAGGTTGTTTATTCCTAGTTAGTTTATTTTCGTTTATTGTATACTTTATAATTTTTAATATAAAGTTTTATATTTTCGGGGTGTTACACCTGGCAAAGCAAATGTCGTCGCTGACGCCCTAAGCCGACGAAGCTATGTGCATAGCGTTCGTAATGTCCAAGCCCAGCATAATCTTGAAACCCTTATCCGCGAAGCCCAACATGCTTGTTTCACTGAACGCACTTTGAAGAATGAAAGGATTTTCAACGATGGAGCCCAGTTAGTGAATAAGCCGAATGGGATATTCCATTATCTAGACCGAATTTGGATTCCCAAACGCACCAACTTACGACAGATTCTGATGGACGAAGCCCACAAGTCTCGATATTCAATTCATCCCGGTGCCAATAAAATGTACCAGTACCTTCGCTACAAGTACCGGTGGCCGGGCATGAAGAAAGATATCGCTCTCTATGTTTCAAAGTGCTTGACTTGCTCGAAACTTCCGCGCACGCCATCAAGTTACGACAGCATTTGGGTTGTCGTTGACCGTTTGACTAAATCTGCCAATTTTCTGCTGATACGAGAAGACTATAAGGTAGAAAAATTAGCCCGAATCTACAATGATGAGATCATTTGTCGACATGGGACGCCTCGCGACATCATCTCTGACCGCGATGGTCGGTTTACCTCACATCTTTGGGAAACGTTTCAATTTGCTCTCAGTACTACGCTTAATCTAAGTACCACTTTCCATCCCCAAACCGACGGTCAGACTGAAAGAACGATTCGTACCCTTGAAGACATGCTTCGCTCGTGTGTCATAGATTTCGGTGGTAATTGGGACGCATACTTACCTTTAGTCGAATTCTTGTACAATAAGAGTTATCATTCCAGCATTCAAATGGCACCATTTGAGGCATTATACGGAAGAAGATGTCGATCGCCTATTGTATGGCACGAGATCGGAGACTCGCAAATAACCGGTCCTGAGCTGTTGCAAGAAACGACTGACAAAATCCTCCAAATTCGAGACAATCTGCTGAAAGCTCGGAGTCGTCAGAAAAGTTACGCCGATAGACGACGCAATCCCCTTGAATTTGACGTTGGCGACCACGTACTCCTAAAGGTATCACCTTGGAAGGGTGTGGTCAGATTCGGCAAGAAAGGGAAACTCGCGCCTCGATATGTTGGACATTCTGGAAAGGATTGGAAAATTGGCCTACAGACTCGAACTACAGGAGGAACTTTGCAACGTCCACCCGACTTTCCATGTTTCGAACCTCAGAAAGTGTCTAGCCGAGCATGATTTACAAGCTCCACTGGAGGATCTACAAGTGGACGAAACATTACACTTCGTGGAGAAGCCTGTCGAGATCATGGACCGAGAAACCAAGAAGCTCAGGTGCTCACGCATTCCCATTGTGAAGGTTCGTTGGGAAGGCAAACGCGGCGCAGAGTTCACATGGGAACTCAAAAGTGACATGAAGGCGAAGTACCCGCAATTGTTTGTTACGGCCAATGCCTAATTTCAGGACGAAATTCCCTAAGTAGGGGAGGCTGTAACACCCCGTGTTACGAAAGTCAAAGTCAAAGTCAAGATTGAAGTCAAAGGAAGAAAAGATTACTAATTGCGATCTGTCACTCCTAGCTTAATTATTGATTTGACCTCTTTGACTTGTAATCGAATCTTTATTTTAATTGCTTTAGTTGTATTATGTGGAGTATCTGTGAATAATCGAGGTTTAATTGCTTGTTTTATCGCTTATCGCATCACAATCGCATTCGCAACTCGACTTATGCGTTCTGGATATTGTTTTACGTGTGTGTGTTATTTACGTGTTACTTGTGCATGTTAAATTATGTTTATATTATGGTGATTAATCGAAACGCAATTGCAAATCTATCACAATCAAATCGCAGAATCTAAACGCAAGCTATTTATAGTGATTGTATGTTAGATATAGCAAATGTGTAACTAAAGGGTAATTTTATCGCATCGCTCACTCGAAACGCATCGCAATGCTCAACACGCGAATCGAAACGACAAAACTCAACACCCCGGACACTTGGATCGAATGGCCAACCGATCGAGTGGCAATCCGATTGGATTGCCATCCGTTCGGATTGCCATCCGATTGAGGTGCCATCCGATAGGTGTCCAATCAGACCCTTGTGCACTTTCCTCTTTTAGAAACCCTATAAATACCCTCCTGTCACATCATTTGTGATGTGACAGCTCCTCCACTCGATCAGCTCGCTCAAGGCCTTCTTTTTCTCGATTTCTCGCGATTCTTGTAAGTTTTCAACCTAAATCTTGTACTATATGATCTACACGCACTCATTCATCTTTTTCACCTTTGAATCTTAACTTTTAATATTGAAATCAGTGGATTTGGGGTGTTCTAGGGTGATGTCATCATGGAGTTCTTATGAACTTCAAAGTTTGGCTTCATTCCACCAAGAACAACTCAGATCTGAAGGATTTCCACATGATTAAGCAATGTTTTCGCATAAATCTAAACATTTCCATGGTAAAAAGGATTGAAACATGGTTTTCTAACTTTCTTTCAACTCTTTTACACTCAATGCACTCAAAACCGACAGAATCGGAGCTCGTTCTGATCTTCTACTCTTTCTTAGTGATGTGTTGGTTCAAGATCTGAATTCTATCCAAGAGACAACTGATTTCGGGTTAAACATGAACAACCGTCTCGAACAGTTGACTGGTCGGACTAGGGTGATTCCTGTCCGATCGGATCACATGAGTCTTGATGGGGTTTCTGTTATTTAGAACGTTGTCATATCGTCTCGAGCAAACCGCAAAACCTAACAAATTTTCAAGTTAGCAACACGATCAGGTCGTGGGACGGATTGCCATCGATCGGATGGCAATCCGATCGGATTGCCATCCGATCGAACCGCAATCCGATTGGATTGCACTTGGATTCACACTTAAACTTTTTACTCAACTTTTCAAGGATCTGAACGTCAAACGGATTGCTGTCCGATCGGATTGCCATCCGATCGAATGACCATCCGACCATGTGACATTTGGAACTTCGACACTTAATCATTTTTTAATTTTCAAAGATCATCAGTAACTGACGATGTCACACCCCAACCGATGGCGGAATCATCGGGGCATGACACTGAGTGAAACATATTGTCCAGAAGTTTCCATAACAATTAACATTACTATTCAATTTAAATAACATGTCCCATACCATATCGCAAACAGTAAACAAATTATTACAGATAAAAACTAGGCAAGTAATTCTGTTCCGACAACTCAGATTTAAAATAGAGCAATTGTTTATCTGCTTCTAGAGACCCTTGATTCATTTACTACAGACAACTATTTGTTGGGCTCTAGAGCTTTATTCTAGCTTCGACTTCCTATCAAGTGTGCATCCTAAGCACCTGTCACATATGTTAAAATAAAGTCAATACATATAATGTAAAGGTGAGCATACAAGTTTGATAGTAGCATATAAAGTTCGAATTCGTTTACGCATAACCATCACGTACACAAAGAGAAATGAAGCACGTTAGTTATCGACATAGATCCATCGATACCAATGACTGCGGGTTGACTGCCCGAGGCAGTTCGCAATACATGATTACCACCGTAATCCATGCAAGTAATTATCCTTAACAACCCCCGTGTGAACGGGTGCTGAGTCCAAACTATAGTACTATCGTTGCTAAAGCAGGTAAACATCATTCCATGTGTAAACATAACAAACAAGCATTCATAAGCCACGTATAACATGCATTAACGGTTAGCGTTCAAATAGGATTGAGTAGTGTATTTGATGTGATTTGAATAGTTGTAACGTATGTAACACCCAAAAGTGCTTAAAGCAAAAGGGGATCGAGTATACTCACAGCGGTTGATGGATTGAAGGGAGCGCTTAGCGAGTAAGGTTAGCCGGAATAGTTTTGACAGCATAACGATAAGTGACTCGTAAAACGATATCAAGTGTGAATGGTTCGGATAGCGGTTCGGTCGTATGGTAATCCGATCGGACGGCTTGTTTGTGCGGTTGACAATCCGTTCGGATGGTCATCCGATCGGGTGGTAGTCCAGTCGGATGACTATTCGAGTGGATTGTTTCTTCCTATGATGAGGATGTGTTTGTGTATGATGGTTTGTCTTTTGAAGTTTTCGTTGTAGCATTTTAAAAACATTGAAGTATCTCTATCTTTCAAGTTGGTCGATCGGACGGTCAGTCATGCGGATGACAATCCGGTCGAATGGTCATCCGGTCGGACGGTAGTCAGGTCGGATGGCGACCCTAGTGATGAGGTTACTTTGTGAGAACAAATTCACAGCAGAAGAGTCACTCGGTCGGATGTCCATACGACCGGGTGGCGACCCTGTTAATGAACATGTTGAAAATTGTTTAAGTCTTTAAAGTCCTAGTATCTCATGATTCGAAGAGTAATCCGGTCGGATGGTAGTCCGATCGGATGGCAATTCGTTCCATACTCAAACTTTAGATGGAGTCCGGTCGGACAGCAATCCGTCCGGGTAGCATATCCGTTCGGGTAGCCTATCCGCTCGAACAGCAGTCCGGTCGGACAACATTCCGTTCCGATTATTCCGTTCATTTTACACTTGGTCGTTTTGTTTATCTGTCGTTTTATCGAGGCGTTTTGATAATGTGTTAACCAACAGAATCCCATCTTGTCCCAAATAACCTGATCGACCAGGAATCACCCTAGCTCGGCCGGTTAACCGATTCAAGACGGTTATTCTCGTTTAACCCGAAATCGGTGGTCTCGTGGGTAGAATCCAGATCTTGAGCTAGCACAACACTAAGAATGAGTAGAAGACTAGATCAGGGCCGGATCCTATCGGTTTTGAGTGTATTGAGTTGTAAAAGAGTTGAAAGAAAGTTAGAAACCATCTGTCAATCCTTTTTCACTATATTTAAGCTTAGATCTACGCGAGATCTTTGTGTATTTGTGTGGAAAAATATTAGATCTAAGTTGTTCTTGGTGGATTGAGGCCAAAACATGAAGTTCTTCAAGAACTCATGATGACATCATCCTAGAACACCTCAAACCGAACGATTTCACAGTTAAAAGTTAAGATTCAAAAGATAGAAAGGTGTAGGAGTGCGTGTAGATCAAGAAAGTACAAGATTTAGGGCGAGATCTTACCTGGATTGAGAGAAATCGAAGAAAAGGTGGGGAGCATGAACTGTTCGGACAGAGGATTTCCAAAAGTGGAAATGATGACAACGATAGGGGTATTTATAGGATTCCAAAAGGGGAAAGTGTGGGTCGGTCGGATGGCATCCCGCCCGGATGACTGTCCGGTCGGATGTCATATCGGTCGGATGACGACCTGACACCACAATCAAGTGGCAATCCGGTCGGATGGCAATCCGGCCGAATGGCACTTGGTTTGGGTGTTTGGCGCGACGATTTTTGCTGTTTTGATTTCGGTTGCGATCGATTCGATACGATAGATTTTCCTAGTCAAATTACTTTTAATCCCAACTACTATATCTGTCATAGTTCGATTTCGATTGTGTTCGATTGCGTTTCGAGTTCGATTGCGATTCACACATAACATAAATGAACATGCACAAGTAACACATAAGGCACACACACATGTATAATAATAATTAAAATACGTAGTTCGAGTTGCGATTTGAAGTCGATTCGATTAGCATAGTTTGATTATCGTTTAGCTTTATCGCATTGTTACATCCTATAGTTCACAGTTGTAAGTCGAATAGTTTGCTAGCAACATACGTCGATTATTGTAATTATTGACACTTACTCCACTTAATACAACTAAAATAAACATCCAAAAGAAATCTACTACAAGTCAAGTTGTGCGAATCGGTCGTTGACTTTGACCTTGACTTTGACTTTTCTAAAACACGGGGTGTTACAGCCTCCCCTTGTTTAGGGAATTTCGTCCCGAAATTAGGCTGAAGGTTGTATACCACCGTGAATCACTTTTCTCTCTTTAGACTTTCTCTTTAAATAACTGCGGGTACTTCGCCTTTATGTCGCTTTCGAGTTCCCAAGTGAACTCTGCGCCCCGTTTGCCTTCCCATCAGACTTTCACAATAGGAATGCGAGAGCGTCTGAGCTGCTTCGTTTGGCGGTCCATGATTCCGACAGGCTTTTCCACGAAGTGTAATGTTTCGTTTACTTGAAGGTCATCGAGAGATACAATTAGATCATGCTCAGCCAGACACTTTCGGAGGTTCGAAACGTGAAAAGTCGGGTGGACGTTACTAAGTTCCTCTGGTAGTTCGAGTCTGTAGGCGACTTTTCTGATTCTTTCCAGAATCTTAAAAGGTCCGACATATCGAGGTGCGAGCTTTCCTTTCTTGCCGAATCGGACCACACCCTTCCAAGGTGATACCTTTAGGAGTACGTAGTCACCAACGTCAAATTCAAGGGGCTTGCGTCGTCTACCGGCATAACTTTTCTGTCGATTCCGAGCTTTCGTTAGATTGTCTCGAATTTGGAAAATTTTGTCTGTCGTTTCTTGCAGTAGCTTGGGACCGGTTAGTTGCGAATGACCGATCTCGTGCCACACAATAGGCGATCGACATCTTCTTCCGTATAAAGCCTCGAATGGTGCCATTTGAATGCTGGAATGATAACTGTTGTTATACGAGAATTCGACTAACGGAAGGTGTTTATCCCAATTACCACCAAAGTCTACGACACACGAACGGAGCATATCTTCAAGAGTACGAATCGTTCTTTCAGTCTGACCGTCAGTTTGAGGGTGGAAAGCGGTACTTAGATTAAGCGATGTACCGAGTGCCGTTTGAAACGTTTCCCACAGTCGCGAGGTAAACCGAGCATCACGATCAGAGATGATGTCACGAGGCGTACCATGATTACAGATGATCTCGTCGGTTTAGATTCGGGCTAATCGTTCTACCTTGTAGTCTTCCCTTATTGGCAAAAAGTGAGCAGATTTAGTCAAACGGTCAACCACAACCCAAATGCTGTCGTGACCTGATGACGTGTGCGGTAGCTTGGTGATGAAGTCCATAGCTATACTCTCCCACTTCCACATAGGGATTGGTGGTTGTTCGAGCAAGCCAGAGGGTCTTTGGTGTTCGGCCTTGACTCTTGCACATGTCAGGCATTTTCCAACGTAGAGGGCAATATCCCTTTTCATGCCGGGCCACCAGTACTTGTATCGAAGATCCTGGTACATTTTGTCGGCACCGGGATGAATAGAATACCGGGATTTGTGGGCTTCATCCATCAAGATCTGTCGTAAATCGGTTCGTTTGGGAATCCAAATCCGGTCCAGAAAGTGGAATATCCCATTTGATTTGCTCACAAGCTGGCCTCCATCGTGGTAGATTCTTTCCTTCTTCAGTGTGCGTTCATTAAAACATGCATGCTGAGCTTCGCGAATGAGGGTTTCGAGATCGTGTTGGGCTCGAACATTATGAGTGCTAAGCAGATAACTCCGTCTGCTGAGTGCGTCGGCAACAACATTGGCTTTGCCTGGGTGATAATGAATCTCACAGTCGTAATCGTTGAGAAGTTCTACCCATCGGCGTTGACGCATATTAAGTTCCTTCTGATTAAAGATATGCTGTAGGCTCCTATGATCGGTGAAGATCGTACACTTGGTACCATACAGGTAGTGTCGCCAAATCTTTAACGCAAAAACAACTGCGCCTAGATAGTTCTTCTCGTGGATTTTGAGCTGACGAGATGCGTAAGCTATAACCTTATCCCGTTGCATGAGAACACAACCAAGGCCAAGGTTGGAAGCATCACAGTAGACAATGAAATCGTCGTTTCCGTTGGGCAATGTGAGAACAGGAGCATTGCAAAGCTTATGCTTGAGGGTTCGAAAGGCAGACTCTTGTTCAGTTCCCCAAACAAAAGGCTTGTCCTTATGCGTGAGAGCGGTAAGTGGTACAACGATCTTTGAGAATCCTTCGATAAATCGTCGATAGTAGCCCGCTAGTCCGAGAAAAGAACGAACTTCAGACGGGTTCTTAGGCGTAATCCAACTCTTAACAGCTTCAATCTTCGCAGGATCGACGTGAATACCTTGACTATTAACAATGTGACCCAGAAATTGAACTTCCTCAAACCAGAATTCACACTTGGAGAACTTGGCATAGAGTTGGTTCCCCTGGAGTAGCCCGAGAACCAAACGTAGATGCTGCGCGTGTTCGGTTTTCGACTTGGAATAGATCAAGACATCGTCGATGAACACGATGACTAAGCGGTCAAGAAATGGTTTACACACGCGATTCATCAGATCCATGAAAACCGCGGGTGCGTTGGTTAAACCAAAAGGCATAACAACGAATTCGTAGTGGCCGTATCGAGTGCGAAACGCGGTTTTGGGTATATCCTCCTCTTGAATGCGTAGTTGGTGATAGCCTGAGCGTAGATCGATCTTCGAGAAACACGTAGCACCTTGTAGTTGATCGAACAAATCATCGATGCGAGGTAGAGGATAGCGGTTCTTGATAGTTAACTTATTCAATTCCCGATAGTCGATACACATCCTGAATGACCCATCCTTCTTTTTGACGAAAAGGACTGGCGCGCCCCAAGGAGAGGTGCTCGGGCGAATGAAGCCTTTCTCAAGTAATTCCTGGAGTTGGTTTGAGAGTTCACGCATTTTGGATGGCGCGAGTCGGTAGGGAGCTTTGGCAATAGGGTTGGCTCCAGGAATGAGGTCGATGCGAAAGTCGATATCACGACTTGGTGGTAGACCGGGAAGATCCTCTGGAAAACATTAGGAAATTCTCGAACCACAAGAACGTCTTTCACTTCCTTCTTCTCTTTCTTTTCCTTCTCCGCTACTACAATGTTAGCCAAGAAAGCCCTGTATTCCTTGCGGAGATACTTGCTAGCTTGAACACATGACATGAGCTTGAGACCTTTCGAAGTAGTATCACCGTAAACACACAATAAATCACCATTCGCGAGCAAGAATCGGATCATCTTGTCGAAGCACACAACTTCAGCATGGTTTTCACGAAGAAAGTCCATGCCTACTATGACGTCAAAACTTCCGAGTTGCATCGGAATGAGGTCGATTGGGAAGATGTGATTGTTGAGCTCAAGAGTACAATCACAAAGAACAGAATTGATGGCGACAGTTCTTCCGGTAGCGACTTCATCATCGAACGTCGAGGAGAGTTGGGAGCGTTTACGACTAATGTCACACCCCGACCACGTAGAACATACAAAACGTGGCGGAAACATCGGGGAGTGTTGTAACAGAATTAATTGTTTCAAATCCATGGCAATTGAAGTTTCGTTTTATTGATTAAAAGTGTTACAATGTCTTAACAAACAAGAAATACAACATAATTAACTAGTCTTGCATCTTTTATTGTCACTAAAGCCCAAGTCTGCCTATGTGTATCTTGATCATCTTATGCAACAGTTCCTGAAAAACACATGTGAAAATAGGTACGTCAGCATAAAAATGCCTGTGAGATACATAGGTTTTGTGAAAATAGGTTTCATGACTTATGTTTGAGAAAATGTTTAGTCATGAACCTTGTTATTTGCTTTGCTTTGTAAATCATTTGAAAATCGATAAGATCAGATGATAAGTATAAATAAATGTAAGGTTAAATGAATAACCAAGTAAAATATGTTTGCATAAGATAAGATGTTTATAAATCAATGTCTTGTGAAAAGTATGTTATTTGTATAAAAATGTTCTATGTCTCAAACTGAAATGATTCAAATAACGCTATGATATGTAATACCATACAAACACTTATATATAGGAAGTACCAGCGGCGTATCCACCATGCTTGTATCATATTACACACGCATCGTTACTTAATCACTTAATCAAACCAAACCACCAAAGTAATGTTTAACAATTGTAGAAATGTTTATGTATGGTCAAATACGGTTCACAGATACAAACGGTTCACAGATACAAACGGTTCACAGATACAGACGGTTCACGGATACAAACGGTTCACAGGTACAAACGGTTCACAGATACAAACGGTTCACAGGTACAAACGGTTCAAAATGTAATATAATGTGTTCATATACTGGATGAGCATATGCAACAAAATGTAATGTAAAACAATGTACTAAGTAATGCACACAATGGGCACACCAAGCATGAAATGTAATGTAAAACAATGTACTAAGTAATGCACACAATGGGCACACCTAGCATAAAATGTAATGAAATCATGTACTATAATGTACTAACAAACATAGTCGGTATATGATGTGAAAACAGGAAAGCATGAAAGTAACAAGTAGGCACATGTGTTCCACCCCAAAACAGTTTGGAAAACAGTAAAAGAGGGGTCTATGTACTCACCTGAGATTGCTCAGTAGTCCTTGAGTAACAACCAAACAATGCTAGAGATCGCGGATATCAAACGGCACCTTATATAGATAACTATGTTAATTAACCGGACCTAGATCGGAAGATCGGGTAGCATTAGGGTTTGTAAACCAAACGAGTGTAGAGACTCGTGTCATTTGGTTTAACAAAGCCTACATACTAAATGAAACCTAACATAATTGTTTACGACCCATTACGACCCGTTTAGGAAGCTTATGCTACTTTAACGCGTCGTTCGCGTGAAACGCGTTCGGACCGCCTAACTAGCCCTATGACAAGTGTTATATGCCTAAACATATTACATAATCAGTTATGTGACAAAGGTTTAGGTTACATATGCTTAATTACCAATTATACATGAAAAGGGTATTCTGGTAATTTACCTAAGGCATATAAACTACCTATCATACAACTACTTAAACGATGCGACCATAGGGTATAACCTCGGAAGGTTATTCCCTACCTACTATGGTCACCTAATGTGTTTGGTCGGATCCTAATGATCGACCAAACTGGGTCGGGTTCGAGGTATAAGCGATTCATCAGATCGCTTACCCTACGACCCTAGACAACGTGGTAATCAGTAGGCATAGTCCCAAGGGACTATAACCAACGTGATTACACTCACGTTGCGAAGTTCAAACGAACTTCGCATTGACCATTACTGGTCAACGCTGAAAGTCAAACAAAGTTTGACTTTCTGACTCGAAAAGCAATAAAATAAGGAAAAGAACGAAAGAAGACTTACGAAGGGTCCCCGAATGCTAACCTCGATTCAAAAATCTCAGGTATGAAACAATAGTTTCAACTTAGAGTTTCTCAAATCAAAGTTCTAGTGATTTTAGCAATGGGGGTGGATGGGTATTTATAGGAATACCCGAACCGTTAAGATCGTTTCATGGAAAACGTGCCTTAATCCCATCCGTACATGTGTTGAAATGTCATGGTGTTTAGGTGTTTAAATTCCATCCATACATGTGTTGAAATGTCATGGTGTTTAGGTGTTTAAATTCCATCCATACATGTGTTGAAATGTCATGGTGTTTAGGTGTTTAAATTCCATCCATACATGTGTTGCAATGTCATGGTGTTTAGGTGTTTAAATTCCATCCATACATGTGTTGAAATGTCATGGTACCAAAATTCCATCCTTATCCGCTGACTAAGCAAGTTTAGAATGTGTGGTTGTGAATTAAACAACGGCTAATACATCGAATCTGGTCCCGAATGCGAAAAACGAACCAAATGACGCAACGAATGGATTTTTTCTTATGGCGAACACTAAAATAAAATATTTTAGTGCTTACATAAATTTTTGGATGTCCGGATGTATTCAGAACGTAAGTTATGCGCGAAAATGCAAACTTGTGCACTTTTTGACACTTTTAGTCCCTGAATGACCCAAAAGTTTATTTTAGCACACCGAACCCCTCAAAGCCTATTTCTAAGATATGTAAAGGATATTTATGGTATGTTTAACTTATGGTCATGTTCCGGAAGGTCTGTTACAGTTCAAATTGGCATACTTTCGCAGTTTGTCAACTTTAGTCCCTGTAAGCGATTAAACTTTGATTTCACCACACCAAACCTTCCAAAACTTATATCTAAGTTATGTAAAGGTTATTTAAGGTATGTTAAGCCTATTTCACTATTCCGGAGTGTTCGTTGCATTAAACTGGTTATATTTACGCATCAGTGCGTGTATAACCTTCCAGAAAGCGATTTAGAGCTTGAAATCGAACACGAGTTGATATGTGCAAAAGATACACATATTTATACAAGTCCAAAGTATGAAATACATTATTTCATTGGTTTGGCATTTGTTTGATGGTTGAAATGACACAGGTGTTACAACTAAGGAGCTTCTCAAATTCGAACGACACAAAGCAATTATCGGCTCCAGTATCAAATAAACACGAATCATAAATACCATTCACAAGGAACGTACCATTAACTACGTTGTTATCGGCTTGGGCTTGACGCACGTTGATGTTGAAAGTTCGTAAGTGTGCGGCCTGTTGTTGCTGCTGCTGCTGGTGCTGTTGCTGCTGTTGAGGCTGCTGCTGCTGAGGCTCTTGTTTCACAACCCTGTTCGGGCACATGTTGGCGAAGTGATTAGGATCGCCACATGCGAAGCAGGCTATGGCGTTGACCGCGGGTGCCGGAGGAGCTTGTTGACCCTGAGGGGCGGTGAGTAAAGCTTGATGAGCAGGGGCTTGTCGAGCACGGCAGTTGGTAGTAAAATGGCCGTACATATTGCAATGAGCACAAAAACGGCAAGCAATGGTAGTCGGGTGGTGGTAGGTACAAGTAGGGCAGAGCGGGTGTGACCCAGTGTATGCACGCTTTGCAGGAGGTGCATTTGCCACAGGCGCCGCTACTTGACGCTGTTGGGCTGGTACAGCTTGTATCGGTGCAGCAGTGATCGCACAGTTCTTGTTGCTGGAGCTGTTCTTTCTATTGTTCTTCCTCTTGTTGCTCGATGGGGTGGAGGTTTCAGCAGTTGGTGCGGCGGTGGTAGCTTGATGCAGGTGCTTTTAAGTTTTATCCCAGACACCAGCCTTGACCCGCTTGTCATTGATTTCAGCGGCCAGTAGATAAGTCTCTTCGATCGTCGTAGTCTTAGCCGCTTGCACGAAATCGGCAACACAGTCTCGCAGGGCTCGGATATACTTCTTGATTGCCATATCTGGGGTCTTAACCTGATCGGGACAAATGATGCTGAGCTGTTTGAAGCGAGCAGTGAGCACAACATTTTCACCATCCTTTTGCTGTATGTGCCAAAATTCATCCTCTAGCTTCTGACGTTCATGAGGAGGGCAGAATTCTTCCAGCATGACTTCCTTGAGCTCGTCCCACGACATACCGTAGGCTGCATCGTTCCCTCGCTTGTTCCTCTCGGCCGTCCACCAGTCTAGTGCATGGGACTGGAAAACGCTGGTAGCATTCAGAGTTCGGAGGTCATCGGGGCAACCACTCTGTCATAGAGTGACCTCAATAGAATCAAACCACTGGAATAGTGCAGTAGGACCTCCCTCGCCAGTGAATTCTTTTGGCCCACACGACTTGAATTGCTTGAAATTGAAGGCCTTGGTGGTAGCTTTAGGAGCTTCGGTCCTTGATTCCTCAGACGACTTGCTGGCGTTCTCATAAACATCACTCACAGCCTTTGCTACACTTTTAGCGATGATGGCAGCAAGGCGTTTGTCTCTCTTTTCTTGACGAGAAAGTAAGGGATGACGGGATCCAGATGACATTATCTGCAACAGACATCGTCACAGGACTCAACACGTTGTATTCGAATCTCACCTCACACGTCTACTACTTACTAAAACTCAGGAACACATACAATCACGTAGGTGCATAAACACATAATCAATCAGTCACAGATTCACATAAGCACATATTCACACAGTCACGTAAGCATATAGAGCACAGAGTCACAGAAGCACCTAACCATGTAGTCATAAGAGGCAGTCAGAATACAGAAACCTATCATTCACAGTTCGTGAGCGTTTGAATATAGCGTTTGCATTTGATATATCGAGTCGTGTGGTATAAGCGTAGCATAAGGTCGTCCATAATTTAGCGATTTGGCAGCGTATCGAGATAGAAATGCAGTGCGAGTAGTGCGTGTCGATCGAAGTGAAAGCAAAAATCGAGTAAATCTCCAAAATTTAAACACGTAAACAGGTAAACACATATATAAGCACATAAAATCGACGAAACATCAGAGTCGGCAGTTGCGGGCTCAAAATTGAAACACATAAAAATCGAGAAATAGATTGTCTGCGGCTAGTAGACTTCGACTACCCAAAGTGGTTCGACTATTCACAAGGACCCGTTGTGCACATTTAACCTTCAGGACTATGCTTTTGCCTCGATTCTTGGGCGTTTGGCACATATCCCGTGGTCATATTGTGACTTCAGGTCGTTGGAGTCCGTCGAGACTTTGGTGAGAGTTGGTAAAATGAGCGGAACAAGTCGTCAAGGTTAGGGTTCACCCCTGGCTTAACAACTTCGCTCCTGTTTTGATAAAATAGAGGAGATTATTCATCAAAATACGGATCTCACTCCTGATTCGGCATAATTCTCCTCGTGTATAAATAAAATGCGAGTCGATTTAAGCACTTTAGTCGATAGTTTGCGGTTTTCACACCTAATCTCGACTTAATTGCTTATTTATGGTTGAAAATTCGAGTGCAGTGATAATGTAGCGTGTGCGAGAATAGCGAGAAAAGAATAGTGGTAAGCTCATGCAAAATCCCTAACGGATATGCATAAGTCGGTCTGTTGATTCCTAACTATAGACTAGGTATCTAAGATATCGACCCGAACTAGGTCGACTCTTGCCTAATTCCCTATAGTTATGGCTCTGATACCAATCTGTCACACCCCAACCAATGGCGGAATCATCGGGGCATGGCACTGAGCGAAACAGATTGTCCAGAAGTTTCCATAACAATTAACATTACTATTCAATTTAAATAACATGTCCCATACCATGTCTCAAACAGTAAACAAATTATTACAGATAAAAACTAGGCAAGTAATTCTGTTCCGACAACTCATAAAATAGAGAAATTGTTTATCTGCTTCTAGAGACCCTTGATTCATTTACTACAGACAACTATTTGTTGGGCTCTAGAGCTTTATTCTAGCTTCGACTTCCTATCAAGTGTGCATCCTAAGCACCTGTCACATACGTTAAAATAAAGTCAATACATGTAATGTAAAGGTGAGCATACAAGTTTGATAGTAGCATATAAAGTTCGAATTCGTTTACGCATAACCAGCACGTACACATAGAGAAATGAAGCACATTAGTTATCGACATAGATCCATCGATACCAATGACTGCGGGTTGACTGCCCGAGGCAGTTCGCAATACATGATTACCACCGTAATCCATGCAAGTAATTGTCCTTAACAACCCCCCGTGTGAACGGGTGCTGAGTCCAAACTATAGTACTATCGTTGCTAAGGCAGGTAGACAACATTCCATGTGTAAACATAACAAACAAGCATTCATAAGCCACGTATAACATGCATTAACGGTTATCGTTCAAATAGGATTGAGTAGTGTGTTTGATGTGATTTGAATAGTTGTAACGTATGTAACACCCAAAAGTGCTTAAAGCAAAAGGGGATCGAGTATACTCACAGCGGTTGATGGATTGAAGGGAGCGCTTAGCGAGTAAGGTTAGCCGGAATAGTTTTGAGAGAATAACGATAAGTGACTCGTAAAACGATATCAAGTGTGAATGGTTCGGATAGCGGTACGGTCGGATGGTAATCCGATCGGACGACTTGTTTGTGCGGTTGACAATCCGTTCGGATGGTCATCCGATCGGGTGGTAGTCCAGTCGGATGACTATTCGAGTGGATTGTTTCTTCCTATGATGAGGATGTGTTTGTGTATTATGGTTTGTCTTTTGAAGTTTTCGTTGTAGCATTTTAAAAACATTGAAGTATCTCTATCTTTCAAGTCGGTCGATCGGACGGTCAGTCATGCGGATGACAATCCGTTCGAATGGTCATCCGGTCGGACGGTAGTCCGGTCGGATGGCGACCCTAGTGATGAGGTTACTTTGTGAGAACAAATTCACAGCAGAAGAGTCACTCGGTCGGATGTCCATACGACCGGGTGGCGACCCTGTTAATGAACATGTTGAAAATTGTTTAAGTCTTTAAAGTCCTAGTATCTCATGATTCGAAGAGTAATCCGGTCGGATGGTAGTCCGATCGGATGGCAATTCGTTCCATACTCAAACTTTAGATGGAGTCCGGTCGGACAGCAATCCGTCCGGGTAGCATATCCATTCGGGTAGCCTATCCGCTCGGACAGCAGTCCGGTCGGACAACATTCCGTTCCGATTATTCCGTTCATTTTACACTTGGTCGTTTTGTTTATCTTTCGTTTTATCGAGGCGTTTTGATAATGTGTTAACCAACAGAATCCCATCTTGTCCCAAATAACCTGATCGACCAGGAATCACCCTAGCTCGGCCGGTTAACCGATTCAAGACGGTTATTCTCGTTTAACCCGAAATCGGTGGTCTCGTGGGTAGAATCCAGATCTTGAGCTAGCACAACACTAAGAATGAGTAGAAGACTAGATCAGGGCCGGATCCTATCGGTTTTGAGTGTATTGAGTTGTAAAAGAGTTGAAAGAAAGTTAGAAACCATCTTTCAATCCTTTTTCACTATATTTAAGCTTAGATCTATGCGAGATCTTTGTGTATTTGTGTGGAAAACTATTAGATCTAAGTTGTTCTTGGTGGATTGAGGCCAAAACATGAAGTTCTTCAAGAACTCATGATGACATCATCCTAGAACACCTCAAACCGAACGATTTCACAGTTAAAAGTTAAGATTCAAAAGATAGAAAGGTGTAGGAGTGCGTGTAGATCAAGAAAGTACAAGATTTAGGGCGAGATCTTACATGGATTGAGAGAAATCGAAGAAAAGGTGGGGAGCACGAACTGTTCGGACAGAGGATTTCCAAAAGTGGAAATGATGACAATGATAGGGGTATTTATAGGATTCCAAAAGGGGAAAGTGTGGGTCGGTCGGATGGCATCCCGCCCGGATGACTGTCCGGTCGGATGTCATATCGGTCGGATGACGACCTGACACCACAATCAAGTGGCAATCCGGTCGGATGGCAATCCGGCCGAATGGCACTTGGTTTGGGTGTTTGGCGCGACGATTTTTGCTGTTTTGATTTCGGTTGCGAGCGATTCGATACGATAGATTTTCCTAGTCAAATTACTTTTAATCCCAACTACTATATCTGTCATAGTTCGATTTCGATTGTGTTCGATTGCGTTTCGAGTTCGATTGCGATTCACACATAACATAAATGAACATGCACAAGTAACACATAAGGCACACACACATGTATAATAATAATTAAAATACGTAGTTCGAGTTGCGATTTGAAGTCGATTCGATTAGCATAGTTTGATTATCGTTTAGCTTTATCGCATTGTTACATCCTATAGTTCACAGTTGTAAGTCGAATAGTTTGCTAGCAACATACGTCGATTATTGTAATTGTTGACACTTACTCCACATAATACAACTAAAATAAACATCCAAAAGAAATCTACTACAAGTCAAGTTGTGCGAATCGGTCGTTTACTTTGACCTTGACTTTGACTTTTCTAAAACACGGGGTGTTACAGCCTCCCCTTGTTTAGGGAATTTCGTCCCGAAATTAGGCTGAAGGTTGTATACCACCGTGAATCACTTTTCTCTCTCTAGACTTTCTCTTTAAATAACTGCGGGTACTTCGCCTTTATGTCGCTTTCGAGTTCCCAAGTGAACTCTGCGCCCCGTTTGCCTTCCCATCAGACTTTCACAATAGGAATGCGAGAGCGTCTGAGCTGCTTCGTTTGGCGGTCCATGATTCCGACAGGCTTTTCCACGAAGTGTAATGTTTCGTTTACTTGAAGGTCATCGAGAGATACAATTAGATCATGCTCAGCCAGACACTTTCGGAGGTTCAAAACGTGAAAAGTCGGGTGGACGTTACTAAGTTCCTCCGGTAGTTCGAGTCTGTAGGCGACTTTTCTGATTCTTTCCAGAATCTTAAAAGGTCCGACATATCGAGGTGCGAGCTTTCCTTTCTTGCCGAATCGGACCACACCCTTCCAAGGTGATACCTTTAGGAGTACGTAGTCACCAACGTCAAATTCAAGGGGCTTGCGTCGTCTACCGGCATAACTTTTCTGTCGATTCCGAGCTTTCGTTAGATTGTCTCGAATTTGGAAAATTTTGTCTGTCGTTTCTTGCAGTAGCTTGGGACCGGTTAGTTGCGAATGACCGATCTCGTGCCACACAATAGGCGATCGACATCTTCTTCCGTATAAAGCCTCGAATGGTGCCATTTGAATGCTGGAATGATAACTGTTGTTATACGAGAATTCGACTAACGGAAGGTGTTTATCCCAATTACCACCAAAGTCTACGACACACGAACGGAGCATATCTTCAAGAGTACGAATCGTTCTTTCAGTCTGACCGTCAGTTTGAGGGTGGAAAGCGGTACTTAGATTAAGCGATGTACCGAGTGCCGTTTGAAACGTTTCCCACAGTCGCGAGGTAAACCGAGCATCACGATCAGAGATGATGTCACGAGGCGTACCATGATTACAGATGATCTCGTCGGTTTAGATTCGGGCTAATCGTTCTACCTTGTAGTCTTCCCTTATTGGCAAAAAGTGAGCAGATTTAGTCAAACGGTCAACCACAACCCAAATGCTGTCGTGACCTGATGACGTGTGCGGTAGCTTGGTGATGAAGTCCATAGCTATACTCTCCCACTTCCACATAGGGATTGGTGGTTGTTCGAGCAAGCCAGAGGGTCTTTGGTGTTCGGCCTTGACTCTTGCACATGTCAGGCATTTTCCAACGTAGAGGGCAATATCCCTTTTCATGCCGGGCCACCAGTACTTGTATCGAAGATCCTGGTACATTTTGTCGGCACCGGGATGAATAGAATACCGGGATTTGTGGGCTTCATCCATCAAGATCTGTCGTAAATCGGTTCGTTTGGGAATCCAAATCCGGTCCAGAAAGTGGAATATCCCATTTGATTTGCTCACAAGCTGGCCTCCATCGTGGTAGATTCTTTCCTTCTTCAGTGTGCGTTCATTAAAACATGCATGCTGAGCTTCGCGAATGAGGGTTTCGAGATCGTGTTGGGCTCGAACATTATGAGTGCTAAGCAGATAACTCCGTCTGCTGAGTGCGTCGGCAACAACATTGGCTTTGCCTGGGTGATAATGAATCTCACAGTCGTAATCGTTGAGAAGTTCTACCCATCGGCGTTGACGCATATTAAGTTCCTTCTGATTAAAGATATGCTGTAGGCTCCTATGATCGGTGAAGATCGTACACTTGGTACCATACAGGTAGTGTCGCCAAATCTTTAACGCAAAAACAACTGCGCCTAGATAGTTCTTCTCGTGGATTTTGAGCTGACGAGATGCGTAAGCTATAACCTTATCCCGTTGCATGAGAACACAACCAAGGCCAAGGTTGGAAGCATCACAGTAGACAATGAAATCGTCGTTTCCGTTGGGCAATGTGAGAACAGGAGCATTGCAAAGCTTATGCTTGAGGGTTCGAAAGGCAGACTCTTGTTCAGTTCCCCAAACAAAAGGCTTGTCCTTATGCGTGAGAGCGGTAAGTGGTACAACGATCTTTGAGAATCCTTCGATAAATCGTCGATAGTAGCCCGCTAGTCCGAGAAAAGAACGAACTTCAGACGGGTTCTTAGGCGTAATCCAACTCTTAACAGCTTCAATCTTCGCAGGATCGACGTGAATACCTTGACTATTAACAATGTGACCCAGAAATTGAACTTCCTCAAACCAGAATTCACACTTGGAGAACTTGGCATAGAGTTGGTTCCCCTGGAGTAGCCCGAGAACCAAACGTAGATGCTGCGCGTGTTCGGTTTTCGACTTGGAATAGATCAAGACATCGTCGATGAACACGATGACTAAGCGGTCAAGAAATGGTTTACACACGCGATTCATCAGATCCATGAAAACCGCGGGTGCGTTGGTTAAACCAAAAGGCATAACAACGAATTCGTAGTGGCCGTATCGAGTGCGAAACGCGGTTTTGGGTATATCCTCCTCTTGAATGCGTAGTTGGTGATAGCCTGAGCGTAGATCGATCTTCGAGAAACACGTAGCACCTTGTAGTTGATCGAACAAATCATCGATGCGAGGTAGAGGATAGCGGTTCTTGATAGTTAACTTATTCAATTCCCGATAGTCGATACACATCCTGAATGACCCATCCTTCTTTTTGACGAAAAGGACTGGCGCGCCCCAAGGAGAGGTGCTCGGGCGAATGAAGCCTTTCTCAAGTAATTCCTGGAGTTGGTTTGAGAGTTCACGCATTTTGGATGGCGCGAGTCGGTAGGGAGCTTTGGCAATAGGGTTGGCTCCAGGAATGAGGTCGATGCGAAAGTCGATATCACGACTTGGTGGTAGACCGGGAAGATCCTCTGGAAAACATTAGGAAATTCTCGAACCACAAGAACGTCTTTCACTTCCTTCTTCTCTTTCTTTTCCTTCTCCGCTACTACAATGTTAGCCAAGAAAGCCCTGTATTCCTTGCGGAGATACTTGCTAGCTTGAACACATGACATGAGCTTGAGACCTTTCGAAGTAGTATCACCGTAAACACACAATAAATCACCATTCGCGAGCAAGAATCGGATCATCTTGTCGAAGCACACAACTTCAGCATGGTTTTCACGAAGAAAGTCCATGCCTACTATGACGTCAAAACTTCCGAGTTGCATCGGAATGAGGTCGATTGGGAAGATGTGATTGTTGAGCTCAAGAGTACAATCACAAAGAACAGAATTGATGGCGACAGTTCTTCCGGTAGCGACTTCATCATCGAACGTCGAGGAGAGTTGGGAGCGTTTACGACTAAGGAGCTTCTCGAATTCGAACGACACAAAGCAATTATCGGCTCCAGTATCAAATAAACACGAATCATAAATACCATTCACAAGGAACGTACCATTAACTACGTTGTTATCGGCTTGGGCTTGACGCACGTTGATGTTGAAAGTTCGTAAGTGTGCGGCCTGTTGTTGCTGCTGCTGCTGGTGCTGTTGCTGCTGTTGAGGCTGCTGCTGCTGAGGCTCTTGTTTCACAACCCTGTTCGGGCACATGTTGGCGAAGTGATTAGGATCGCCACATGCGAAGCAGGCTATGGCGTTGACCGCGGGTGCCGGAGGAGCTTGTTGACCCTGAGGGGCGGTGAGTAAAGCTTGATGAGCAGGGGCTTGTCGAGCACGGCAGTTGGTAGTAAAATGGCCGTACATATTGCAATGAGCACAAAAACGGCAAGCAATGGTAGTCGGGTGGTGGTAGGTACAAGTAGGGCAGAGCGGGTGTGGCCCAGTGTATGCACGCTTTGCAGGCGGTGCATTTGCCACAGGCGCCGCTACTTGACGCTGTTGGGCTGGTACAGCTTGTATCGGTGCAGCAGTGATCGCACAGTTCTTGTTGCTGGAGCTGTTCTTTCTATTGTTCTTCCTCTTGTTGCTCGATGGGGTGGAGGTTTCAGCAGTTGGTGCGGCGGTGGTAGCTTGATGCAGGTGCTTTTAAGTTTTATCCCAGACACCAGCCTTGACCCGCTTGTCATTGATTTCAGCGGCCAGTAGATAAGTCTCTTCGATCGTCGTAGTCTTAGCCGCTTGCACGAAATCGGCAACACAGTCTCGCAGGGCTCGGATATACTTCTTGATTGCCATATCTGGGGTCTTAACCTGATCGGGACAAATGATGCTGAGCTGTTTGAAGCGAGCAGTGAGCACAACATTTTCACCATCCTTTTGTTGTATGTGCCAAAATTCATCCTCTAGCTTCTGACGTTCATGAGGAGGGCAGAATTCTTCCAGCATGACTTCCTTGAGCTCGTCCCACGACATACCGTAGGCTGCATCGTTCCCTCGCTTGTTCCTCTCGGCCGTCCACCAGTCTAGTGCACGGGACTGGAAAACGCTGGTAGCATTCAGAGTTCGGAGGTCATCGGGGCAACCACTCTGTCATAGAGTGACCTCAATAGAATCAAACCACTGGAATAGTGCAGTAGGACCTCCCTCGCCAGTGAATTCTTTTGGCCCACACGACTTGAATTGCTTGAAATTGAAGGCCTTGGTGGTAGCTTTAGGAGCTTCGGTCCTTGATTCCTCAGACGACTTGCTGGCGTTCTCATAAACATCACTCACAGCCTTTGCTACACTTTTAGCGATGATGGCAGCAAGGCGTTTGTCTCTCTTTTCTTGACGAGAAAGTAAGGGATGACGGGATCCAGATGACATTATCTGCAACAGACATCGTCACAGGACTCAACACGTTGTATTCGAATCTCACCTCACACGTCTACTACTTACTAAAACTCAGGAACACATACAATCACGTAGGTGCATAAACACATAATCAATCAGTCACAGATTCACATAAGCACATATTCACACAGTCACGTAAGCATATAGAGCACAGAGTCACAGAAGCACCTAACCATGTAGTCATAAGAGGCAGTCAGAATACAGAAACCTATCATTCACAGTTCGTGAGCGTTTGAATATAGCGTTTGCATTTGATATATCGAGTCGTGTGGTATAAGCGTAGCATAAGGTCGTCCATAATTTAGCGATTTGGCAGCGTATCGAGATAGAAATGCAGTGCGAGTCGTGCGTGTCGATCGAAGTGAAAGCAAAAATCGAGTAAATCTCCAAAATTTAAACACGTAAACAGGTAAACACATATATAAGCACATAAAATCGACGAAACATCAGAGTCGGCAGTTGCGGGCTCAAAATTGAAACACATAAAAATCGAGAAATAGATTGTCTGCGGCTAGTAGACTTCGACTACCCAAAGTGGTTCGACTATTCACAAGGACCCGTTGTGCACATTTAACCTTCAGGACTATGCTTTTGCCTCGATTCTTGGGCGTTTGGCACATATCCCGTGGTCATATTGTGACTTCAGGTCGTTGGAGTCCGTCGAGACTTTGGTGAGAGTTGGTAAAATGAGCGGAACAAGTCGTCAAGGTTAGGGTTCACCCCTGGCTTAACAACTTCGCTCCTGTTTTGATAAAATAGAGGAGATTATTCATCAAAATACGGATCTCACTCCTGATTCGGCATAATTCTCCTCGTGTATAAATAAAATGCGAGTCGATTTAAGCACTTTAGTCGATAGTTTGCGGTTTTCACACCTAATCTCGACTTAATTGCTTATTTATGGTTGAAAATTCGAGTGCAGTGATAATGTAGCGTGTGCGAGAATAGCGAGAAAAGAATAGTGGTAAGCTCATGCAAAATCCCTAACGGATATGCATAAGTCGGTCTGTTGATTCCTAACTATAGACTAGGTATCTAAGATATCGACCCGAACTAGGTCGACTCTTGCCTAATTCCCTATAGTTATGGCTCTGATACCAATCTGTCACACCCCAACCAATGGCGGAATCATCGGGGCATGGCACTGAGCGAAACAGATTGTCCAGAAGTTTCCATAACAATTAACATTACTATTCAATTTAAATAACATGTCCCATACCATGTCTCAAACAGTAAACAAATTATTACAGATAAAAACTAGGCAAGTAATTCTGTTCCGACAACTCATAAAATAGAGAAATTGTTTATCTGCTTCTAGAGACCCTTGATTCATTTACTACAGACAACTATTTGTTGGGCTCTAGAGCTTTATTCTAGCTTCGACTTCCTATCAAGTGTGCATCCTAAGCACCTGTCACATACGTTAAAATAAAGTCAATACATGTAATGTAAAGGTGAGCATACAAGTTTGATAGTAGCATATAAAGTTCGAATTCGTTTACGCATAACCAGCACGTACACATAGAGAAATGAAGCACATTAGTTATCGACATAGATCCATCGATACCAATGACTGCGGGTTGACTGCCCGAGGCAGTTCGCAATACATGATTACCACCGTAATCCATGCAAGTAATTGTCCTTAACAACCCCCCGTGTGAACGGGTGCTGAGTCCAAACTATAGTACTATCGTTGCTAAGGCAGGTAGACAACATTCCATGTGTAAACATAACAAACAAGCATTCATAAGCCACGTATAACATGCATTAACGGTTATCGTTCAAATAGGATTGAGTAGTGTGTTTGATGTGATTTGAATAGTTGTAACGTATGTAACACCCAAAAGTGCTTAAAGCAAAAAGGGATCGAGTATACTTACAGCGGTTGATGGATTGAAGGGAGCGCTTAGCGAGTAAGGTTAGCCGGATAGCGGTACGGTCGGATGGTAATCCGATCGGACGACTTGTTTGTGCGGTTGACAATCCGTTCAGATGGTCATCCGATCGGGTGGTAGTCCAGTCGGATGACTATTCGAGTGGATTGTTTCTTCCTATGATGAGGATGTGTTTGTGTATTATGGTTTGTCTTTTGAAGTTTTCGTTGTAGCATTTTAAAAACATTGAAGTATCTCTATCTTACAAGTCGGTCGATCGGACGGTCAGTCGTGCGGATGACAATCCGTTCGGATGGTCATCCGGTCAGACGGTAGTCCGGTCGGATGGCGACCCTAGTGATGAGGTTACTTTGTGAGAACAAATTCACAGCAGGAGAGTCACTCGGTCGGATGTCCATACGACCGGGTGGCGACCCTGTTAATGAACATGTTGAAAATTATTTAAGTCTTTAAAGTGCTAGTATCTCATGATTCGAAGAGTAATCCGGTCGGATGGTAGTCCGATCGGATGGCAATTCGTTCCATACTCAAACTTTGGATGGAGTTGATTAAGGATGGGACCTAAGGTGTTATCCGCTTTGGACAGCAATCCGTTCGGGTAGCCTATCCGCTCGGACAGCATTCCGTTCCGATTGTTCCTTTCGTTTTACACTTGGTCATTTTGTTTATCTGTCGTTTTATCGAGGCGTTTTGATAACGTGTTAACCAACAGAATCCCATCTTGTCCCAAATAACCTGATCGACCAGGAATCACCCTAGCTCGGCCGGTTAACCGGTTCAAGACGGTTATTCTCGTTTAACCCGAAATCGGTGGTCTCGTGGGTAGAATCCAGATCTTGAGCTAGCACAACACTAAGAATGAGTAGAAGACTAGATCAGGGCCGGATCCTATCGGTTTTGAGTGTATTGAGTTGCAAAAGTGTTGAAAGAAAGTTAGAAACCATCTTTCAATCCTTTTTCACTATATTTAAGCTTAGATCTACGCGAGATCTTTGTGTATTTTTGTGGAAAACTATTAGATCTAAGTTGTTCTTGGTGGATTGAGGCCAAAACATGAAGTTCTTCAAGAACTCATGATGACATCATCCTAGAACACCTCAAACCGAATGATTTCACGGTTAAAAGTTAAGATTCAAAAGATGGAAAGGTGTAGGAGTGCGTGTAGATCAAGAAAGTACAAGATTTAGGGCGAGATCTTACCTGGATTGAGAGAAATCGAAGAAAAGGTGGGGAGCACGAACTGTTCGGACAGAGGATTTCCAAAAGTGGAAATGATGACAATGATAGGGGTATTTATAGGATTCCAAAAGGGGAAAGTGTGGGTCGGTCGGATGGCATCCCGCCCGGATGACTGTCCGGTCGGATGTCACATCGGTCGGATGACGACCTGACACCACAATCAAGTGGCAATCCGGTCGGATGGCAATCCGGCCGGATGGCACTTGGTTCGGGTGTTTGGCGCGACGATTTTTGCTGTTTTGATTTCGGTTGCGAGCGATTCGATGCGATAGATTTTCCTTGTCAAATTACTTTTCATCCCAACTACTATATCTGTCATAGTTCGATTTCGATTGAGTTCGATTGAGTTCGATTGCGTTTCGAGTTCGATTGCGATTCACACATAACATAAATGAACATGCACAAGTAACACATAAGGCACACACACACACGTATAATAATAATTAAAATACGTAGTTCGAGTTGCGATTTGAAGTCGATTCGATTAGCATAGTTTGATTATCGTTTAGCTTTATCGCATTGTTACATCCTATAGTTCACAGTTGTAAGTCGAATAGTTTGCGAGCAACATACGTCTATTATTGTAATTATTGACACTTACTCCACATAATACAACTAAATTAAACATCCAAAAGAAATATACTACAAGTCAAGTTGTGCGAATCGGTAGTTGACTTTGACCTTGACTTTGACTTTGACTTTTCAAAAACACGGGGTGTTACAGACGGATTGCCAACCGATCGGATTGCTATCCGATCGATGGACAATCCTGCTGTGAACTTGTTCTCACTAAGTGTCCTGCCAATCGGATCGCTATCCGATCGAACGACCGTTCGATCGATCGACCTGAAGGGTAGAGATACTTCTCTATTTTCAAAGTGCTACAACGAAAACTTCAAAGCCATCATACACAAACACATCCTTACCAAACGAGTGTCAATCCAATCGAATGGCCATCCGAACGGATTGACATCCAATCGAATGGTCAACTGATCGGATTACCATCCGACACTTGGTCACTTTGCACCATTTTACGCGTCGTTCTTCTCTTATGCTATCGTTAACTGTTCAGGCTAATCTCTCAGCGCTCCATTCAATCCAAAACAGTGTTTACTTGTTAAACGCTATCTGTGAGTATACTCGATCCCTTTTGCTTTACGCACTTTTGGGTGTTACATACGTTACTTATTCTAAACCACAATCGACACACAACGCAAACACTATTTATACGCTAACCGTTATTCCATGCAACGTGTTATTCGATGAATGCTTGTATGTTATGTTAACACAGTGATTGTTGCCTGACACCTTAGCAACGATAGTACTATAGTTTGGACTCAGCACATGTCATGGACAGGGGTTGTTAAGGGCTTTACTTCACGTGTCCCGGTGGGGATATGTGTTGCGCATTCTACAACTCACAGTCACGTCTGTGCACATTTCTCTGTCGATAACCTACTAGCTTTCAATTTGCTACACGTTACATGCTGGTTATGTGTAAACGATTTCGAACTCTATTATACTATTAAACTTGTATGCTCACCTTTACACTATGTGTATTGACTTTATTTTACCGTATGTGACTGGTGTTTGAATGCTTAGGATGTTGTGCTTTATCTGCTTTTGTGGAATCAAGTAGGATGGAGTCTAGAAACGAACAAAGACAATTTATTTAAATCTGAGTTGTCGGAACATGTTTTTGTTTTGAGAATATCTATGTCTGTAATAATTTGATTGCTTGATGGGTTATGGTATGGGACATAATATTAACTATCTGGTAATTTAGTTGTTATGGAATTTCTCTTGACAATATGTTTCGCTCAGTGCCGCGCCCCGATGTTTCCACCATCTGTTGGGGGGGGGGGCGTAAAACCGTGACAAATAGCACCAATGCCACACTATACCCAACGACAACCAACATTGAAGTTGCGGCGTCTTAATGTGGAAAAATTAGACCGACATATAAAACATAGAAAATGACTAACTCGATTTAGGACTCACGCGTTGTGACGAACTTATTAAACAGGAAAAAATAGACGACGTAAACACACTGAACCACACGTACGTTGCCCCATGTTAACTCGCAAAATTTAGAACGAAGCGTATAACAAAACGTAAAATCATTGAACCACACACACATTGTGTCGTGTTAAGTCGCAAAATTTAGATCTAAACGTAGAACGAAAAATTTTGCAAAATATGAAAAACATAGAGGATCAAAGTTGTAAGTAAAAACGTTGTGAGCTTAAATTGGAAAACTAAAAACTTTTGGGTTAAAACAAAAAATCAAGTAGTTTTGGATTTAAAGTGAAACATCAATTTTTTTTAAACCCCCAAAAGATGGGGTACAATACCCCAATGCCTCAACTTGTTGTAAATTTATATTATGTAAATTTATAATATAATCACCACACATGGCAAACTCTAAATAACTTACAAAGTACAACAATTAGATGCATAAAACATACATAAAGCCAAATGTACAACTCAGTTAAGCTCTACAATGTTATAAATTAATAATAGAGTTAATTGCCATTTTAGTCCTTGTGGTTTGGTCAGTTTTGCCAGTTTAGTCCAAAGGTTTCATTTTTAACCTCTGGGTCCAAAAAGTTTTTAGCATTGCCATTTTAGTCCAACCCACTTAACCTCATCCAATGACCTCTGTTAGTCAAAGGGCAATTTTGTCATTTCTTCTATTATTTTAATTAAAGCTTTAAAACAAATCCCAAACATCATATTCATCTGCACTAGCTTTTGAAAACCTAAAATGGCAAACACCACCACCAAACACCACAGCCACCACACATCTACCATAACCGCTAATTACCATTGTCGGCCGTCACTTCTAATCACCACTACCAGTCACAACTTCTAACCACCACCGCACATAGCCACAACCTCTAACCACCACCGCCCATAGCCACCCCTCACAACCCTTGTCTCCACACAAAATCGTTCAGATCTGACCAAAACCGATGGTGCTAATGCGACTATGATCCTTCACCGTAATAAAAACAAGACGATCGAGATCTGGTGCGGCTCCTAATTTATTTTTCCTGTTGGGGTTTTGCAAATAATTGATTTTTTTTATGTAGAGAAACATTTTTTTTTTTGCAAACATTAGTGTGGCATGGGATGGTGGCCGGAAATTGATGGTGATGTTGGTCGCCGGACATATGTGGTCAAACATAGGGGCTGGTTGTATTTTGTGGTGAGGATGAATTTTGTGGCCAAACATAGGGGCTGGTGGTGATGGCCGAATATAGATAGTGGTGGTGGTTGTCTGATAGAGGTGGTGGTGGTGGTTGTTGGATAGAGGTGGTGGTGGGGATAATTCTTGGTGATAGTGGTGGTGTTCATAGTTACAGAGAGATAGAGCATATGTGCCTGAGGTGGAATAGAGTTGGGTTAATATGGTTTAAAACTTGATAACAAAAATAAACAAATAAATAAATTATATATGAATATAAATAAACAATTAGGAAAAGGACAAAAATGCCCTTCGAGTTAACATTAAAAAATGGATGGAGTTAGTCAGCTGGACTAAAATGGCAATGCTGAAAACTTTTTGGACCCACAGGTTAAAAATGAAACGTTTGGACTAAACTGGCAAAACTGCCCAAACCATAGGGACTAAAATGGCATTTAACTCTTAATAATATATTATAGAATATAATGTAAATTTATAATATAATCACCACACATGGCAAACTCTAAATAACTTACAAAGTACAACAATTAGATGCATAAAACATACATAAAGCCAAATGTACAACTAAATTAAGCTCTACAATGTTATAAATTAATAGTATATAAATGTCATCTTTCTGATATGTACAAAACACATTAACTATATTTAATGACTAGGTTTATACCCCGCGCGCGCGTTGCGGCGCGCTACGTAGCGTTGGTTCAAGATCGCATTCTTGGCTTTCTTCATCTAAAGTGGATCAAGCCAAACCAAAATAAAAAATTTGCAGCCTGTTCCGGTGAGCATTGCAGCGCGGGCAGATCACAAACATCAAACGGATTACATGACGTATTATGTGTTCGTTAACTATAATAAAGCAAAGTCGGTGGTATTATAGCTTACTCTTTTTAACATCAAAGTCTTTCTTATGTTGTTTTTTTTTTGTACAATAGTTGTTGCCTTTGTTCGCTTTTGTTGTTGATGCCAAAATGTAGTGCATTGTAAACGCTTCCTTTGAATGCCAACCTCGTCATATTCTTGTTGTAGGGCAAAATTGATCACTACATATATGGTTAAGAGAAATTGTTCAATATGTTGTATAAAAAGTAATTGTTGTAAAAGCGGGAAAGTATTTTGTAGGTATGCATCTTCTTGTCTCAGTCTCTATTGTATTCATAAGTTTACTGTAGTTGACTCAATCTGATATCTCTAGTTATTAAGTTCAGAATATCTTTAATTATTTGGCATAATTTAATGGAACTTTAGGGAGCCTGTTGTCTATGATGTAATTTTTTGCCAATTCCATAGTTCATGTTATGTTTTCTAGTTTTTGTTGTTGTCATTTTAATACACATTTTTAGGATTTGTTGTTCTATGACTCTTTTGTGCAATCTGAACTGAAGATTTAATCAACAAAAATCATGGCTGCTGGGTAAGTAAACATCTCTTATTCAATACAATATTCTAACCTAACATTGTCTCATAAGATTGAATTATATTGTCTGATTAGTTTCAATTTGCCTAATTGCTACTGTTTGCTGTATTGGTTTTGCAGTGAAGATGGTGTTGTTCCAGTTGAGGCAGCTGCACCCGCACCTACACCTGCACTCGGTGAGCCAATGGACACTATGACTGCCTTGCAGCTTGTGCTTAGAAAATCACTGGCTCATGGTGGTCTTGTCAGGGGGCTTCATGAGGCTGCAAAAGTGATTGAGAAACATGCTGCACTACTTTGTGTCTTGGCCGAGGACTGTAACCAACCAGATTATCAAAAGTTAGTCAAAGCTCTTTGTGCCGACCACAACGTGAGCTTGATTCATGTTCCCAGTGCTAAGACCTTGGCGAGTGGGCTGGTGTAAGTTTCTTTTCTAGTTATTTTCCTTACATTATGGTGTCGTATAAACGGGTTGTGTAATGGGTCAAAACGGACTTTTGAATTGCGTAATTTCTAGTACAGCTTGAAGCTGGTTGGGTTAACTGGGACACGAAAATTTACTTGAATTTTGTATTGCTAGTTAGGTTTCAAACATGATCACAAAACATTATAAAATATTTTGAATAAAATGATGATGATTTAGGAGGTTAATGCACCAAAAAAATACTTTTTGGGCCATTTCAGTCTGTTGCATATATTAGTTAATCTTTTTTTATATTACTCGTTTGACCCGTTATACATAAAATATGTTGAATTTGACCTGTTACGGATCAAATTTGTCACATCTTCACAATTTTTTTATATTTCCTAGTCATTTGATTGGATTGTTCCTTTGTAGTTGTGCAAGATAGATTTGGAAGGCATCAAGGCAAGGCAAGAAAGGTTGTTGGCTGCTCATGCCTTGTTGTGAAGGTAGTTTTGAATGAAAAATTTGTAAAAACGATGGTTTAGTTTAATCGCCCTTCAAACCGGTTGATAAGCAATTTCTACAATAATTTCTAAAAAAAAAACAAATATCAGCATCAATGAAAGTCGACTAACAGTACAATAACCTATTTCAACTTCATATTCATACTCAAATCAGTCGATTAGCAAATCCTACATAACTAAAAAAACAAAAACAAAAAAAACTAATCTCAGCAGTAATGAAACTTAACTAAAAGCACAATAACCTGTCTCAAATTCAAATTCATACTCAAATCGGTTGATTAAATGATAACGCAATAGATCTGCTGATTACTATAGTTAACTTACAGAGAGAATGAATATGATTGAACAACAAATGTGATAAACTTGACGAACAGATTTATGCTCTTCCACTGCGGTATGAATAAGATGATGAATCTGTAAACGTTTTGGAATTAGTTGAAAATGAAGTTGCAGATGAAATGGTGAAACCCTAGATGATGATGAGTGAAGTGTGTGTATATAATGAAGGGTGAGGCGGTGTAAAAGTTGAGGAAAAGACAAAGGTCTTCCACCGACCTTTGTCTTTAATATTATATAAATACCCTATTTAATTAATTCCTTATTCTTATACATTTTGTTGATAGCTAATATTTAACTAGTTTTTCTTGACGTCGCGCGTTGCGGTGAAACCGAACAAATGACAATGTAAAACAAACATGATTTGAAAATAAAGCATATTGTTTAGAAAACTAAATCATTAGAACGGTTTAGTTTATCATGGTATCCTTTTATAATACTAAATAAATACTTTATTTTGAGTACAACTTCGTTTTTAACAAAACTTATAACAGAATGTCAGGGAAAAATCAAACACAACTACGTACTTAAGTTTTTAGAAAAAAAGTTATAAACGTAAATTATTAGAGAATTATCAAATTAATCGATAAATTAAAATATGTTCTAAACAAAGAAAAGAGAGTTATTAAAAAATGGTAAAGGAAATATATGGTTTTAAAAAGGTTAAAAATATGTTGTTAAAAGTAAAGTTTGTTATTAAAAGTAAATAATAATAAACTATTATAATATATTAAATAAAAAAATAATAAAAAGCTATATATTATTATAAAAATAAAGTTACTATTCATCATCCTTTTTCAACAATATATATATAGTGGACCTTTAAAATGAGAACCACCTCCAGTTGTAAGAACCATGAGAACTACACCGTACGGGGCGAGTTGGACCAAATTTGTTTTTTTTCATAAACGTAAATGCATGTATTATAAACACATTTGTAAAAAAAATAAAAAAAAATGTCGTGTGTGTAGTTTTGAGCACCCCAAGTTTGTGTTTACGGGTACCGTAAATTATATTTAAAATTTACGGTACCCGTAAACACAAACTTGTTATAATTTACGGTACCCGTAAACACAAACTTGTGGTGCTCAAAACTACACACACGACATTTTTTTTTTGAATTTTTTTTTACAAATGTGTTTATAATACACGCATCTACGTTTATGAAAAAAAAATTTGGTCCAACTCGCCCCGGATCAAAAAGTTCTCATGGTTCTTACAACTGGAGGTGGTTCTCATTTTAGCGGTCCCCTATATATATATATATATTTATATATATATATATATAGGATTAGGTTCAAACGTGAACAAAATCCCAAGAGTGAACTGCGTGAACTGATCTGGGCCCTTGATTTTTATGATCTTGAGATTAAAGTGAGTGGCATGATGGTAATTATTTGGTTAATATTTTCCATTTAATTAAATACGGAAAGGGTATATGTGTAATTTCAATCTTAAATTGATTGCATAAATCTCTCACAAATCAAATCAAAGATTAGGAAAGATGTAACTTAATTCAATTATTAAAATAATTATTTGTTTAAATGCGATATACACATGTGTATTCTGATTTTACCCTCTTTTTAATGCGATGTACACATGTGTATATCGTCTGTTTTGGTGATATCTCGGAATTTTTTTTGTATTGAATGTTGATGTACACCTGTGAATTACTGTACACATATGTACGATGCTGAGTACACATGTGTATTGTTCTATTTATATCCAAGTACACATGTGTATACCGTTGAAATATGAAGGTTACGTGTATCTTAAAAATCAAAATTTGAATTCTGCTTATGAAATTTGAAATAAAAATTAAAATTGAAATCTGGTGATTTGTTGTTTGTTTTGATAATTATCTTATTAATAAATAAACATAATGTGGATAATGAATTTAAATTAGGAAATATGTAACTTAATTCAATTATTAGAATAATGATTTAAATCTAATTTTTTATATAATTACAATCCTACCCTTAACAACTAAAAAGGAAATCAAGGGTCCATATCTGTTCACGCAGTTCACTCTTGGGAGTTTGTTCACGCTGGAACCCTACCCTATATATATATATATATATATATATATATATATAATTGTTATGCAATGTATTTATCTATCTTGGAGCCAATGAATTTCCCGTTAAAGTGGAGGATTTGAATCAAGGGCATTTTATCTTCGGTAAGATCTCCCATTCTCATTAATGGCTCTTTCAAATTCGACTTTCAAAAAGGCATTCGTCAAGGGGACATGCTTTCTCTATTTCTCTTTATTATTGGTGTGGAGGGTCTTGCATGCATGTTTAATAAGGCCATGGAAAACGAGATTTTTAAGGGGTTTTCATGTCCTAATGGGGGACCCAAGATCTTCCACCTTGTCTTCGCGGATGATACCCTTTTAATTAGGGAGTGGTTGAGGGAAAATATTATGAACATTGGTAAGTTGGAAGAATATCATAACTCTGATTGAGGTGGGTAGTTTAGGTCTCACTCCACGTAGGTCGTGAACATTACGCTTCCAACTAAGTGATGGTGAAGATTCAAAACCGAGCCAAACGCGTTATGGAGGAAAGTTATTATTTCTATACATAACACCAACCGGTCATGGCCTGTTCTTTTGTATTCCAAAAGTATCCCGGGCACTTGGAGTACCATAGCAAAACTCGAAAAATCACATGGCTTTCTTGCATGTAAGTTTGGGAAGTATTATTAAAGGTAGGTTTGGTAAGGGAGACAAAATTCGTTTTTGGCTCTATCATTGGCTCTTCTCAAATCCTTTAAAGGTGACCTTCTCCAAACTTTTTGGTTTAGAAAAGGAAAAATCTCGACTTATATCAGATTGTTTTGAAGTGGTTAATGGTTCGGTTGAGTGGAGGTGGAAATAGGAGAGGACAAACTTGAATGGGGTGGAGATGTTAGAGCTTGGAGATTGCCTTAATATGCTCACAGACATACAACCTTCTTCTTTGGATGTTAAATGGCGGTGGGTTCCTAAAGAGAAGGAAGGTTTCTCTGCTTCATCCATGAAACGACACTTTCCAAAGCCTTGAACCCAGGGTCGTTTCTTGATTTTAAATGGAATAAGTGGGTTCCTAAAAAAGGTAAACATTTTTATTAGAAAGTTATTCAAAATCGGTTGCCAACTTTGATGGAGCTAGAAAACGAAATGTGAATGCTGACTCAACAAACTGTAATTTTTGTTCGGAGAGTCATGTGAGTACTTATTTATTGGGTGCTTGTTTGTGGCTAAGTGTGGGCAACAATCTCTGCATGGTGCAAGTTCCTTAAGTTTATGCTTTTTCCATAAAGGATCTCTTCTCACTTCATAAAAACCTTAGGGCTTTCCAAAGAAAAAAAAATGAGATTGTCTATGGCATCATTCTTTCAGCTTGTTGAAGCATGTGGAAGTCTACGGATGATCGTATTTTAACGTTACGCCTGTTGCCAAGGTGGTTCAAGACATAAAAGCTTGGAGTTTTATTTGGATTAAAAATAGGTCCACTTGTAATAATCTTACCTGGAGGGATTGGACAAAATGACCGTTGTAATGTTTGTTATGTTTTTCCTAGCGCCTTGTTAGTGTTTTAATGAAAGTTGCAGTTTAAAAGAAATGTATTTATTGATAAATACACTTATATTGGTTTAACAAAGAACGTAAACAAGGTATTTATGTTTGTTATGTTTTTCCTAGCGCCTTGATAATGGTTTAACAAAGTATTTGTTTTATTTTCATTTTCACCACATCTAAGTATAGATGTACGTATAATCGTATATAATCGAGTTTTAAAAATTTGCATTGAACTCACCCAATTTATAATAAGTGTAATTAAGATGTGTTCTGGTAACACGGGTGCTTGTCACATGTATAGTTGCAAAATGTATAAAACGGGCCCTAGCCTACTCAAATTAATAAATTCTAGATTGATTCTTTGACTTTAAAGTTTTTAATATCACGGCTATGGTTGTAAAACATACAAGATGGTCCTTAGTTCATTCAAAACATTTAATTCAATGTATTATCACAAAATATCTTAATTACACTTATTATGAATTGCGTGAGTTTAATGCCACTTTTTGAAAACTTAGATTATATACTTGTACATATTCAAACAAATACTTTTTTTTTTGCAAATAGACTTTCATTAACAAACCACCAAACCCGAAAACCGGGCAGGCAAAACCAACAACAAAACAAAACTACATAATTACAAATTTACACCAGTCAATCCAGCCAATCGATCGAAAACGAGACCTATGTTTGAGCCAAAAATAACCCATGGATCTTAACTCACTAAAAACGTCTTCCACCTTCGCCCGAGAGCCTGAAAAAACCGCTTTGTTTCTCGCCAACCAAATGCACCAACAAGCAATAATGATAATGCCATGAAGAACCTTCGATTCCGAAGACCCCAACCTACTAAACTTATGAATTTCGAAAAGGTCCTTCATCGAAAAAGCGAAAATTGACGGAATCCGGCACCATCTACTCACCTTTTGCCAAATTAAGTCCGCAAAATGACACGAGATAAAGAGGTGGTTCACGGTCTCGTCCTCGCCGCCACAAAGGGGGCAGGCCCCAGTATGGTTGATGATACCCCTTGAGAGTAAAGCGTCGTAAGTCGCAACACGATTCAACTCTAATCTCCATGCCAAAATGTTACACTTGGCTGGGACCCATTTGCACCAATCGAACACGAAAGAATTCGGGTCGCTTCTACCACTGACAAGGATATGTTTAGCCAATTTCACTGAAAAGATACCCGTAGCATCTCCCATCCATTTCCATTTATCTCTAACAGTACCAATGACAACCGAAGATAACATACCAGAGATCGAAGCCAGCTCTTGAACCTCCGAAGCCGTGTCCGGCTCGTGTTTCCAGAGCCATAAAATGCCTCCATTCAACCGATCACTAACCGAACAATTCTTAACAACTTCCAGCCGAAAAAGACAAGGAAACAAATCTTTGAATGGAGTCTCCGATAACCAGGGGTCCAACCAAAAAAGAATATCAGATCCCGACCCGACCTCTCCTTTGAAGAAGCTGCGTAAGGGTTTGTTCTCCACTAAAGGTTTGTTAATGATGTTACATATATTAGCCCAAACACCCCTAATTGCTTTGTTGCAAGGAAGAAAGGCCCAATCTGACCGCCCCGAGTGAATAGAATTGATGATTTTAACCCATAAACTTTCAGGATCGGTTTTGAACCTCCAACCCCATTTACTAAGCAAAGCCTGATTCACGACCGCCAACTTACTCAACCCCAAGCCTCCAACTTTCTTAGGCAAAGACACCCTATCCCACGCCACCCAATGAGTTTTCCTTACGTTGTTCGAACCGCCCCATAAGAATTTTTTTATGATGCTCTCCAAATCTTTGATAACCTTCACAGGAGCTTTGTATAAGGACATAAAATAAGTAGGCAAACTTTCGAGAACCGATCGGATTAAAGTGACCCTACCCCCTATAGATAAAAGAGCCGCCTTCCAAAGAGACAAACGTTTCTCGAAAATATCGTAAACCGGCCTCCAATTATTAATCCGATTCATATTGGCACCTACCGTCAAGCCTAAATATTTGAACGGGATGGAATCAACCTTACACCCAATCCAACCCGCCATCTCCTCGACCTCCTTGGTCATAACTCCAATACCAAAAATGCTAGATTTATTAAGATTGATCTTAAGGCCCGAGCACACATGAAAACATCGCAGGATCCTAATAACGTTAATAATATTCTCTTTATCCACACCCCCATAATCATGGCATCGTCAGCAAAGAATAAATGCGAAATACTATCGTCAACATTAGGCAGATTGATGCCTTGAAAAACGTTGGCCTCGCAGGCCTTTTTGAACAAACAGGAAAGCGCCTCCATGACCACCACAAAAAGAAATGGAGAAATCGGATCTCCTTGCCTCATACCTTTACTGCAACCGAACTCGAAAGTGGGCGAACCATTCACCAAAACAGAAGCCCTGGCCGAAGCCAAGATACCCGAAATCCATCCGCACCACTTCTCACCAAAGCCCATTTGCTGAAGAATATCCACAACAAAACCCCAGTTCACGTTGTCGTAAGCTTTCTCAAAGTCAACTTTGTGGAAGAAAAACTGCTTTTTGTTTTTTTTTTTTTTGCCCAAGAATACAACTCATTAATGATAAGCGGACCGTCTAGAATAAATCTACCCCCAAGAAAAGCCGATTGAGAATCAGAAATCACCTCGTTGAGAACCGGTTTCAACCTATTCGCCAGAACTTTGGACACAACTTTATTGATAACTCCAACCAAACTGATGGGACGGTAGTCACTCAACCCCACCGGATCTCTAATCTTGGGAAGAAGAGCAATAAACGCTGACCCGCACCCCTTACTAAATTTTCCAGTCGCAAAAAAGACATCCAAAATATTGTAGAAGTCTGACTCAAAAAGGTCCCAGAAATGAGTGAAGAATCTGAAGTTAAAACCATCGGGACCGGGCGCCCGATCTTTGCCGCACTCGAAAACCGCTAATTTAATTTCTTCCTTAGAAAATCTAACCTCTAAGTTAGCCGCCGAAGACGAGGAAATCTGCTTCAAACAAGAGTGTCTCAATTTGGGACGATTGACAACCTCCTCCACAAATTTATCTCTAAAAAAAACGAAAAACTTCCTTTTTCACAAGAGACGGTTTGGAAGTCCAAATACCATTCACCTCAAGGCCATGAATCGTATTACTAGCTTTCCTGTTGTTAATCATAGCGTGAAAGAATTTGGAATTTTCGTCACCTTCTTTCGCCCATTTGATACGGGAACGCTGTCTGAGGTCCATAACTTTGGACTCTTCCGCCTCGCGAATAATTCTTTTGCTCTCATAAAAAACCCATTCCTCTTCCTCGGAAAAATCTCTATGATCGAGAATACTTTCTAAGGCCTCGTATTCAGCTTTAGCGGCCTCCACCTCCTCTCCTTCCTTGCGTATCGTAATCTCTTTCCATACTCTCAGACGATCCCTTATGAAGCTTAACTTTTTAATGAACGAAACGTCAGGATTGATGTCGGCAGGAACAAAATCGCTAACGGCTTTGTTCACCACTTCGTCGAAGCCCGGCTTACCGATCCAGGAATTAAAAAACGAAAGGGATGCGGCCCCCAGTTCTTCAACCGACACGCCAAAATAATTGGATTATGGTCTGACCACAGCCTTGGGAGCACCCGACAACAAGCCGTCGGCCATAAGTTAAAAAACTCGGAATTAACTAAGAACCGGTCAAGTTTACTGCATTTATTACCGTTATCAGAGCAGAAAGTAAAATTCCTGCCACTCATATTATATTCAATCAGACCCGAATCAAAAATAAAATCGTTGAAATTGTTGGCACAATTCTGTTTAAAAGAGCAATTTCTCTTCTCCTCCCTAAACCGAACCGCGTTAAAATCTCCTGCAATGACCCATAAACCATCATTCGAGCCAATAATAATTTTCAGCTCATCCCATAGAGTTTTTTTAGCCGCCACCCCCTGAGGAGCATATACGTTCAGAATGTTAACAGAAGAAGCACAACCCACCAAGTTCCCTTTAACATGAAGGAAATGTCTATTCTTAGAACCACCCGACTTCCGAAAAAAATTCTCGTCCCAGACGCAAATCATACCTCCAGACAACCCAACCGACTCCACAAAGTCCATCCCAAAATTCTTTTTATTCCAGAAAGAAGCAACGTCAGAGCAAGAAACAGAAGACGCTTTCGACTCTTGAAGAGAAAGAAACACGATATCATGATCCGAAACTAAACCTTTTACCCAGCCGGATTTGTTCAAACCCCCGATACCCCTAATATTCAAAGAAAGCATATTCATATCTGAACCGCATTAATACCTGAGTTAATAGATTTCCTGATTAATTCCGAATGATCAGAGATGTCAATTCCGATCTTCGAGCCAATTATGACCGTTTCCGATACTTCCTTCTCCACTCCCGCCATCCCAGACGTACCTTCTCCCTCCGTACCGATCCTTTCATCTACTCCAGAGCTCGATTGAATCACACCCACTGGGATAGAGTCTGATTGAGCGATATCGATATTCTCAGTAGGAGCCTTTCTATTCAAATCAAAAAAGAATTGCTCGAACCCCCTGTTGATGCCACTGTCCCCAACGCCCCCTGATCTCTCTTGATTAACAGACATAACATCCCCTTCTAGAAGAGACCTTGACCTTTTCTTGGGCCTTGGCTCCACACTATCACGATCTAAACCCACAGACTTAAGAGTGGGCCTAAGGTTTTTAGAAGAAATCCTTGAAGCTTTTTTGGGCTTATCTTTATTGGGCTTCCCAATATTAAAACAAAAGGAGCCACCTTGGTCCGAACCTCCTCCTAGTAAATTGCAACAACTGACAGGAGAGATAATGGAGGGATCCTGGCCCACATTCCCAGACGACTTCTCACCTTTATCCTCGGGAAAACAACCGCCGCCGAGACACTCTTTCTGCATGGGAACATGCACATCTGAAGGGGGCTCTTGGTTGCCCAGAGACTTATCGACTACGACATTAGTTGCTGCCACAACCTCTTCATCTTCCTTGTCGTTCAACCCTTCATTTGCCGGAACCGTCGAACTACCTCCCAACTCCGATGAAACAGCCACTGATTCGTCGTCATCATCGAGGAAGTCAGGGATCCATTGGTCGTTCTCTTCGACCGCCCATACTTTGTATCTTTTGTCTTGCCAACTCAAGCTGAGAAGCCCGTTAATCTTGTTACCCGAGTCAAGGAGAATCCCCAGCCTGTCGAAAGAGAGGTCTCCGTCTGTTTCGAGAAATTGAGACGGTAGAACAACCTTACCATATCTACTTCCAATCATATCAAAAACCTTTCTAGAAACGAGATGAGGAGGGACACCGTGAATGTTGATCCATGCGAGACACTCATACGGAAGAGCCTGACCAAGCCAAGGATCTAACGAGGAAAACCATCTGCTCCAAGTATCCTTATCCTTAACCAAATTATTAGCCAAATCCTCGCTCTCAAACGAGATCAATAGAGAGAGACCTCCCAGATATTGAAATGATGCTTCCCTGAAACCCGCGGTGAAACAAATACTTTGTTGAATCATATATTTATCGATGAAGATCCACTTGGGAATAGCCCAGTGGTGTTGGTGAGTTTAGATAGAGATTAGGATAGGTGAGGTCAGGGGTTCAATCCCCATGGTGTGCAACGTTAGCCATTAAATATATATATATATATACAGGTAGAGGATCCTGTAAAAAGTCCAACTTTTGTGAGAAGTGTGAGAAATAATTTGGGAATGACAAGTGTCCCTTATCTTAATTAATTCAAAAGGGTATATTAGTAATTGTCCATTCTTATCAATTAATTGATTTCCAAAGATAAATGCCAAAAATATCAGGCGATATATTAGGGATGTGATTCGAATTCGATTTGTTCTATACATTTAATTGTTTACGGTAAGTTCTTGTTGTAGTGTTATATTCCCCAGTCAATAGTGTTATATTATGTACAGGTATCTTTAATCTCCTTTTCATAGTGTTTTATCCCCATCAATAGTGTTTATTCTGTATAGTGTCTTACAGTAAACAGATAGTGTTATATCTTTCTATAGTGTTTTATCATGTAATATACTGTTCCTTTCATAGTGTTTTATCCTCATCAATAGTGTTTTATTCTGTATAGTGTCTTACAGTAAACAGATAGTGTTATATCTTCCTATAGTGTTTTATCATGTAATATACTGTTCTTTTTCATAGTGTTTTATCCCCCATCAACAGTGTTTTATTTATGTATAGTGTCTTACAGTAAAAAGATAGTGTTATATCTTCCTATAGTGTTTTATCATGTAATATACTGTTCTTTATAGTGTTATAAAAAGTTGTTGTAAAGGAAATCGAAGAATTTATTTCAGTACGAGAAATTCGCTGATTTTTTAGGAGATTGATGGGGGTTTTGAAACAGTTACCATAAATTCGCTGATTTATAGGAGGATATTGATGGGGGTTTTGAAACGGTTACCATATTTGAAACGTTGGAAAAGTCACTATTGCCCTTTAATTTTACATAAGGTCCTTCTAATTAAAACACAATTTACATTTTATACCCTATTGATCTCAACCATTAGATCAAATATCCAATGGTTTAAAACACTTCTTACCTTTCTCATATTTTAGACACTTTTTACCATATCTCTACCCTATATATACATATATATATATATTTATCGATGAATGCATTATTTACATTAAAAATAGTACATCCACCAATACATGAGTTTATTGGTGAATAAAATGCTTTAGAACTATCAATGTAATTATGTAAACAATTAGTGAACCCTTTTGTTTGTTTAATAAATGAACGAACACGAACAACATTGTGTTGTTCATTTAGTTAAATGAACACATGTCTCGTTTGTTTATTTATGTTTATGAACGTCTATTTACGTTATTTTTTTTAATTATTTATGTTGGTTCAGTTATGTTCATCAATGTTTGTACGCTTATGTTTGCGCGATTATGTTTGTCAGTTTGCATATGTTTAAGTTTTTTTATTTACGTTTGTTTATACATGTCTTTAAATCTTTTAGGTTCATTACAGTTTAGTCTAGTTATATGTAATTAAATTAAAATACCACCAATTACAACTTACTTTTATTTGTTTCTTAGACCAGATGGCTTGATGTTTTTTTTTTCTGTTAAGAATAAACAATGAATATGAACACTGAACTTACTCTGTTTATGGTTTTTTCTTTTTAACGACAAATTTCTTTTAACCCCTCATTGCTAACCCTGTTTATGCTTGTTCGCTTAAAAAAAGGTCGAAAATAGGGGTGTGAATTTTTGAAACGACCCGAAAACCCGACACGAACCTAACACGAAAGTCGCCGGTTTAGGTTTAGTATAACCGGGGTCGGGTCAATTTCATGTTGAACCCGTTTAGCTAAACGGGTCGGGTTCGGGTCAACCCATTTACATTATATATTATATTTTTAGTTTTTTACAATATATCTTATTTCATAATTAAATCTGATGTTTATTTTATGCCATAATTATAACTTAAAAAGAGAAATTAACATAACATTTTATAATTAAGTCGTACTTGTATTATATACATTTGTGTTTTCTGTAGTAAACTTTTAATTTTAATATACTAATTTGCAGGAAAAAAAAATTAAAAAATGCGGGTTGAATCGGTCGTGTTTGGGTCAACTCTCGAATATTCAGGTTCATATGCATGACACGATTTTCAGGTTCAGGTTGAACTGGACCCGTCAACCTACGAACACGATCCGTTTAACACCCTTAGCGGTAAACACTCTACTTATTGTTATTTATCCAATGCCAACTTTTTTATATAAAAAATCTAGAGAATATTTGTTCCAAAGAAAAAAAAAAAAAAAAAAAGAATATTTACAGCAAAGATGAACCAAATGGGACACAGAAAGAAAGAAAGAAAGAAAGAAAGAAGCAAAGTAAAGCAACAGCTGCTCTTCTGCTACTCCCACCATCCCTTCTTTCTTTCATTTCTCCCTCAACACACTCCACCTCTTTTCACGTGAATTTCTAGGGTTTCCACTACTTTACGCCACCGACATACCTCCACCATCCGCCCATATTTCCACCAGATCCGCCCAATTTCCACCTCCATTTCACTCCAATTTGCCTCCATATCCGTTATTACAGTTAATTCGTTTCATATACTGGTTCTCGCTGACCTTAATTGCGTCAATTTTGACTTCCGTACAGGTAAGTCAACAGGTTCTAGATTCTTCTTCCTTGTAGCGTGAGGTTACGTTAACCTAGATCTATTTTTTAATTAAGTTACGTGAATTGATGACGTCACACTTGAAGTTAGTATCCAGATAAAGTGAATCCGGTGACTGTAGGTGGAATAATGATGAATTAATGGTGAATTTGTGAGTTAATTAGGCTGTTAACAGGTGTTGTTGTGAGATGTTTATGTTAAGTTACGTGAATTGATGACGTCACACTTGAAGTTAGTATCCAGATAAAGTGAATCCGGTGACTGTAGGTGGAATAATGATGAATTAATGGTGAATTTGTGAGTTAATTAGGCTGTTAACAGGTGTTGTTGTGAGATGTTTATGTTAAGTTACGTGAGTTGATGACGACATGACGTCACGCTTGAAGTTAGCATCCAGATAAAGTGAATCTGGTGACTGTAGGTGGAATAATGATGAATTTGTGAGTTAATTAGGTTGTTATTGTTAACAGGTGTTGTGAGATGTTTATGTTAAGTTACGTGAATTGATGACGTCACGCTTGAAGTTGATATTCAGATGAAGTGAATCCGGTGACTGTAGGTGGAATAGTGATATAATAATGATGAATTCGTGAGTTAATTTGGTTGTTAACAGGTGTTTTTGTGAGCTGTTTATGTTAAGTTACGTGAATTGATGACGTCACAGTTGAAGTTGATATACATATGAAGTGAATCCGGTGACTGCAGGTGGAATGGTGATAGAATGATGATGAATTTGTGAGTTAATTAGGTTTTTAACAGGTGTTGTTGTGAGCTGTTTATGTTAAGTTAGGTGAATTTATAACGTCACATTTGAAATTGGTGTTCAGATGAAGTGAACCTGGTGAATAACGTGAATTTGTGAGTTAATTAGGTTGTTAAGAGGTGGTGTTGTAATTTAGGGTTTGTAAGTTAGTATATGATTGGGATGTGTGTTTGTTGGATGAATTAAGGAGTGAAATAATGCCTGTTTCACCGGCGGTTGTTTCGCCGGCGATGAGACGTTCGCCGGGGAGGGAAGCGAGAGGCGGTGTTCATAAAAGAGGATGTAGTCTTGAGAGTGGAATGGTGTTTAAGGAGAGAGATGATGATCTGGCTTTGTTTAATGAGGTGCAGAGCAAAGAGAGAGATGGTTTTTTGTTGCAGGATGATGATGATTTTGAAGACGTTTTCGGTAATTTCTTTAGCCTTTTGCTATGTAATGTGCTTTGAATCTAATTTTATTTGTAAGTTAATTGTGTTTGTGTGAATTATGATTTGTGTTTACTTGTTTACATGTGATCGAGTAGCTATTATATGTTTATATGTAGACATTTTTGTTACTTATTATGGATGATGCAATCTTGTTTTGTTGTCTGTTCAATATGATGATTTCAAGGACATTTTTGGTAGCATCTCAAGTTTTTTTGTTACGTAATATACAAAATAATTTTATTTGTGTGAATTGTGATTTGTGTTTACGTGTTTACATGTGATCAAGTAGCTTTTACATGTTTATATGTAGACGTTTTTGTCACTTATTATGGATGATATATGCATGTTTTGTTGTCTGTTCAATATGATGATTTTGAATACATTTTTGGTAGTTTCTCATGCTTTTTGTCATGTAATATACAAAATGATTTACTTTTGTCTGTAAGTTAAATGAATCTGTGTGAATTATGATATTTGTTTACTGGTTCACATGTGATCGGAGCAGCTATTATATTTTTGTATGTAGACATTTTTTGTTACTTGTTACGTATGACACATGCTCATTGTGTTGTCTACTTGCATTTTTGCAGTGACCAAGTTAAGGCATTTTTCAGATCACAAGAATGGATTAAATGTTGCTGCTCGAGGAGAAAGCAGTGACCTCCTCAATGCAGAAGAGGAAAAGAATGATTACGAATGGTTTGTAATCATTTGCTTCTCATCTTATTTCTAATGTCTTTTACCATATCAGTTATCAAGTTAGGTATTTAATAGTTTTTATACTAATTTTCTTTTTTTGGGAATGAAGGTTAATGACTCCTCCTGACACCCCTCTGTTTCCCTCGTTGGATGATGAGACGCCTCGAGTTATTCCCCCACAAAGGGGTAGACCGCGAGCTCAACCCATTTCAATCTCCAGATCATCAACAGTAAGTCGTTTATATACTAAAAGTTAACAAAAAATAGGGTATTAATTTATATATAAAAGAACAAAAGACATTAACCTTTTTCTTTTACTTTGATTTGATAGTTTTTTCTTCTGGCTTCTTCATGGAATTGGATGATTAAAAAAAAAAACAGAGCCTGTTTTTTGTTAAACCTTTAGTACTTCAGTTATTAATATTATGTTTTCCAAAACAACTAAAAACATCAATTTTTGATTTTGGTTTCTTTGAATTTGATTTGATAGTTTCTTGATCATTTAGTTAGTGTAAATATTTGTTTTTGCCAGGTAGTTTTTTGATATTTTTAATTGGTCATACTTTGTAATTTGTATTAATAGGCTGTGTTTGGGACGAAGGAATCAGAGATGGTTCATACTGTTTTTTGTTAGACTTTTAGTACTTTAATAACAATATATTTTTTTTTCCAAAACAACTAAAACATTAGGATTTTTTATTTACTTTGACTTGATAGTTTCTTCTTCTGGCTCCTTCATGGAATTGGATGATAAAAAACAACATAAACTGTTTTTCATTTAACTTTTAGTACTTCAGTTATTAACTTTATGTTTTCAAAAACAACTAAAAACATCAATTTTTTTTCTTTGAGTTTGATTTGATTAGTTTCTTGATCGTTTAGTTGTTGTAAATATTTATTTTTGCAAAGTAGTTTTTTTGATATTTTATCAATTGAACTATGCGTTCACTAAAAGTAAAGTTATAAAAATATTTGTTCATATATAAAATGAAACATTACTAAGAGACAAATCATTAATAGTATCTCACAGTTTTAATTAATAGTTATTCACATCAAAGAAGCTTTTCACATATGTTTAATGTTTACCAATATATTAAAACATACCAAAAAATATATTTAAATGTAATTCTTTATAATGCATCTAATGTATACATGATTATAGATGGAAAAGAGCCACAGAAGCAGTAGAGGTAGTCCAAGCCCAAATCGTTTGAGCCCATCTCCACGTTCTCACGAACCCACATTTCAACCCAGAACTCGGTCCACATCAGCACCTAGTTCTAGCCCACCACCTACCCGTAGGCCCGCCACTGGATCGAGAAGACCATCATCCCCATCAAGTAAACCTTCCTCACCACCTCCACGGGCTTCTACACCACCTTCAAGACGATTAAGTACCGGTTCTACTAGTACTACGCGGGGTATTTCAGTCAATTCAGCTTCACCAAAAATAAGGGCATGGCAGGTAGGGGTGTGCATGGTTCGGTTATTAGCATTAGCCGAAATCATAACCGAAGTCATCGGTTAATCGGTTCGGTTTATTCGGTTAATTTGTCGGTTTTCGGTTAATTTTGGTTAATAGCCAAACCAAACAAGGGCTAAAATTTTTGCTTAGAAATAAATATAATGGAGGTATAAATACATGAAATAAATGTATAAATACATGAAATGGAAGTATAAAATATGAAATACATGAAATGGAGGTATAAAAGCTAGAAATATATGAAAATATAAATGGTTCGGTTCGATTAATTTTGGCTAACCGATAGTACAAAACAAAAACCGATAACCGATTTTTGGCTAATTCGGTTTCAGTTAATCTCGGTTTGGTTTCGGTTAACGGTTCAGTTATTGCTGGCAGGCAAATATTCCTGGTTTTTCCACCGAAGCACCACCAAATCTCAGAACATCTTTAGCTGACCGACCTGCGTCTTATGTACGTGGATCCTCACCCGCTTCTAGAAACGGGAGAAAATCGATGTCACCTACTGCACCTAGAAGCATCAGCTCGTCTCATAGTAGAGGTTCAGTTGCATCTTATGCTGCTGATGATGATCTTGAATCTCTACCGTCCGTTACTGTTGATGGGTCAGAACGATCAAATTCGAGGAGAGTGATCGGGTTTAGAAATAATAACTATAATAAAGTTCCTTCTCCTCAAAAGCCGGGCCGAACAGTTACTTCAAGTTCTGCTCCAAAAAGATCCTTTGATATGGCACTTCGACAAATGGTAATTAACTATCTTTTTTATTTTTATACGGCCAAACCATACGAAATTGAAATTAATGTTATGTTACACTTCCTTTCCGGATTTAAAAAAAGAAACTTTTAGTTAGGCATAAAAAAGAAACCAATATAAAAATTGTTACTGGTTTACAACCAACCTACTCTTAATTGCTGATGTGGCACTGCTTGATGACAAGCCAGCCACCACATATGCAAAAAAAGGTTTACGTTTCAAATCAAAAATAAAAATAAATTTATTTACAAGTTTAAAAAAAAGTCTTCTGATTTTTATTTCTAAAAATATTTATTAAATTAGGGATGAGCAAATGGCAAATGGTACTGGGTACCAAAACAGAACTGGTACCGGTACCGGATTTTCCATACCGAGCCATTTTGGTACCCACTTTTTGCATTTTTCAGGATTGGTACTTTCGGTTACGTACCGGTTCAGTACGATGCCGGTATTTTGGGTTGATTTACCTTCGAATACCGTGCCATACCATATCGAGCAATTTCGGTACTGGGACCCATTTTTCCGATTTTCGGGATCGGTACCGGTACACTACCAAGCTCAGCCCATATGAAATGTCACATCTGATAGCATGTGGCATATGCATATTCACTAAAATGGCAAATAAGACGCTTCGTCTTCATCAACAATATTTCAAAAAATCAGCAGAAACATATGCCTTGCTGCTTGCTACCAGTTAAAAGGCACATTCGTTGCTAAAACTGGAATTAAATTGCAACGTTGGATAAAAAGGCAAGGTGGTTTCATAACTGTTTTTGTCCTACGCAATATATGAGATGACATTGTTTATTTTTTATTATTATTTTGTGTAGGATCATAGAAAAAGTCCCCAAAATATGTTCAGACCACTGCTCTCGAGTGTCCCTACTTCAAATTTTTACGCTGGGAAATCAAGTCCCGCTTGGAATTCTTCTGTAACAACTAGTAGTAATGCAAGTTCCGATTTTGGCACTAGTGGGCCCCACAATATTGAAGAAAATGAACTAAATGATGACGAGGCAACAAGTGGAAATACAAAGGTCCCAGATTCTAATGTTAATGATGAAGCAATATTCATGTTTGAAAAAACTGATTCTTTAAATGAAGATACAAGGATCGAAACCCAAGATATTTCACCAAATGAAGATGTAATTGTAGATGATTTCAACGGCCAGGATGATATGTTGGTTTGTTCTAGATGTGGTTGTGAGTACTCTGTTATAACGCAAACAGAAGATGACGTTAAAGTTTGTCTAAATTGCCGAAAGTCAACTTCAGCTTTGACCGCCGGTGATACCGTGACAAGCATAGTGTCCGTTGCTAGTTCCGAAACAGAAGATCATGAATTCGTCAACACACTGAAGCCTCAGTTGACCTTAGTCAAAGATGAATCTCCTGAGTTGACTTGTAAGGACGAATCGCAATCTGAGCAACATGAAGATTTACCCAAGGATGGTGGGGACCGTGAACTGGCTCAGGTCAACCATGATGAAATAAGTCAACCAAGTTCAAGTTATAGTGACACGAGGGGAGAACAAATTCAGCACACTGTTAACACTGTTGACTTTCCAAAGTCAAAGGATGAATCTTCAGAACGAGAAGGTATTTCAACAATTCTCAAAAGGTCTAGTAGTATGAAGGGGCCAGTTACACGAAGCAGGAATTTTTCAGCCAGTAGCATTTCTTATGATGCTCTTTCATATATGTCTGCTTCATCTTCTGTTGACTTTGGGCCTCGTTTACAAAGCCAACTGAGTAGCAGGAGATCCGACACAGAAAATTACAAATATGACCCTGTGAATGTAAAACATCGACGTAGTGTGTCATCTTTATCCGGAACTTCTAGTCATGCCTTCCATCCTTCTAGTGTGGGAACAAGTACACTCGATCCATTTGAGGTATCCGTTGTCCGTGAGGATCGAGATGTTGCTGACTCAGCATCCATGGGACCGCAAGAAAATCCAAGTGAAAACGACACATGCAATGAAAATGTTGATTCAGGTGAAGTTATGTTACCTGAACTTGTAAACGAGCCTTCTTCGTTAGAGGTATCCGTTGTGCCCGTGGAGAGAGATGTTGCTGACTCAGCATCTGTGGGCCCTCACGAAAATCCAAGTGAAAACGACACATGCACTGAAAATGCTGACTCGGCATCTGTGGGCCCTCAAGATACTAATACTTTAACGACTTGTACTGTTGAGGAAGGTACAAGTCTAACTCCAGGTGTCGATAGCAATGATGTGACAGAAGTTTCATTAGGTGCGTTATCAGAACGAGAAGTTGATCGAACGTCTTCATCTTCTCCTGCTTCACAATGCCATTCTTCTCGGCATTCTGAGAGCAGCGTAGAAGAGTTTCAGGACCCTCATGCCACAGCTGCAGTTAGTAAAGATACGGAATTTAACACCTCAAATCATTCAAGCAGCATCATTGGTACGTGTATCTGTAGTCGTCGATTATCAGTCTTTCTTGCATTCTTCTTTTGTCTTTTGGTTTGTTGAAGATAGTGGTGTCAAGATGGAGCGGGTTAGGTAAGACCGTAAGAGGTCAAAACGGGTTTGGTCTGGTCATTTTTCTGTAGGGATGGTACCGTAAAAAAACCCTAACTCGACGGACCCGGGTATAGGGTTAGTTTCAGAAGTTCTTGCGCTCGATTACCCGAACCAGTATGACCAGTATACTCGAATATATTATATAATAATTTTATAAATATAATAAATAGTATGTTGAATTTATTATGAGCTTGAAATTATTAAACTTATATAAGTGTAAAGTATTTGATATTTTAAATCGGTTTTGAAGTGAGTTTAAGACCGAGTTTTGGGTTGACCGGTAAACGTTTTTGTCCATTCCGTAACTTTGTTATTACAATACGATTTTATATATCTAAAAAATAACGATTTATGATGCGAAAAGCATCAAAAATAAACTTTGGGAGACGTTGAAGCCATTTAATCGGTACTACCTGTTTCCCTTTTAGCTAAATTTATTGATTTGACCCATTTTTATGAAGCTGTGTGTGTAGTCAAGCTTTACACGTATTGTGAATACTAACATTAAGTTTTCATATGTCAGAAGAATCAATGGTTTTGGTTGAAGGCCAAGAAGGAACAAAGGGAAGAAGTTTGACACTCGAAGAAGCAACCGACACAATTCTTTTTTGCAGCTCGATAGTTCATAATTTAGCCTACGAGGCTGCAAATATAGCGATCGAGAAAGAAAACCCGTCAGAACCTTTAGAAAACAATGATTATCAGCCGCTTGTGCCAGCCGCCACTAAAAGTTATTCCGGTAGAAAATATCTTCAAAGCCGAAAAACAAGCAAACGGTCATCAAAATCCCAAAAAACGAGGAGAAAAACAATGGAAGGAGACACCATGAAAGATCCTAACAGCATAAACACAGGTGAGGAAACAGACGTACCGAAACCCCGTATTGTTTATTCTAATAATAAAGAGAACACGAAACCACCGGTACTAGAATCTAAATGCAACTGCAGAATAATGTGATATGATAGAATATCTTTTGAACCTAGCACAGAGGTTTCAGGTTCGAATCTAGTTTCCACGGGTTTCTTTATTTTTTTGCCTTTTAACCCCCTTAAAGTTAACTTGCGCGATGCAAGTTGTGTTTTAACACGCCCTCACGGTTAGCAATAAAAAATAAAAAGGAATGTGGTTTGAGTATTAAGGATGAATTTGATCTTAAATTTTTGGATTTTGGTGGTGTAAGTATTGTAAAGTTAATTATTAGGTTATATAGCCAGGGTGGTGAATGGTGAGTCATATTTTTGTTTTATTAGTGGTTTGTATTGGTGTCATATATATAGAACAGAATAAGTACTTACCAATTGTTGATTGGTGTTTGGATGTGAAGGATTGATTTGTCTCTTGATTATTTTGTAACATTGACAAGATTGAATAATATATTTGACAATTTATTTTGTGTTTCTTCTTGCTCTTATAAACCATGTTCCTTGCAAAGTCCAAACACTAGTTTGGTTGGTGTTTCAAAACCGGACCGGGTCACCTGGTCGGACTCCGGTCCGCCCAAGACGGAACCCGAGAATGATTTTTCTTTTCTTTGTCTATATCTTATGGAGTGTGAACTTGTTACATGCATCATTTATTTGGTTTTTAGGTTTCTATATCGATGTTTTTACCGATTACAAAAAAATCAGAGCGAACTGTCTAAAGGCATAAACCTTCTTCATTTCAACCTAATATCATCAACCATCGGCCATCTCTGATTTAACGCGCCAAGCAATATGATCATTGGGACATAACTAAAAATGGTTCCCCAATGTGTTCATTCATAATGTAATTTCAGGAACCAATGAACATGGTAGTTCAAGGGGGGGCAACGCCCCCTAAGACCATGTGTAGTGGTTAAGAAAAATAATGCCTCCACCATGGGGCATTATCCGACACGTGTCATCCCAGTCAGTATGGGGCGTTATTGCAAAAGTGGTGTAGTGGGAATAATGCCCCTTCCAATCATTAAAAAAAAAAACCAAGATAGTGCTCATTGGTTAGTCAAACAGTTGACCACTTTCCATTGGCCACCCTTTGATCTCTTAAGCGTTATAATTAAAACGCTTGTATGCAAATTTTCAAAAAATAACGCCATATAACGCCTAGTGTAGTGGGGGAGGGGGCGTTTTGGGGCGTTTTTTTTTCAATTTTTTTTAAAAATAACGCCCCACTACGGGTGGTCTAAGGGTTCAAATGGGGATGCACCTCCTCGGTAGTGGTTCGGGGGAAACATCCCAGGAGGGGTTCATGAGCAGATTTGCATGACTAGGGTAAAAAGTTGTATGAAAAATGATGGTTAGTGAGAACTGGTCATGAGTGACAAATTAGTTGCAAACTATGTATCAATCATTGCGTTGGTTCGGTCTGAATCATCTGGTCTGAATTGAGATATATCACTATAAACAAATCACACGAATTTTCATAAAAAAGTTCATACTCAATTCTTATAAAATACACATTTTATCTTATCAGATTATTGATTTCGTGTACCCATGAAATACTTTAATCTAAAAATGAGATATACACGATTGAGAAAGCTATCAAGAATGTGTGTTTGAAACACAAAACCTACATCTTATATTAATTTAATATTGCAAATGTTTCAATTAAAGATACCAATATTCTCGATTTTATGGTATATTAAGATATTTGATTTTGAAAGTTTATGAAACTAGTTTAACCTCAAAAAGCTAAACGATAGAGGTTTTTTCGTTGTTGCTCTTTAAATCATTTTTAACTTTTTTTATTATTTATGATATTGTAATCCTCTTAAACTTAATCATCCACTCATATTTACTTCACACACTTCGCACCAATAATCCACCTCTTATTTGATCACCATCCAATTGTGTACAAAATTACAAATTACAATAAAAGTTGCAAAGATAACATGATCAAGGTCGGCCCAAGGCAAGTACCGAGGTGACCACATAGGGGCCGCTACTTCAGGGGCCCAAAACTTTATTTTTTTGAAAGGTGTGAATTATTTGCGAATGTTGGTAGGTTTAGCATATGTTGTCTTAAGCGGGTCCGCGCTAGAGAGTCCTCTCGCACAATAGATCCCCAATTTAAACCCTCAATGAGAAACCCCTATCATTTCTCAAAAAATTAATGTCTGTTCCTGTCACTTTACTTTTTGTGCAGAAAGTATATATAGGGGGGTGGTAGTACTCTTGGGGTAGAGAGGCATGTGCTGGGATGGCATGCCTTGGTGTGTGCTGGGATGGCATACCAAGGACAAGCATGTGCTAGGAAGGCATGCCAAGGCCAAGGCAAGCACATGCATTGTGAGCGAGATGAGACGGTTACGATTACCCCAAGAGTGCCCAAGGTAGAGGAAAGAGGTGTCAAACGCATGCTGAGCCCCACTTCGGTAGTTTGGCACCCCCATAGGCATTCAGGCAAGCGTGCCTATGGGTAAAGTCGGTTGAGCTTGTCAGCCATGTTGGGTATTATTGTCTGGACGAGATGATGGCACACGCATGCTTGCTTTAAGGTAACGTTCTTGAGACCTGGAGGGGAAAACTTATCAAATCTCATCAAATCGACATGTCATAGGTTTGTCCAAAGTGCTAATTAATGATTATTGCATGGTACACAAGCATGTGTATTTTTTTTATTGAATTTATGACCAATTTGTTGATAAACTAAGCTAATGTAGATGATTATGTGGTTGACTAATAACCAAATATTATTTTGTTAAATTCATATAATTTTGATTTGACCTTTTAGTCAATTGGATATAAAGTTTGATAAGTTGCAAATTTGAGGTTAGTTTGTTGTTGCAAATTCATCTCTAGAGTTTGACGGAATTTTCCTTATATTTCTTTTGAACGACATGTTACTCCTTAAATTATTTCTCCTTGGCCTTGCTCATGTTTAAATATGAGATATCCCTTTTAAGAGACGTATGTCTTTACCAAGTAGGCTATTCCACATTGGCGAATTAATTAGCACTTTTTTTGCTCCTCACATAACTACCACATCTAGCATCACATAACTTCTCTCTGCGATTTAATAGTGGAAACACAGAGTAAATGGGTTTTTGGGTGCTTTGTTCAGTGGCGGATCTAAGAACTTTTTTTACTAGGTTCCTTTTAGGAGATTCTCACTAATTCTCATTATTTTTTTTCTAAATCATACGAGGTTCTCACTAATTTTTCTGACTTTTTCTAAACTGATTGGGTTCCTGAGAACCCACAAAAGTGGCCTAAATCTGTCACTGGCTTTGTTCATCCTTTCCTTTTGGGATATAAAATATTGAGTTATATTATTAAAGTCAACCAATAAAATTAAATCTTTTTGGTACAGAAAATTTAGTTTCATCCTCATTTCCAAATAAAAATAATAAAGAGTTTCATGTTGTATATGGTTTTATTTAAAGGTAAAGGATTGTATATCTTTGTATCTATAGGTTAAATTAGAGTAGGGTTTAAGAATTACTGAATTATAGTAACATTCATATTTCTTTTTTACTCTGCAAGTAATTTAAATGTCTTTGGTAAATCGTATAGGAATGTATAGTGAATAGTTAATGAGATGGAATATATTTATACGGATTATATCTTTACCTTTCTATATTATGAAATTTTAGTGATGTAACACATATAATGAATGTGAAAGAAAATTTTGGGTCGGGTTCGGGTTCGTGTAAAATTTTGGGGTTCGAGTTGGGGTCCGTATAGAATAATCTGACATGACAAATATTGGGTCGTATAATGTTATACGACTCGTATAACCGGAGAAAATATTAGGTCATGTAACATTCTATACGGGTCATGTAACATTCTATACGGGTCATATAACATTATATGAGATTTGGGTCGTATAGCATAATGTGGGTTGTATAACATTTTATACGGGTCGTATAATGTTATATGGCCCGTATACATAAAGACAAAAAAAAATTCTCTCACATTTCTTTTTGTGCAACAAGCATCTATATGGTATGTATAACTATAAATCTAGAGACATGAAAATAATATTTTAGACGTAGGAGAATATGGAAGCTAAAATAGTTAAATTGTTTTTTGGAGTAGACAAATGCACATGGGTCACCAAAATCAGGAGTGGTCCTTGTCATCACTCATCATCCTTTAGACTTTGCAGTCATAAAATTCCTACCCTCCTATTTAGGGTCGGCTATTAGCATGTTTTTCCAGTGACAAAATCACAAAAGTAACTTAACCTATAAATACATAGGCAATCAAAACTCAGATTTTCTATCTATTAATGCATATATAAAAGCACATTATGTGAGGTCCACATTTACCATTTACCCTCTTTAGTCTTTACTCACTTGTTGCAAATTCAGTTCTCATCATTCACCTTTTACTAATTTTCAAAAAGTTCATAACTTGTTGTTGTGTCAAAAAATTCATAACTTATTGAGTTATTGTTGTGTCCCAAATATAAGGATCCATGACCTATTTTCTATACCGTTAACTAGATATCTTTTCGTAGCATGTTTAATCAATCGTCAAATCAATCAAACAAAAGACCGGAAATATGAAAAACAATAGTTAGCATGAATATATCCATGCTGTCTCATCATGACCCCATAATCGTCAATGTGAATTGAAAATTCAAAAGCCCTTCGTTTACAACGAATAACGATGGCTTACTAAATGCATTCATGAATACCCTTAAACTTGCAAAATCACGTATACCAGTTTGTGCCACTTAGATTGTAGCCTAATGGTAAGAAGCGAAAGCTTCTTTGGAGAAAACTCAAGTTCTAATTTTAGACACAATATAACTTTTGTTATATATGTTAGCCTTTAGAAAACATATACCAGTTTGTTATATATGTTGTGTTAGCCTTTAGAAAAACATATACCAGTTTGTTATATATGTTTTGTTTTACATTGTTTCATTTATTAAGCATGTTAACTTTTGTGTGCACAATGCACGTGCATTGCCCATATTGTCTTACATGTTATATTTAAACCCATTTTCAGTGGTATTCTGCTATTCTAAGAGCATTCATTTCACATCTTATCTATTAAATCATCCTTCATTTCTAAAAAATAATAATAATTCTTCTAAAGTCACACTACATCTATATTTTATTTTATTTCTTTTACTCAAATCTAAATTTTAAAAAGTTGTTACAGTAACTTTTGATTAAGAGAGCATTCACAACGGGTTTTGCATATATTTGTAAGTGTATTATGCATATTTTAAGAAGTGTTTGTGAGTAGATGATAGAGAAAATGTCATTGTTGATATGTATATTTGGAAGGACACTATTCCTCCACAAATATTTTTTAATATTTTCTGAAAGTGGTTTGTGACTTGTGAGTGGAATTGAAAGGTAAAGAGAAAATATAGTGATTTTTAATTACGTGGATGTGGATAGAGAAGCTAATGTGAATGTTCTAAAAACCTACTATTCATCATCCATCAAATTATTAGTGTATAACAAAGAGAAATATAATAAAACAAGCGTTTGTGAGTAAAGGCAAAGATAAAAATGATGGATGGGATATGAAAGGTTTTTAAAATGAAAGATAAACTTTAAAAGGTATATTTTTTAGTTAAATTACATGGTAAAAAATAACAGAGGGATGTGGATGTACTCTATATAAATCATATTTTTTAAAATTTATCTCTAATTTTAAAAAACCTCTCACATCTCATCCATAGTTTTCATCTTTATCTTAATTATAAAATTTTATTCTATTATATTAATCGTTTTTATACACTCGTAGTGATGAAGGATGAATAGTAGTTTTTCATATATGTAAAACTATTGATTTTACAAAATAGATGTGGAGTAGAAAAATGGTAGATGAAATGTGGTGAGTTTTTACTAGATATTTTAAAGATTTTTAAAGAAAAAGAATGGATTGATAGATTGAGAGACAAGTGTGATAAAGAGTTGTCCCCTTAAATAAACATTTCCCGAACTATTTATATAGTTAAAAGAAACAAGCCGTGTTATACCATCTAATATTACAGGGTAAGATCAAATAAAAAGTTTATTTACCTAAGTAGGATGAGAAGGAATCTTAACCATTTATTTTTTAAATCAATGGTTAAGATGAAAGTGTAGAAAAAGGATGAGTGCAAGGGTATCTTAGGAAAATCTTATTTATGGACTTCCTCTCTCCACATGCAAGGCACATGCATATTTCACCCCCATTTTTTAAACGTTCATAACTTTTTTATACGACATTATTTTTTCATAAAAAATTCACCGTAAAATCGAGCGTCTTTTTATCTTTAAATTGAGTACAATATTGCTATATAAAATATGAAAACTAAAAAACTTCACTAAAATGTGTTGTATTTCTATGTTGTATAACATTTTTGTGCTGGGTTTTTGTACTATATTTTTGTGCTGAATTTTTTTCTTAAATTTTTTTTTTCTCAAATTTTTGTGCTGTATTTTTTTTATACTACATTTTTATGCTGAATTTTTTCGTTCTATATTTTTTTTACTAGATTTTTTGTGCTATATTTTTTGTACTATATTTTTTGTGCTAGATTTTTTTATACTAGATTTTTTTGTTGTATTTTTAAAAAAACAAAAGGGGTGCCACATGTCATTTTCACTCCTATTTATAAGGACCAAAATGCCCTTCATTCCTACATATTAGGAGTGCCACATTTCATCATCACAATCCTTCTTAGGCTACTTAGACAAAATTCACTTTTTAATGGATCATTCCCACTATATTACATACAGAGTATACATATTTGACTGTGTACATAGGTACATACTATCAACTTATGACATAAACAAACTATATATTTTAACGGGCAACGAATCCTTCAAATGAGCTACTGACGAAATTCATCACATCGGGATACGCTCGCCTCCGAACCGGGGAAAACCCTCACCTAGGGCCGAAGCCCGTGAACACTCGCCCGAAGGCATAACAGTGCGGCGAGGTAAAATCCGCTCAGTTCAAGGATCGAACTAGTGATCTCCACTTATTTGTCTAATCTCCCATCATCACCAGATGCCGCATAAAATAATGCTCAAGGCAAGAATCGAACTTGGGTCCCTTTGAACACCAACTCTCTCCCATTCCACTCCACCACCACCTTATTGGCCATAAACAAACTATAAGACCGCCCGTTATGGGGCGTTTGTTTAAAAAAAAAAAAAAAAAAAAACGCTCAAACACTCCCCCACACGACTACACCACGGCGTTTTGTGGCGTTATTTGCGAAAAAAAGGAGGTTGGCGTTTTTTTAAACACACCGAAATGGAAAATGTTTGGCCAATCAAATTAGGGCATGTGGGTTTAGAGAGAGTGATGGAATGTGGGGTTTGAGTTTGCCGGATTTTTGGCCGGAATTTCTGCCGGAGGTTGCAGGCCACGAAGAAGAAGAAGGCCCCTGTAGGTTTGTTTTAAAACTTTGTTGCTGACACATTAGGCCCCTGTAGTTTTAAACTTCAATATCTTTAATATTTCAAGTTTAAAAAATGCTATATCAGTCCCTAAAGTTTTGTTTATTAAATGTCTTATTTGGATCTTTTATAAAACTTAAAATTTTGCAATGTAATTTTTTAGTATTGTATTTTTTTTAATTTAATGAAGTATTTTAAGTTTTTAATTTAAAAAAATAAATAATTGTGTAATGATTGGATGGGGCGTTATTGGGCATTATTCCACTACGCCACTTTTGCAAAAACGTCCAATAATGCCCCCATGCTGACTGGACTGTCACATGACAGAAAACATCCCATAGTAGGGGCATTATTGAGCTAACCACTACATATGGTCCAATACATGATCATCAAGAACATTTGATATTAGTTTTAGTAACGTCATAGTGGTCCATTCTCTCTTTCATGGAAATAAATGCATGATAATACCTTCCAAAAAGGTTGTAGGGCATGTTACCCTACCAAGGTCCTTGTAACGAAAAAAACACTCAGATATTAAATTTACACCAAATTTAATGTTTCTACATAATCTCTCATTTGGGGTTTTCTTTAAACGTTTACTAGAACACATTCAGCATTTTATCGTTTCCATTCGCGCCACTAAGACGGTAACTATATCTTACAGATGTTTTAGGGTCACTATTTTAGCGGTTAAATGTAAGGCTGACAAATCGTGTCTTAACAAGTTTAACAGATTTCTGACGGCGCGCACAACATAAGTTTCAAACATGATTACGACTCGTTTAACTACTTTCTAGCTCATGTTTATAAAACAATGTTATGTTTTATGTACAAAGATAAATAAATGATAGATCCTAACATTGTAATTTTAATTATTTTAAAAATTAAAAAAGTCAAAGGGTGTATTTTTCAGTCAAACAGGTCTAATCGTGTCTTAACAGGTACCCAATTGCCAGCCCAGTTAAATGATTAACGTTTAAAAGGATAACAACATTTGATAACTTGATAGAGTAAAATCATCTTAGCATCTTATAGCATCTAAGGCCAGAGGCATACAAATATACCAAAGTTCTAATTGCTATTATTGTGTGTGAAATTAGCCTTTTGTATGAACTTGATTTCTTTTTTTAATTATCTTTATGTAAATTAAGAGAAGATAAATAATGTTTTTTCGTCATTTAGTTAATTTCATCATTTAGTGTAAATTTTCATTTGCAACTCATGTGGTTTAATCATTCTATTCTTTTTCTTTTACTTTTACCACATTACTTTTCTACCCCTAAATAGTTTTTTAACGAACACGTTAATACCGTTTTAGACATATTTTTTAACTTTTTTATTTTTCTTTGCTATAACGAGTGTGGCGAATTTTTTTTAGTTTAGTTTGTTTTAATGAACGCGCCGATACTATTTTGAACATATTTTTTTAACTTTTTTTTGTTATAACAAGTGCACCGAAACCGACCGAGTTTCTATCATTTACCTTTTTTACCTTTGTTATTTACTATATTGTTTTACCTTTTCTTATTATTTTGATGTTTAGAACCTAGTTACGACGCAGATAACATAACACATTTAAATATCATTTTATTTATATACTGTCATAGTATGCTATACGTTCTGAATTCCAACTGTGTGGTAACTACGACCCTAGTTTGTATTTATTTTCATGCGCGGTTTATTTATTATGAATTCTATCATTAAACATTTTTGTCACAAATATATAAATGTTACCTTAACTACCCAAAAAGACATTAGTTTGTGATTCTCTTGAAACTATGGATTACTATGAAATAGTACCCTTAAGAAGAGACCCTTGTACCACTCTCCAGGGTCCATCAATGGTCACAACTTACAACCCCATGTGAGGTATCTCAGAAAACCATACTATATAATTGTTGATCACATGGTCCCCAATACATGACACTTCTTATCTAATCCCAACCGTCCACGTGTCATCATTGTCCCACAACCAAATAGTTACCGTTACATGGACAACTGTTTTTTGAAAACCTAACATTATTCTTTTTTGGAAATAAAGGTTGCTAGTGTAAAAATAATTTTACCAAGAGTAAACTGCCATTTTGGTCCCTGTGGTTTGGCCAGTTTTGCCACTTTAGTCTAAATCTCAAACTTATTACATCCAGGGCCCTGTGGTTTGCATTTTGTTGCCATTTTAGTCCAAAACTCAAAATTTCTCATTTTTGACTGTTTTAAGGTCCCTTTTTTGTCCTTTAGTGCAGGGGTAGTTTGGTCATTTTACTTTATTTTTTTAATTAATTAAAACAAAATTAATTATATTATATATATATATACATATATACATATATATACATATACAATATATATATATATATATATATATTTATTAATTATATATATATATATATATATATACATATACAGACATTCAATCAAACCTAACTAACACACACCGTACAATCAACTCATCTCCTCTGCAAACTACTCATATCCTCTGCAAACCACTCATCTCCTCCCTCACTACCATTCCGGCCACCACCTACACCCTTCAACACCACCACTCCGGCAACCGACACACTGGAACCACCCTCAACATTTTGATCGGAACTCTTCAACCCATGAAATCCTCCTTCAGATGTGAATTAACCCTCGCAGATCTCGATCATCGATTCATGTATCTAAGATCGTTGAGGATGTCGCGGCTAATTCAGAGAAACCCTAGATCTAGTTCGTCATCTATTGGCTAATTGATAGTTCTGGGATCTGTGCTTGAATTGTGGCTTCTGCTTCCAAGATCGTTGAGGATGTCACGGTGGTTTGATGGAGGTGTCGGGGTGTTTGTTAGCCGTTGGTGGCGGTGGTGGTGCTGCTGGTGGTGTGAGGGTAGGAGATGAGTGGTTGTGGGTGTCGGTTTTGATGATGAGGCCATCGAGGAGATTTTGGTGTTCAATATTGAGAATTCGGCAGTGTTCGATTTGAATGATTCTTGACCCAGTACCTGATGATGATATTGGGGATGATGATGATCAAAATGGCAGTGTTCGATTTGAATTTTGATCGGTTCTGATGTTGTGTTTTGAGTCGGTTTTTTTGTTTTGTAACTTCATATCTGAATTTGGTATAATCAATTATACATATGTGCAGGCTGTTCTTGATTTTCTGGATTTTTTTTTTGTTTTTGATTTTCTTGAAGATGATGTTCTTGATTTTCTGGATTTTCTGGGTTTTGATGATGATGTTCTTGAAGATACAGATCTGAGCCTCGTTTCTTTTTACAAATCGGTTTTTGATTTTCTTGAAGATGATGTTCTTGATTTGCTGGATTTTCTGGGTTTTGATGATGATGTTTGATGATGTTCTTGAAGATACAGATCTGAGCCTCGTTTTTTCTTGAAGATGTTCTTGATTTTCTGGGTTTTGATGATGAACTTTGAAGATGTTCTTGATTTTCTGGGTTTTGTTGTTGTTGAAGAAGATGTTCTTGATTTTCTGGGTTTTGTTGTTGTTGTTGTTGAATTGCTTTAAATAAAACATAAATGACCAAAATACCCCTGTACTAAAGGACAAAATAGGCAGCTCTCAACAGTCAAAAAGGGGGTTTTTTGGATTTTGGACTAAAATGGCAACAAAATGCAAACCACAGGGCCCTGGATGTAATAAGTTTGAGATTTGGACTAAAGTGGCAAAATTGGCCAAACCACAGGGACCAAAATGGCAGTTTACTCTTTTACCAATTTTAAGTGTCTTAACAAAACACTTTTAGAAGTAACTTTTTAAAGTGTTATGGTTGTTATAGTAGGGGTGTACTATACACAAAACAATATTATGTATAGTGGAAATAGGATCTCTTAGGCCATGCGTAATGCCCCTTAATAGACATTTTTCGTTACATCGGCATCATAACGCTCATTAAAAATGTGTCATAGTTAAGGTCTCTTAATGTCTTTTCAATCATTAATTTTTTTCCTCCTCATTTAACGTTATACTAGAAATGTCTCTCCTCCTTCACGTTCCTCATTTGACGCTATCTATCATCTTTACGCCCCTATAATGCCCATTACGCATGACCATAGTTTTTTTTCACTGACTATCACTGATATCCACCACGCAATCATCGTTATGTTTGTTGTGTTTTAATGTGAAGACTTTATTTTCCTAAAAAATATTTGTCGTTATAAAATCTCTAGTTTGAACGCTTATATTTTTTTCCTTTGTAAAAGCATCCACAATAGAGGCTTTTTTTAGTGTTTTTAAGGAGAGAGGGTGTGATGTGGAGGAGATAGTGTAGTGGTGTATGTGAGAAAAAATAGAGGGAAGAAAGGTATGTGAGTGTGATGTAGGAGAGAGGAGAGAGAAGATAAATATTTGATGGGTATTTTGTTTGTGAGATGGCAAGAGAGAAATTTATGGGCAGGTGCCATGTGGCACCTTAAAACATCTCCTAAATATTGATTATTGTGGATGCTCTAAGACCATGTGTAGTGGTAAATTGTTATAATGCCCCCACCATGGGGCATTATCCGACACGTGGCAACCCAGTCAGCATGAGGCTTATAGCATAAAGTGGTGTAGTGGGGATAATGCCCAAATAATGCCCCTTCTAATCATTAAACAAAAAAAATAAAAATAAAAACAAAGATAGTGCTCATTGGTTAGTCAAACACTTGACCACTCCCCATTGGCCACCCTTTGATCTCTTAAGCGTTATAATTAAAACGCTTGTATGCAAATTTTCAAAAAATAACGCCATATAACGTCTAGTGTAGTGGGGGAGGGGGCGTTTTTTTTCAAATTTTTTTAAAAATAACGCCCCACTACGGGTGGTCTAAGTGAAGTTTTGTTAAAGCCACGCGATGTCATGATGACATGACTCTTTTATTTTCTTTTCCAGCATAATGTATCCTTGCCGTTTTGTTCTCTACACTAGACACTGTTATCATTATATCTTGATATAAGAGTATCGGCATCCCTTTCTATCAAATCTATCATATAATCACACTAAAACAACTACATTTTCTTTCTCATTTCAATTAAATAATATTTTTATACTTTTATCATTACTTTTTTCTCTCTCATCCACTAATAACCACTTTTAAAATATATTAAAAAATTATATAGAGTAAACATTGTCCCTTCAAATATATAGACGAATATGAACATTTTCTCTCTTCTTTACTTACAACAAATTAAAACCACTTTTTATAATATAAAATTTGGGTGGACTACCCTTGCGTTTGAGTGCAAAATAGGAAGTGGAAAGAGGACTTAACATGACATAAGATAATTAGCCAGGTGGAGAGTTTACCACTCCCCACATGAAGAGCACCTCTTCCACCCTTAGGGTGTAGGGAGTGGTTAAACACTTGAAAGTGGTAAACTTCAAAATCAACCAATGAGAGTGTGTCATGTCAAAGTGGTAAACTATGCTCAGAAGTGTTGGCAATGGTTAGACACTTCATGAATTTGTAAACTATTTAAAAAAAAGGAAAAAAAAAATGTGATTGGTTGAGATGGCATGGACCCCACCCCACACACCCCCTCTCTCTCCTACCCTCCCCCTCCCCGCATCGGCAACCCATCACCATGGGCGGACTTACCCCTAGCCCAAGGTGGGCGGACGCACCCCCGGGAAAAAAAAATTAGTGTTATTTTCCGTTGAAAATCCCGTCCGCACCCCTTGGAATTTTTCGTCCGCACCCCTTGAAATTTTTCGTCCACACACCTTAGGTAAAAAATTTTATCGATTTATATTTTAAATTTTTTTAGTAAACTCTAATAAAAAAAACTACCTAAATTATATAAACTTATACTATCCAACTTAACCCAAATACCCAATATCTTAACCCACTATTTCATTAAACATAATTAGCCCACTAATTACTAGCCCATTAACCAAACTCAACCTAAGTTCAAACTATAATATTTAAAATAAGCTCAATAGTCCCTTAGAATTCCTCCTGCCCTTCCTCTCTTGGGTCGTCTCTTGCCAGCGATCATCAAACACAACAACAACCCCAACAACACGTCATCAGCAACCGCGAACCACCGCCATCTGACACCAAAGGGTAACAAAATTCTTAAATAGGTTTGAAATTTCATGTATTTTGACGTTGTTTATGGTTGTTTAGATGATTTTTAGAGTGATTATGTTGTTTAGATGATTTTTAGGGTGATTACACACGATTTCTAGGGTTGAAAATTAAAATTGAAACATTATGTTATGGCGCGATTTCTTTTGTTTTACATGACCCGACCCGAACCGACCCGATACAAACCGATTTTTCTACTTATATACCTAGGGGCCTAAAATTTTTAAAAATGTTCCGCACACCCATGGAAAAATTCATGGGTCCGCCACTACCCATCACCGAATTGGCAAACTTTGAGTGGTAAACTTATGTTGGCGGTGGTGTTCCCAATTAAGTTTACCGCACTTTGCCGCACCCCACTCCGTATACCCTTAGTTGTTAAAATGAGGACTCTATTGATGAGATAGGGCTGAGATAACACACTGAGGTGTCATAATGGAGCCGCAGGGACTCCAACCACACCAAACATAATTAAACATGTTTGGGTGATAGCATCACTATGAATGACTATTTTAGATGAATGTGTGTAGTCTAGCACTGCTAGGATCACATGGATTAATAATGTTGAAGGCTATGATGATATGTTTGAACACTAATAACCAAACCTGTTTATTTACAACTGAATACATTACTCCCCACTCAAACATCATCATTCATCATCTTACTGAAAAACAGAGCCAGTAGTAGTACCACAACATATAATAATGTGTCATGACACACTCACCAAGATTCAACGGAGTACTAAATCTAATTAAAGTTTGCAACTTTCTATGACAAAAGATTAGATTTTTATTGTTGTTTTCATCAGGGTTTCATTTTATTATATCTCAACAATGATGCATAATAAATTCAATTAATAATTTCTTGTTTTACCCCACTGTTTGGTGTGGATCAGATCTCCATATCCTCATTATTATATTACAACCTGCAACTCTCAATATCAATGGCTCCTTTCAAGGTTTTATTCTCTGCACTTTTGTTACTTTCATGCTTAAAAAAAGTTCAAGAATCTATACCTGATTAAACCCTTTTGTGATATTGGTATACACGTTCATTTTGTTTACACATTTGAGGTGTTTGGGTAGTTCTGTTTCTCTGAGACATTTTATCAAACACCTTACCTGCAAGTTGAAGTATGCTTCAGAAAGCTAATATTATGAAAGCTGATTGTATGTTTCTATGAGTAGTTTTAGCAAACAGCTTACCTGCAAGTGTGTGGAAGCTATTGGTATGAAAGATCAGCGTATGTTTCTCTGAGTAATTTTATCAAACACCTTACCTGCAAGTGTGAATCTTGAACTTATTTGACTAGTTGACTACTGCATGTGTTATACTTGCATTTTTTAATGGGTCTTGTTGTTCTTCATGGTTCACTTCAGTTTCACATGTTTTAGTAAACTGTACACTTAGATCTGTGTGATTCACCATTGAACATGTGTACCTTTGTTGATCTTTGGTTACTTTAGTTACAAAATAAGCAAGACTTCATTAGAGTTCACTGTCACAATCTATCAATCTTTGATCTAAAAAGCTAGTGATTTGACCAAAATGAGGTCAATAGAAGATAAGGGTTGTTTAAATCATGTCTCTCACGAGACGTCCGGTGGCGGCAACGGTGGCGGTCACCACGGCGGCCACCGGACGGCTTTAGGCAAACCGACACCGTCAAAATGGGACGATGCACAAAAATGGCTAGTCAAGTTATCGAGAGGAGGCGAAAAGAGTCACTCGAACAGTGAGCCGCGTAATTCAAACGCCGATGATCGAAGATTAATAGGTTCGGGCTCGAAACACGAGTATCCGAGCTGCGAAGATGAAGACGGAGGTGACGGGATCATGGTGCAGTATACCGGAATCGAAACAAAACAAGTCAACTGTGATGAGTCAATATGGAGATCTAATGAGAGTACAGGATCAGTTGTTAGATCAATATGTGTTAGAGATATGGGAACCGAAATGACCCCTATGGCTAGCCAGGAGCCTTCAAGAGCCGCTACACCGGTTCCAGCCACAACCCCGGCTGCACGCAGCCCTATAGCTTCCGGTTCATCAACTCCCGTTAGACCAGGTGTGAACCGTGGGCCCACGGTTGATGTTGGTGGGCCCACGAGGTTTGGTCGGGATAGGGTGGGTCCCAATGGTGAAAATGTGGTTGATAGTAAGCCGGTAAATCCTCTGGAAACCCGAGCGATGGCTTGGGATGAAGCCGAACGCGCAAAGTACATGGCAAGGTGATACCTTTTTTTCCGACCGTTATGTTAGATTCGTATGTTGTTCATAAAAAACATGATTCGTATTTGTTTAGATCATTTAAAATCGTATTGGTTTCATTTGTATACTATAAAAAGGGTAAATTGCATTTTACGTCCTTTAAGTTTCTGCATTAATTTCGGGTGTTGTCCTTTGACTAACGAAATTACAGTGTATGTCCAATTTCTTTACGGCGGATGTCCTTTATTTTTGTAATCTTTATAGGGAGAAAGGACACCACCTGTAAAGAAATTAGAACATAAAGGACATACACTGTAATTTTGTTAGTTGAAGGACAACACCTGAAATTAATGCAGAAAGTTAAAGGACGTAAAATGCAATTTACCCTAAAAAGAAACTAAACATAAGATTGAACAATTTAAGTTTTGTGTCTTGATTGTTTGGTGAGTAATTAAGGGGTGTTTAGATGCATGTGTAAACTGATTATGACAAGTGTTTGACTAAAACTGAATTGATTTGACTTTTCGGTTAGTTAAGGTCAAAGCAACCATATTTGAACAAACATGCAAGACATGTTGTATGAATACTAACTATTGAAAAGACGCGCATCCAAAGCCCCCCTAAACACATATCCAAACACCCTCAAAACTGTAAGAAAGAGGATTATTGAAGTTTGTTTGTGGTTGGTAGGTACAAGCGCGAAGAAGTGAAGATACAAGCTTGGGAGAATCATGAAAAGCGGAAAGCCGAAATGGAAATGAAAAGAATGGAGGTGCGTTTAGTCATTTTGATCTTTTTGCTTGCTTGTAGACTGCCGACTGCCTGATTTCGACGTGTTTATTTATAAAATGGGTTGATTTGGGTTAGTTTATAGACTTATAGCTATAACAGATCAAATGGGTCATGTTGAAGGATTTAACGAAAAGAAAAAGTATTTTTGTAATAATATAACTTTTATGATCATATTTTTCCCGCTAATAACTTTCTAATTTTCAATAATTGGATCAAACCAGGCGCAACCCGCACTATGGATGTATTCGGGATTGCTTATTAAAACTGATTATCTGCTTATTGCGGTTTTGATGCTGAATGTGTATCCAAAATTCTTATTTGCTAATCTATAAGTAAAAAAATAATTCGGTAAAAGCAATAAGCACATAGGCGAACACCCCCTAAAACTACTGGTTTTGACATGAACCCATTTTGACTCGTCTGACCCGCCCATTTTGTTAAATCTTGTATACGCAAAACTGATGAGCATTTGGTACTAGATACTCTGGGTACCGGTACCGAATTTCCCATACTGGATTATTTTTGGTACCCACTTTTTGGCATTTTCGTACCAGTTCTTTCAGTTCGGTACGGTATGGTACCAGTATTTTACCTTCAAATACCGGTACAGTCGCGGTACCGGTACCGGACCGTACCAAACATTTTCGGTACCGGTACCCATATTTGGCGATTTTCGGTACCCACTTTTTGGCGTTTCGGTACCGGTTCTTTCGGTTCGGTATCGGTACGGTACCAGTATTTTACCGAATTTTACCTTCAAATACCGGTACTATCCCGGTACCGTACCGTACCGAGCATTTTCGGTACCGGCACTAGTACCCATATTTGGCGATTTTCGGTACTGGTACTTTCGGAACCGGTACCGAGCTCATCCCTACGCAAAAGTAGAAAGATTGACCCTTTTTGACCCGCCCATTTTGTTAAATCTTGATCAGGCAAAAGCAGAAAGACTGGTTTTTGCCAATGCCATGAACCCTTTTTTACCCTTTTTGACCCACCCATTTTGTTGAATCTTGATCAGGCCAAGGCGGAAAGAATGAAATCTCGAGCACAAGAAAAGTATACAAACAAACTTGCATCAACACGAAGGATTGCTGAAGAAAAACGAGCAAAAGCCGAGGTGAATTTGAACGAACAAGCGGTAAAAACATCTGAAAAAGCGGATTACATAAGAAGAACAGGGCACCTTCCATCTTCTTTCTCATTTAAACTTCCTTCTACTTCTTGGTGCTGGTAATTAACATAGCAAGTGTATTCAGATCACTTTGTTGTATCTTTAAGAATTCAAGATTTTATATTTTTATGGACTGTTTTTTTGCTTTTTTAATATTGACAAAAGTGGTATGTGTTCTATAATCAAGTATGCTTAGTTCAAAATATTTTTTTTTAGAATTTAGTGTTTTCTTAAATATATTAGTTCAAAAACAATATTTTGAAAACTGGATCGGTTTTCGAATTGGCAGTTCTGTCGGTTTTATCGAACAACCCGGACTTAGAAACTGGCCTGGCAACAAATGGAGGCAAGCATCGGCGGCTTCCACCGGTTTTGACCATGGGTTCATGATACGAACCAACCACCTTGACCCGATTACGTGTTTGGAGCATGACGTACCGTACCGTTACCACTTGCACGTTTATTTTGATGTCTTCACATTTTGCACGTTTCTGATGGTTTATTGCATGCATATAGATGTAGGTCCATGTTTTCATTGGTTACCCATGTTCCTTATTAACTGCATCCACGTTTGCATCCACGTTTCCAATTTATCGCATGCATGAACTTCTATTTCCTGCATATTTAAATACTTGTATCTGCATTTGAGAATGAAGAAGAAAAGTTGCAAAAAAATTATTCTCTTATATTTACTTTCAATTTTAGTTTTACAATCGTTCTTTGTTCGTAATTTGGAGACCACCGATCTCGAACTCGGTACTATCAGTTCATCGGGTTTTCACCTGTTTTATTTGGTTTGCTTGAAACCGGATGACTTATTTGTGTCTGGTTCATTAGCTCGGCGGCATTGACACCAAGTGTAGTCTATTGTTTTTTTTTTTTGAACGGCCGACAGAAATTTTATTCATTGTAGCAAGGTGCTACCACTATAATTACAACCAAGTTACATATACGCCAAGACATGTACCAACTCACCAGACAAACTCACCAGACAAACAAAATAAAATTACAAAAGATTTTAACCAAAGCAACTAAAACGGCACCAATCTTCCCATGACAAAGCAACTAAAACGGCACCAAGTGTAGTCTATTGTGACTACATGTTAATTTTCGCAAGACGGTAAACGGTTTAAACTTGCATTAAACTCATTCTAACAATAATTAACCAATACATAGTAATTGGTCATGAAATAATAAGTATCTTGATCAAAATATCATATAAAACCTCAGTAGGTACAAAACAATGCTTGCATTTTAGTCTTTTACCAAGTTCTTGTTTTTGTAAGACAATATTTGATCATAATATCAAATTCTTGAATTTTATTTAAAACTAGTTTTTTTATATCACGCGTTGCGGTGAAACCGAGCAAATGATAATGTAAAACAAACGTGATTTGAAAATAAAACATGTTGTTTAGAAAGTCAAACCATTAGAACGATTTAGTTTATCATCGTACCGTTTTATTATACCAAATAAATACTTTATTTTAGAGTAAATTACGTTTTTGGCCCCTGTGGTTATATCACTTTTACTATATTAGCCCAAAATAAGAGTTTTTAACATATATGCCCCCATGATTTCTATAACTAACCATTTTGGCCCCTAAGTCTAGAGATCATGGGGGCCAAAATGGTTAGTTATAGAGACCATGGGGGCTAAAATGGTTAGACTTAGGGGCCAAAATGGTTAGTTATAGAGACCATGGAGGCATATATGTTAAACATTCTTATTTTTGGCTAATATAGTAAAAGTGATATAACCATAGGGGCCAAAAACGTAATTTACTCATTTATTTTGAGTATAACCTCGTTTTAACAAAATTTATAACGGAATGTCAGGGAAAGAAATCAAGCACGACTACGTACTTAAGTGTTTTGAAAAAAATTATAAACGTAACTTATTAAAGAAGTATCAAATTAATCGAAAAATTAATATATGTTAAAAAAGAAAAAAAAAACAATTATTAAAAAAAGGTAAATGAAATAGATGTTTAAAAAAAGGAAAAATATGTTATTAAAAGTAAATATAATAATAAACTATTATATAATATGTTAAATAATAAAATAATAAAAAACTATATATTATTATAAAAATAAAGTTACTATACATCGTCCTTCGAAATCAATATATATATATAGGGTAAGGATATATAGAAAACCACTTTTATTGAGAAAACCCGGGAAACTCAAAGCTCCCGACATTTTTTTTTTAAATAACACATGTAATATACATGTTTTTAAGAGTTTTGGGCCAAAAAAAATAAAAAAGCGGCGAAGGAATTTTTTTTTAAAAAATTAACAAGTTTCAGCATTTTTTTCCTAACACGTGTTACACAACAAAGTTGCTGAAATTTGTTTATTTTTTTTTAAATAATCCTTCGGCGCTTTTTCGATTTTTTTTTGCCCAAAACTCTTAAAAACATGTATATTACGTGTGGTAACTTTTTAAAAAAAAAATGTCGGGAGCTTAGAGTTTCCCGGGTTTTCTCAATAAAAGTGGTTTTCTTTTTATCTTTAGCCTATATATATATATATATATATATATATATATATATATATATATATATATATAACTAGAGTAAATTTCCGTTTTCGTTCCCTAAGGTTTGTCCTTTTTAACTAGTATAGTCCAAAAATCTAACTTATAACAAATCTAATCCTGAGGTTTGCATTTCTTAACGCGTTTCATCCAACTAGCTAACTTGGTTTTTTTTTTCTTTTAAGTTTGGGTTAATTGACCATAATGCCCTTAGGAACGGAAATATAATATAATTCTTGTATATAAACTTTTTTATATGTTTAAAATTCTTTAATGTTTAATATATATGTATGTATATATATATATTTTTTAATTATTATGCTTAAGGTAAAGTAGTTGCACAACATATATATGTAATTACGCACAATAATAAATAACGACGCATGATAATTACGCGCTTGTAAAATATAATTACGTATAAAAATAACGCAGCTTATAAAAATATAATTTGAGTATGGTATTGCCATGGTTTATTTTTTTAAATTTTAATAATACGTGATTGGGCGCTTTACGGCGTCTGTGTTACCGTGTTGTGTTTTCCACCGTATCGTACAAAACTGATTAATGAGCAAATACACAAATGGAAGACACAAATATCATAACAACTCGTTTGAAAACCATATTTGATCATGAACTCATCAAACCTCTTATATCATTTTCTTGGGATTGTTTTAGGTCATATATGGTATGTTATTTATTATTATATTATATAATTTGTGTGTGTTTTTCTTGGTACATCTCTCTAAAGGTTAGATTACTTAAACTTTTTTACACCCTAAAACTTTTTAACAATAAACATTAAATTAGATTTATATAAATATAATTTTAAATATATTATAGTATTTTTACATATAAGAATTTTAAACATTATACATTGAAATTTTGTAAATATATATATAATATACGTCTATACATGCACTCATATATATATAGGTAAAGGATCCTGTACAAAGTCCTACTTTTGTAAGAAGTGTGAGAAATAATTTGGTGATGACAAGTGTCCTTTATCTTAATTAATTCAAAAGGGTACATTAGTAATTTACCTTTCTTATCAATTAATTATGTGTAACTGTTTTGGAGTTAATTTAGGAGATTATATCATCAGAATCAATCATCTTTAACGCAGCAAGGTCCCTCCATCATTGAATTTTCATACAGATGGCTGCTGAGTTGTTGCAGAACCACCGTACCCTCCGCCGTCGAAGTCCATATCCACAGTCTCCGGCCATCACGTACGCTTTGCATGGTTTTCTGGGCCAATAATACTAATCATCAATCACTCATGCATTGCAAACTACCACCAACTGTTTCATTTTGAGAGATAAGTCATTTGAGTGGTACAAAATTTTATTTTTTTTAACGGCAAATAATGTTAATACAATGCAAGTTATAACGTATAAATAAGAAATATATAGTGTTTTATCCGTAGACATTGTTCATGGTGTGGTGTTTTATCTGGAGAGACTGTTCATGGCGTGGTGTTTTAAACATCTGAAGACATTGTTCATAGCGTGGTGTTTTATCTGGAGACAGTGTTCATGGTGTGGTATTTTATCTAGAGACATTGTTCATGGCGTGGTGTTTTATCTGGAGACATTGTTCATAGCGTGGTGTTTTATCTGGAGACAGTCTCCAGATAAAACACCACACCATGAACAATGTCTCCAGATAAAACACCACGATATGAACAATGTCTCCAGATGTTTAAAACACCACGCCATGAACAGTCTCTCCAGATAAAACACCACACCATGAACAATGTCTCCAGATAAAACACCACGCCATGAACAATGTCTCCAGATAAAACACTACGCCATGAATCTGATTACAGTTCTTCTAAACGTAAAACACCACGCATTGAATCTTATATAAAACAAAGAGGCTTCCAATTTAGATCTTGGTAATTAATTCCGATATTTAAGGAAAAAGGAGTGAATGTAGGTGTTTTTGGTTGTGTAGAATACGGTTACCATATTTGAAACATTGAAAAAGACACTATTGCCCTTCAATTTTACATAAGGTCCCTCTAATTAAAACACAATTTACATTTTTATACCCTATTGATCTCAACCATTAGATCAAATATCCAATGGTTTAAAATACTTCTTACCCTTCTCACATTTTAAACACTTTTTACCATATCCCTACCCTATATATATATATATATATATATAAATAAGTATCCGCTAAAACGATAACCACCTCGAGTTGTAAGAACCGCGAGAACTTTTTGATCCGGGGCGAGGTGGACCAAAATTTTTTTCAGAAACGTAGATGCATGTATAAAAACAACATTTGTAAAAAAAATTCAAAAAAAAAATGCCGTGGGTGTAGTTTTGAGCACCACAAGTTTATGTTTACGGGACCCGTAAATTTTCCGGCTAGATTTACGGGTCCCGTAAACACAAACTTGTGGCGCTCAAAACTACACACACGACATTTTTTTTTTTTTGATTTTTTTTTACAAATGTTGTTTTTATACATGCATCTACGTTTATGAAAAAAAAAAAAAATTGGTCCACCGCGCCCCCTACGGTGTAGTTCTCACGGTTCTTACAACTCGAGGTGGTTCTCATTTTAGCATCCCCTATATATATATATATATATTAAACAATTTTAAATATATACAATATTTTTATATATAAGAATTAACTTCCATCTCAGTCCCTAAGGATATTCTAGTCAATTAGTTAAAACTTAACATAAAAAACAAATCAAGTTAGTCATTTGGATGAAAAGCGTTAAGAGGAAACCTTGGGTCGAAATTGTTAGAAATTAGATCTTTAGACTACACTAATTAAAATAGACAAACCTCAGGGACGAAAACGAAAATTTACTCTAAAAACTATTTAAGATGTTTCAAATATTCAAAATGTTACTTCAAAATCTAAACACCCATCTATATATATTAATAAATGAGATGATTTGGGCCATTTGTCTTTAAATGGTGGAGCCATTTTGCTTATGTGGCATCCATTTGTTGAGGAGAGTATGATTTTGGGAGGGAATTCGCTCAATACACAAAGAAACATACATTGGACGCGGGATCCGTTTTGATTTCGGGTTATCTTATACCCATTCATTCGGATCTATATAAAAGGCACTACCTTCAGACCACTTTCTTTCCTATTCCCTCTAAACCCTAGCCGACAACTTCATCGTATTCTTCGTTCTTCTTTGCCGATCTGCCCTCTCAATTCGAAAATGAAGATGAGCATCAGTCTTGATGTAAACTCAATTCGAAGATGCCTTCATCGTATTTCTAATTGTTGTTGTTGTTTGTTGATTTGATTGAAGAAGAATGAAGGTGTGTTTGTGTGACGGCTGAATCTGATGAAGGTGTGTTGTTTGTTGATTTGACAGTGGTCGGAGATGAAGGGGATTCATCAATCTTAATCACAGGTATGTTCTTCCCTCTTGATCTTTGATTTTTTTGTTATCTAATTCGAATCTTATATTCTTATTAATCCTTTTTTTGTCCCAAAAACCCTAAATACTCTATGTCTACATACGGTTTGAATTATGATAGATCTGATTATCTAGAAGCTGGTTTGACTGTTGTTGACCTTGGTGCAGTGCACAAGAATTTTGTAGTATTCATGATGATTTATGTCTTATTCTATGGGATGCAAGAACAGGTTTTTCTCCAGCAATGACGGCCAGGGTTCCGCTCATTGTTCATCAGTTGTTCGCATCAAAATCTATGGCGTTTAGGTATCCCCATATTATTGTTTGTTATATTGATTTTTTATTATTTTTTGTGTATGAGCAGTTTTGTTATTATGCAGATAGTGTGTTTGTTGGTTTGTGATCTTTTAACCGGTTCCGAGAGGATAAAGATTGAAAATTTATGTGCATAATTTGATAATCGAGGTGGGTTTTTGTGGATTTATGAGTAGATAATATAGATTTAGCATACAAAAGCATGGGAGGGCGATGGATCAAACACATTTTTTATTTAGGATTTAATCAAACAATTTTATAGATGTGGTACATTGACGTTTCTCACACATTTTCTTCGGCCATGTATTTAACTCTCGGTCAGAATGATATATGGGTCATAATGTTTATATGGGTCGTATGATTTGTTTTTATTGAAAATGATAAGGGCTGTATGATGCGTTAGACTGACATGACAAAAACAAATGCCATACGGCCCCATATGACCATGTGTTGCCATTTATACGATCTGTATGATGATTGGGTGTGGTGTATGTATTTATTTGCATTACGTTTTTATGAATTTTTTGTTGATTAATTTGACAGGATGTTAGTGGTATTGCACTCCCAGTTAGGTCTGATAAAATGTACATAGGGAGTAGAGACGAGACTATGCGGGTTTGGGATTGCCAATCTGGACAGGTTGCTATATGTTTACATTTGTTTTATGATTTTGATTTGTTTCATTTCATTTTTGTTATTTATCGCGGTCTTTTGGGATTGGTTGCAGTGTGCAGGGGTTATTAAAGTGGGTGGTGAAGTGGGCTGCATGCTCAATGAAGGCCGATGTATCTCTTTGTGATTGATTGTAAATGTGTAATAATCGTCTCATGTATTTAGATGGATCAAATTATTCCTTGATGGGTTGAGATGATTGGAATTTTTGACCCGGTTACAAAATATTTATATGCAGGTATTAATGTCTCATTTATTATTGCAGGTTGGATTTCTATACTTAAGATATGCTGCAGAACCCAAAACTTTGTGGGGCTGGTTCGAACCATATGTCAAGGATGATGAGGTAGTTTCCTTTTTTTTATATTTACCACAGTAGAGTTTGGTCCAAAATGTTAGTTACGTTTACACAAAGTGGTTACATGTTCTGATTTTGATCTGTGTGGTTATATTGTTCAATGTCTGAATGACTGGATGTCCTAAGGTCACATAAATTATAAACCATTTTCTTGATCAGAAACCCTAATGGCATCGCTAATACAATCGACAACCACCAATTGGCAACAAGGGTGGTTTGTTGATGCGTTTAACACCGTTCAAATCTGTCTCTTCGTTGGCGTCGGATAATCCTGATTTTTTCTGGATTTGATTAAGGAAATGTGCATGTCCAGATCACATCTGCTCAAGGCTCTTCTAACCCTAAAATTATTGATTGATCCTAATAGTTCTTGGTATTTCGTAAGTTTCTGGATTTCAAGGAAACGAAATATAAATTCCAGACATACACATTATTTTCTTAGTGCAACTTACTTAGTATTTTGTTAATTTGATAAGTTTCTGGATATGCAGGTCATGATTTTTTTGCTTGATTTTTACTGCCGCTGATGCCTAAAGAAAGTGCCTTTTGGTAGATTTGAGTCTTGAATATTTGATTAGATTTTTTATCTGTTGGCATACATAATGAGGCATTGCTATGTTGTTGGAGTGCTTATATTATATTTAAAGTTCAATCGATTGTATGTTTTCTTTTGAGACATCTTTGTTCTTCATCTTGCATGTATCACTTTCGATTTTAATTTTATGCAATCGTTTTGTTTTGTGTAGTTGATGAGAGTAAATTAGTGGTGACAAGCGAAACGAGATCCAGAGTTTTTGAAGTGGTTGCTTTGTGAAAGATCGAATGTTATTAAATCACTTTAAGTTATTATATATTTTGTTAGTTCGGTTTACATTTAGAATTTTCAAATTACAAACCTTTTCCAATATAATCTTAACAACTTAACCCAGTGTGAAAAGGCAGTGAGTGGGGGTGTTGGTAATAGGTCTAACTTGACTAAACCCTTAATCGTGTTGTTAAATCACAGGTAGTCGACTTTAGTGCTACTTCTTGATTTTTTCATAATTTAATACCCGTTTTGTACATTTTCTAAACCAGGGTTATTTGTTTTTTGCAGAGTGCGAAATTGGATCGATCACGCTTCAGTCAAGAATTAGGGTTATTTGTTTTTCCAGAGTGCGAATTTGGGATCATTATTTTGAATAATTTAATGGCATTATGAAGGTAATAAGGGTTTGAGTTTTTATTTATAAATTGGATTGCTTTTGTGATTTGATTCTAATTATTAGTTCTTCAAATATGATATTGTAGGGTGGGTTAGAATTTGGTTCAAGACAACTTATTGGAAGTGGATTGAAGCTTGAAGCTGATGTTCTGGTCATTGAATCACTTAAAAAAAGGTTGCACAACTTCAATATGAAGTAAAATGACATAGTTCTATTAAGAATGATTTATATGTCCTGATCCAGACTCTCACAAAAGACCTCACTTAATTGCAAGTTGAGAAAAAGCAACTCCAGCTTTAGCTTTAAGAGAAGAGCTTGAGGAATTACACAAGGAGCTTATGCATTCCAGGTTAGACATCCACTCTTTTCATATGGTGTGCGTTTTTTTTTACTAAAACAGAAACCAACACGGAAAGTTCGGTTTTTGGGATATGGAAACCAATTACTTTCTCTTCTTAAGCGATCTATTTTTTGCCTTTAGTTTTGGTTCTCCAGTTTTTTGGGATTTTTCAGCCCCCATATGCCAATACACACATTATCTTTTTTCAGACTTCCACACGAATCAGGCTTAGGCTTGGGTCGATTCATCCGAACAAGCAACACCATAAGTCATTATGATGCCAACTACACCCATTGTTTTTGTAAGATGCTGCACATGGCTACCAGTTTGTATAGTAAAAGTAATTAGTATGTGAAGTGAACGTTAAGTTGAACAGTGTTGTTAATTTTGAAGCAAATAATATACCATGAGCAAAATGATTGTGTTTTCATTATCAAAAAATGGTCCGCTTTGTTTTCTATTTGTTTTTTCAAGATGGGTCGATTTGGTTTGTTTTCAACTTTTTTTTAGCTTAAAATGTTATAATATGATGATCTATAAGGAATGGTACAGCTCTTTCAAGTTAGTGTGCTAATCAAAACAAGCTGAAAGAATCCGGATGCCTTTTCCATTAGGTGAGCTATGAGTATCCGGTTTACTTTTTTTAAGTAGTTTTTGTGGAAACGATTGGGCTGGGTTGGGGTGGTCTTATGAATATTAATGCATTAATTATGATTCCAAAGAGTAATCTTATTGCGATAACAAACATTTAAGATGTGTATAGACTTCAGGTGACTTTTTTAAACCTATTAGCGTTTCTGGCATGAAGTAAGTTCGATTCGTTTCTCCAATCGTTGCAGCTCACTAAATATGAAACTAAATGATGTTAATAATCTTTAACTAAATTGCAGGAATCCTGAGGAAATCCCATTGGTGAAGCTTAATCCGAATATGTTTTTCATAGACAAGGACAAAGTTGTACACATTTGAAGGTTATCATTGTTAGATTGTTTATTACAAATGAAGTATACGTTTCATTGATATTTGATTTAGCTGTTTATTTTGTTAGGTGCAAAGAAGGTAATTTTCGGTAGCTTCATTTGATTCGTTTCATTGATGAGGTAATATTTGGGTGAATCACACACATACTGTTCAGTTGAATCCGTTTACATTTACGGACAAACTATGTCACTTATGTTTTTGGAACAAAGATTCTTGCATAATTTGATCGGGAAAGTTTTATAGAAAGTTTATTAAATTTGGACTTATCTCTTTGAGCTAATAAACTTAAGGGGGAGGTTCATTTGAGAAGAAAATTAAATTGAGAAGAAAAAGAACAAAGGGTACAATTGTAAAATATTAAATAGTTTTTCTTACATCTCATTTATTATTATCTTTGACTAATTAATTAGTCATAAAGACTATTGTCCTTCACACTAATTTTTTTGCCTACACACATCAAAATTTATCCTACACGTTTTGAAAATTTATCCTACATATATTGAAATTTATCCTACACAACTCGTAATTCATCCTACACACCTCGTAATTTATCCTACACTTTAAATTAATTGTTTTTTTTTCTTTGAAAAAATATATTTTTTGAAAATAAGTTACAAATTTAATTTACTAGTTATTAAAAAGGAAGACTAACAATTAATGATCTATCTAAGTTTACCAATATACCCTTACACTAATATTAAATACAAAAATTAAATGAAGTAAAATGAAGGATTCTTATTGGTTGAAATTTGTTCTTTTTTATTCTTACAAAAAAATTCTTCTCATTTGAACCCTCCACTAAACTTAAAACATAAGAATTAAGGTAAGTAACTTTTGAACAAATTTTTTTGTTACCTTAATAAACTTAAAACATAAGAATTAAGGTAAGTAACTTTTGAACAAATTTTTTTGTTACCTTAATTAAGGATGAGCAAATGGTATCGGGTACTGGTTCAGAACCGGTACCAAATTACTTGAACCGAAATATTTTCGGTTTTCGGTACGGACATTTTCGATACCGGTATTTACCGTTTTTATCTTCAAATACCGGTCTGTACCGGATATTTTCGGTATCAGTGCCGATGCCCATTTTTTTGGGATTTTTGGTACCAATATCAGTGCCCATTTTTTGTACCAGTTAGTACCGAGCTCATCCCTAACTTTAATCTTTTTATCTAAAAGTCATTAACTTAAATGGACCCAAATAACGTTGGTTAAATTTTTGTCTTGATCCAAATAACTTTAATCTTTTTATCTGTACCGAATAAATTATAATAGCAACAACTTTCAGGCCATAGAATATTGAAAAACATGTTACATACTATTTTCACTTTCTTTTAAATGTATATACCACGGCTAAACCATGTTTCTTTTTCGGCCATTGATACTTGATTGTATAGATGGATCATGCAGGATGAATTCCAACATTTATGACAACAGCTTTCTTCCTCCATATGTCGATGCATAAATATATTCTCTACTCATATTCCAGTGAAAATATGTCTCAGCCAATCTAAAGGTGAAGCAGGGGCGAAGGATAAGAGGGGCGGGGAGGGGCGCCCGCCCCCCGAATTTTTCGCTCAATATGTAGTTTTCGTATAGAAATTTGTGGGTATATACGTTTTCGCCCCCCCCCCCCCCCCCCGAAAAATTCAAGCTTCGCCACTGAGGTGAAGCTTCTATTGTTGTTAACGATGGTGTGCGGTACTTTGTCGGTTTCCAGTCAGTTAACCATCCCGAAAACCGAAAGCCCGAGACCAGGACGCAGACAAACATCCTTAATCGATCAATCTCGGGTCAAAATGTATGAGTTTGTTTCGGGTCAAAACAAATATGAAGAAATATGGGTTCATGATCACATGGTGATGGTTTGTTTTAAAGAGTATTAATTTGGTTTAGGTCATCGCAAGTCAATTCATCTTTTTTATGTCGTCAGAACATTGTGTATAGTGTCGACTTCGAGCATGCTCGGTGTAATATCAACAGAACCGCTCACGTGGAGATTGATTAAAGTTTGGTTGCCTGTGAATTTTAAAAGTGTTGGGATGTTAGTTAAATAATATAATTTACTTTGAGACCACATGTGTAACACAACAAGTTTATAACCTATCCTTTATATATACAAAAAAAACATTACATATACTCATCTTGCTTTTGTATGTTTTTATGGCTTTTTATAACTAGAAAAAGTTTAAGAAATCGAATTAAAAATTTGTGGTGGAGATAAGGGAAAGAGAATGCTTTAGAGGTTAAAAATGTTATTTATATACTTTTATTTATTGTAAATTAAATTTTCCTACCCGGAAAGTTTCCGGGTTATAACCTATTTAATATATAGTTAAAATTCTTAACGACTAAATATTTCCAAACACAATTTAAGAAAAATAAAGTGACTTTAAACCCAGATGATTTTTGGTGTAAAAATTTCACTCATTCCGACACGAGTTATTAGGAATGAGAAATTTTGGACTGAAAAAAATCAGTACTGTACCTTACAGAATATATGCGGTATAGTATTTGGTTTTGGATGTAACTCAATTTTGGTATAGTACCGATGGGGATTCTTAATGGTACCGTAACATACCGGTAATAACCAAACATATATGGTACGGTATTTGATTTTGGTTTTAGCTAAGTTTCGGTATTTGTACCATGCGGCATAGTACTGATCTCTACCATACTAGTTACTCATGCCTTATTCCTTTACTTTAGGCTATTGAACAGACTTAATCTACATATGGCTACATCTTAATGATGATTACAAAGATATGAACAAATACCTAATAACAAAATGCATGATATAATTTATAGGATCATCTAGAACGTCATAACTACCATAGTTGGTGTCACATTGGTATATGCAAAGCCTAAGAGCACCATTTATGAGAAGGTCCCCCTTTCTGCCTTAGGCAAGTGTAATTTATGAGATGTGGTTTAGGAGTAGGATAAGATTCTTGTTTTTTTTTTTTTTTTCTTTTTGTCAATAACTAAAACTCAAAGGGCAAAAAGTTGAATAAACAAAACAGAAGTGGGACAATAAAAAAACCAACTCAATTACATTGAGCATTATTAAAAAAATATATATTAAATAACTATAACGTATATAAATAAAATACCAAAATATATATAGATAAAATATTCAAATCCATAGATACAAAATAGTGTATGTAAATAATTGATATATCATATCATATACACACATTATAACAAAATAAAAGAAATTATATTGGTTATACAATTGGATAAACGGGTAAACTTTATCAGGTAATTGTGTTGGGTAAACGGGTATATCACTAAATCCCAAACTTGTCCCAGACCTGCGAAAAAATAAATAAAAACTAAACCCAAATTGTCACACCCCAAAAATACCACATGCGGAAGCACCGCGGGACGTGTGACGTACCAGGATTCAAGCCACCAATCACATTGAACTATACACGACATAAATAAAAGTTCTCATTTATTTCACAAACAATTCCAAATCACAATCTAAAACAAATACGTTCAGCGGAAGCATAAGGTAAATAGTTATTTAAGTAATTCAAACAAATGTGCATGATCAATAACATGTTACCAAGAGCTACGACCCATGACCACTCCAGCACTCCCAGATAGCAAGTTCCATCCGTGAATCTAACGACCTGCAAGCATGCAGACAAGTATGTCAGACGACGCTGGTGAGTTTAAAGTTTGTTATCACATTTAATTACCAGATATGAGTTTAAAACATTTCAGAGATTTGATGTCGTTAATAACTCGATTACCGCCGATGGCTCCAGATTATTTGCCCTATTCCCCAATGCCTCTATCAAAAAATTGGTCAAGATTGGGGTCATTAGTTCACGTCCGTCCTCCCCGGTACGGTGTGAGGGTGCCAAACCTAAATAGCGCTATTAACTAATACCCCGTTGCCTCCCCGGCAACAAATCGGTAGAAGGGACTTAAATGATATATATGAGTGTATTAACCAACATCCCAGGTTTAACATTCCAGTCAAACCCAATTACCCGACATTCCTCCCCGGAACGTTACCAGATGTCCCTCCCCGGGACGCATGCTTGGAAAAAGAGCAGTGAACTCACATTTGATTTGCTCGGTATGTTAAATTACCCGTCCAAGTTGGTCAACCCAAACCCTACCGTGATTAGCAATCAAATTCAGTTTCACAATAATCCACACAGTTTGTATCTATCACAAGATCACCGTATAACATATATCAAACACTCAGTTCTATACATGTTCGCATCTCATGTGATTATCACATAACAACCTACCACAGATGGGTGCTTTAGCTACACAAGTTAGATCAGGATTCTCATCATCAGTTGTTATTATTTTGCAACAGTAGTATCTTGTAACACAAACATTCGTCATCAAATGCATCATATCAGTCTACTGTTCCTATCTATATACTCCTACGGCGAAATTTCATAAACGACGAAGAACATACTTCGTCGAAGCCATGTGTGACAAAGAACATCTATTCTTCGTCGGGTTCACATATGACGAAGAACCTCTATTCTTCGTCGGGTTATAAGTGTGACAAAATATCACTATTCTTCGTTGAGATCAGTTACAAAGCCTTGATTCCATAACATCAGTTACACATTTTTCAGTAAGATCAAATCGGTTACACTTTTGCTTTTACACAACCAAAGCAAGCATTTTCTAACTCAACACAACTTCGCATGAATTCCTAATTCATCACATAATCAAATCAACAGAATCAATCATAATCATCACTCCACTCAATTCATAACATTCATATAACATACAGTCCGATTCAATGACATGTGTTTTATCAAATACTAGGTCATAATATATGAACACAGAACATCATTTTATCATACGTAAAGGTAAGTCTCACAAAAAATCATTCAATTCTGTTTCATGAATACATCTTCATCAAAATTTCTATTAGCATGCAATCCTAACGTAACAATCATGTACAAACACAACCACATGTAGCAAGAGGGTTAAATTGCACAACGAAGAGAACATGCTAACCGTACACAAGAGGTGAAGAACAGGGGATGAAGGCTTCGTCCAGAATATTGTCGCCGTCGATCAGAGGGAGAGGGATGGTGCTAGGGTTTTATGTTTTGTGATTTGCAAAAAGGGAATAAAAGAGATTACGTCTAGCCATTGGGCCGGATCCACTATCCTGGGCCGAAGGCCCTTCTTTGGCGAACAATATCCTCTTCGATGAAGAACATACTTCGTCAAAAGCATAGATGGCGGAGAATGATACGACGAAGAATGATTTTTCGTCGTTTATGATGAAGGTCCACAACACTTAACACATTATAATCATTAACCATTAACCATATACACCAAACATTACACATCCATGTTAACATTCAAGCATTACAATACTATAACCATTCAGATAAAACTATACAAGACACTTCCTAAAACCAATCGTAAAAAACAGAATTGTGAAATCAGTGATGTGTATGGGAAAGACCTTGAAATCTCGGGTTGTCACATCATCCCCAACTTAAAAGAAATTTCGTCCCGAAATTTGATAAGTGATCCAAAAGCGGCGAGGTGTTAGATCAGGATGACTGTGGATTTCCCTCGGGTGCCATATCATCCCCAACTTAAAAGGGAATTTCGTCCCGAAATTCACCCATGACAGCAAAAGTTGATTCAATTGTTCGAACAACTGAGGATACTAGAGCTTACTCCGATCGTTGCGTTCCCACGCGAACTTCGGTCCACGTCTTGAGTTCCAACGGACTCTCACGATTGAATTCCGACTATGAAAGCGAACCTTGACTTCCCGATCCATAATTTATATTGGTTCTTCGACAAACTGCAATTTATCGTCGATCTTTAGTTCTTACAGTGAAACCACAAGTGTTTCATCGGACAAACACTTCTTTTAACTGCGAAACATGGAAAACATCATGAACGTTACCCAAATCAGCAGGTAACTCGAGCTTGTGAGCCATGTCACTGATTCGTTCCAGAAATCCGAATGTCCCAACGTATCGTAAACTAAGCTTGCCACGTTTTCCATAGCGTACCGCGCCCTCCCAGGGTGAGACTTTCGATTATGATATGTTCGTCTACAACGAACTCCCAGTGTTTCCTAAGCTTATCAGCTTTCCTGATGGTCACGCGTTGCCGCCAAACGATTTCCGATCTAAATAATCCTCTCAAGAAGTTTGAGTACAAATCCTGGAACTGTGATTAGGTCGTCACCCACCTTAGTCCAACAAGGAGATTGGCATTATTGTCCATGCAATGTCTCAAACGGAGCTGTCTGAATACCAGAATGGTATCTGCTGCAGTAGGACTCATCCAAGGGTAAATGTTCTTCCAATCTTTACTAAAGTCAATTGTACATACTTGCAGCATATCTTCGAATGTCGGGATGGTTCGTTTACTCAGGCCGTTTGTCCTACGGTGACAGGTAATGCTCATATCTAGACGTGAGCCATGGGTGTTGTGTATTGCTTGTCATGAATCAGGTAGAGATCAAAATCAGAGGTAACGGGAGTTGGCACCCCGTGCCTAGAAACCGCCCTTCACAGGTAATTACTCACAGGATACGAAGACTTGTCAATTTTTCCTTGATTGCAAGAAAGTGTACTGATTACATGAGACTTTCAACGATCATCCAGGGAATATTGTTTCCGTTTTGAGTTTTAGGTAGACCAGGGACAAAATCCGTGGCAGTCCGTTCCCGCTTCCACATGGGTGTTTCCGGTTGCTGACACAAAGCAGAAGGTTTCTGACGTTCTACCTTGACTTTCGCACAAGTCAAACATCGTTCACACGCTCGGCCGTGTGAGTCTTCATGTCCGGTCGCCAGTACAAGCTTTATAAATCCTAATATCTCCTATCAAAACCCAGATGACTAGAACATCGAGGCCGGTGTGCTTTGCTCAACACAAGTTCCCTGCGGTTGCCGTATAATGGACATCATATGCGTTCCATGAAGTAGCGAATATCGTCCAACTTGCCAAAAGTTGTTCCTCCATGCCCGCATGGTCCCAACCTGGAAAATTCTCTTCCTTTAGTGCTTCGGTTTGAACAGGGCGAATCTGATCGGGTAGGCTAGAGTCGACGGTGAGCTGCATGCTCCTTCATGTTTAGGTTCCATAGTCGTAATCGCTCCAGTATTCTATCCAGTGATGCCATCACCTGTTCAACTCTTTCTAAACAAGGGTACATGGGAGGCTATTGTGATCGGTCTAAATAGTGCATTTGGTACCGTCCAAGTAATGCTTCCAATTTAAATCCAAAGACCACGGTTTCCACCGAAGGTTGTGTGACGTGCAGTTCCTCTTCGTAACTCCATTACGTAAGTCATCACTGTAACACCCTTGGTAATATTTTACGTTTTTCATAAAATTAAAGTCTATAATCATGTAATCACGGTCACAATTACAATGAAAATACGGGTTTATTAAAAACTTTTACAATTTAAAAAGATACAACATAATGTGAATTAATTCGTCGTATTAGAATAACGACGAAACAACTTGCGGAAGCTTCATTTAACGCGTGTTCGGTTCTTGCTCGACGCTTGATCTTCATCCGGGGCTCTCGACATTCACCTATGTTCAAAACTAACTTAAAAGTCAGTTTTGATAATTAAATAACTAGTATCACAAGGAAAATGGGTCGAATAATCGAAGTAAAGAAAAATCAGGAAATCCCAACATAAATCTCTTGATCCCAGAAACAAGGACTCGAATCTGGTCTCCACCGTAACTTACGGTGGGCACCGTAAGTTACGGTGGCCCCTGATTTAAAATGCCCCCACCGTAAGGCAGTAGATATCTGGCGTAGCGATTTCAGCCCCACCGTTACTTACGGTGGGCACCGTAAGTTACGGTGGCCCCTGTATCAGACCCTTCCATTTTTGCCGTTTTTGACACGAAAACTTTCGTATCTTTCAATCCGCATATCCGTTTGATCTCTCGTTTCTTCCTACATGGTTGAAAATTGATTTTCCATCTCGTGGGGTTTAAATCAGACCTTCAAACTAATAAAATCTGGGATTTCTAAGCATTCGGTTTATTATTCAAAATCCACATGTTGACCCGTTTGTATTTAAGACCTCCAAACGTGTTTCTAGTTATTCGTATATCATAAACCAAGGTATTTAACTCAAAATAACTATCTTGGATTCATAAGTTTTGTGAATTACACGGCAAACACCCAAGTTACGCGCGTAATTCATTTTGACCCGTTCAGGGGATCTTTTATGCATTTTAGTCTAAAACTAACTCTTTTCTTTTCATACTTCGTAAGGCCACATCTACCCATCTGCTTATGTTCCACCACAACTATTTTTATGGTGGATTTAGCATAACTAACCTATTATCCAAAATTTACCCATCGGTTGGTCATTCTACGCAAATGACCATTTTTATGCATTTGACCCATGAATGTGTATTCCTGTAACTTTTATTCATATCTAATGATTCCATAATCTTAATGCAAGTTCCTAAACAACCCCTATGGGTCGTTTACCCAATATACCCTTCAAGGATGTTTTGGTCCACTTTAGTCCCTCACTTTACGACGAAGGACTTTCGTTAAATATTTGACCATAAATTATATGCTTAACTAAAAGCTTATTTATGCGTACCTGGCTCGGGTCAAGGTATTGACCCGTTTACATAACTTTTGCTTTAAATCTTTCTAGTTAAAGCAACGCACGTTTATGTTGTTTCCTGTGATTACAACACTCAACAAGCAATTGTCAAATGAAGTTGTCAAATGGTGTTAACAACACCATTTGACCCATTTAGCCTAATTGACCATTTATCCGTATGAGATGGTATTTAGTTACCATTTCATCCCTTTAAACCTATCCCGGTTTTCCCTTAAACTCGTTTTACTCAAAACCGTTTTTATTTGTTCGTAATTACATGACTAATTTACCTTTTTACCCCTTTTACCATAATTCATGATTTCCTAACTTTTTATTCATTCCGACTTGCATTGTATCATACCAGAACATCGTATTTCAATTATTTAACATTATTCACGATCAATTTTCGCTAGTAAGTGTATAGTAATTAAAAAGGGGGTGTAAGTTTAACTTACCTTGTATCCAAGTTACGTCTTTTCTTCTTTCTTGTTTCGTTTGACCCGCTTCCTCCCAAGCCTCCATCTAGCTTGTCATGAGTCAAACTATCATCATAATCCGTAAGCCGGTTAGTTTAGTCATTATTAGCTACGACTATTCCGTCTTACAAATTTTATGTCGAATCTACTATTCGACTTCATCATTGGTTAGTTTAACTTTCTAAAAGTTAACTACCGTTATCCATATGACAAATACCATTTAAATTAAATCAACATCATGCTTAGAATTCATATTACCCCATATCATATGGGATAAATCGAGTTTGGGAATCTCGCATTTCATTTACAATTTCAGCACTTTAGTTTTCAATTAGGCATTTTAACAAACATCTAGTGTGCATAATTTCACATATTTACTAACTAGTTCATAACTAGTTATCTTTATCATGGTTAACATCAATTTAGCAATTTCACATCAATTTTAACATCAACAAACCTGAAATTGCTTTATAGAATTCAAATTACACTAGTACAACTATCATAATCCTAGTGTCTTCATACTTCTACATCACCCACTTAACACCTTCAATGGTGATTATGGAATTATCAAGTATTGAGCATAATTTCAACAATCTAATGGCTAGGGTTTATTCCTAGACACTATTTTATTCTAATTTCATCCAAACAACATTCATGCAAGCCAAATTTTCGATTTCATATGTTCATCAAAATTTCGAGATGTAACTAGGAGATGAAATTTGACATACCTTGTGATCCTTTCACTGAGGTGATCACTAATCTAAACTTAGATTTCGATTTGGAGTCGATTTGGCTTCTCAATTGCTTGAGTTTTGCTAGTTAGGGTTTGAGCATGGAGTTCCCTGGCTCCTCTGCAATTTTCGACCAGAACACACACTTAGAGTGTGTGTTTTGGTGTTGAATGTTTTATTTAATACAAACTTGTTTCAAGTTTGTCACCTTTGGTCCCTATACCTTACCAAGTTGCATATAGTGTGTTTTAACAAATTTTCTTATTACTATAAGACTTATGACTAACTAGGTCATTTATTCCCAGTTACTTTATCTTGTTCATAATCCGTTTTTTTTAAGTCCCGTTAACCTCGGGCCTTTTTATATACTTTGCTTTCTCAAAGTATTTCTCATCATTTTAATAAATATTAGATTTATTTATTTAAGTCCTAATATTTACTTGGTAAGTTTTACCACTAACTGTATTTTACCCATCCTTTAGTATTAACGTGGTTTGATTACCAAACCCGTTTTCGGGGTGTTACAAGTCTACCCTCTTAGAGAGGTTTCGTCCTCGAAACCTTTTCTTACATAATTCATTGAGTTTAAACTCATTGTATTCGATCCGAGAAATCTTTTAAACATTACTTATACTTTTAACCAATCGTTAGTATTACCCGAAAAGTATGGTAACATCTTTTTGGTTACTAATTGTCTACATATCTCATATGACATAGTGCAACTTGAAATAACGTAATCTCGTTATTTCCACTAGTTTAGTTAACTTAGCGATATCCATCGCTTTCATATACTATCGAATTCTTTATGAATCCGTTACTTTGACCCGTTTAAAGGTCTTTAGTGAAATCTTTCACTTTTAGCAACAATTTCTTTTGTTTTCAAATTTCTTTATTCGGTTCAGTTATACCGAATCCACAGCTTACAAGCAAACTAAATTTCTTGATTTGAATTGCTGACCTTAACTGGTCTCACTAACTAGACTTATTAGTCCAGTTACTTTTTACCGCTCGCTTGGTTATAATGTGATTCTACTTCACATTACATTTCTTAACCGTGATCGTGTCATATCATGTTTAATTTATATCAACCTTTCATTTTCGAAAATATCACTTTTCGAATATATCATCTTGCGCCTATCAATGTCAAGACTTGAATCTTTCATGCTTACTATTCAAATTCTTATCAGAATTTATATTTGTAAAAACGTTATTTCTTACTAAAACCGAAGTTTTAGTTTTAGGATCTTCTCTTTAACCTTTGTCAATTATCCATACCAGGATATTGACAGTCCATAATTTATTCTTTTACAGTCTTAGCTTTATGCGGGGATTCTCAACTGATTCCCTCGCTTTATCTAATTTAACCCGTAGGTTTTATCACTTAGCCTTATGGGCTATTTTGATTAGACTTTCACCTCTTTAGGGCGAAGTCCTTATAATTTCTTTCTAATCATGACCTGTAGGTCGTTTTAGTCTCGTAGACCTTTCATTTGTTTATAACTCTAAAGGTTATGTTGATCCCGTAGATCACTCCTTACTCATGTCATTCTTAAAATACATGTTTGGTGTCAAGGCGCCCTGTTTTTGTTCAAATAATCATTCGGTTTCAAGCTTAGGTTCCGTTAACCTTGATTGTAGTTTCGTGGCTACAATTGTTTTCTTTCGGACAATTTTCCGACTTATGACTTCTCACGTCATTTATGCGTCAGTTCTTCTTATGCTTACTGTTATTTGATTTGCATATATTCTTATTTGGTTATGTCCCATTACCGGGCTCATTACTCTTTTGCATTTAACGCTACCTTTTGTCACACCCCGATTTCCACGTGTCACCGGTGGGCCCGGTGGGGGAGTATCGTGACGTGGTTGGCAACGTAATAGTCAAACAACACAATATAATAATGCACAGCGGAAGCAATTTAAAATAAGATACAACCGAATTTATTTATTGTAATCAATAGTCACAATATCCGGTGTTTATCCACAGTAGGATCGAAACAAAATAACAATTATGGTTCAACAGACTTCTGGCATCCTAAGCTTGCGAGACTTTTATTGATGCTTAGGAGACAATCCAGCCTAATTTCGTTTAGTACCTGCATTCAGTCTTTTTGGGAAAATACGTCAGTTTACACTGGTAAATACATTCAACTGACTCATTTTGGAAAATGATTGAAAATTTGTTTGGATGCACGTGGCATAAATCATTTTATTTAACTTGGGAGAATTATTTAATATTATAATCTTGTGAACGAATTACATGTTACTTATGCGTTCAGTAGCCCAGAACGTATCCGGGTTAAAGATCAATAGACACACCACTTTAAGTGAGTTATACACGGGAGTACGCCTACACCCCGTGCTCAGGTCGTGGCCATCTCGTAAGATGATGCCAGGGATATCCGGGACATGGTCATTAACCCCCCCAAAGGCTGTAAAGTAAACAAATCTGTTTAAAACGAGCCGATCAAATTATTTAACTACCCACTAAGCGTGGAGATTTGATGCCCGATCAAGCGGTACGCTATGTACCGTAACCCAAGCCCGTATAGGGAAAATAAGTTAAAAGTATTTACCTGATGCAAGTATAAATCACAACAATCAGAATGCACGTAGCTTTTACTGTTTCTCCTAATCTGGAACGAAGGTTTAATATAACCTATTAGAATTCTAACGGGTCTTTTTATTAAGCTTAAGCTTAGACCGGCTAGTTTCAAGATACGGTTCGTACGCACGATTAAGCGAAGACCGGATAGAATGTGATTCAGACCCGACAAGTTTGAAGACTTGTTTAATATGGGTTTATTATTCACATTCTGGGTTTTGAGATAAAACCGTTAAGGTTTGACCCGTTTCGGCTAATTTATGTAAACTTGTTACATAAACCGAACCGTACGCGTAATAAGCGTGACGGGTAGTCATGAGAGCTATATGCAGGTTTCCTAAGTTAATTATGTCTCAAATATGTTGTGACATCAGTAAGGTGTCTTTCGTTATGCCCGAATCGTGTTTAAACACAAACTAGGCCCCGTAGGGGTAGTTTGGTCATTTAGAAGTTTATAAAAGAGTTTAAGTGACAATCTGAGTTACAGGTCTGATGTAATCAGCAAATATACTCAATTTGCTAAGTTACATCAGTAGGTTAAAGCATGTATGTGAAACTTATCATTTTTAACCAAACTAGGCCCCGTAGGGGTATTTTGGTAATTTCACATAAGCCGAAAAGCTCAAAACTGAAGTCTGAGTTTATCTACCTTTGCTTACTGTTAAAATATGATAATTTGCCTCTTATATCAGTAGGTATCAACCCGGGTATGTCCAATATGATTTTAAAACATACTGTGCGTTAAAAACGCTAATTTAGGCGATTAAAGGCCCTTACCGGGTTCGATACTTAAATCTGATATTTTTATACTTCCAGAAGGCTTAAAATAATTTATTTATCATAACTAATCAGTAGCAAAAGGTTTGGAGTCGTTTAGATGTGTAAAACTCATTTTATGGCCCGTAGGGGCAAAACCGACAATTACCGAATTAAGCCTACGACTATGAGTTATGCTCAGCCTAAAATTAATTAAAAATCTTTAAAAATCCCAAAATAATATATCATATCAGTGGGTAAAAGATTTGATACCAAAAAGTATGTTTAACTAGGCTATACGCTAATTACGCCATTATGTTAACATAAAGCATTAGTTTTGCGACAATGAGCATAACTCTTAATCTACAAGTCAAACTGATGTCAAACTTTGCATGCAAGTCTATATATCAGTAACAAAGGTTTCTACACTTTTACATTTTCATAATTCGCGTTTTAAGGTAATAAGGGCATATCGGTCAACATATGAGCAATTAACGGAAACATGCATAATAATTGGATAACTAACGAACCAAGGTGTATAATCACAGAGGGTTGTTCTAACATGTAACCTAGTCCAATTAAAGCTCTAAGGCATTTCTAAAATATGCCTAAACGGGTCAGAACTGAAAGTCAAAGTGAAAGTCAAACTATGTGACTTTCGGTTCCGAACCGGGTCTAAACAGGAAATAGTCGGGTTGAACATGTTTGGACATGTTCTTACACTAATTACTAAGTTACAACAATGATCAAACAGGTTATAAATGTTCTGGATAGCTAATTATGCATAAATGACATTTTAAGCATTATGTTGACTTTTTAATTAATCGTTTGACCCGACATTTGAACTAGTTAGAGTGGTGATCAGGGGAAACCCTTTTGGGGTTTTATTACCCACATAAATACCAACTTATAACTACTTTTAATTCGAGATATGACTGAGCCATTATTGACTAATCTCGAAGTCAAACCGTAATTACGACGGTTTGACTTTTAGCTAATTAACTAAGCTAAAAGCAATTAGAGAAAGATTAGATTACTTACTGAAGTCCTATGCACGAGATAAGATCACTTGGAAGCAAGCTTGAGCTCCAGAAATGATCCAAGAGTGTAACAACCCTCATTAAAAGTCCTAGTTATATTATTATTTTATTCAATAGGAAACCCTAATTGAGATACCCAAGTAATTCTACGCAAAACCTAGAATTTTCATAATTTTCAGAATCAGGATTAGGGCCCCTAAAACTCAGGGGGGGTATTCCCTAGTTAATGATTATCTATATTTACGTGATGAAGAAGTTGAATTTTAAAATATCGTCGACTCACCTAAGCTAGTTGGACACGTACCTACCCTACCCTAAAAGTGTACCGCAGGCGACACGCGGAAGGTGACACGAATTCTTCCGCGACACTCCTGAGATGCAAAATTCCAGTATAAATAGGAGAGTCTGGGACTTGATTCTGGGAGTTGAAACGACGAAGAAACTCCAAATATACGCTGAATTATTGTCCAATTACTCTCAAAACACACACAAATCACTAATTAGTAGGGGGTGCTGCTACGATACAGGGTATTAACTCAATCGCTATTACGATTCATTGTCCGATCGATCGATGTACTCAATGGATGTTTAAGTGCCGCCCACATTAGGGTTATACTTTATCGTTCGTCATTAATTTGACGGATCATCGTTAATTCGATGGATAAAGTATTATACTTTGTCATTCGTTGTTAATTCGACGGATCATCGTTAATTCGATGGATGAAGTATTGCACTTTGTCGTTCGTTGTGAGAATTTGATCTCGTGAGTTATCGTAAATGCTGTATTAGTTATTACCTAGTTCGTGTGCACTAGGTTACCAGGCTAAAGAAATAGGCTAAGCTCTGCTCAAATTAAATCTGCAATATATATCAAGGATTATCTGTAGACTAAGCTTTGCCCGTAGAAATCTGCAATGTGAGTTCATTTCTCTTTTCTCACAGTTTGTGAGTCCATTATATTTTCTCACAGTTTTATCACCTTTTTGTGAAACAATTATATTTACAAAGATTTTACAGAATCCTAAATGATTACCAGTTATACTTACAGTGATTAAGTTTTTATATTAACTACTGGTATGAAAGATTTTATATATTAATTGATTCTCATTATTATTTGCCAGAAAGTTAGTTAATATTATCATGATTACAATAATAGTGGAAATTATGCATTTTACTAAGATTATATTTTAGTCTTAGTCACGTTAAAATATTAAATAATGATATTACAATTATTTAATTAACATATTTGATAAATATAGTAATTTGACATAAATTGAGATATGTCATTTTCTGGATTAAATGGTTTTATGCCAAAAGTAATATATTTGACAAAGAAATGTCACAGGACACCATTATGTCCAAAGACACTGGTTGAGAGAATGATTAACAGTGTTATGAATAGAAATTACTAGTTGAGAGAATGATCAACAGTAATATATTTTGAGTTACTAGTTGAAAGAATGATCAACAGTGACATGACCGAAAGCACTAGTTGAAAGAATGATCAACAGTGTTATAGAATCATTAGTTGAAAGAATGATCAACAGTGATATGACCAGAATCATTAATTGAAAGAATAATCAATATTGATATGATTATAGTCACAGGAATCGCCTAGTGACAGATAAAGTAAATAATAGTCAAATAGAATTATTTGATGAATTCACTAGTAGACTAAAGTGAGTCAATAAATTAATATGATTACTGTCACATTGAAACTATCATCATTTGACAAATACTTATTGAGTTGGGTAATTATAAATAAATATAAAAACCTTAATACTGTAAGGTATAACAATATATTTTATAAAATGGAATGAATTCACTCAGTGTTATCGCTGACAAAACCTTTTTAAAACATTTTTCAGGTAAGTGGAATAAGAGCTGGATACGACACTGAAAAGGCTTCAAGAAGTGGCTTATTTTATTTAAATCAAATTAAGAAATATTGTAAACAAAATTCACTTTATAAAATATGGGTTTATCCCATCTCTTTAAATAAAATCCGGTGTTTTCTAAACTCTGATATTTTTCCTAACTCACGGTCCTGATGAAATTTCCGCTGCAATGTTTTTAAAATAATCACCGGTACCGCTGGACTGTTCACGGCACCCGATTCCATCCAGGGTGGGTCGGGGGTCGTGACAAAGAGTGCAGGAGAAGTTGTGAGGAAAATGTGTAACATTGAAGGCCTTTTATACTTGTTCAAACACCACAACTAGTTGACAACAAGGTCTATGATCCATCCACAACTGATTAACACTTGTTACTAGTGCCTAGGGAAGTCTAGGGGTCATCCACAAGTGAGAAATACCGGTTTAGTGGGTCAGAAACGCACACAACAGGCAACAGCCCGTTTTTTGGTGCTGGGCACACCCCTGCGCATCGTAGGGGTATTATGCCTACGGTGCGCAGGCTCTTATCAGGGGCTGTTTTGCTTGTTTCTTCATTAATTCGAAAGGGTAACCCACTTGCACGACTTTGGGGCCTCAATTTACATTTAGGGACCTTCACAAAGTGCCTAATACTGTATGATACCCCACCACATTGGTTTGTTTGCTTTGGATCCAATAACAAGACCCGAAAACAAAGGTTTACCATTCTTTTTCTTCGTAGGAGTCCACCACTTTAATCATAGATCAGTCAATGCTATTGTTTACTGAAATTTGGATCATGTATGAGATGTTTTTAATAAAATTTGAGTCTTGGGATTTATAACGAGGTCGTTCAGAGGTGCAAAAGTTAACATAACGACACTTTCAAATCCTGTCAAACATCTTTCTTAAATCCGGTTTTTACAACGCGTTTTGTCGTACTTGACACGTGTCGTTTTAATATTTAACCCGAATTTTCGAGGTGTTACATCCTCACCCCCTTAAAATAAATCTCGACCCGAGATTTACTGAAACAAGTAAGGGTACTTTTCTTTCATGGTGGATTCAACCTCCCACGTGAATTCGGGACCTCTACGGGCATCCCATTTGACCTTTACAAAAGGTATATGCTTCCTCCGAAGCTTCCTTACCTGTCGATCTTCAATCGACAAAGGTTTTTCAACAAATTTTAAGCTCGCGTCTATATGCACATCTGTATGTGGCATGACATGTGAATCGTCAGCGGAACACTTCTTTAGATTGCAGATGTGGAACACATTGTGAATTCCACTAAGCTCTTCTGGTAAGTTCAACTTATAGGCAACTGACCCGACACGTTCGATAACCTCGAAAGGTCCTATGTATCTCGGGCTTACTTTGCCTTTCTTACCAAATCGCATCACTCCTTTCCAGGGTGACACTTTAAGTAGGACTTTGTCACCTACTTCGAAGTGAAAATCCTTACGACTTGGATCCGCGTAACTCTTCTGCCTATTCCGGGCAGCTTGGAGATTGTTACGAATCTGGACAATCTTGTCCGTCGTTTCAAACACGATCTCTGGTCCTGATAACTGGACTTCCCCAACTTCCGCCCAACAAACTGGCGATCTACACTTTCTACCGTATAATGCCTCAAAAGGCGCAGCCTTAATGCTGGTATGGTAGCTATTGTTGTAGGAGAATTCGATCAATGGTAGGTTCTTATCCCAACTACCTCCCAAATCGATCGCACATGCACGCAGCATGTCTTCCAACGTTTGAATAGTACGCTCACTCTGACCGTCTGTCTGAGGATGGTAAGCCGTACTAAAGTTCAAACGTGTGCCCAAAGATTGCTGGAAGCTCTTCCAAAAATGTGACGTGTACCTAGTATCTCGGTCAGAGATAATAGCTACAGGTATGCCATGTAAGGCTACAATCTTATCAACATATAACTGGGCTAACATATCGGAGCTATAAGTCTCCTTGATGGGTAAGAAATGAGCTGACTTAGTCAGTCGATCAACTATAACCCATATCGTATCTTTTCCTTTTCTCGTCTTGGGTAACTTGGTAATAAAATCCATAGTTACCATTTCCCACTTCCACGTAGGAAGTTCAGGCTGTTGTAGCAAACCTGACGGTTTCTGATGCTCGGCTTTGACTTGCGCACATGTCAAGCATTTTGCTACATGAGCGGCTACAGACTTTTTCAAGCCTATCCACCAATAATTTGCCTTTAGATCCTGGTACATCTTATCAGCTCCAGGATGAACGGAGTATTTGGAACTATGGGCTTCTTGGAGGATTACATCACGAAGTCCTCCAAAAATTGGAACCCATATTCGTCCATTTAATCGCAGAATTCCGTCCTTGCTAAGAGTTAACTGCTCCTCAGTTACTCCTAACTTTTCATTAGGATAGTTATCTTCCAACACAGCTTCCTTCTGTGCAGCTAACACCCTTTCTATCAAACTGTTCTTTATCTCCATACGCTTGGCGTTAATTCGAATGGGTTTAACCCTTACCTTTCTGCTCAAGGCGTCCGCGACTACATTCGCTTTGCCGGGATGATACTTGATTTCACAATCATAGTCATTCAAGGTTTCCATCCAACGGCGTTGCCTCATGTTTAATTCTTTCTGATTAAACAGATGCTGGAGGCTCTTGTGATCAGAATAGATCACAAACTTGATTCCATAAAGATAGTGCCTCCACAGTTTTAGTGCGAACACAACGGCACCCAATTCCAAGTCATGGGTGGTGTAATTCTTTTCGTGCACCTTTAACTGTCGTGATGCATAGGCAATAACCTTGCCTTTCTGCATAAGCACACACCCCATGCCAGTGTGTGATGCATCACAATAAACTACAAATTCTTCAGCGCCTTCAGGTAATGTAAGCACAGGAGCGTTGCTCAACTTTTGTCTCAAAACATCGAAGGACTCTTGCTGCTTAGGGCCCCAAACGAACTTTACTTTCTTCTTGGTCAGGGAAGTTAGGGGTGCAGCAATCCTTGAAAAATTTTCAATGAAGCGTCTGTAATATCCTGCTAATCCCAGGAAACTACGAATCTCCGTAGGTGTCTTTGGCTCTTGCCAATTCATAACAGCTTCAACTTTAGCGGGATCCACCTGGATACCACGCTCGCTGACCACATGTCCAAGGAATTGGACTTCTCGTAGCCAAAATTCACACTTAGAGAATTTGGCATAGAGCTTCTCCTGATGTAGGAGTTTGAGAATACAACGTAGGTGTTTCTCATGGTCAGCTTGATTCTTAGAATAAATAAGGATGTCATCGATGAAGACAATAACAAATTTATCTAAGTAAGGCTTGCAGACGCGATTCATGAGATCCATGAACGCGACTGGTGCATTAGTGAGCCCAAAAGGCATCACTAGGAACTCGTAGTGACCATAACGAGTCCTAAATGCAGTCTTGTGAACGTCTTCATCCTTAACCTTCAACTGATGGTAGCCTGACCTCAGATCAATCTTTGAGAAGTAACTTGCCCCTTGAAGCTGATCGAACAAATCGTCGATCCTGGGCAATGGATATCTATTCTTGATCGTGACTTTATTAAGCTCGCGATAGTCGATGCACAGACGCATCGACCCATCCTTCTTCTTGACAAAAAGGATTGGCGCTCCCCAAGGAGATGAACTAGGTCGAATGAAACCCTTAGCCAGCAGTTCATCTAGCTGCGTCCGCAACTCCTTCATTTCTGTGGGTGCCAATCTGTATGGTGCCCTAGCAACTGGTGCCGCTCCGGGGATGATATCTATCCTGAATTCAACTTGTCTATCTGGTGGTAAACCAGGTAGATCTTCAGGAAACACTTCTGGGTAATCAGAAATGACAGGGATGTCTTCTAACTTCGGTTTGGGCTCATCAATAATTACCTGTGCCATGTAGATGACACATCCCTTCTTCAAACACTTGGAAGCCTTGAGCATAGTTACGTGCTCAGGTAGTCCATACTGGGTATCTCCCCGAATGGTAAGTGACTCACCAGACGGAGTCTTTATCACTACTTGCTTCATGTTACAGACGATTTGGGTCTGGTTATGAGATAACCAGTCCATACCCAGAACTATGTCAAAACCGGCTAACTTAAAGGGAAGTAGAGATAGAGGAAAAGAATGGTTCTTAATGGATATAACACATCCATATAACACAGTAGAGATGGTTTCAATGGTACCATCTGCTAACTCTACCTCATAATTCACTTTTAGGGTTTTGACAGGTAAATTCAACAATTTACAAAATTTATGATCTACGAAAGACTTATCTGCGCCTGAATCAAAAAGTACTCTTGCAAAAACATCATTTACAAGGAAAGTACCTGTTATGACGTTATCATCCTGCACAGCCTCCTTCGCATCCATCCTGAAGACTCTGGCATTAGTCTTCTTAGCCTCCTCAGGCTTCTTGTTGTACTTAGGGCAGTTAGTCTTTATGTGGCCCTTTTCGTTGCAACGGTAGCACGTTGCATCTTTCATCTTCTTGCAATCCAAGGTTTTGTGTTCCTTGGACTTGCACAAACCACAAGCAAAAGACCTTGACTCGTTATTCGAGTTTGATTCGAGTCTGCACTTTCCAAAGTGCTGTTTCTTGCAAGTTTTGCATGTGGGCTTCTCTCCAGAACGATGCCCATATTTCTTTGACTCCGATCCCTTCTTGTGATCACCGCTCCCACGGTGCTTCTTGTTCGATCTTCGCGAACCATCATCTTCATGCTTCCTCTTCTCGGCCGCCTTATTCCTCTGCGATCTCTGCCGGACCGCATCCAGAGTGAGGGATAAGGAAAGGTCAGTTACAGACCAGAAGGTAACTGGCCGAGAAGCTTTTACACTGGCCTTGATCTCGGGTTCTAAACCACCAATAAAGCGAGCAATTCTTTTTGGCTCCGGGGTTACCAGGTAGGGAACCAACCGGGACAGTGTATTGAAGCTTGTCAGATAAGCTTGACAGTCGAGGTTCTTCATCACCAACGATAGAAAGTCAGATTCTATCTTTTCCACCTCATGTTGAGGACATAAGTTTTCCTTGATCAGGGCAATAAATTGATCCCACGACATGCTATACAACGGGATCTTTCCGGAGGCCTCCATCAGAGATCTCCACCATGCCAGTGCTTCACCCTTGAAGGATTGTGATACAAACTTAACTATATCCCTTTCAGCGCACCCGCTGATATCCACTACCGTGTCCATCTCGTCGAGCCATGTCATGCAATCGACGGCTCCTTTCTCCCCATTAAAATCCCGGGGCTTGCAAGATACGAAGTACTTGTAGGAGCAACCCTTGGTACGGGTTTCTTGATGCAGTACTATATGCTGAGATGGGTCACTTTGACGGTTGGTGGACTGACGGTCATCACCATCTTTCTTGGGTCCATTCTTTTTGGGAGGAGGCTTGTTATGAGCCTCAGAATGTGTCCTGGGTTTTGAATGTGATGCAGAGTGGGTCCTACTCCGAGTACCACTGTATTCCTCATACTGTCTATCCAAAGCTTGTGTGATAGCGCCGTCTATGATTGCTTTTAGTTCAGCACCCGTTAACGTAATCTGGGCGTTCTCATTCGGCTCCACAGGATGGCTATTGCCTTCATTGGAGTCAGCCATTTGTATTGAACTGTTGCAGAAAACAAGGTCAATATTTTATTTGGGATTTTATTATGGAATTACCCCTTAGGGTAATTCGTTAACCATGGTAAACAGAGACCATATTTGGTTAACTTATTAATCGCATTAATTTAGGATTTTAATTAAAATTTATCCTAAACATAAACAATAACAATATATATATTAGCACATAAGGCTTGGTCACATGGACAATTTCATAAACTATGATTTCAGAGAATCGATACTTTTAAGGTTTGAACCTAGTTCATTACCCTTATTTGGCAGGGAGTCAATGCTACCACTGTCTTTTGGCTCATATGGAAATGAGCAAGGCCCGTAGTCATTATATTACCAACATATGGTACTATATGATCATCTTAATTGATGATGTAGACCCAGGATTCAGAGATCATTAAACTGGGTTTTGGAATCTTCTAAAGACTCCTTATACATATAAAATGACATGTGATTTTTAACGAATCACTTCTGCCAGGAGTGCTAACATGTTTTAAGATGTTTAACAGGAATTTAAATCTTTTAAACAGGTCTTACCATCTTGGCTCGGTCTTATATTTGACTCTAGGCTAGGTTTTTACCCTTTAAGATTTATAATTACATAGGCAGATTATTTTAAAAAGGAAATGATTTTTAATTTATTTATTTCATTTATAATTTATATATGCACATATGGCAACATGAAATTTATAAAAATAACCATTCCATTAAGTTATTACAATATTACATATTGCCCTAAACGGGTCTTTCACACATGAAATTTGCCCACGCAGGAGCTAAATCATACAGATATGCCCACACAGGGGTCTTACAGAAGACATGCCCACGTAGGGGTCTTACAGAAAGACATAAGTCCTCGCAGGGACTATCAAACATAAGTCCACGCAGGGACTAAACATACAACATACCCTCGTAGGGTTTATGGAAAGATAGACCCACGTAGGGGTCAATACACACAACAAACATACATACCCACGTAGGGGCTTAACAACAAGATATGCCCACGCAGGGGCTTAACAACAGCTGGGAGGATTTAATAATCCTTCTTGTTCTTTCCCTTGATCAATCCTATTAATCCCTGGAAGAAGCTCTGCTTCTCTTGGCGGTCGCGGCGAGCTTCCCGCTCAACCTGATCCAATCTATGTATAATTTCCTCCCGTTCTGGGGGAGAAAATCATGGCAGCTGCGACTGCGTTCTAATGATAGGCCTGGGAGGTATTGGGTACCCCTGATTCGGGTAGCTTACCCCCCATGGATCTCCGTAGGGTCCTTGGGCATTGAGGGCGTTATAATTTGCCGTTACCATATAGGGATCTGTCTCAGCGTATCCGTAGTTGTTGTAAGCTGGTGGCTCAAACGGGTTGTAAGTACTTGGACCCGTGTACGCTGGGATTGGGTTATCAAAACCCATGTGCGGTGGCTGTTGAAAAGCTGGCTGCGAAGGCCCACCCATTTGTGGGTCCTCCTGATGAGGCGGGTAGTGACTTGCACTTGACTGTCGTGGGGAACTGAAATGAAAGTCCCCTGGTCTCACCGACATGCGGGCACCGGTTCTCCTACGCCTTGGCGGTTGAGGAGGTGGCGGTTGAACTGGTGGCGGTGGAGGTGGTGGCGTAACTGCCACAAACCGGTGATCCTCGGATGAATCTTGATGATGCGGCTGTGGTTGTGGCTCCTGCTGATGTTGAGATTGCTGCTGCTGATGCTGCCCATGAGACGACGAGTGGTGTGATGGTGTATAATACCACTGGTGTTGATCGAACAGGGCTTGGAAACTGTCTGGACCACCATAGGGTGATCCGTGAAAGGACGATCCGTCGGAGATTTCGATCGGATGGTTTGGAGTACCACTTGCCGGCATGACGGGGTCCGTATCCTCGTCCATATCGTCGGCGTGATCTCCTGAAAAGTGGTCCTCTGGACCCAGTGGGTTAAAACCCACGGGCTCTGGTATGAACCCAACCGGGTTAAACTGTCCCCGAAAAGCAGGTGTAGGGTCTCCATATGAATGATGAGATAGGGATCTCTGTAGTGGTATATAGGACGGTTGAGGGTTATGGGGTTCATAAGGATTTAGAGCAGGAGGTGTGGAAGTATGTGAAACCGATCGTCTGGCCGGCTCGTACTGGTTTCTTCGGTTTTCCCGAGGGTCATCACTCTCGGTGTTGGACGGAGCTCGCCTTCGTGAAGGTCCAGCTTCATGGTCGTTGGGAGCGGTAACTGGCCCCTTTCCACGTCCTCGTGTTCGGAAGAATCTTGGAGGCATCTTTGTTATTCCTGTCAATAAAGCATGAGATAACAATAACAATAATATAAAATTTAAAGGACAAAACAAAACCCGAATAAGGTGGAATTTGTCCTAAGTTATAAGTCTAGACTCAAAGGTTTAGATATGTGCAATTGTGTAACTGAGATTAAACACAAAAGGCTAGTGTTTAATTCACTCAGTGTTGGCTCTGATACCAACCTGTCACACCCCGATTTCCACGTGTCACCGGTGGGCCCGGTGGGGGAGTATCGTGACGTGGTTGGCAACGTAATAGTCAAACAACACAATATAATAATGCACAGCGGAAGCAATTTAAAATAAGATACAACCGAATTTATTTATTGTAATCAATAGTCACAATATCCGGTGTTTATCCACAGTAGGATCGAAACAAAATAACAATTATGGTTCAACAGACTTCTGGCATCCTAAGCTTGCGAGACTTTTATTGATGCTTAGGAGACAATCCAGCCTAATTTCGTTTAGTACCTGCATTCAGTCTTTTTGGGAAAATACGTCAGTTTACACTGGTAAATACATTCAACTGACTCATTTTGGAAAATGATTGAAAATTTGTTTGGATGCACGTGGCATAAATCATTTTATTTAACTTGGGAGAATTATTTAATATTATAATCTTGTGAACGAATTACATGTTACTTATGCGTTCAGTAGCCCGGAACGTATCCGGGTTAAAGATCAATAGACACACCACTTTAAGTGAGTTATACACGGGAGTACGCCTACACCCCGTGCTCAGGTCGTGGCCATCTCGTAAGATGATGCCAGGGATATCCGGGACATGGTCATTAACCCCCCCAAAGGCTGTAAAGTAAACAAATCTGTTTAAAACGAGCCGATCAAATTATTCAACTACCCACTAAGCGTGGAGATTTGATGCCCGATCAAGCGGTACGCTATGTACCGTAACCCAAGCCCGTATAGGGAAAATAAGTTAAAAGTATTTACCTGATGCAAGTATAAATCACAACAATCAGAATGCACGTAGCTTTTACTGTTTCTCCTAATCTGGAACGAAGGTTTAATATAACCTATTAGAATTCTAACGGGTCTTTTTATTAAGCTTAAGCTTAGACCGGCTAGTTTCAAGATACGGTTCGTACGCACGATTAAGCGAAGACCGGATAGAATGTGATTCAGACCCGACAAGTTTGAAGACTTGTTTAATATGGGTTTATTATTCACATTCTGGGTTTTGAGATAAAACCGTTAAGGTTTGACCCGTTTCGGCTAATTTATGTAAACTTGTTACATAAACCGAACCGTACGCGTAATAAGCGTGACGGGTAGTCATGAGAGCTATATACAGGTTTCCTAAGTTAATTATGTCTCAAATATGTTGTGACATCAGTAAGGTGTCTTTCGTTATGCCCGAATCGTGTTTAAACACAAACTAGGCCCCGTAGGGGTAGTTTGGTCATTTAGAAGTTTATAAAAGAGTTTAAGTGACAATCTGAGTTACAGGTCTGATGTAATCAGCAAATATACTCAATTTGCTAAGTTACATCAGTAGGTTAAAGCATGTATGTGAAACTTATCATTTTTAACCAAACTAGGCCCCGTAGGGGTATTTTGGTAATTTCACATAAGCCGAAAAGCTCAAAACTGAAGTCTGAGTTTATCTACCTTTGCTTACTGTTAAAATATGATAATTTGCCTCTTATATCAGTAGGTATCAACCCGGGTATGTCCAATATGATTTTAAAACATACTGTGCGTTAAAAACGCTAATTTAGGCGATTAAAGGCCCTTACCGGGTTCGATACTTAAATCTGATATTTTTATACTTCCAGAAGGCTTAAAATAATTTATTTATCATAACTAATCAGTAGCAAAAGGTTTGGAGTCGTTTAGATGTGTAAAACTCATTTTATGGCCCGTAGGGGCAAAACCGACAATTACCGAATTAAGCCTACGACTATGAGTTATGCTCAGCCTAAAATTAATTAAAAATCTTTAAAAATCCCAAAATAATATATCATATCAGTGGGTAAAAGATTTGATACCAAAAAGTATGTTTAACTAGGCTATACGCTAATTACGCCATTATGTTAACATAAAGCATTAGTTTTGCGACAATGAGCATAACTCTTAATCTACAAGTCAAACTGATGTCAAACTTTGCATGCAAGTCTATATATCAGTAACAAAGGTTTCTACACTTTTACATTTTCATAATTCGCGTTTTAAGGTAATAAGGGCATATCGGTCAACATATGAGCAATTAACGGAAACATGCATAATAATTGGATAACTAACGAACCAAGGTGTATAATCACAGAGGGTTGTTCTAACATGTAACCTAGTCCAATTAAAGCTCTAAGGCATTTCTAAAATATGCCTAAACGGGTCAGAACTGAAAGTCAAAGTGAAAGTCAAACTATGTGACTTTCGGTTCCGAACCGGGTCTAAACAGGAAATAGTCGGGTTGAACATGTTTGGACATGTTCTTACACTAATTACTAAGTTACAACAATGATCAAACAGGTTATAAATGTTCTGGATAGCTAATTATGCATAAATGACATTTTAAGCATTATGTTGACTTTTTAATTAATCGTTTGACCCGACATTTGAACTAGTTAGAGTGGTGATCAGGGGAAACCCTTTTGGGGTTTTATTACCCACATAAATACCAACTTATAACTACTTTTAATTCGAGATATGACTGAGCCATTATTGACTAATCTCGAAGTCAAACCGTAATTACGACGGTTTGACTTTTAGCTAATTAACTAAGCTAAAAGCAATTAGAGAAAGATTAGATTACTTACTGAAGTCCTATGCACGAGATAAGATCACTTGGAAGCAAGCTTGAGCTCCAGAAATGATCCAAGAGTGCAGGAGAAGTTGTGAGGAAAATGTGTAACATTGAAGGCCTTTTATACTTGTTCAAACACCACAACTAGTTGACAACAAGGTCTATGATCCATCCACAACTGATTAACACTTGTTACTAGTGCCTAGGGAAGTCTAGGGGTCATCCACAAGTGAGAAATACCGGTTTAGTCGGTCAGAAACGCGCACAACAGGCAACAGCCCGTTTTTTGGTGCGCAGGCTCTTATCAGGGGCTGTTTTGCTTGTTTCTTCATTAATTCGAAAGGGTAACCCACTTGCACGACTTTGGGGCCTCAATTTACATTTAGGGACCTTCACAAAGTGCCTAATACTGTATGATACCCCACCACATTGGTTTGTTTGCTTTGGATCCAATAACAAGACCCGAAAACAAAGGTTTACCATTCTTTTTCTTCGTAGGAGTCCACCACTTTAATCATAGATCAGTCAATGCTATTGTTTACTGAAATTTGGATCATGTATGAGATGTTTTTAATAAAATTTGAGTCTTGGGATTTATAACGAGGTCGTTCAGAGGTGCAAAAGTTAACATAACGACACTTTCAAATCCTGTCAAACATCTTTCTTAAATCCGGTTTTTACAACGCGTTTTGTCGTACTTGACACGTGTCGTTTTAATATTTAACCCGAATTTTCGAGGTGTTACACCTTTATCCCGCTTGCGTTTACTCATGTCGTTCGGCATGATATTATATTCAACCCGTTCAACTTTAAAATAGTTGAACATAATTTATTCAAAATTTATATTTACATTATCTTGTCGTCTTTTAGTTATGACTCAAAACCCGAGTCTTTTAACTTTCCATCCGAGTTCCCGTTTCTCGGTCTACGCCCGGTTGATGGGTAAGGAATTAAACGCATGCGTAGACTGAGAAACAGGAACGCGTATGGAAAGTCAAAAAGACTCGGGTTTTGGGTCATGACTAAAGGACGATAAGATACTGCAAATAGAAATTTTGATAAATTACATTCAACTATTTCAAAGTTGAACGGTTCGAACAAAGACTGAAGTTTGACATTCATAAGTGATGAATTTTCACACGAACAAGTCAAACAAATTTAATAAAGAATGACACTTGCTAAAGTAAGTAAGCGCGAATCGAATAAATAAAAGTGTGAAATATTAATAAACCTATGTAAAGGAGTTATAGGCGTTAAAAACATTAAAATAAAAGAACCCGGGTAATGGGACGTAAAGAAGTATAGGTAAGAACCGGGTAACGGTAAGTGTAGGGCAAACTGACGTGTAATTGACGTTAGAAGTCAAGAAGTCGGAAAGATAATTCGAAAGAAAACAATGTAGCCTTGGACTACGGTCAAGGTCAAACGAAATCTAAAAAGTAAAGGTGAATAATTCTAAACATAAAAAGGGGTGCCTTAACGCCATATGCGTATATAAACGTATATACATTTGAATAAAGACTCGAATAAAAGATGATCTACGGGATCATCATAACCTACGGGATATTAATTAGTGTAACGGTCTACGGGGCCAAAATGACCCACGGGTCATGAATTGAAGCAAAGGGATCATAAGGGCCTCGCCTTAAAGAGGTGAAAGCTTAAGGAAATAGCCTACAAGGTTAAGTGAAGGAACCTACGGGTCAATAGTGTAAGGTGAGGGAACTTGTTACGAATCCCCGCGTAAAACGAGAACGGAAAACAATAAATTATGGGTTGTCAATTTCCTTGATATGAGTAATTGACATAGTTAAAGAGAAAAACGTTAAACTAAAAATTCAGTTTTAGTAAGAAATAACGTTTTAACAAATATGAATACTATAAGGCGAATTCGGAAATAACAAATATCAAAGAGTATGGGTTTTAACATCGATAAGTGCGAGACGATTGTAACAACTCTCATCAAAAGTCCTAATTATTATTTAATTTAACCAATAGGAAACCCTAATTGAGAAACCCAAGTAATTTCGCACAAACCCTAAAATTTTCAAAACATTTAGAATCAGGATTAGGGCCCCTAAAACTTAAGGGGGGTAAACCCTAAATTGATAATTATCTCTAAAATGCGTTGTACAGATTTCAATTTAACGAACCAGCTACTCAGCAAGCCTATACTAGTGACTAGGCTACCCTAGGCTAGGGTGTTACCACAGGCGAGTCGCGACAGACTCAGTGTCATCTGTCGCGACACGCGGGAGGTGCACATTTCACGTATAAATAGTGCGTCTTGGAACTTGAAATCTGTCTTTGGAACGACGTAAAATCGAGTTTCGTAAAAAGAGTTATCGCAGAAACAGTTCACTAAACACACACAATCACTGATTGCTGCCACAATCAGGGTAATAACTCGATCACTATTACGATTCAACGTCCGATCGATCATAACTATCCAACGATTAATTAAGTGCCGCTCAGATTGAGTTTATACTTGGTTAATTCATCGTGATTTCGACTTGAATGTTTGAGTACTGCTCGAATTCGGACTATACTCTGTCATTCGTTGTGAATCCGCTGAATTATTAAGTATTGCACTAATAAATTGTTGTGAGGGTTTAATCTCGTGAATTGTCGTAACTGTTGTATTAGTTACTAACCTATTGTGTGTACATTGTTAATTAAATTAGGTTAATCAAGGCTAATCAGTAGGCTTATATTCTGCTCGTTAAATCTACAATGTGAGTCATTCTCTTTTTCTCAAATTGCTTTATAAATTCTTAAAATATTTTCAAAGTTATAATTACAGTGATTAAGTTTATGTAATCACCAAATTACAGCCGGTATGTGGGGTATTGTGCACAGTATTGCAGTGTTATCACTTTAGGTGGGCGAACCTAAAATTAATGATACTCGTCATTCATTGGGGCAGCCAATGGTGATATGACCACAGTCACCGTAAAGATTCGAGTGACAAGTACTGTGGGTAGTTGGTTTGATATCAGAAACATTGTAATTTCTTAATACTGAAAATTATAACAAAGGTGTCGTTTTAAGTAAAACTGAATGATTCACTCAGTATTTCCCTGCTGACAAAACCTTTTTCAAACATGTTTCAGGTGATCTGTTGTGAGCACCGGAAAAGTGCTGTGGAGCACTACAAGCTTAGGAAGTGGCTCAATGTAAATAAATAAAGAAACATGTTTTAAGAAATAAAGGATTTTATAGTAAAATCAATGATTTGTAAATTATGGGATTTATCCCTATATTATATATAACCGAGCAGTTTTTAATAATAATCGATCCTGTTTAAAAAGACTTCCGCTGTCATTAAAATTAGATATCATCGGATTTCCTGCCTCGCGGCTCTAGACCGGGTCAAACCGGGGCCAAGGGCCGTGACAGGAAAAGGTGGTATCAGAGCCACTGATTTAAGCTTACTATTGATTTTAGCCTATTAAAATAAATTTAATTGCTATTCTGTGAAAAATATGTTTTATTAACTGATTAATTGTTAAGTTACAGTATGGGTAAACACAAGCTGTCTGCTATTTACCACAAATTAGATACTACACCCACAAGAAAAGGAACCTCTTCCTCCAAACACCCAGCAGATCTAGATGAAGGGATTTTTGTCCGTAAAGCAAATTATGAAAATCCTCTTACCCAAGACAAAAGAAATTCGATTCTTAGGAAGGGACAGGAGAAAATAAAGAAAACTCAAGCCAAGAAAGTGAGGTTTAATTCAGAAATCCAGGAATTTGGCAATAGGTCACCTTGGGAAGATACATTAGATGAAAAATGGGCAAACCTTTATATGCTAGCTACCGTAGCAGAAAATGCAAATCTCTAAACTTTTAATAAGCCTGGTTTAGTAGAAAAGTAATACCCAGTAAATAAATAAAGTAGAGTGTGTTCACTTTCCTGTAGTCTTTTGTACAAATCCGTATGCAATAAACTTTAATGTTTATTTGTTAAAATTTTGTTTCAAAGTTTTAACTTAGCATTTTTGTGCATTTTGCATATATGCTGTCCAGCATGAATGAGATATCAGAAGCATTTCAGAATCTCAACCTCTACCCAGTACCAATTGAAGTCTCCCACGACTTTACTGGTTATATTGCTGACATAGAGGAACCCGTGGAATTCCAAGCTCCACCGCTGGAAAAAGCAAAACTTAAAAAGAAAAGAAGATATGTAGGATGGAGGAAAGTGCGCAGGAGAAAGCCAGTTACTAGGAAACTCCCTAAAATAGAAAACCCTATTGACAAAGGAAAAAGAATCGAAATCGGAGAAAGCTCAAATCCAGCAATAGAGAACAGGAAAGATTATAAACAAAAAGGAATAGAAATTGGAGAGAATTCTAGACAAGCTGAAGAAATCACATTTCAAGACGAAATTGACCGTCTACTGGCAAACTGTGATGTCATTAGCCCTATCCATAATAATCTATATCCTTACCTAGAAACTCAACTTCCTGTTAATCTGGAACCAGCTATTCCAGATCCACTGATCCACACTCGACCTTTAGGTCAAATGGAAGAATGGTGGACAAATGACTGGCAATTCGAAAATATTGTCAACAGTCCTTATTCTTTCCTTCCACAGTGGGAACCAGAACCTATCCCCAATCCTCCAATGAGCAACGAAAACTTAGCCGAACTCCGTCAGTACGGTGAAGAACTGATAAATACAGGAAATAGGATTAGGGATATGGGAGAAAGGATTACCTGGAAGTACGACGAAAGGGAACGTCGTTACTAAACTACCTGTGACCAAAGAATAGTGGGGTTGGGAAGAATGTCTGTATATTAATAATAATAATTAAATATAACTCTGTAAAATGGGAAATAAAACATTGTAAGATAAACAGTGTGTATGGATGCCTATATGAAATATAAAGCAAAATAGAAGTCGAAACATCGACAATTTTGGATATATATATCTGTGTTATAAGATTTTATGTGATTCTGTGTAATTGTTTTATTTACAATTATTTGATACTAATAGTTATATTTATACTAATTATCAGATGGAAAACGCTAATAATGAACCAGTTAATGAAGGGAATCAATCTGAACAAAATCAGGAAAACCAGTATATGACCAGACAAGATATTGAAAATATTGTTGCTCAAGGGATAGCCAATGCTATTCCAGCTGTTAAAAATCCAATAGAACCGCAACAAATCATTCCTAGTAAACGTACTCAGGAAGATAATTTTAGTCATAGTGTAAATGGAGGCGGAAATCATGACAATAATAATCCACGACAGGCTCCACCTCCTAAGAAAATGAAAGCCGCAACGCCTGGTTGCACTTTCAAAGAATTTCTTGCCTGCAAACCTGCTGAATTTGCAGGAAATGAAGGAGCAACTGCAGTACTGCGTTGGTTAGAGAAAACTGAAGCAGTAATTGCAATAAGTAAGTGTTCAGAAGAAGATCAGGTGATGTATGCATCAAATTTGTTCAAAGAAGGGGCGTTAGAATGGTGGAACACGGTGCTACAAGCGAAAGGAAGAAGGATGGCTTATGCTATGAACTGGGAAGAATTTAAAATTCTTGTAGAAAGAAAATACTGTCCTGAATATGAAAAGGAACAAATGGCAAATAAGTTCCTAAACCATCGTATGGTAGGCGTAGAGTGTCGCGGTTATACTTCGACATTCTTTGAATATGCTAGAGTGGTACCAACACTGGCTTCGCCAGAACCGGTACTCATTTCTCGCTACATTTGGGGATTGATTAGTGAAATCCGCAATATCGTTAAAGCTGCGAAACCTCGCACTATTGACGATGCTGTGGAATTAGCTAATACCCTAACGGATGAACTGGTGCGAACAAGAGAAGAAGATCGAAAGAAGGAATTGGCTCACAAGATTACCCAAGGATTTCGTGTGGGTAATGATAATAATAGGTTCAAGAAAAGAGGAAGAAGACAATCTGCACAACCGCCTTTCTGCAGCAATTGCAAAAAGAATCATTTTGGAAAATGCTATGTAATTTGCAACTTTTGCAAAATGGCAGGACATCGTGAAGAAAATTGCAAAAAGAGAACCATAGTTTGCTATAACTGTGGAGAAAAGGGACATTACAAAACAGAATGTCCTAAATTGACTAAAACCGCAGACAATAAAGGCAAACCAGCTGATGGAACAACAAAGAAGAATGCCCGAGCATTTCAGTTAACCACTCAAGAAGCTGAACTCATTCCTGACGTCATAGCCGGTACGTTCTTGGTCCACGACGTTTATGCAAAAGTATTATTTGACTCTGGTGCAAACCAAAGTTTTATCAATACTTCATTTTGCCAAGCCCTTAATTTACCTTTAACCACCCTTAAGCAAATTTTTACAGTCGAAACGGCAGACGGAAATTCTGTTAATATAAATAAGGTTTTGCAAGAAGGTAAGATAGAACTGTTAGGTCATAAGTTTTCCGCAAACCTGTTACCTATGAAGTTAGCCGGATTCGATGTAGTGTTAGGAATGGATTGGTTGATAACCAACCATGCTCGAATCCTTTGTGACAAGAATGCCGTAGAAATCCGTACTCCCACAGAAGAGGTAATTGTAATTACCGGAGACAAACCACGAAAACCACTGAAATTTATTTCAGTCATGAAGTTGGCCAGTTATTCAAGAAAACAAGAAATGGTGTATATGATTTCGGTAATCATTAACACTAAAAGTAAGGAACTTTCAGACATCCCTATAGTCTCAGAATACCCAGACATTTTTCCAGAAGAATTACCTGGGTTACCACCTGATAGGGAAGTAGAGTTTAGAATTCATCTAATTCCGGGTACTACACCGATAGCTAAGGCACCTTATCGATTAGCACCCACCGAAATGCTAGAATTGAAAAAGCAGTTAGATGAATTATTAAGTAAAGGTTTCATACAACCTAGTTCATCCCCTTGGGGAGCACCAGTGTTGTTTGTGAAAAAGAAAGACGGATCAATGAGAATGTGTATTGATTATAGAGAATTAAATAAAGTTATAATTAAGAATCGATACCCATTACCTAGGATTGATGATCTATTTGATCAACTTCAAGGTGCTAGGTATTTTTCTAAGATAGATTTAAGATCTGGATATCATCAATTGAAGGTACAAGAAGAAGACATACCTAAAACTGCTTTCAGAACTAGGTATGGTCATTATGAGTTTACAGTCATGCCCTTTGGACTAACAAATGCCCCAGCAGCATTTATGGACATGATGAATCGGATCTGTAAGCCATACTTGGATAAATTTGTAATCATATTCATTGACGATATACTAATTTACTCCAAAAGTCAAGAAGAACATTGTAAACACTTGCATGCACTCTTAACTTTGTTAAGAAAAGAAAAACTTTATGCCAAATTCTCGAAGTGTGAATTCTGGCTGCAAGAAGTGCAATTTTTAGGTCACATGGTGAATCACGAAGGAATTCATGTAGATCCTGCTAAAATAGAAGCAATTACCAAATGGAAGGTCCCACAAACAGCTATGGAAATTAGAAGTTTTCTAGGCTTAGCCGGATACTACAGACGATTTATTAAGGATTTCTCTAAAATAGCTGTACCTTTGACTAAGTTGACCTGTAAAGCCACTAAGTTTGAATGGGGATCTAGGCAAGAAGAAGCTTTTAAGATTTTAAAACACCGATTGACAAATGCTCCAATTTTAGCATTACCCGAAGGAACAGAAGATTTTGAAGTATATTGTGATGCTTCAAAATTAGGATACGGGTGTGTATTGATGCAACGCAAGAAGGTAATTGCGTATGCCTCTCGGCAGTTGAAAAAGCACGAGGAAAATTATACGACTCATGACTTAGAACTAGGAGCCATAATTTTTGCCTTGAAAATTTGGAGGCATTATCTGTATGGAAGTAAGTTTATTGTTTATACAGATCATAAAAGTTTAAGGTATATATTTGGGCAGAAAGAATTAAATATGAGGCAAAGAAGATGGATGGAAGTTCTAAGCGATTACGACTGTGATATTCAATATCACGAAGGAAAAGCAAACGTAGTTGCAGATGCCTTAAGTCGTAAGTATCATGAAAAGCAACGACGAGTCCGTGCTCTTAGATTAAATCTACAAGTAGATTTAATTGAACAATTAAAGAAGGTTCAGGAAACAACAATCAAGAATGATGCTGAAGGAATGAAAGGTTATATAAAAGAACTAGAGCAAGGAAATGATGGAATTTGGAGATTCCACAAGAAACGAATTTGGGTACCTAAACAAGGAGAGTTAAGAAATAAGATTTTAGAAGAAGCTCATAAATCTAGGTATACTATGCACCCAGGAAACAATAAAATGTACCAAGATTTAAGAAAGAATTTTTGGTGGATAGGAATGAAGAAAGATATAGCAAGATATGTTTCTAAGTGTCTTACTTGTTCACAAGTTAAGGCAGAACATCAGAAACCTTCAGGACTACTACAACAATTGGAAATGCCAGTATGGAAATGGGAACTTATAACAATGGATTTTGTTACTAAGTTGCCTAAAACAAGAAAAGGTAATGATGCGATTTGGGTAATTGTGGATCGATTAACCAAATCAGCTCACTTTTTACCAATGAAAGAAACCTTTAGCATGGAAAGATTAGCCAAGTTATACGTAGATGAAGTGGTATCTTTACATGGAGTCCCACTCTCCATTGTATCAGATAGAGATAGTCGTTTCACTTCCCATTTCTGGAAAAGTTTCCAGCAAGCTATGGGAACTCGACTAAATCTGAGTACTGCATATCATCCACAAACAGATGGACAAAGTGAAAGAACCATCCAAACTCTAGAAGACATGCTTCGAGCATGTGTAATAGATTTTGGTGGAAATTGGGATGATCATTTACCATTAATTGAATTCTCCTATAATAATAGTTATCATTCAAGCATTGAAACTGCTCCATTTGAAGCACTATATGGACGTAAGTGCAGAACTCCAGTTTGTTGGGCAGAAATAGGAGAAAGTCAGTTATCAGGTCCAGAAATTGTGCAAGAAACTACTGACAAGATAACTCAGATCAAGGAAAGACTGAAAACAGCTCGAGATCGCCAGAAGAGTTATGCAGATAATCGCCGCAAGCCGATAGAATTTCAGGTTGGAGATAAAGTACTTTTGAAAGTTTCTCCTTGGAAAGGAGTAGTTAGATTTGGAAAGAAAGGAAAGCTAAGTCCAAGGTACGTAGGACCATTTTCAGTAATCCAACGTATAGGACCAGTTGCTTATCGTTTACAACTACCTGAAGAGTTAGCTGGAGTACATGATGTATTTCATGTATCCAATCTCAAGAAATGCTTATCAGATGAATCACTGGTAGTACCTCTTCAAGATATTAAGGTAAACGAAAAGCTGAAATTTGTTGAGAAACCTCTTCAAATTGAGGATCGAAAGATCAAATTTCTCAAACATAAACGACTAGTTTTAGTCAAAGTCAGATGGGATTCAAAAAGAGGAGCTGAATACACTTGGGAGCTGGAATCCGAAATGAAGAAAAAGTATCCTCATTTATTCCAATAAATCTCGAGGACGAGATTTTTCTTAAGGTGAGGAGAATGTAACAACTCTCATCAAAAGTCCTAATTATTATTTAATTTAACCAATAGGAAACCCTAATTGAGAAACCCAAGTAATTTCGCACAAACCCTAAAATTTTCAAAACATTTAGAATCAGGATTAGGGCCCCTAAAACTTAAGGGGGGTAAACCCTAAATTGATAATTATCTCTAAAATGCGTTGTACAGATTTCAATTTAATGAACCAGCTACTCAGCAAGCCTATACTAGTGACTAGGCTACCCTAGGCTAGGGTGTTACCACAGGCGAGTCGCGACAGACTCAGTGTCATCTGTCGCGACACGCGGGAGGTGCACATTTCACGTATAAATAGTGCGTCTTGGAACTTGAAATCTGTCTTTGGAACGACGTAAAATCGAGTTTCGTAAAAAGAGTTATCGCAGAAACAGTTCACTAAACACACACAATCACTGATTGCTGCCACAATCAGGGTAATAACTCGATCACTATTACGATTCAACGTCCGATCGATCATAACTATCCAACGATTAATTAAGTGCCGCTCAGATTGAGTTTATACTTGGTTAATTCATCGTGATTTCGACTTGAATGTTTGAGTACTGCTCGAATTCGGACTATACTCTGTCATTCGTTGTGAATCCGCTGAATTATTAAGTATTGCACTAATAAATTGTTGTGAGGGTTTAATCTCGTGAATTGTCGTAACTGTTGTATTAGTTACTAACCTATTGTGTGTACACTGTTAATTAAATTAGGTTAATCAAGGCTAATCAGTAGGCTTATATTCTGCTCGTTAAATCTACAATGTGAGTCATTCTCTTTTTCTCAAATTGCTTTATAAATTCTTAAAATATTTTCAAAGTTATAATTACAGTGATTAAGTTTATGTAATCACCAAATTACAGCCGGTATGTGGGGTATTGTGCACAGTATTGCAGTGTTATCACTTTAGGTGGGCGAACCTAAAATTAGTGATACTCGTCATTCATTGGGGCAGCCAATGGTGATATGACCACAGTCACCGTAAAGATTCGAGTGACAAGTACTGTGGGTAGTTGGTTTGATATCAGAAACATTGTAATTTCTTAATACTGAAAATTATAACAAAGGTGTCGTTTTAAGTAAAACTGAATGATTCACTCAGTATTTCCCTGCTGACAAAACCTTTTTCAAACATGTTTCAGGTGATCTGTTGTGAGCACCGGAAAAGTGCTGTGGAGCACTACAAGCTTAGGAAGTGGCTCAATGTAAATAAATAAAGAAACATGTTTTAAGAAATAAAGGATTTTATAGTAAAATCAATGATTTGTAAATTATGGGATTTATCCCTATATTATATATAACCGAGCAGTTTTTAATAATAATCGATCCTGTTTAAAAAGACTTCCGCTGTCATTAAAATTAGATATCATCGGATTTCCTGCCTCGCGGCTCTAGACCGGGTCAAACCGGGGCCAAGGGCCGTGACAACGATACATTCGAAAAGAAGAAGTATGATAAAGAAATGTTGAATTAAACTTAAACGTGACGTGACACGCTCACGGACAAGAAAAGAAATATAGAAAATGATCACGTTGTAACGTGAGTTACGGGGTATGAAGTGACGGCGACTAATTAGTCTAGCCGGTAAAACTATTCAAAGTTAAGAAAGCGTCATAACAAATACAAGCGCTTGTTAATATAACACAAGCGCGGGATAGACCTATTAAAAGACTAACGAGACTAAGTGGTCAAGTGACAACTCAGTCAATAAAGATAAAGGGTTATAAGCTGTAAGTGACGGCCAGCGAGGCCTTACACATGAAAGACGTACGCGTCAGTATACATGAAAACTTTTGACCAAAGGAAACGGGAGCCTTGAAAACGAAACTAGGTTCGTTTGATTAAACCAAAGAACTACGTAAATAAGGTTTCGGGGACGAAATCTCTTTAAGGGGGGTAGACTTGTAACATCCCAAAAACGGGTTTGGTAATCAAACCACGTTAATAGTAAAGACAGGTAAAATACCGTTAGTGGCAAAAATTAACCCGATAAATATTAGGACTCAAATAAATAAACCTAATATTAATTGAAAAGGGGAATAAATACTTTGAGAAAACAAAGTATATAAAAAGGCCAAATTAACGGGACTTAAAACATAACGGGTTATAATTTGCCGAACCCGTTAAAGTAACTAGGAATAATTAACCTAGTTAGTAGCACGTGATTAAGTGACTAATGGTGAGATATAGCTTCATTTGATCAAAAGAAACTAGAGGGACCAAAAGTGTTTAACTTGAAACTAATATCAATAAAAAAAACTCAAACACTCACAATTGTGAGTGTCTGAATTCGACCAGAAGCCAGGGGCGACCAAGGGAAAGAACTCCAACCCTAGTTCTTGTTTAAATCCACAAATTGAAGGTCAAGATCAGCCCTAAAACGAAATCCGAACCCGGATTAGTGATCCCCATTGAAAGGAGATCATAAGGTATGTGAAAATTCATAAAAATCCTCTACTTGAAATTCTCATGAATTTGGGAAATCAGAAATTTGATGATGCATGTTTGTTAATTGGATGGAATAGGAACAATATAGTGTCTAGGAGTAAACCCTAGATAAGTATATGATGAAATCATGCCTAATTGTAGTAAATTTCAGGAACACCATTGAAGGTGATTAGTGGGTTGTTGTGAACTTGATGAACACTAGGATTTCAAATGTTGTTCTAGTGTAATTTGATATTTATGAAGCGATTTCTGATTTATTGATGTTAACCTTTATATAAAATAGACCGATTGATGTTAAATTTGGCTATATGACAAGTTATGAACTTGATAATGAATCATGTAAATTTCTGCCCATAAGGTGTTTGTTAAAACGCCTAAGAGAAAGCTAAGATGTTAAGTTTCGAATAAAAACGCATATTCGAATAACATTGTGAAATATGCGTTATACGTCATGAATGGAGTTCTAAACACATCGTTGATTGAACTCTATAGACAAAGGAGTCGAGTTTTCAAGCGGACAAACCGGAGTGGACATGCGCTTGAAGGGAACGCTTTAAAGGTACGCGACTTATCGTCTCGTTACATTTATACAGACAAGCTTAGTTAAAATATGTTTAAAGTTGATATAGCGAAAATGGTTGAGTTGGTATGTCAATGAGGTGATGGAATTCACTCGACAACCAAATGGGTCAAATTAATAGTTAAAATAATAGTGATAACAAAAAAAATAAAGACACCATTTGGTAAAAGTTATAACGGGTCGGACATGTCTTTTATGTAGTAAAACTCACGGCGCGAACCGAAATTGGTTCAAGGAGCATGATGAAATTAATATACCATCGTACGTTGATAAATGGTCATGTCGACTAAACGGGTCAAATGGTGAGTTAATACCATTTGACATTAATAATTGACGACTACTTGTTGAGTTTTGTGATTACAGGACATAACATGTGTTGCGTTGCTTTAATTAGAAAATTTAAAGCAAGAGGTATGTAAACGGGTCAATGCTATGACCTGAGCCAGGTACGCATATGTGGACTTATAGTTAAAAGTGCAAAGAAGGTCAAATATCTAGCCGAAATCCTTCATTGCAAAAGTGAAGGATTAAATGTGACCAAAGAGCCCTTAATAGGTAAACAGTGTAAACGACCCTTAGAGGTTGTTTAGAAACTTATATTATGAGTTTGTAACCCTTAGATGTGTATAAAAGTTCTAGGCAAAAACATTTGTGGGTCGAACGCCTAGAGATAGTCAATTGAGAAAAATGACCAACCGATGGGTAAAATTGGGAAAAAGGGGTTCATATGTTAAATCCACCACAAAATAGTTGTGGTGGAATATTTGTAGTTAATTAGACATGGAATTTTTGTAGCGTCAAAAGAAAAGCACAAGTTCTAGACTAAAATGCGTAAATACCCTTAACGGGCCAAAATAAGCATTTAAGCGTAAACGGGATTTTATTATGTAAGAAAACTGTGAATTGAGATTAATATGATATGAGATATTGAAATAATGAATTTCATGAGTTTAAAGATCAAACAAACATGTTGGTGTGATAAAAATCATGAACGGGTTAAAATTCGGCAAAAAGGTAATGAGTCGAGGGCTTAGAAGTCTCAAAAATTTCTTATGTTGGGTGTAGGATTTTAACTCCATAAGATGGAGAATTAAATTACGGACGCGTAGGAAAAAGAATCGCGTAAAACGGATTAAAAACGAGAGAGTTATGCTCGTTTCCGTGAAATCAGGTTATGCTGAGAATATGCAGCAACATAATAAAAACTTTCTGCCAAAAAGGGGGCTAGGTGGGGCGTCTAGCCCCTAGGCGTGACGCCTAGCCCCCCCCGAACCTGAAAAACGTTTAATTTTGTTTGATTGACCCATATAACTTGTTTAAACTTGTTATTTAACTTTCAAAACTAACTTTTAAGTTGGTTTTGATCATAGGTGATTGCCAAGAGTGCCCGGATGAAGATCAAGCTCGAAGAAGAACCGAACACGATAAAGTTAAAAGCTTCCGCGCGGCGTTTCGTCGTATCTTTTAAACGACGAATTCAATTACATTAAGTTGTTCTTTTTTTTAAATTGTAAAAGTTTTAGTAAACTCGTATTGACATACTTACGTGTAATCGTAAAAACATGCATTTTTACGAAACTTATATAAAATATTGTATTAAACAAGCAAGGGTGTTACACTCCCAGTGCGTACCTTAATCGTTTTACATGTTTCTTTGTCCCTTCTCTCGGGCTCATTATCCTAATATAATACGCTTCCGTCACTCGGCTGTGCGTTTACATTATGATCAGATATTTTGCTTATCTGATTCATTTGGGTACTTTTTAAATTGTCCCACTCACCCCGTTCTTACTACATCGGGTGTAAGCGTGTCCATCATAAAAAGTTCATGGTATCATGTGTTCACTACCTACTTGGCCAGAGTAGGCGATCAACACATGACATACATGACCCTTTTATAACTTTCACATCACACCCCATGTAAGTAACACCTCTATTTATTTCTTTTGGAAACAATATCCTGGATAGGTATTCTATTCAAGTTTTTACAAGTTTTCAATCTACATATGCAACTATCAGTTTCTACGTATTTGTTGCATATTTCTATTCATGCAATAATTTAAACGTGCACCTGGTAAATGCTTGCCCTAACGGGCTTTCTTGCCATTACTTATTTGCGATCGTTACGCGATGTAGGTCCTTGATAAGTATGCTCTTCTTGTCATATATCGGACCGTTCCATCATCATATCCACAATTCATTCCACTCTCGTCATCTTCAGACGCGAGTGTCCTTCAATTAAAACATTCACAAGAGTTAGTAATGTCAACTTCAATAATCGCCCGTATTATAATACAAGGCTTTTTCTACCATACGCGTCAACACGCGTATTTTCATCAACCATATCAATCCTTTTAATTGGGGTAACGTGTATCACACGATAGCCCTATGTGTTGTTTACAACACTTTAGCATGCTAAACTATTAACATACATGTACTTACCGGATTTGCGATCAAGACTCGAACCGAACACCTTATTCTCTTAACCTTGAGCTCTGATTACCAACTTGTAACACCCTTAGTAATATTTTACGTTTTTCATAAAATTAAAGTCCATAATCATGTAATCACGGTCACAATTACAATGAAAATACGGGTTTATTAAAAACTTTTACAATTTAAAAAGATACAACATAATGTGAATTAATTCGTCGTATTAGAATAACGACGAAACAACTTGCGGAAGCTTCATTTAACGCGTGTTCGGTTCTTGCTCGACGCTTGATCTTCATCCGGGGCTCTCGACATTCACCTATGTTCAAAACCAACTTAAAAGTCAGTTTTGATAATTAAATAACTAGTATCACAAGGAAAATGGGTCGAATAATCGAAGTAAAGAAAAATCAGGAAATCCCAACATTAATCTCTTGATCCCAGAAACAAGGACTCGAATCTGGTCTCCACCGTAACTTACGGTGGGCACCGTAAGTTACGGTGGCCCCTGATTTAAAATGCCCCCACCGTAAGGCAGTAGATATCTGGCGTAACGATTTTAGCCCCACCGTAACTTACGGTGGGCACCGTAAGTTACGGTGGCCCCTGTATCAGACCCTTCCATTTTTGCCGTTTTTGACACGAAAACTTTCGTATCTTTCAATCCACATATCCGTTTGATCTCTCGTTTCTTCCTACATGATCGAAAATTAACTTTCCATCTCGTGGGGTTTAAATCCGACCTTCAAACTAATAAAATCCGGGATTTCTAAGCATTCGGTTTATTATTCAAAATCCACATGTTGACCCTTTTGTATTTAAGACCTCCAAACGTGTTTCTAGTTATTCGTATATCATAAACCAGGGTATTTAACTCAAAATAACTATCTTGGATTCATAAGTTTTGTGAATTACACGGCAAACACCCAAGTTACGCGCGTAATTCATTTTGACCCGTTCAGGGGATCTTTTATGCATTTTAGTCTAAAACTAACTCTTTTCTTTTCATACTTCGTAAGGCCACATCTACCCATCTGCTTATGTTCCACCAGAACTATTTTTATGGTGGATTTAGCATAACTAACCTATTATCCAAAATTTACCCATCAGTTGGTCATTTTACGCAAATGACCATTTTTATGCATTTGAACCATGAAGGTGTATTCCTGTAACTTTTATTCATATCTAATGATTCCATAATCTTAATGCAAGTTCCTAAACAACCCCTATCGGTCGTTTACCCAATATACCCTTCAAGGATGTTTTGGTCCACTTTAGTCCCTCACTTTACGACGAAGGACTTTCGTTAAATATTTGACCATAAATTATATGCTTAACTAAAAGCTTATTTATTCGTACCTGGCTCGGGTCAAGGTATTGACCCGTTTACATAACTTTTTGCTTTAAATCTTTCTAGTTAAAGCAACGCACGTTTATGTTGTTTCCTGTGATTACAACACTCAACAAGCAATTGTCAAATGAAGTTGTCAAATGGTGTTAACAACACCATTTGACCCATTTAGCCTAATTGACCATTTATCCGTATGAGATGGTATTTAGTTACCATTTCATCCCTTTAAACCTATCCCGGATTTCTCTTAAACTCGTTTTACTCAAAACCGTTTTTATTTGTTCGGCATTACATGACTAATTTACCTTTTTACCCCTTTTACCATAATTCATGATTTCCTAACTTTTTATTCATTCCGACTTGCATTGTATCATGCCGGAACATCGTATTTCAATTATTTAACATTATTCACGATCAAATTTCGCTAGTAAGTGTGTAGTAATTAAAAAGGGGTGTAAGTTTAACTTACCTTGTATCCAAGTTACGTCTTTTCTTCTTTCTTGTTTCGTTTGACCCGCTTCCTCCCAAGCCTCCATCTAGCTTGTCATGAGTCAAACAATCATCATAATCCGTAAGACGGTTAGTTTAGTCATTATTAGCTACGACTATTCCGTCTTACAAATTTTATGTCGAATCTACTATTCGACTTCATCATTGGTTAGTTTAACTTTCTAAAAGTTAACTACCGTTATCCATATGACAAATACCATTTAAATTAAATCAACATCATGCTTAGAATTCATATTACCCCATATCATATGGGATAAATCGAGTTTGGCAATCTCGCATTTCATTTACAATTTCAGCACTTTAGTTTTCAATTAGGCATTTTAACAAACATCTAGTGTGCATAATTTCACATATTTACTAACTAGTTCATAACTAGTTATCTTTATCATGGTTAACATCAATTTAGCAATTTCACATCAATTTTAACATCAACAAACCTGAAATTGCTTTATAGAATTCAAATTACACTAGTACAACTATCATAATCCTAGTGTCTTCATACTTCTACATCACCCACTTAACACCTTCAATGGTGATTATGGAATTATCAAGTATTGAGCATAATTTCAACAATCTAATGGCTAGGGTTTATTCCTATACACTATTTTATTATAATTTCATCCAAACAACATTCATGCAAGCCAAATTTTCGATTTCATATGTTCATCAAAATTTCGAGATGTAACTAGGAGATGAAATTTGACATACCTTGTGATCCTTTCACTAAGGTGATCACTAATCTAAACTTAGATTTCGATTTGGAGTCGATTTGGCTTCTCAATTGCTTGATTTTTGCTAGTTAGGGTTTGAGCATGGAGTTCCCTGGCTCCTCTGCAATTTTCGACCAGAACACACACTTAGAGTGTGTGTTTTGGTGTTGAATGTTTTATTTAATACAAACTTGTTTCAAGTTTGTTACATTTGGTCCCTATACTTTACCAAGTTGCATATAGTGTGTTTTAACAAATTTTCTTATTACTATAAGACTTATGACTAACTAGGTCATTTATTCCCAGTTACTTTATCTTGTTCATAATCCGTTTTTTTAAGTCCCGTTAACCTCGGGCCTTTTTATATACTTTACTTTCTCAAAGTATTTCTCATCCTTTTAATAAATATTAGATTTATTTATTTAAGTCCTAATATTTACTGGGTAAGTTTTACCAATAACTGTATTTTACCCATCATTTAGTATTAACGTAGTTTGATTACCAAACCCGTTTTCGGGGTGTTACAATCACCTTCTCGTGCTGCATCGGCGCGTAACTGGGACTCTGATTCGAACCATCATGGTATACCACTGATTCATCAGTACCCTCAGATAGAAGCGATGCCTAGTGCATTGCAGAGTTGGGTTTTAAAAGCTGAAAAGACGTTCCCCTGTTTTGTCTCCCATGAATTCACAGCACCTCGCTGTGCTAAAGAGGTTAATGCTGCGCAATCTTCGAAAATCTCACTATGAATCTTTGATGGTATTTGGCGAAACCAAGAAATTGTTTTATCCCCGAATGACTCTTTGGTGTCGATCAGTTTCTAATGAAATGGATCTTGGCGAGATCCACATGTATCCCCGAAGAAATTGCTATATTTCTCGAATCCTGAAGTCACACTTAGGTAGTCTTCACATGGAGTTGCTCCTACCCTAGGAGTTCTAAGATGAAATACAAGTGTCGTTCATGGTGTTCCTTTCTCCTGGAAGTGATTCAAAACGTCATAGATAAACACAATTGTCGAATCTGGCGAGATGAGGTTAACACATACCACTCATGTGATCTCTAAGGCTGCTGGTGTGTTGGATAACTTAAACAACAAGAACAGAAAATCGTAGTGGCCATACTGTGCCCGTAACGCCTTGTTAGGAGTCATCCTCCCCTGGGTCTTCCATCAAGTGACAGCCCGATCTTAAGTCGATTTCCGAATAGAAGCTTGATCATTGCACCGGGTCAAGCAAGTTGTCGATGAAAGATATAGGGTGACGGTCTATGATTGCCACTTTGTGGTAGTCTGTACACGTACGAAAGGACTCGTCCTCCATTTCCACAACGGAGCTCGGGCTTCCCAGGACAAGGAGCTGGAGCGCTAAAACTCCCACCCGGTAGTTCCTGAAGTTGCTTAGACAGTTCTTGCAACCTTCCTGGTGCACGAAGGTAAGGAGTACGAGTAATCATGGCTGCCTCTGGTGTGAGATCAAACTGAGATTCTACCCAATCAGTTGTGGAAGTAAACCTGAAAGTTCCTCGAGTAGCACACTGGGAGGAATCACGAATAATTGGTGGATCCTATATCCTCTTTTCCTTAGCCTTAACATTAGTACCGGTTTCCAATATAGCGGGGTAATCCCTCCGTAGACACTTCTGGGCTTACATTGCTGAAATGATGCTAACCTTTACACCACTTTGATACTTTAGGACAGGTGACGATTCCCCACTATGGAAAGGGATACGCGAAATTTTCTCCTCACAGGGTATATCTGCGCGATATCTGGATAACCAATCCACACTAACTACTGCACCAAAACTATCAAGGGTAGCAGAAGGAAAGTCGATGTCGAACGCTTGTCCCACAAGGTCGAGTTTGCATCCCAACGAACATATGAGGTTTCCATTGTCTTGCCATCAGTCGATTCCACAACAGGTTCAGGTTCAAGAAGCATCAGGGTTAGACAGAACAGAGACGAAGCGATTAGCCATCCATACAAGCTACCAGGTTGCTATTATGTCTGGCGTCGCCTACGCCAATCCTAAACGTCCTTCCACGAGCACCACTACTAGTGTTATTGTTACGGTCACGAGGATTCCCAATGCTGTCATTGTTCCCTTGGTTGTTGACATTTTGACTTAACGACAGTCAATCCTTGTCGAAGTCGCCTTCGTTTCCATACTGTAGGCTACGATTATGAGTACATTGATGTCGCCGTGACTGTTGCCTCTAATGTCGTTGTTTGTATCGGAGTCCTGCGACCTTTCACCAGCAAGGTCCATCTTTTCACATTCCGTGTCACGTCCTAAGGCACTACTCACTGTGCGGGCAGTTACATATTCCACTCTATATTCAATTATCATCGTTTATGTCCCGATTGATTCGTAAGAGTTGGCTCTCAGACGTTGCTTACTAGGGTTAGGGACTCGATTGAAGTCAACCTACTGATGTCCGTTGTCAGAGAGCAGAGTCACCCTAACACTTGTGTTGGTAATGCATCACGTTAATCTTCTTGCCCGTCGGTCTTGTGGGTCGATTGAATATCACACAGTAAATCGTCAGAGAATCACAGCGGTGTCCATACTTCTGAATTTGAGGCGTCAATTTGTTGCGTTAAATTAAACGAGAAAAGTGGGAAGGTATAGACCAACATTCAATGTTTCGACAACTTGTAAGACCCTAACACGCTTTAACTGAAAAGACGCAGCAGAAATACGTACCATAAAATTTCTTTCATTATAAACGTTTTGACTTACTTGAAATTTCATTTTAAAATAACTCTTTTACAATATATGCATCCTTCGTACTCATTTAATAAAATAAAAGGCATAACTTATGTTTATCAAATTACATACTCAAGCATTCCCGTACAATCTATCTTGTGACTCGGTCTTTGATCGCTACTCCTCGTGATGATAATCTGTGATTCGTACAACCTGGACCCACCACATACATTCGCAACATTAGCATATATTATATACAAACAGATTCTTAATCATGTAGTCTCGTTACGTTCTATCCACATATACTTTCCATCCCGTTATCTTTCTAGATTTAATCATTCCATCCGGGTGTCTAATCCTTGGCGAAACTTCAATAATGTACCTGCATTACATTTCATTCTCGAGGCACATTGTTAATAACGTCAATACTTAAATGTATTGAATCCACGTATACAATACATACATAACTACGTACATACATACATACCTTTACTTGCTTACATACGCATCTACTTACATACATACATGATTACGTCTTCACATACGTACTTACATACATACATACCTACTCACATACATACATTCCTAGACGCGTTTGCCCATGGATTCCCTTTTACTAATCATGTAGGTAAATCCATACTTATACTTACATATGCCTCTATACTTATTTCGTTCCATTTTATGCTTGCGTACACGCTCATCGCATCTCATAAGCACTCTACAATGAGTTTATAATACATATTGGGGCTCCTTATAGGTTACGGGACTGATTTCGGATGAATTCTGCACATTCGGGTGAACTTGCAGCTGACGCATGGTCGTGCGTCCCAACCGCACGACCGTGCGGAACCTACGACGTCGGGAGCACTGGCAGTGCACAAGCCAATGCAATGATTTACTCGGAATCGCACGACCATGCGGCCCAAGTGCATGACCGTGCGCTTCCTCGCGTCGGTCAACATCGCGTAGACAGTGTATTAGGGCGTCGGAGAAAAACAACATTTGCACATGGCGTCGGCGACGGCCAAACATGCCATCGGCGACGGCCCCTGGTTTCTCCATTTTTCTGCAGATCCGTTTCGTCGTCCGAACGCACTAAAACGCGCATAACTTTTGAACCGTTTACCTGTTTAACCTCCCGTTTCTTCCTACATGCTTGTAATTTGACATTATATCATGTGAACTTGAAATCCCATATCCAGATTAAGGAAATTCTTATCTTACGCACTATCGGCTTATTATTCATTTACGATTTATTCGACCCGTTCATGTTTTTATCAAATAACTCATTCCTTTTAACCCAAAACTTACATGAACCTTATGACCATAATACTTTTACACTATCCAGAGTGTCGTACTTGGGGTTTATGCACCCGATACCCGGTATTCGTTAAATTCATTTATTATTACGTAATTGAACATTAAATAGTACAATTTCCATCTATGAAATTGTTTATTCATTTACTCATGATTTACTACCGAACCTCTTGCCCATTAACCCGCGTCACCGTTTCTCGGTTAACATGCTTACGTACAATTTTATCCATTACCCGGTTATCATACCGAAGTCGTTACTTATGCAACCTTTCCGGTATGCAATAAAACCTCGTTTTGACCCATTTGATTTACTTAGCGAAATTCATCGATTTCATACACATCATTCCTATTTGACCTCAATTATCATACTTAATTAAGTCGCACATAACTTTACATAAACAACTAAGAAGTGATTACCGAAATCACTTACCTCATGCATCCGTGTTCATATCCGTTTCCTCGCCACTTCTTGACCCGTTAGCCTTCCGTGCTTGATTCCGTCTCGACATGATTCCTATACTTCCATGTCATCGAAATCACATTCTTATTAGCATACACAATTGTACATGTTAACGATCATGTCGATCGCATAATTCACATTTGACTTTCATTAGTCACTTCTAACAAGCATAATACATGTAACCAAATTCATATCATTTCCAACTCGTGTAATCCATCATGTCATCGCATTAAACACACATACGTCTAACACGCACCGTATAACTTACTTTAATCTTACAATTATGACAACACGTCTAACCATTCTTCTTATACACAGTTGACTTTTAGAGGTCAACGGTTCATTTAATTTAACTTTCGACTTATCATTATATACCCGTAACATCATAATAGCCTATACGGACAACACTATATACATTTCATCATACACTTGGCATGGTTACTACCTCCTAAGCATAGTGTACAACCAATTGATGCATATTCTTCTAAACTCATACATAAATCATCAAATTATCCTTCTAATCAACATGGATCATTCATGCATAACATCAAACATACTAGTATCACATTTCTTTCAATTCCTCTAACAAGAATCTACCATACATATCAAAATACATCAACATTAAGCAAGAATTTAGACATAGATGATTTACCCATGTCATCATCTTCACCATAACAAACGGGTTTCGCCATTAAACATCAAATTAACCTAAACCATGCATAATCCATGTTCTATATGATGATTCTAACACACACCCGTTCTCAATTTCATACAAATTCGCAATTTACATCATAACCCGCTTCGTGAAAGATCACCAATCTAACTTTTAAGACATACCTTACGATCCCCTTGTGAGGGTGATCATTAATCCATGCTCGGTTATGAATTTGAGCTTCGTTTAGCCTTCCAATTTGATGGATTAGATGAAGTTAGGGTTTTGGCTTCATGAGAGCTCCTGCTCTCTCTAGAACACACGATCGTGTGTGTAATTTCATATATTAATTCAACTTTCATTTTAACCCACTTTAGTCCCTTGTGTTTATTAATTAAACATATTTGGCTCAACTTTCATCTCTTAATTGTTTCTACTATATTCTTAACTAGGTTAAGTAGCCTAGTTATTTATTTCTTGATGTACCATATCAGAACATTTGCCGAATATAAACATTCGGGTTTTGGGGTGTTACACAACTGCCTCAAAGTCGTTCGCACTATCACCCAACGTTTCTACACGGCTCACTAGTCGTTCAGTTACGTGTTCAAGTATCATTCAATATCATCGAGACCCGTAAGGGTTCAGAGGGAAATGAAAGGACCACGTTCAAACAGGAGACATGTAACATTCCCAAAAAAAATTTATTTATAAAATATAAGATAAAGTATATAAAAACTTATGTTATTAAACGGCTAGATTATGGGTAAGTTGACTGTTAAAAAAATGAGGCATTTTGGCAAACGTAGAAACCGTTTAATAATTATAAATAATAAAAATGCGTTATAATTAACCTTACTCCGTTTTTAATGAAACTTGGTTCAAAATGTAGACAAAAATATTCTCGTTCTAGTGACATATTCCTTATTTTATAAAACATCGTATTTTAGAAGTTATAAGCGCCAAATAAGTAAAGCAGTTAAATTAATTATAATATATATATATATATTAATTATAAACTAATCAAATTTTATTAAATGTAATGTGACGTGTGTCTTGAAATTATGATGGATGGATACATGGACAACGTCCACTCTAAGTTTGGAGACTATATATAGATTTCTAAATCAACATTTTGTGTGTTCAATATGTCTCTCTCGTCCCCCTCTATTCTTTTATACCTTATTTTCCTAAGTAATTCACCCCTAATAATAATAAAGCCCTACCCCGTTTTAAGTATTGTAATCCCTGGTCACTGATGCCCTGTCCGATTGACGTAGGGCCCCGTAACGTATGTCATGGCTCTGCCTAAATTCGTTGGGGTTCTGTCTCGTGACGTAGGGATAAAGTGGAATTGGGTTACTATACTTAATGTGAGTGCACTATATATTTTATTAAATAACCCAGGAGTTATACCCAAAATATAACAACCCTCCTAAAACACCACTGACACCCTACACTTCCTAAAATACACCCCATATGCGAAAACGAACCCCGAATACATTAAATATTATTAAATTTAATTAAAAATATTGTTTTTGGTTTTTAGGCGGGCCGCGTAAAGGAACCTTAACCCTTACGTGGGCCGCGACAACTTAAAAACCTGGCAAAGCCCGGTCCGGCCACGTGGCCCAACACCCGGCAAACCTACTCGATGACCCAGCCCAGCTACGTGTTGACTAGAGTTGACGCGGGCCGCTTAAGGCCTTGCCTTGTTTTACGCGAGCCGTGAGAAAACCCAGGTGAAGCACTATATATAGAGGGCCTCGGATCTTCAGTTGAATTCGTTCACAAATATTTTCTTTCTCTCAAATCTGAAGTGTAGGCATTATACATGGGTATGATACCCCCCTAAATAGCGAAGTTCTGCTCCGTTGTAAGTATCATAACCCCTGGATACGTATTAGATACACTGCCCGATTGATCTAGGGTTCCGTAACGGCTGTCGTGGTTCTGCCCGACGTAGTCGTTGGAATACCGTCTCGGGGAGGGTATTACTAATGTTAAAATGGGTTATTATATTAACACATGTGCATTATTTAATAGATTATAACCAGGAAGCCACAAAGGAAAGACCTAAAATAACAATGTGAGTTGATCCACTTTTTGCAAACCTATTTTGTAAACTGTTTATACAAAACCTTAAATATTTTTCCATGCGAATGACAGTTATTGAGTATTTGTAAGAATACAATTATCATGAGTATGTTGGAGTTTTGTATACAAAATTTGTTACTACATTGTGAGGAGTAACATGACCACAAGTCGGGTTCGACAGTACCATGGATGTTAATTGTTATAACTTGGAAACAAATGTAATTGCGGGATCGCCCTCAATACTATACACTGTGAATTGATTTTTATTTAAACTTGATTAAACTGGGATTCACTCACCAGTATTTCCCACTGACAAATGTTTTTAAAACGCGTTTCAGGTAACAAACTGTGAAAGCCAAATAGAAGCCAGCTGGACAGCACTGAAGGCTTGGAAAAGTGGCAATAAAGTTACCTACAATAAAATAGATGTTTTTATTAAATAAAATATGATTTATTCCTATGAACATGTGTGTACTACAAAACTTGGGTTTTATCCCATGTGTTTAATATTATGAAAATGTGGTATTTTACTCTGATCAAATATTTCCTAACTACGGTCCTGATGAAAATTCCGCTGCCAAATTAGACAATACGCGATACCACCGAAACTGGCTCGCGGCCGCCCGTTCTCGGGGATTAGAGATCGGGGGTTGCGACAGAAGGTGATATCAGAGCCATGCCACTGGTTCAAGCCAAAGAAGTGTTCTGCTGACACTTAAGTTTTAAATTCTGTGTTAGGAAATAACTTATGTAATTATGTGTTTTATGTTATTTGACTATTTGTTAGTCTACAGTATGGGTAAGCAAAGAATTTCGGACATCTATCGTCAATTAGATAGTTCACCAAAAGATAAGGGAACCTCATTTCAACCAAATCCCTTAGGATACTCAGCAGATATTGAGGAAGGAATATTTATTCGTAAGGCACAGTCTAAGAAACCATTTACCACTAAGAAGAGAAGTAGGATTAGTAGAAAAAGTCAAGAGAAAAAAAAAATAAGTCATAACCAAATGGAGTGAAAATCAATAAGGAAATAAATACACAAACTCAGGAAACAGGCAATAACCTACCATGGAAAGATGAATTAGATGAACAATTGGTAAATCTCCATATGTTAGCCACTACAGCAGTAAATGCTAACTTATATTAAATAGTTGAACCGACAAACCAGTACCAGCACACATGTCACCTATGAGCTAGAAACTTTAAATGAACTTCGCCCATTAAATAACAACTTAGTAGAGACAAGAGATAGAGTAAACCTCATATAAAAGCATGTTGAGCCTAATACTCCTATAACCTAGATAGACTAAAATAAGTTACGGATGCATAATCACTAGTATATTTTGAATTTCAGTTGTAGTTTGTAATAAATACATATATATATATAAGTCGCAATGTTCACCATTTTTAATCAATCTATTTTATGATTGTACCCAAATGTTTGTACTAGAAATTTGTTTGTGATAATTAATACCACCCACTCAAATAATATCATAATATACATCAAACTAAGTTAGTTATTAACAAAGCAGTCATGTTTATGATTCTCTTTTGGATCCAATCATTTACTTTGGTTTAAAATACATATTGAAATATATGATATAAAGCTTTAAAACTTTGTGGTTTTAATAATATTGTTTCAAAATAATTTATATTTAAATAAATAAAACCGAAGCTATTAAATTAACCAAAAGGATTTTAAGAATTAATTTAAAAGATTGCTTTAGTGGATCTAGCCAAAGCAAGTTTTGAAACCCAGGTGTATCAATTTACCACTCCATTTTATCTCTTCTGGTTTATAACCAGTTGGCCATAAGACTTCATACTTTCATAGTTTTATGAAATAACTGATGTTGGGATTACTTGTAAAGGTTTCTATTAAAATACTTAGTAATAAAATAGGTGGTTAAATGAATATGATGAGTATTCGTGATTAAATAAAATCATTTAAATTTTTTTAGAGATTTGGGTTGGTTGGACTACGTAGAAAGGCCTAACTAAACATTTCTACAAATCTTTAATATTAAGGTATGTCCAGAATAGGTCTTATGCCTGGAAATAATTAATATAAGATTATAAGATTAATCAGTCATATTAGTTATAGGATTGTGTATCCTAAATTATAAAGAAAAACATTCGAGTCAGCTGGCTGATGTATAATAGTTAAATAATATAATATTAGTAAATGAGTTGAGTTGATAAATTGGATGTTAAACTTACCTTAAGTAGTTTCGAAGTTCTCATACTTTAAAAAGAGTATAATGAAGATAAAAGAGATGAGATTGAATTATGATTGGTTAATAATGGAGATGGAGATTCTCTTAAAATAACTGTGGTAATAAAATATCAGTGATGTACCCGTAACACAAATAAATTTTATAAAGTCAGTTACGTGAATCTATAAAAGATCTATTTAATTGAATACTTGAATATAGATCTCGAATATATACGAAGTAAAATATTAATCTTAACATAAATCAAAACACTAAATATATTTTGAATATAAAATAGACATACTTTGATGGTAGGGGATGAAGTACGCCACATAAGGTTTGGAAAAAAAAAGTTATATGTTTTAAGTTTATACTATATATTAATATTTAATCTTATATATATCCGCTATATTGTTATAACTAAAGTTTTCAATTATAGAAAGTAATTTATGTATAGTATATATATCTCTTGGTAACCCATAAATACAATGTCATGGGTCACATATTCTTCTAAACAATGCCTCTCAATCTTAAATGTATATTATAATTGATTCTTATAAAGGAAAAGGTAGGAATGTGATAATTGGAATAGATATATAGATGGTTACTTGAGGAGAAATTATTAAGGTAATATAAATAGTAAGTCTTGTATAGTTTAACCCATTAGTTAAAAATGAAATTGTTCTTATGGGTCCAGAAAATTTATATTTTTAGTAATTTATTTCCCTAAACTTTTAATTCCAAAATATTATATTTGACAGAAATTTATTTCAATATATTGCTTTTATAAAAGGATAAAATAAAGTCATGGAAATAAGCTTGATAATTGGTACCATCGGAAGTATAGTTATATATGTGTGTATATATTCCGTAAGTTTAATATTAACTAGAGATTTGAAATTTTATACACATATATGCATATACCCAATATAATATCTTTTGTAAGATAAACATAAGAGGAAATATCATTGGTAATTCATATGAAAACATGAAGTCATTATAGATAAATCATGAAACGTATTATGTTCTAAAATGCCACCTATCTCAATAAAATATTCCTTGCGACGGAATATAATAATATATACTTGAATAGAGTTAGTTGTAAGCATACTCATCACATTGAACCTAGCCATAATGTCAATGGAAACAATGATATTTTTGTCAAAACTCAATTTTCCAAGCAAAAGAAAAACCACAACCATAATAATACCTATGCATGAATAAAAGAGTTAGGATAGTCTTTAGACTTGAATCTAAGAAAAATGCCTTAGTATAAAGCTTCGAGAAAAGCTAATTACTTGCGTAGATAAAGTGTGATGGTTATTGGTATGCCGTGAGGATGACGACTAGAATAGTGCCAGTATGATAAATAAGCAATAACACTTGGCCACTATTATTTCTTGTTTATTGATACTACTCGGTTCTAGAATATGATCCATCATGAGAATACTGATTTCCTTGTTTCTTGATGCAAACCATAATAAACAATATACCTTTAAAATCATGATTTGAGGAAATCTATTTATGAGAAATACAACGATAACTACCTCTCCGGCAAGACTGGGTATGGTGTAGTAGACTCCCCAGCTTGTCCGGGTAAGATGGGGGTACCTCTCCGGCAAGACCGGGTGAGATGGGGTATATGTTATGTTAATTGAATTCCCTAAATAGTACCATGACTTGATGTCTGACCTGTTTTTGGAAATATGAATATGTTAAATACATTAACCTTATAAATGGTGTGTATATTACAGTATATGAAATATATGATTATATAGACATATATATCTATGAAGAAATCCAAAGACCATATTGATTGACCATTAGGGATAAATCACGAACAAGTGTGTCAATGATAATTTTAGATTTATTTATTAGGAATCTCTCGTATACGCCTCTAATTCCGATATCAAACACTATTTCATTTTGATCATCCGTTTCGTAACTCGTGTGACAAGATGAACGACGGGAACCCTTTAAGTGGAGAAGCCATCGAAAGTATAAGAATTTTCCTTGCGTTACTTTAGATTATCGACGCATTAGGAAACCTGTAACTAAAAACTTTGCTAATACACAAAACATCTAATAAGAGTAATTTTTACCATCATTAAAAGAACTCTTGAAAAGATAAGAATCTTAAAACATAGAGAATAGTTCTGGTCAAAGTAAAGTAGAATTCAAAGCAAGGACCAGAATATACTTAGAAACTAGGATCAGTGACAAACTAAAGGTATTCCTCCACATTTCAGTGAATCTCGAGGATGAGATTTAAAACAAGGCGGGGAGGATGTAACATTCCCAAATTTTTTTTATTTATAAAATATAAGATAAAGTATATAAAAACTTATGTTATTAAACGGCTAGATTATGGGTAAGTTGACTGTTAAAAAATGAGGCATTTTGGCAAACGTAGAAACCGTTTAATAATTATAAATAATAAAAATACGTTATAATTAACTTTACTCCGTTTTTAATGAAACTTGGTTCAAAATGTAGACAAAAATATTCTCGTTCTAGTGACATATTCCTTATTTTATAAAACATCGTATTTTAGAAGTTATAAGCGCCAAATAAGTAAAGCAGTTAAATTAATTATAATATATATATATATATTAATTATAAACTAATAAAATTTTATTAAATGTAATGTGACGTGTGTCTTGAAATTATGATGGATGGATACGTGGACAACGTGCACTCTAAGTTTGGAGACTATATATAGATTTCTAAATCAACATTTTGTGTGTTCAGTATGTCTCTCTCGTCCCTCTCTATTCTTTTATACCTTATTTTCTTAAGTAATTCACCCCTAATAATAATAAAGCCCTACCCCATTTTAAGTATTGTAATCCCTGGTCACTGATGCCCTGTCTGATTGACGTAGGGCCCCGTAACGTATGTCAAGGCCCTGCCTAAATTCGTTGGGGTTCTGTCTCGTGACATAGGGATAAAGTGGAATTGGGTTACTATACTTAATGTGAGTGCACTATATATTTTATTAAATAACCCAGGAGTTATACCCAAAATATAACAACCCTTCTAAAACACCCCTGACACCCTACACTTCCTAAAATACACCCCATATACATTAAATATTATTAAATTTAATTAAAAATATTGTTTTTGGTTTTTAGGCGGGCCGCGTAATGGAACCTTAACCCTTACGCGGGCCGCGACAACTTAAAAACCTGGCAAAGCCCGGTGCAGCCACGTGGCCCAACACCCGGCAAACCTACTCGATGACCCAGCCCAGCTAAGCGTTGACTAGAGTTGACGCGGGCCGCGTAAGGCCTTGCCTTGTTTTACGCGAGCCGCGAGAAAACCCAGGTGAAGCACTATATATAGAGGGCCTCGGATCTTCAGTTGAATTCGTTCACAAATATTTTCTTTCTCTCAAATCTGAAGTGTAGGCATTATACATGGGTATAATACCCCCCCTAAATAGCGAAGTTCTGCTATGTTGTAAGTATCATAACCCCTGGATACGTATTAGATACACTGCCCGATTGATTTAGGGTCCCGATGAAAATTCCGCTGCCAAATTAGAGAATACGCGATACCACCGAAACTGGCTCGCGGTCGCCCGTTCCCGGGGATTAGGGATCGGGGGTTGCGACAGAAGGTGGTATCAGAGCCATGCCACTGGTTCAAGCCAAAGAAGTGTTCTGCTGACACTTAAGTTTTAAATTCTGTGTTAGGAAATAACTTATGTAATTATGTGTTTTATGTTATTTGACTGTTTGTTAGTCTACAGTATGGGTAAGCAAAGAATTTCGGACATCTATCGTCAATTAGATAGTTCACCAAAAGATAAGGGAACCCCATTTCAACCAAATCCCTCAGGATACTCAGCAGATATTGAGGAAGGAATATTTATTCGTAAGGCACAGTCTAAGAAACCATTTACCACTAAGAAGAGAAGTAGGATTATTAGAAAAAGTCAAGAGAAAAAAAATAAAGAAGTCACAACCAAAGGGAGTGATAATCAATAAGGAAATAAATACACAAACTCAGGAAACAAGCAATAACCTACCATGGAAAGATGAATTAGATGAACAATGGGTAAATCTCCATATGTTAGCCACTACAGCAGTAAATGCTAACTTATATTAAATAGTTGAACCGCCAAACCAGTACCAGCACCCATGTCACCTATGAGCTAGAAACTTTAAATGAACTTCGCCCATTAAATAACAACTTAGTAGAGACAGGAGATAGAATAAACCTTATATAAAAGCATGTTGAGCCTAATACTCCTATAACCTAGATAGACCAAAATAAGTTATGGATGCATAATCACTAGTATATTTTGAATTCCAGTTGTAGTTTGTAATAAATACATATATATATATATATATAAGTCGCAATGTTCACCATCTATTTTATGATTGTACACAAATGTTTGTACTAGAAATTTGTCTGTGATAATTAATACCACCCACTCAAATAATATCATAATATACATCAAACTAAGTTAGTTATTAACAAAGCAGTCATGTTTATGATTCTCTTTTGGAACCAATCATTTACTTTGGTTTAAAATACATATTGAAATATATGATATAAAGCTTTAAAACTTTGTGGTTTTAATAATATTGTTTCAAAATATTTTATATTTAAATAAATAAAACCGAAGCTATTAAATTAACCAAAAGGATTTTAAGAATTAATTTAAAAGATTGCTTTAGTGGATCTAGCCAAAGCAAGATTTGAAACCCAGGTGTACCAATTTACCACTCCATTTTATCCCTTCTGGTTTATAACCAGTTGGCCATAAGACTTCATACTTTCATAGTTTTATGAAATAACTGATGTTGGGATTACTTGTAAAGGTTTCTATTAAAATACTTAGTAATAAAATAAGTGGTTAAATGAATATGATGAGTATTCGTGATTAAATAAAATCATTTAAAATTTTTAGAGATTTGGGTTGGTTGGAATACGTAGAAAGGCCTAACTAAACATTATCTTAACCAGTCTTAATACAATTATGTGTTAAGATAAGAGTACACAAATTCATATCATATCCCGGTGTACCTCTAAAGTTTTTTTCATCATTGATCGAAAATTCTATTATATTCATTTGGTCTTATCATCATCAATTGAAAATCCTATTCGAAATAAATATCCAAATTTTCTTCATTAAAAGCTTTCAGTTGATTACACGGTGAATTTGTTCGATCACCATAATTATTGAACTATTTCAATCATTACGACACCTTGCGGTGTCGGTATAAACTTATAGCTTGGGCTAATCATAATCATACGAATCATTCAAAACCAAGTATGTCTTTCGTTTGACTCATCCTTAAAAGTGGTCTTAATACAACTATGTGTTAAGACAATGATACACTAAACTCTGTTGTATACCGATGTATCCTAGGAATTCGATAAATGTCAACCCATTGATTTTTCTTATATTCAATCATTGACAAAATTTTCGTGCGTCTATCTCATTTTGAGCTTGTTGATTCTGAATTTTCCTCGGTTTACAATCAAAGTAAGTTTCCTTGGACAATGAATTCTATTAAATTCTAAATCATTTACAACTTGTAAACATTCAATTTAGATATCTATTGATCATATATCTCTTTTGACTTGGACATAGTCACCTTGGAAATTATATCATTTCACCCACTCATTTGACATTGATTTCTTGAACTAATTCAGTTGAACCATTGAGCCCTATTTATTGTAAAACACGTCTTCATCTTAAAAACTGTTCTTATTGACTAGAACGTGACATAACTCTAAAAGAGATATCGTAGCCCAAATCTCGAGGACGAGATTTAAAACAAGCTGGGGAGGATGTAACGACTCGCACAAAAATGTCCTAAAACGCTCCGTAAGTGGAAACCTGGACCCCTGAAACCCTAATCCTTGTGAAAAACCAAGAAATCAAGAAATTTGGAGTCCACGCGGGCCGCGTAAGACATAATGGTAGTCTACGCGGGCCGTGACAGCAAAGCAGATCTCCGGATATGCTTAAGGGATACGTGTTGTCCACGTGTCGCGACCACCGATGACTCAGCAACCTCCGATCTGATCCATACTCCCACGCGGGCCGCGTAAACGTTCCTTTAAGGTTACGCGGGCCGCGAGGCGCCCTGTTTCCAGCCCTATAAATAGCAGTCGATAGTTTTAATTCAATTCGCTCAATTCTTTTCTTCTTTTAGCTTCTATTATAGCAAAGTAATAGCTCGGGTATTATATTCTAAATCCCGAAACTCTGCCCGTATTAGGGTGATAACTCTAAGTCACTGATACGATTCAATGTCCGATCGATTGAAACTATCCGATGGATGTTTAAGTGTTGCCTGTAATTGGGCTATGCCTTTGTCATTCGTTGTGAGGGTTTTGGTCTCGTGAGTTGTCGTTAAAATTGAATTGAGTTAATACACTAATACGAGTTCCATTGTGTCTAGAAATTAGAACTCGTAATCAGGGAGCTGTTATAATATTTAATAGCTAAATTTCGTAGTTAAATAAACTTATTAAACGTACTAATTACGTACACTTAGTTGTTGAGATAACTTAGCAATTAAGAAACCTTAATAAATAAGTTAAACTTAATCAAGTTAAGTAAGATTAATTAATCAGTTAAGCATGATTAATTAAGTTAAGTATGATTAATTAATCAGTTAAGCAAAATTAATTAAGCTAAGCAAGATTAATTAAGCTAAGCAAGATTAATTAAGCTAAGTAAAATTTATTAATCACCTAAATAGATATACATGAAAAATAGATATATATGGGGTAGATTTTATCTAAGAAAGTATTACCTAGGGAAGGTATTATCTAAGGAAAATATTATTCAGGGAAGGCTTTATCTTGGGAAAACTTATCTAGGGAAAATCTATATAGAGGTGAGACTTATCTTCTTACCAATAAATAGGAGCTTAGGATTTCATTTTCCTTTGCTCATTTCTTCTATTCTTTTCTCTCTATACGTTGGTGTTCTAACCAATAATCACCGAAGCGATGTTCTGTCCGATCGATTCAGGAACCATCTAACAAATACCAAAGTGCTGTACTTTGTGAATTTCGTTAAACGGAATCCAAAGTGCTATACCTTGTGAATTTTGCTAAGGTTCGAATCTCGTGACTACCGTTAGGTTTGATTTGGGTTTTACACAAATACGTATTCCATTATGTTAAACTATATGTTTAACTATCAGAATACTCCCAACTATACACTTACAATCAAACAAGCTATTAAATCATCAGAAGATTCAGAACAATAAAGTATATGCATAATTATCAGAAGGAGTAGAATCAAGAAGCTTGCTAAATCATGCTTATGCTATGAGTCATTCTCTTTTATCAAAAGTATTTTACAATACTCCATTTATTTCCAAAAAGTTATAATTACAGGGACTAAGTCGTGGTTATCTTAAATCACTGGCTAGTGGGGTATTGTGCACATTACTAATTTCTCACGGTTAGGCTAATAAATCCTAACAGTGATAATCATCACTACTTGGGGAAGGACCCAATAGTGGTATGACCATCGTCACCATTGTGACACGGCGCCAGATAAAAATAAGATAAAAGCCATAGTAATCGCTCTTATGCTGTAATTCATAACTAAGGGTCATTTTATAAAAAAATGAATGAACTCACCAGTATTTCCTGCTGACAAATATTTTTAAAACGCGTTTCAGGTAATTACAGTAGATTGGAGTAAGAGTTGGATACGGCACTGAAGGGCTTCAAGAAGTGGCTTATTTTATTAATTAAATCAAATTAAGAAATATTGTTTTATGTAATTGAGTTTATCCCTTATTAAAGCTACCTTTGTAAAACATGGGTTTTATCCCATCTATTTAATAAATAAAAATCCGGTGTTTTCTAAACTCTGATATTTTTCCTAACTCACGGTTCTGATGAAATTTCCGCTGCACTACTTTTCAAAATAACCACCGGTACCACTTGGCTGCTCGCGGCTCCCGATTCCGTCCAGGGTGGGGTCGGGGGTCGTGACAGTTACTTGAGGAGAAATCATTAAGGTAATATAAATAGTGAGTCTTGTATAGTTTAACCCATTAGTTAAAAATGAAATTGTTCTTATGAGTCCAGAAAATTTATATTTTGAGTAATTTATTTCCCTAAACTTTTAATTCCAAAATATTATATTTGACAGAAATTTATTTCAATATATTACTTTTATAAAAGGATAAAATAAAGTAATGGAAATGAGCTTAATAATTGGTACCATCGGATGTATAGTTATATATGTGTGTATATATTTCGTAAGTTTAATATTAACTAGAGATTTGAAATTTTATACACATATATGCATATACCCAATATAATATCTTCTGTAAGATAAACATAAGAGGAAATATCATTGGTAATTCATATGAAAACATGAAGTCATTATAGATAAATCATGAAACGTATTATGTTCTAAAATGCCACCTATCTCAATAAAATATTCCTTGCGACGGAATATAATAATATATACTTGAATAGAGTTAGTTGTAAGCATACTCATCACATTGAACCTAGCCATAATGTCAATGGAAACAATGATATTTTTGTCAAAACTCCATTTTCCAAGCAAAAGAAAAACCACAACCATAATAATACCTATGCATGAATAAAAGAGTTAGGATAGTCTTTAGACTTGAATCTAAGAAAAATGCCTTAGTATAAAGCTTCGAGAAAAGCTAATTACTTGCGTAGATAAAGTGTGATGGTTATTGGTATGCCGTGAGGATGACGACTAGAATAGTGCCAGTATGATAAATAAGCAATAACACTTGGCCACTGTTATTTCTTGTTTATTGATACTACTCGGTTCTAGAATATGATCCATCATGAGAACACTGATTTCCTTGTTTCTTGATGCAAACCATAATAAACAATATACCTTTAAAATCATGATTTGAGAAAATCTATTTATGAGAAATACAACGATAACTACCTCTCCGGCAAGACTGGGTATGGTGTAGTAGACTCTCCAGCTTGTCCGGGTAAGATGGGGGTACCTCTCCGGCAAGACTGGGTGAGATGGGGTATATGTTATGTTAATTGAATTCCCTAAATAGTACCATGACTTGATGTCTGACCTGTTTTTGGAAATATGAATCTGTTAAATACATTAACCTTATGAATGGTGTGTATATTACAGTATATGAAATATATGATTATATAGACATATATATCTATGAAGAAATCCAAAGACCATATTGATTGACCATTAGGGATAAATCACGAACAAGCGTGTCAATGATAATTTTAGATTTATTTATTAGGAATCTCTCGTATACGCCTCTAATTCCGATATCAAACACTATTTCATTTTGATCATCCGTCTTGTAACTCGTGTGACAAGATGAACGACGGGAACCCTTTAAGTGGAGACGCCATCGAAAGTATAAGAATTTTCCTTGCGTTACTTTAGATTATCGACGCATTAGGAAACCTGTAACTAAAAACTTTGCTAAGACACAAAACATCTAATAAGAGTAATTTTTACCTTCATTAAAAGAACTCTTGAAAAGATAAGAATCTTAAAACATAGAGAATAGTTCTGGTCAAAGTAAAGTAGAATTCAAAGCAAGGACCAGAATATACTTAGAAACTAGGATCAGTGACAAACTAAAGGTATTCCTCCACATTTCAGTGAATCTCGAGGATGAGATTTAAAACAAGGCGGGGATGATGTAACATTCCCAAATTTTTTTTATTTATAAAATATAAGATAAAGCATATAAAAACTTATGTTATTAAACGGCTAGATTATGGGTAAGTTGACTGTTAAAAAAATGAGGCATTTTGGCAAACGTAGAAATCGTTTAATAATTATAAATAATAAAAATACGTTAAAATTAACCTTACTCCGTTTTTAATGAAACTTGGTTCAAAATGTAGAAAAAAATATTCTCGTTCTAGTGACATATTCCTTATTTTATAAAACATCGTATTTTAGAAGTTATAAGCGCCAAATAAGTAAAACAGTTAAATTAATTATAATATATATATATATATATATATATTAATTATAAACTAATCAAATTTTATTAAATGTAATGTGACGTGTGTCTTGAAATTATGATGGATGGATACGTGGACAACGTGCACTCTAAGTTTGGAGACTATATATAGATTTCTAAATCAACATTTTGTGTGTTCAGCATGTCTCTCTCGTCCCCCTCTATTCTTTTATACCTTATTTTCCTAAGTAATTCACCCCTAATAATAATAAAGCCCTACCCCGTTTTAAGTATTGTAATCCCTGGTCACTGATGCCCTGTCCGATTGACGTAGGGCCCCGTAACGTATGTCAAGGCTCTGCCTAAATTCGTTGGGGTTCTGTCCCGTGACATAGGGATAAAGTGGAATTGGGTTACTATACTTAATGTGAGTGCACTATATATTTTATTAAATAACCCAGGAGTTATACCCAAAATATAACAACCCTCCTAAAACACCCCTGACACCCTACACTTCCTAAAATACACCCCATATGCGAAAACGAACCCCGAATACATTAAATATTATTAAATTTAATTAAAAATATTGTTTTTGGTTTTTAGGCGGGCCGCGTAAAGGAACCTTAACCCTTACGCGGGCCGCGACAACTTAAAAACCTGGCAAAGCCCGGTGCGGCCACGTGGCCCAACACCCGACAAACCTACTTGATGACCCAGCCCAGCTACGCGTTGACTAGAGTTGACGCGGGCCGCGTAAGGCCTTGCCTTGTTTTACGCGGGCCGTGAGAAAACCCAGGTGAAACACTATATATAGAGAGCCTCGGATCTTCAGTTGAATTTGTTCACAAATATTTTCTTTCTCTCAAATCTGAAGTGTAGGCATTATACACGGTTATAATACCCCCCTAAATAGCGAAGTTCTGTTCCGTTGTAAGTATCATAACCCCTGGATACGTATTAGATACGCTGCCCGATTGATCTAGGGTTCCGTACCGGCTGTCGTGGTTCTTCCCGACGTAGTCGTTGGAATACCGTCTCGGGGAGGGTATTACTAATGTTAAAATGGGTTATTATATTAACACGTGTGCATTATTTAATAGATTATAACCAGGAAGCCACAAAGGAAAGACCTAAAATAACAATGTGAGTTGATCCACTTTTTGCAAACCTATTTTGTAAACTGTTTATACAAAACCTTAAATATTTTTCCATTCGAATGACAGTTATTGAGTATTTGTAAGAATACAATTATCATGAGTATGTTGGGGTTTTGTATACAAAATTTGTTACTACATTGTGAGGAGTAACATGACCACAAGTCGGGTTCGACAGTACCATGGATGTTAATTGTTATAACTTGGAAACAAATGTAATTGCGGGATCGCCCTCAATACTGTACATTGTGAATTGATTTTTATTTAAACTTGATTAAACTGGGATTCACTCACCAGTATTTCCCACTGATAAATGTTTTTAAAACGCGTTTCAGGTAACAAATTATGAAAGCCAAATAGAAGCCAGCTGGACAGCACTGAAGGCTTGGAAAAGTGGCAATAAAGTTACCTACAATAAAATAGATGTTTTTATTATATAAAATAGGATTTATTCCTATGAACATGTGTGTACTACAAAACTTGAGTTTTATCCCATGTGTTTAATATTATGAAAATGTGGTATTTTACTCTGATCAAATATTTCCTAACTACGGTCCTGATGAAAATTCCGCTGCCAAATTAGACAATACGCGATACCACCGAAACTGGCTCACGGCCGCCCGTTCCCGGGGATTAGGGATCGGGGGTTACGACAAGACAGTCATTGCTATGACCCCTATGGATCGTTGTGTTTCACGTTTGATCGAATAATGGAATGGAACCCCTTTCGCACTTGTTAGGCCTCGTTGGGACTCACATGCACCCCACATTATTATTATGTGTGCACCCACAATAATAACATGATTTGCATGCTCGTCTCAGCTCCTCCTATCTCGTGTTAAATAGTTCCTCAGACTCGAGTAGCAAACAAAGAACATCACAAAACATGGGTCACGAATGTCTAGGGGGGGACGCCACACTATCAATCACGTACACAGGCAAGTAACACATGAATTCATATTGTTGTGCTAAACGTGCAATCACTTGCAATATCATATGTAAGTGTTCACTAGTTATGCGATACAATGAGTGAGACGAGCCTTGCAGTCTGGAGCTGAGTGTCATGGTCGTATTCAAAACTTGTTCGGTTATAGTCTGGTTTTACAAAAAAAAAGTTTTAAAACCAAGTTCACTATAACCAGTGGCTCTGATACCAAACTGTCACACCCTTAAAATACCACATGCGGAAGCACCGCGGGACGTGTGACGTACCAGGATTCAAGCCACCAATCACATTGAACTATACACGATATAAATAAAAGTTCCCATTTATTTCATAAACAATTCCAAACCACAATCTAAAACAAATACGTTCAGCGGAAGCATAAGGTAAATAGTTATTTAAGTAATTCAAACAAATGTGCATGATCAATAACATGTAACCAAGAGCTACGACCCATGACCACTCCAGCACTCCCAGATAGCAAGTTCCATTCGTGAATCTAACGACCTGCAAGCATGCAGACACGTGTGTCAGACGACGCTGGTGAGTTCAAAGTTTGTTATCACATTTAATTACCAGATATGAGTTTAAAACATTTCAGAGATTTGATGTCGTTAATAACTTGATTACCGCCGATGGCTCCAGATTATTTGCCGTATTCCCCAATGCCTCTATCAAAGCAATGGTCAAGACTGGGGTCATTAGTTCACGCCCATCCTCCCCGGTACGGTGTGAGGGTGCGAAACCTAAATAGCGCTATTAATTAATACCCCGTTGCCTCCCCTGCAACAAATCGGTAGAAGGGACTTAAATGATAGATATGAGTGTATTAACCAACATCCCAGGTTTAACATTCCAGTCAAACCCAATTACCCTACATTCCTCCCCGGAACGTTACCAGATGTCCCTCCCCGGGACGCATGTTTGGAAAAAGAGCAGTGAACTCACCTTTGATTTGCTCAGTATGTTAAATTACCCGTCCAAGTTGGTCAACCCAAACCCTACCGTGATTAGCAATCAGATTCAGTCTCACAATAATCCACACAGTTTGTATCTATCACAAGATCACCGTATAACATATATCAAACACTCAGATCTATACATGTTCGCATCTCATGTGATTATCACATAACAACCTACCAAAGATGGGTGCTTTAGCTACACAAGTTAGATCAGGATTCTCATAATCAGTTGTTATTATTTTGCAACATTAGTATCTTGTAACACAAACATTCGTCATCAAATGCATCATATCAGTCTACTGTTCCTATCTATATACTCCTACAGCGAAATTTCATAGACGACGAAGAACATACTTCGTCGAAGCCATGTGTGACGAAGAACCTCTATTCTTCGTCGGGTTCACATATGACGAAGAACCTCTATTCTTCGTCGGGTTATAAGTGTGATGAAATATCACTATTCTTCGTCGAGATCAGTTACAAAGCCTTGATTCCATAACATCAGTTACACATTTTTCAGTAAGATCAAATCGGTTACACTTTTGCTTTTACACAACCAAAGCAAGCAGTTTCTAACTCAACACAACTTCGCATGAATTCCTAATTCATCACATAATCAAATCAACAAAATCAATCATAATCACCACTCCACTCAATTCATAACATTCATAAAACCTACAGTTCGATTCAATGACATGTGTTTTATCAAATACTAGGTCATAATATATGAACACAGAACATCATTTTATCATACGTAAAGGTAAGTCTCACAACCAATCATTCAATTCCGTTTCATGAATACATCTTCATCAAAATTTCTATTAGCATGCAATCCTAACGTAACAATCATGTACAAACACAACCACATGTAGCAAGAGGGTTAAATTACACAACGAAGAGAACTTGCTAACCGTACACAAGAGGTGAAGAATAGGGGATGAAGGCTTCGTCCAGAATATTGTTGCCGTCGATCAGAGGGAGAGGGATGGTGCTAGGGTTTTATGTTTTGTGATTTGCAAAAAGGGGATAAAAGAGATTACGTCTAGCCATTGGGCCGGATCCACTATCCTGGGCTGAAGGCCCTTCTTTGGCGAACAATATCCTCTCCGACGAAGAACATACTTCGTCAAAAGCATAAATGGCGGAGAATGATACGACGAAGAATGATTTTTCGTCGTTTATGGCGAAGGTCCACAACACTTAACACATTATAATCATTAACCATTAACCATACACACCAAACATTACACATCCATGTTCACATTCAAGCATTACAATACTATAACCGTTCAGATAAAACTATACATGACACTTCCTAAAACCAATCGTAAAAAAACAGAATTGTGAAATCAGTGATGTGTATGGGAAAGACCTTGAAATCTCGGGTTGTCACACAAACCCCATTACCCAACCCCAAACCCAAACCCATCCCAAATATGTTTGGTTTCAGGTTCGATTGTCATTCCTATCTGAATCTATATGACAACTGTCATGAAAATACTAAAATCTGCATTCTTAACCCATAGCCACAACTCTGCGGGCTAAGTTATAACCACACTTTTCTAACATCAACACTTTCACCAAAAAGCAAAAGAGATGTTTGATATTTCGCATCTAACTTCCCCCGTCCCAACGTCTCCAACTTTTCCATGCATGCATCCACATCATTAGAAAGATAGTGTTTATTTTATAAGTTAACACATTTGCCACCTTGGTAATACAGTCCCCAACGTCTATTAGCTTTAAATCTAATGTTTGCCTTATCTTTCCATTTCTCTCATTTTTTTAAACCAAACTGATGACCCGTTACTAACACCTTGAGTTAGTGGTTCCATCTTAGTGCACTCGATATACTTCATACCATTTAAATAGTGGCCAAACACTTCCTCAGAAGGATGGGGATGTATAGAAAATGAGGATGTATAGAAGATGGCCCCCAATTGTCAAAGCCATTTGAAGCAGATCCCTTAAACAGTTGAATACAAAACTACAGGTAAGAAAGTGACGCACTTCTCAAAGCTTCTACGTATTTGTTGGACCGTGTAAAAAATATTATAAAAAAACTACAAGATTATTTAAATATAACAATAACTATTATTTAATAAAAAGAAATACCTTCATCTCTATTTACCATTCTTCTTTTGAAGTTAAAGGTGTTGTTACAGGATTATAAACGGTGTCGGTTTTGTTTCCCATTTAATTTAATTACATTGGGTCCCTCCAGTACATTACCGTCTCGTTGATTAAATATCGAGGAAACCATACCCGTCCACCTATTTTCCGGTTTAAATTTAGGATGTTACATGAATCAACGCAAATGTGAAGGTATGGCAAGGGTAATTAAATCTAATTTTTTCATTTAGCGTGTTTTTTCAGCTTAATGAGTCAGAGGTGTATTTTTTTCATCTTAATGAGTCAGAGGTGTATTTAACCTTTAAAAAGTGTTATTTTTGATGAACCAAAAGTAAGTACCGGTATTGAATATACCCAGTATGGTTCGATATCGATATTTGAATGTAAAATCCGATAAATATCGGTATGAACCGTTGCCATACAGGACCTGTAGCAAAAATATCAAAAGTCGATACCAAAAATGTAACCGGTATCATTTGCTGTTCTCTTCATAATATTACCAAACAACTCCTAAAACTCAAAAAGGGTATTAAATAAAGAGTAAATTACATTTCTAGCCCCTGTGGTTATATCACTTTTACTATATTAGCCTAAAATAAGAATTTTTAACATATCTGCCCCCATGATTTCTATAACTAACCATTTTGGCCCCTAAGTCTAACCATTTTAGCCCACATGGTTTCTATAACTAACCATTTTGGTCCCCCCATGATCTCTAGACTTAAGGGCCAAAATGGTTAGTTATAGAAATCGTGGGGGCATATATGTTAAAAATTCTTATTTTGGGCTAATATAGTAAAAGTGATATAACCACAGAGGCTAAAAACGTAATTTACTCTTAAATAAATACTGTAAAACTTAGGGGAGCCTGATAAAAAATAATCTAAAAAAAAATCTATAGGCCATCACGCTATATACAAACAAGAGGGATATTTCTCCTTTCAAACCCGAAGGTTCGTATCTCTTCTACTCTCAAATCTCCACAAACCACCGAGTTCTGCCGCCACTTGTGCCACCGCCGGTAAGTTTCCGGTGATCTCACACGGAAGAAAACACAACAAACTACCCGATGTCTAGAAGCTTCTAGGTTTAATCCCCTCTTTTTTATCATATCATTCGATTTCTAGGGTTTTGAAATTCATCCTGATTTGATAAAATTGAGGCTTTTGGCTCACTTATATGTTGATTTCACATCGTTTTCATTGAATTTTGTATCGTTATTCATCGGTGTAGAAGCTTCTAGGTTTAATTTCCTGTTTCCCCTCTTTTATCATAACGTTCGATTTCTAGGGTTTTGAAATTGATACTGATTTGGTAAAATTGAGGCTCTCGGTTAAGTCATACGTTGATTTTGTATCGTTTTGTTTGATAATTTTATCGTTATTTATCAATCTGTGCATGTTGAGGTAGAATTACGAGATAAGGTTTGAAAGTTTATTGATTTTGGGGGTTAGGGTTTTAGAGGGGTGATATATTGTTCTGTTGTTATACATGAGCAAGTATATGGCGGCAGGAAGACATGGGGGATACCGTGACAATGAGTTTAGGGAGCGTGAATCGGATTATGATGTTTCCAAAAGGGAATTGCCGTATTCGAAAGGGGAGTATGATCGGTTAAAGAATGGGAATAACCACAACCCGGGTTATGACAGGGACAGGGGTAAGAATCAGGTTCGGGCTAGGGTTAGGCATAGGGATGGTAAAGATCGAGAGTTGGTTAATGGTGGGGGTTACCGTTCCGCTTCTAGGAATTCTTCAGGCGATCACCGCCTCAGAGTTGGCGATCGAGAACCTGGTGAGTTGTCTAGTGACAGTGGGTCTGACGAAGCTGTTGAGTCGGAAATAAGTTTTAAGAATAATGAGGGTTTAAAGATGGAAAACTGTTCTCAATCTAATAGTAGTAAAAAGAGGAAATTTTCACCTATTGTTTGGGATAGAGATGATAAGGAAGCTAGTAATTCATCAGTGACTAGATCTTCACCAGCGAATGTTGTTCTACCCCCTCCTCCTCCATTGCCTAAATCCTACCGTCGATCACCTATAGTTCCTACAGCTATTGCGCAAAAATCCCCTGTAGAAAGTAATAAGGTTCAGTCTTCAGGTAATACTCCAATTGATACTGGCAAGCATGATTCTCCTGGATTTGAACCCCGTATTGCGAAGCATGATTCTCCTGGAATTGAACCGCATGTTGGTTTATCTTCTTCTGCACAGGAAGAGCACCTTGGGTACAATCAGGATGTAGGGCCACCAGAAGATGATTACGTGCCCACACGGACAATAAGATCCTCTCGGTGGGCCGATGCCAATTCTCCATCTGATGAAGGTGAACTTTCTGATGATGACAGGGTCCAGCAGAAGAAAGAATCGTTACATGGGTCTGTTGAATATAGATCAAGAAAGCGGTCATCAAGTCCAGAGATTGGGGAGCATTATAGAGAAAGCTCTGAACAAATCAGAGGACGATCATCCACATCGGGTGACGCAAGTATGAATGATCTTTCTGATAATGACTTGGAGAGGAAGGAATATATGGATATAGATGATGAGCCGAAAAAAGATGGTACTGATCGGAGCTTATTATCAGAGTCTGATTCGGAGAATGGAGATGAATCTCCCGGTACACCCGAGGCTGGTGGTCCCCCGTCAAGAAGTGTGAATATGCTGCAAGGTTGTAGAAGCGTTGATGAGTTTGAGAGACTGAACAAGATAGATGAAGGGACTTATGGGGTTGTTTACAGGGCTAAAGATAAAAAGACAGGAGAAATTGTAGCTTTAAAAAAGGTAAAAATGGAGAAAGAAAGAGAAGGGTTTCCTTTGACTTCTTTAAGGGAAATAAACATTCTTCTTTCGTTTCATCATCCGTCAATTGTGGATGTGAAGGAAGTTGTTGTTGGGAGCAATCTTGATAGTATTTTTATGGTAATGGAATACATGGAACATGATCTTAAAGCACTAATGGAGACGATGAAACAGCCGTTTAGCCAGAGTGAAGTTAAATGCCTCATGCTTCAGCTATTTGAGGGAACAAAATACCTTCATGACAATTGGGTTCTTCACCGGGATTTGAAAACCTCAAATTTACTTTTGAACAATCGAGGTGAACTGAAGATCTGTGACTTTGGATTGTCTCGTCAATATGGAAGTCCTCTAAAACCATATACTCATTTGGTGGTTACTCTTTGGTACAGGTGAGCAGCCAGCACTTGTGCAATATTTCTTTTATTATGCTTAAATACCATTTGCGAACTTTATCTCGTAAGTCGTAACTATTCTTTTATAGCAAGATGTATTTGCTTTTCTGATTTCATTTCAATCGTCAGATAATATGATTGATATTGGCATCCTTCTATTATAGCGGATGATATGTTTTCTTTTGTAATCTTATTTGGTGGTTTATACCTTTTTAGGGCACCAGAGCTTCTGCTGGGAACAAAACTATATTCTACTGCAATTGACATGTGGTCGTTGGGTTGTATCATGGCCGAACTGTTATCTAAGCAACCGTTATTCAATGGGAAAACAGAGTTTGACCAGCTTGACAAGGTAAGTTGACTAAGGAACTATGCAGTTAATATCGGTTATCAGTCCCCATGTAAAATATCGGTGTCAAATATCGGTCAGAATATCAGAATATCAGTACCAGTATTATCGGCATGTTGACCGGTATATCGCTGATTTTTCTGTTATCAGTACCTTTCTTCTTAGTTCTACCATTCGTCTTTCTTCTTATTGCTGCTATTAGTGTTTTAAGTCTTAATCAGTTCCTACTTGCTACAATTGTTACATGTTTTGCTAGTTGCAAAAGGTTAATTTGTTAACGGTAGGTGAGTATACTGAATTGTTAGTGTTAATTGCTATATATATAAATTCTATATTATATTAAAATTACCAATATCCCACCCGGATAACCGATACCTCAAATATCGATCCTTGACCGATATCCGATTTTTTACCACATTAACTGCTTAGCCAAGGAGTTGTATTTTACTGTATTATCATTAACACTTGGTCACTTTGGACTCTTATAATTACAGATATTTAAAACACTTGGCACGCCGAACGAGACTATTTGGCCCGGATACTCTAAACTTCCCGGAGTCAAGGTGAACTTTGTCAAGCACCAGTAAGTGTGAACTTTCGTGAATTTATTCATCAATGAAATAAAAAGTTCACATTTTCTTATTTTGCTAATGTTTTCCCAGGCTTCCAGCTTTGGGTGATTTTCTGGTCTGGCTTTCTAGCTTCTGTTGGCGACAACATTATTTACGTTTTCAATTCCCTTGGTTTTATTTACTATTTTACATTTTTTGTAGGTATAATTTATTGCGGAGGAAATTCCCGGCTACGTCTTTTACTGGATCTCCTGTTCTGTCTGATGCTGGATTTGATTTGTTGAATAAACTTCTAACTTATGATCCCGAGAAGGTATTATTTTGTAATTGGATAACTTTATGTGATTATGAGGTTTCATGTTTTTATATGAACATGACATGTAATATATATATATATATTTTAAATGTCTGAAATACTCCCAGAGGATAACTGCTGAGGAAGCTTTAAACCATGAGTGGTTCCGTGAAGTTCCGCTTCCAAAGTCTAAAGATTTTATGCCGACGTTTCCAGCTCAGCATGCTCAAGACAGGTATTTTAGCTGTAGATTTCAGAACTTTGATATGCAAATGAATGGCTAATATTAGTTTTTTTTTCTCCTAAGAAGGTACAAAAAATTTGGATTTTTTTTATATTTAAGGTTATTGACTTCTAAGTTAGTTGCACTTTGGGTAACCAATATTATACTTGTTTTCTAGCTAACAAAATTTTACACACACAAACACACACATACATACATTCATATATATATATGGGAGGGTTATCTTGAGAACGCTAAATATTGCGAGAACCGTGAGAACGAATGAGAAACCAATAAAAAACATTTTTAATACAAAACTCATTATACTAAACTACTACATTAAAAAAAGAATTTACTCTTTAAATAATTCATCTCTTCTCTCAAAATCACTCTTGATAGATTTTTTACATGTGTAAATACAACTAATTTACACATGTGTAAATGGCAAACTTACACGTGTAAATTTTTCTTATTTACGAATACATGTAATTTTAAACTTCTTAATTTAATTTCTTAATATTGTATTAGAATAATAATGATAAGTGTAAAAAATGAATTTGAATTGTTTTTAATTGAGTTCTTGCGGTTTTTCATTAGTTCTCACGGTTCTCGCAATATTTAGCGTTCTCAAGATAACCCTATATATATTTATGTGTGCGTGTGCATCTGTATTGGGTAAGTGGGTGTTGCCTAAAATGGTTATTTTCACGTCTATGTTTTAGGAAAGTGAAACTGTTTTACCCATAAAACAATTTTTACAAAAATTGGTTCTCTCTCCATGCATTTAGTACATAAACTAGTCTTAATGTTCTGGAATTGTTTATTTGGCTATTTCAGGCGTACACGGAGGGTAATGAAAAGTCCCGATCCTTTAGAGGAGCAACGCAGGAAGGAGCTGCAACAAGCTGAATTTGGGACAGGTGGCTTATTTGGATAGGATAAAGAGTTTAGATATCCGATTCAAATTTACGATGTACTAAAAATTTGACATTGTTGATTTGAGAGTCCATGTGCTGAGGTGGCATTGGCAACACTGGTTTGAGGTGATTATCATCAATGCTGCTTTTTAGCAGGCACTCTTCATCATCTAGGAGTTGACTTCTGCTTTAACTCTCAACTTGATACATAGCAGGTTGACTTCTTTGTGCAAGATGATACTTTTTATCAGTTGTTCTTTTGGGACTTGTGTATGTAACATATTTTAGTTGGTTACTGTAAAACAGTTCATGAATTGTATTTTATTCCATATAAATTTCTTCTTAATCTTCTTATATTGTGCTTTATAGTTTTTTTAATCTTTGTATTGTGTTTGCAAGAAATTGTCGGTGTAGCATGGAGTTGGCGTTCTTAGCTTTTCATTGACGGAGTTTATTATCAGAAATTGTGCTATTTCAAGGTAATGTCATAATAAAATGGAATTTCTTAAAGTATTAATGATTGCTTAAAAACTTCAATAAGTTATTTTATCGTGTTTGAATAGTGTTGAGTTTATTCTAGTTGGGTTTTTTTTTGTCCAAAAGCAACTTGAGATCTTATTTTAAGCTTCACAAACCTATGTGATTCGAGACGAGTAGTTTCTAAACTTAATTAGGGATTTAAAGTTTTATTATTTTAACAAGTGATGAATTGTTAGTTTTCTCTCTCTATGAGTTGGGTTTCCTTCTTCTTAGTCTTCTTGTTTATCAAAAATCTTGTTAAACAAGTTGGTGAATGGTAATAAATAGAGATTAGTGGTCGAGGTTTAAGCGATGTTGTTGACCTTTTGAGAGCCTACATCTTAAACCGTAGGAAATATCTTGTACGAAGGGGGAGAAGCATGCGGTATAACACATCAACGTTGTTAAGAGGATTTAAAAGCAACACTTTGTAGACGAAAATGGTGATTTGGGGGTAAGAGTACAATACGGATTGGTGTAATTATTAGTAGGAAGGGGTTAAGAGTTGTTTCTTTTATAATGAGGAATTTTTAGTTTCCATACATGACTGTTTTTTCAATTAGTTTTTTTTTGTTCATCGATTTTCTTGTTAGAAATATAGAGTAATAAAAAGTAGAGTTTAGGGGTCGAGGTTTAGGCATTAGGGATGGTAGAAAAAGTAAACCCAAACGGAAAATTTGAAACACGCAACTTCAGGATAGGCGAGGTGGTTAACTGCGCAAAAAAAGCTTGCATTCGAGTTTTTCCTTGAGTCGTTTCAAATGCTCCCAGTATCGGAGCTAAAGTTGAAATTAGTGGACTTAAGTGTTGCAGAGAAGTTTGGAAAGATCCAGTGGCTAATAAGTAATAAAACAAGGCCCGACCTAGTTTAACTTTGTAGGGTGACATGCTCTATTTGCTTCACTCCGCATGTTGAAGAAGCTCGCCTTGCGTTTGGGTTGCATTTTGACTACATAGGGGACGTGTAATGGGATGGGTAGGGATAAATCATAAAACTTTTTGGACGGGATGCATAGTTATTAATAGCGAATAGCAGACGATAGCGACAAGCCATCTATACGCTACGTAGTGATAGCGATGAAATAGCGGGGCACTATTTTATGTTTTGTTTGTCTTTGAAATTCCATATTTACTGCATCACTTTGGGAATTGGGATTACTTTTTATTTTTAACCTGCAAGTATTTGTAGTAAGTTGAGAAGTTTTTGAACCACATGAAGTAGAAGTGAGGGATTCTTGGATTGAGACGATCTATCTTTGATGATTAAATTGGGTCATAGATAAGAATTTTTTTATTTTGCATGGTTGCCATTGCTATTTCTTTTTCTGTGCTTTTTAGATTTAATTGTGTGGAAAATGCAAGGGTTATGATCTTGAATTTTTGTGACCAATATCTGCAACTGTCACTGCAGTATGAAAAGCAAGCAGGTTGTGGAGGTCACCCTGTGCAGCCTGGGATTTTTATAGTTTTCGTGTATTTTTCCATAATTCAGGTACTTTTTGTCCTTTTAAGTCTCATTAAGTCATTATAACTACAAATCTCCATGTCTAGAATTTAAGTTTCTACCATGCTAAAGCTGCTTTATATGTGCTGAGATACTGAGTACTTTCTTAGGAACCAGTTATTTGTCCTTGTCTCTGCGTTAAATGTAGCTTTTGGTACAGATTCGTTTGGGTTGGCCTGAAACTCTTTGTTGATACATTATTTTTTTCCAATAAGCTATAATCATGGGCGAATCTTCTTGGCGGCCCAAGGCGCTCCCCCCTTCCCGATTTTTCTTCGAAATTTTTTTGTAGTGTAAAATATTGGGATTTTTAAGAGTCCGGCCCCTACTTTTCGTCCAAGCTCCGCCACCAACTATAATCGTGTCAATATTTTGTTAAAAGGATTTATACATTGAGAATACGAGTTGGGGGCAATTTTTGATTTGCCCCTTTTTAGCTATTTTTCGACCCGTTAAGTATAACCTAATTGACCCATTAGAACTTAAGTTGATCGAAATGGTCACCTATAGAGTCTGAAACAAATTTATATTATTTATTTTAAGAATAAACTACAAAAATTGTCCTTGTTGTTTGTTCAAGTTTATGGATTGCCCCTAGACTTGTTTATTCTCATCGAGGTGAAATGACTAAAATACCCCCTTCTTCTTTCCCTTTGATTTTCTTCTGTTTCGTAGATGGTCAAAATTTGGTAAATTTATAGAACGGATCAAAACGGGATATGCAGGTTGGGTATAAGGTGGATATTACAGGACCGAGTCAAAGCAGATGGTTAAGTAAACTATATAATTATACCGAGTGCTTTACATGATGTAGTGCATTTTGACTACTTTTTCAACCCTCATGACCTATCTGTCTTCCGTTATAACCAACTTTATAAATTTCAGCCCCTTGTCCCGTTATAGCATGACCCAAGTTGAAACCGTAAATGTGTGAATTTGCAACCTCTACTTGTAAGGATGCAGGTGGTTGATACGATACATGGATGTTGCATGATAAAGAAACTGGTTTCCTAACTTTGGCTTGATCAGTATGTTTGCTTGTTCGTAAAAGATCTGTAGGTTTTTGTTGATCTATCTAGTGCTCGTGATTGGTAAGTTATAGATTGTGGCGTGTTTGGCTTAAAGTTAATTTGTGTGATAAGGCTATGGGGTATGGTGGGCGTGGGTTTGGGGGCATGAGTTGACACGTGGAAAACAAACCCAAACCCACGCCCATGGGGTATGGTGGGGCTTGGGTTGGGGGGCATGAGTTTGGTTTGGCCATTGAGAGCCCGCCATGTCACCTTGCTAGCCCGCCCCACGCCCGGCTTCAAACCCAAGCCCCAAGGGCCACGCCCAAACCCAAGCCCCCGGGGTGGTGGCTTGGGCGTTTTCAGCCAACCCACGCCTCAACCCAAGCCCCATACCCCATAGTCTAACAAGGCAAAAAACAGCTTATTCTTCAAGCTTCAACTAGTATCATGGTTCAGATTGGAAATCTGGATTTACCTGTTTTTACCGATCCAGAAAGAATCAAGACATCCCATCCGGATTGTTGGGTCGAGCTCGATACCATGCATGTGTTGTACTACCATGGGGATATCCTATTTGTAAAATTTTCTTTTGGGTCAAACGGGTTGTCTTTGTATGTATATGCTTATGGGTCTTGATGGGTTGAAGGAAAATGAAGTAATTGAATGGTAAAATTGGATTTTACAACCGCCTTTAGGTCACCGCGAGCGTTTTCAGTTTTCCATCGTGCCCTCACCCCTAACTGCTAATGCTCTCATCACACCTTTGCACTGACACCACTGAACGGTTCTTGCTCAGGATCACGTTTAACAACCCTGAAAGATAAAAATTAACAGCCTTGTTAACACCGAACGAATTTGTAACCTCATATTTAACTTTTAAGACACGTTTTAGAAATTTACTAGAAGATATGGGTGACCACTGCTGCCGCCACTCGCACAAGGACTACTTATGGAGGTGTGCAAAAAACCGAAAAAAAAAAACATTGTAAACTGAAGCGCATCTTTAAATAAAAAGACCGTTTTGAAATGTAAACCGATACATTTGTGAATTTGGTTTTAGGTTTAGTTGTTGGATATATTGAAACCGGTTTGATTTACAGACTCTCAATATCATTTGCTTTTCGGTCATTGAGAAAAAATATTCAAAATCGAAAATAAGTCAACAAAACCGATATCTGCAACCGTATCATGAGTGAGCTTTCGAGTCGAGCCATGTTTGTTGAGAATAGATGCCTTTTCGCAATGGTCTTAAAGTTGCAATTAATTTGCGTCTCGTTTGACCTCCAATGGAAACTTCTTTGAATTTTCTTAAGTTATCATGCATTTTGCCTTTGTTTTTTCTTGAATGTAAAATACATCGAGGATTAACGAGTATATACTTAGAAAACTAGTTTTAAAGCTTTCTAAAGCTTTCTAAATCTATTCTATACGGATCGTCATTTAGGTCGAAATATGATGATGACGATATTAATTGTTTGGGCTAGGGGGTCCTCACTTGTTTTTCGCTTCGTAGTGTTTGAAAACTTCCAAAAATTGATATATATATCCCCCCCCCCCCCCTCCCACTCCCATCTTTCTTTAAAAATTCTGACCCCTATTTAAAAGTTCAAACTCCGTCACTGAGTGGTACATAATGATTTAGGGAAAGAGGCCACGTGAAAGGTTGATGAGACCATATGAATCATGGATTGAGCTATATTTGAAGTTTTATGATAATCAAAACATAGTATATCGAGCTATATTTGAAGTTTTATGATAACCAAAACATAGAAGTTTTATGATAACCAAAACATAGAATGAGTTATACCGCTATTCTTTCACTGAGCTACATCTTTTGGTTTTAAACATACTTCAATTCTACTAAGTACAACTACTAATTCATACGAATAGTATTGAACTCAAAAGACAAAATAAGTTGCACCCATCTGAACTAATAACATAGATCTTATAGTTGAAGCATGGTAGTCATGGACGGACCTAAAGGTTGGCGAAACGGCCATTGTTTTAGGTCACCAAAAGGGACCATTTGTTTGCGAATAAGAAGAAATTGATTGGGGTTCAAATATGTAGTTCAACAACAAAAGAGAAGTTAACACATGATGTAAAAGGGGCTCAATAACTAGTGAACATCTCCTAGTATTACGTAGGGTGATGTTAAATATAGCTTCTTATATGTTGAACGCACCAATGTGAATAAAAATAAAGATAATGAGAGTGTGTGATTACGGGGAGGAGAGTGCATTCAGTAAAAAAAAAAACAATATAAAAGGTATGTTTAACATAATCCTGATAACATTTCCATATTATAAATTTTCAACATTTGTAGGCAAAGAGTGGTTGTACTCAATGCTTTAGGGGATTTTAAAAAAAAAAACTTAATTTTTCACTTTTAACCTTAACCTATTTGATTTTTTTACTTTTAACCCAAAAGTTTTCGTCTTTCGCAATTTAACCTCGCAACTTTTTTGCTTTCAACTTTAGTCCCTCATACTTTTCATCTTACGCAAATTTTTCGTTTTACGTTCCGTTTTAAATTCTGCGAGTTAACACGGCGCAACATGTGTGCGGTTCAATATCGTCTATTTTTTCCGGTTTGATAGGTTCGTTGCAATGTGCGGGTAATAGGTCAACTTAGTTATTCTTTTATATGTTTTACGTTTCGGTCTAAGTTATTCGTATTAACACGCTGCAAGTTCAACGTTGATAGCCCCGCCGCAACGCATGTGTGCGGTTCAATATCGTCTATTTTTTCCGGTTTGATAGGTTCGTTGCAATGTGCGGGTAATAGGTCAACTTAGTTATTCTTTTATATGTTTTACGTTTCGGTCTAAGTTATTCGTATTAACACGCTGCAAGTTCAACGTTGATAGCCCCGCCGCAACGCGGGGGGTGTTTAATACTAGTTCATAAATAATTTTATGCGGTTATATGCATAAGTTTATTTTTTTTTATGCATTAATATTTCATGATCTTTCCTATTCTTTATTTTTTTTATATATATATTGGTGAGATTTACTGAGTATGATGATAATCATCACTTTCAATAACCGTTATTTATCAACACTTAAAGCTAATCATAAAATTTTTGCTAACCATAAGGCACTTAAAACTAATATATAATTGGTTCTTAAGAAAAATTATAAGACAAAAAATACAAAATGAAAGTTATCATAACTTTATAGGTAAGTTTTTACCAAAGTCAAAAGCATACACAAAATAATAAAGTGGCAATTGACAAGGATAATATGGTCAAGAATGTTGAGCACTATAATCCTGATAACATTTATTTTACTTTAATCATTTCTGAATTTCAATCTCGTTTCTAATTAATTCTAACTAGGGTTAAGACCCGCCCGCGTTGCGGCGCGGGTACATCGTAAACATTGAATGGATTAGTTCAAACGTTATATGATGCATTAACCATATGAAAGCACACATTTCGACGTATCCACTTGAACTCAATGTAACATGTATAAGCATTGTGATTGGATCAAACGTAAAGTAAAACAAATTCATATCGAACAATCACAACGTATTATATGTGACCCAACTCATACATAAAAAACGTAACGGTATGAAGGAAAATATGCACATGTAATCGAAATGGATTAATTAGAGCTTTCGAAAAAAAGGAAGAAAAAGAAACCATAATTTGACTACACTCGGTTCGAAACAAACTTTACGAAACATACATAAAATAAGCCCGAAAACATATTATATTTGACGTGAATCATTTCCCAAAAAAGTTTACGTCGAAACATAGAACAACTTGAATTTATACCAAAACGTACATAAAAATATGCACATAAAAATGGTTTCTTTAAACGAAAACGTATTATATTTAACTTGACTCGTCTAAAAAAAAGTTTACGTCGGAATGCGACCCGTCGCAATGCGGCGGGGATTCTTTAGTTATAACTAAGTCGATCTAGGACCCGCACGTTATGTTAAACCTGTCAAACGGGAAAAAATAGACGATGTAAAGACGTTCACCCACACACGCACGTTGCGTCGTGTTAACTCGCAAAATTTAGAATGAAACGTAAAAACGTTAAACCAAAGACGCACGTTGCGATGTGTTAAGTCACAAAATTTAGAACCAAGCATAAAGCGAAAAATTTACGGAAAATGAAAACTATAAAGGACCAAAGTTGAAAGTAAAAAAAGTTGTGAGGATAGATTGCAAAAGATAAAAAGTTCTAGGTTAAAAGTAAAAAAAAAAACAAATAGTTTTGAGTTAAAAGTAATTTATGAAATACTTTTGGGTGAAAAGTAAAATTTTTTTTTTTTTTTGGAAAACCCCCAAAGCCAAGGCTACGACAACCATATACATAACCATTTTTTCTTTGAAAAACCCCCAAAGCACACCCCGCATTGCGGCGGGGCGTAAAACGGTGTCAAATAGTACTAATGTCACACAACTGTCATCGACCACCAACACTGACTCGACCTAGGATCTGCGTGTTGCGACGAATCTGTTAAACATGAAAAAACAGAGGTAAAAACGTTGAACCACACATGCACGTTGCGCCGTGTTAACTTGCAAATTTCGAAACAAAACATAAAAAAGTTGAAGCACACTCGTACGTTGCGTCGTATTAACTCGAAAAATTTAGAACTATACGTAAAACAAAAATTTGCGAAAGATGAAAACTATAAGTGACAAAAGTTGTGAAGTTAAATTGAAAATAATGAAAAGTTTTGGGTTAAAGTTAAAAAAAACAAATTATATAGGGTTAAAATTGAAAAAGGTAAAATCCTTTGGATTAAAAGTAAAAAATCAAGTTTTTTTTTTGAAAAATGCCCAAAGCACAAGTTACAAGTTCTTATGCACAAAAAACTTACTAAGTTATATATGGAATAATAGTTATATTTGTAACTCCTTATGAGTTAAGAATTTTTGGAACTTATTTATTTGTTTACTTTAGCTTATACGTTTCATGATTTATTTAAAATCCTAGATTACAAATTTGCTTCTAAATTTCCCGATATTAGGCTACTCGGTACCGGGGACGTCCCTGTCCCGTCGAGCCACGTCGCCGCACCTGCACACCGTTTCCACAGGGACGTCGGCGTCGTGAACGTCCTCCCCAAGACGACGTTGCCGGGCCTCTCTCTTCTTCTTTATACACACACATATACATGCATACAACAACAACAACAACAACAACAACAACAACAACAACAACCATACCCAGTAAATCCCACAAATAGCAAAGCTATTTATAGGGTCTGGGGAGGGTGGGATGTAGGCAGACCTTGCCTCTATCCATAGGGATAGAGAGGCTGCTTCCAGAGAGACCCTCGGCTCGAAAACGAACAACAAACCAACACACCAGTCAAAGAATATACAAATAAGAAGTCCCCCATACCAAGAAATTGATCCGAGTTGGCACAATATAATGTAAATCATGTATAATAGCATGCATACAACATCAATTGGGCATAAACACAAGAAGGTAATCACCGGAAAAGTCCCTTAAAGACTAGGAAAAACCTACCTCCTTAAAATACACCTACGACCTTACTGTAGTATCTTCTAGAAGTCCTTAACCCTAATCATATGCCTCCACGCAGTCCTATCTTGGACCATGTCCTCAGAAAGATGCAACTCTACTAAATCATGCCTAATCTGCTCATCCCATGTCAGTTTGGGTCTGCCTCTTCCTCTCCTCCCCTCGACAGTAAGAGTTTCCACTACTCTAACTGGTGCTGTCGTTTCCCTCCGCTTCACATGCCCAAACCATCTCAATCTCCCCTCCTTAATCTTCTCTGATATACTAGCCACTCCTAATCTTTCCCTAAAAACCTCATTTCTTATCCGGTCTAACCTCGTTAGTCCACACATCCACCCCAGCATCCTCATCTCTGCTACCTCCATCTTGCGCACTTGTGTCTTCTTGATAGCCCAACAGTCTGTTCCATATAGCATAGTGGGTCTGACTGCTACCCTGTAAAATTTCCCCTTTAATTTAGTTGGGAACCTCCTATTGTTACACCCTAAAACGTACATGACAAAATTCGCAGCGGAAAACACGAACCATAAAATTTCTTGCATTGTAAATACCTCAACTTATTTAAAATTTAACTTTAACATAATTCTTATTCATAAATCCGTCATCCTTTTTCTTACTAATTAAAACATAGCTTACGATTACTACATTGCACATTCAACGTCCCCGTACAATCTATCTTGTGACTCGGCCTTCGATCTCTAATCCTTGTGATAATCGATCATCATCAGTACAACCTGCATTCACCACATACATTCATAACATTAGCACACATTAAATAAACAAAATTCATTCGCGTACACTTCACACTTCGTCATCTTTTAAGCTTTAAGCATTTCATATGCATATCCCTTTCCTGGTGAGGCTTCAATAATGTACCTGCATTACTGTTCATTCTCAAGGTACACCATTAATAACGTTAACCCTCATCGTCTCTAAATCATGCTTACGTACGTACTTACATACATACATACATACATATCTACATACGTATATATCTTTCCTACAACTTTACATACATGCATACACTCATACATGCCTTTATACATACATACATACCTATATACATGCACAACTACATATATACAAACCTTTCCCACATCATTACATACATGCATACACTCATACATGCCTTTACACATACATACCTTCATATATATGCGTATACTTGCTCACATACTTATAATCATACATACGTAGGTGCATACATGCTTACATACATTTCTAAATACGTGTATAGAGACATACAAACATACATCCAATCATACAAACAACTTATAATCATACATACATCATCAAACAACAACATATAACAATTTTATCAATCCTGTCGTAGGCTACAGTCTACAGACCGTAGCTTACAATCCATTAATAATCAACAAAACAGCCCCTCCAGTACCGTAGCCTACGGCTGAGCCGTAGGTTACGCTGCAGCCCAGCTACAGAATAATCAACAAAACAGCCCCTCCAGTACCGTAGCCTACGGCTGAGCCGTAGGTTACGCTACTGCGCAGTTATAAATTTTCCGGTTTAATCCTTTTTACGAAAACGGCCGTAACTTTCAAACCGTTTATCCGTTTTACCTCCCGTTTCTTCCTACATGATCATAAATTAACATTCTATCATGTGAACTTGAAATTTAACATCCGGGTTAAGGAAATTCTTAACTTATACGTTTTCGGCTTATTATTGTTTTACGAAAACGGCCGTAACTTTCAAACCGTTTTTCCGTTTTACTTGATTCTTTTTCCTACGGGATCGTAATTTAATTCCCCATCACATGGGATTAACATCCATCATCCGGATTAACAAAACTTTAAACTTCTAAGCTTTCGGCTTATTACCTTTTTACAAAGTTTTGAATCGTTCATGCATTTATCAAAATAATCTGATTATTTGACCTCGATTCCTCATAAACCTTATAATTTCAACGTTGTTTATCGTAAAGGATTGAATTCTTGGATGCCTTGCATCCTCTTAACACATTTTCGCTCAAAAGCTTATTTTGACCCGTTATGGGTATTTATGCATTAAATGGTCTATGACATACAAAACCCTACACTTCGCTTTCATACTTGACAAAGACATTACTCTAATCGAATAGCTCATTTCCAAACGACGTTTAAGGTCGTTTGCCCGAAATACATATCAAGGGCGTTTTTGTCAACGTGACTCTATCCTTAACAACAAAGGATTTCCTTGCATAAGTAACCAATCCTACTACTTAGCTACAACTCCTAATCACACATACCTTGCTCGGATCAAAGCTAAGATCCGTTTAATACTTCATCGATATCATACAATTCATTCCTCCTTGACCTCAATTATCATATTTAATTAAATTGCATATAACTTTACATAAACAACTAAGAAGTGATTACGAAATCACTTACCTTGTGCATCCGCGTTCGTAACATCTCCCTTGCCTCATCTTGACCCGTTAGCCTTCCATGCTTGGTCCGTGCTAGTGTGGTTCCTATTCTTTCATGCCGTCATGCCATGATTATGTTAGTATTCATGCTTATTCATATTAACGCATATTTTCCAACTTTTATCTATTTGACTTTCACTAACACGCATATGACATGACTCGTCAATCACATGGTTCAATATCTTCGAAATCTAAATTCGTTATCACACGTAACACATAATTGGTCTAACACGTATTCCATGATCTCTCGATTCTTATATTTGTGTCAAAATACCTAACCACGTTATAAATTTTCGGTTGACTTTCAGAAAGTCAACCTTTTAGCATATAACTCCCAACTTATGAACTCGCATTCATGTTGATATAGTGGACCATATTAATGACATGATATTCATTTCATACATAATGTTGTATGATACAAACAACTACATGATCGCCTATTCACATACATAAAATACACATACTTATGCTTTCATGATTCTACATTTGACAATCACATATAGCTAAGTTAGACAACTTAACGTAATTCATAACATCACCCTTTACTAGTATGGTCATAGGTTATACATTTAATATACATTCACTTCTTAATCGCAATTAAGTGATTAATAGAAACACATGGCGAGGATCGCCCATTCAAGCATAATGTACAAGCCCCTAATGCATAATCTTGACAACACATACATTCAACCCGAATTCTTGTACTAGTTCCATCTAAAGCACACTCTTTAAGTTAGTATACCACTAATTACATCATTATCATACATCATTCATATATGTCAAGCCACTTCCTAAAATCTCACATCTTAACTTCACTTAGACATTTTATCATACACTTGGTGTGCATACTACTTCCTAAGCATAAAGTACAAGCATTCTTTGCATCTTCTTACTAGTTCATATCAAGATCATCAAATTCCCACTAACCTCACATGACTTTCATCCTAAATCAAGGTCATTAACAATAATCCACAATATTCAACTTCATATACATCAAAACCATACTTGATTTAACACATGCAACATCATCATCTTCATAACATTACTACTAGAAATGGGTTTCACCATTAAACATCAAATTAACCTAAACCATGCATAATCCATGTTATATATGATGATTCTAACACATACCCATTATCAATTTCATACAATTTCATGATTTACAACATAACCCACTTCGTGCATAATCACCAATCAAATCTTTAAGACATACCTTACAATCCCCATGAGAAGGTGATCATTAATCCGTGTTCATTCATGAATTTAGACCTTGATTTGCCCTTCAATTTGATGATTCTTCACATTTAGGGTTTCTTGAGCTCTCATGAGAGCTCCTGCTCATTTCTAAAACACACGAATGTGTGTGTTGGTGTGTGTTGATTTTCATAAATAAAACCCATCTTTCCATCCTAACCTTTTTGGTCCCTCAAGTTTTGTCACTAATTAGAATTGACACCACTTTCATTCCTTATTTGTTTCTACCAAACTTTTGACTAGGACAAATAACCTAGTTATTTATTTATTTCTTGATGTACCACATTAGAACATTTAGCGAATATAAACATTCGGGTTTTGGGGTGTTACAAGTCTACCCCCCTTAAATAAGGTTTCGTCCCCGAAACCTTTCTCTTTTCCTCTTGCACACACACATCTATGTTTGACTTCATAGTCGCATCATAATCATAAGTAATCATCCTACCTCATTTCATAATTATTCAATCAATTGGCTTCCTCTTCTTGACAAGTCTATACTTTCCATGGCATGCTTTCATATAACATTCTCATATCCTTTGACCCGTTAATAACAGGTTAATATATATATACTTATTCAAACTTATAATAATGCATACACTCATATGATCCGTTTATAACAGATTTAGTACTTTCATCTCATCCTCTATGATTCCATTCTATTGACACATTGCATAACATTTAACCCTTGTTTTGTTATCACAACAAAACTACCATTTCATAGTCACACCTACGTGCTTAACTCCGTAGCTAACATCACTCTACGTTTCTATAATCTTTTGTACCATACATATCCTCACGTTACTTGCACATTCGGATATTTTTATTCCTATCATTCTTTTGTTCTTTTGCTTTACATTACTTTTATGACTTGTTTGACGCATACATGGTCAAGCTACTGACTTCTTCTTATGTAGACTAGTTCCGTCTTTTATATCTTAAATCCGTTTCGCGGATTCGAACACATTATTCATACCTTTCGTACCTTCTATGTTTTGAATCCGTCTCGCGGATTCAAACATTGCATTTACGCCTTTCATTCTTTGAATCCGTCTTGCGGATTCAAACATTGCATATACGCTTTTCATCCCTTGAATCCGTCTCGCGGATTCAAGCATTGCATTTCATGTTTCAAATCCGTCTCGCGGATTCTAACATAACATTTCATATTTCGAATCCGTCTCGCGGATTCTAGCATAGCATTTCATGTTTCGAATCCGTCTCGCGGATTCTAGCATAGCATATCATGTTTCGAATCCGTCTCGCGGATTCTAGCATAGCATATCATGTTTCGAATCCGTCTCGCGGATTCTAGCATAGCATTTCATGTTTCGAATCCGTCTCGCGGATTCTAGCATAGCATTTCATGTTTCGAATCCGTCTCGCGGATTCTAGCATAGCATATCATGTTTCGAATCCGTCTTGCGGATTCTAGCATAGCATATCATACTCTCATTCTTGAGAGTCTTACATTTCTCTTCACCCTCACGTCCACCTACTACTTAATTCTAACGGACATACCTGTATCAATTATCACGGTCCCACGAACGTCATATGCTTCACGTGTACTGGCCAGGTACACTATCCACATACTGTGACTTAGCAATTTGATTCCTCTGTAGTTCCCACAACATTGAGCGTCTCCTTTATTCTTGTATAAAGGCACCACGATGCTACTCCTCCACTGATCTGGCATTTTTCCAGTCTTGAAAATACAATTGAACAAAAGTGTTAACCATCGGACTCCTTCTTCCCCCAAACACTTCCACACCTCAATCGGTATGTTGTCCAAACCCACTGCCTTTCCTCTTCCCATCTTCATAAGTGCCATCCTCACCTCGTCATGTGTGATCCTCTCGCAGTAGCAATTATTCTGTTGTCGCCTTTGAATCCTGGGACTGCTGCTATCTTGTTGGTATGCCCTACCATGGTTGAAAAGATTGTGGAAGTAGGTTTGCCATCTCAACTTAATGTCATGTGCATTGACTAAAACACGTCCATCATCTCCTTTGATAAACTTTACTACTCCTAGGTCTTGTCTTCTTCGCTCCCTAGCTTTACAAATCTTGAACATATCATGCTCCCCCTCTTTACTTTCCAAACATTCGTACATTTGTTTATAGGCTGTGTTTTTTGCATCTGTCACCGCTTTTTTCGCTTCCCTTTTTGCCTTCTTGTATATCTCCCTTACCCTCAGCCGCTCCTCCTCATCTGTGCACCTCAAAAGATCTCTAAAACTCTGTTGCTTATCCTTTATTTTGGTATGCACGTCTTCATTCCACCACCAGGACTCCTTATGACCACCAGTCTTCCCTGTTGTGACCCCTAGCGTCTCATTCGCCACTGTAGTGATCGTAGTCGCCATAGCCTCCCACATCCGGTTTGCGTCGTCACCTAGTTGCATCGATGTCACCGAGTTAACTTTATCTCTAAACATCATACTTTTTTCTCCCTTCAAGTTTCCCCAACGGATCCTAGGTCTGGTTTTCTTTTCCCCCTCAGTTAGCCTTACTTTTAGGGCTATATCTGCTACTAGCAAATGATGTTGAGCTGCTGCAGTCTCCCTTGGTATAACCTTGCAGTCCATCCACATACGTCGATCTTCCTGCCTCATCAAAAGATAGTCGATTTGCGTGTTACGTCCTCCGCTACTAAAAGTGATCAAATGAGATTCTCTCTTCCTAAAAAACGAGTTTATAATACCTAGGCCGTGAGCTGCCGCAAAGTCTAGAAGGTCTCTACCAGGGTCATTCCTATCACCAAAACCAAAACCCCCATGCACCAACTCAAAGCCATCACTTTCCTTACCAATGTGTCCATTAAAATCTCCTCCTATAAAAATTTTCTCCTCCCTAGGTATGGCCCTTACTACTACATCTAGACAATCCCAAAACTCTCTTTTCACTTGGTCTCCTAGTCCCACTTGCGGTGCATATGCGCATACCACTGTCACTACTTGCTCACTTAATACTAACTTTAACACCATAATTCTATCGTTGTGTCGTATCACCTCAATTAAATTCTTATGCAATTCTATAGACACCAAAAATCCTACTCCGTTCTTGGCCCCATCCGACCCAGAATACAACAACTTGTACCCATTGCGCTCTTCTGCTCTATGTCCTTTCCACCTAGTCTCCTGAAGGCACGCTATCTGTACCCTACGTCTTTTAAGTGCGTCTATCACTTCCAACAATTTACTACTAAGAGTTCCTACGTTCCAAGACGCCACACGTAAACTACTGCTTCTAACTTTACCCTTGCCTGCACCTCTCGTCCTTGGACATGATCTCAAGTAAAAGTCATGGTTTCTATTGTCTATGCTTACAACTAACAACTAACCACAAGTAACAAACAACGGGCAACACAGAGTACACAAAGGGCAAAACGACCAACTCTTTTTTTTATTTTTATTATTATTTATTTTATTTTATTTATTTATTTATTTATTTATTTTTACTTCTTATATTTATTTCTAGTGATTACATGAACACTAAAGTTAACAAAACAATGCACGCAACAAAATTCAACAAAATATCACAGTGCTTCTTGTATACACACAAATTTTAGCCTAAATTCACATAAAACAATACACAAAATCAATCAGAAGCGGGTTGAACAACAAAATTCAACAAAATATCACTGAGCTTCTTGTATTTACCCAAATTATAGCAATTTAAAACAGAGAACACAAAAAACGGAGATGTGTTGACCCGATTGGTCTACTCCGGCCGTTGGTGTCTTCTTAGGTGCCGGAAAAATTATACCTTTTAGGGAGAAAGGAGTGTGTCCTTTTTTCTAAAAATGTTAGCTTATGCCTTTTAGAGAGAAATTATACAAAAAACAGGAAGATTAATTTCTTAAATTAGGGCTTGAAAATTGGAAATTAAAGTTTGAAGCTTTTTTCTTTAAATTTATCTTCGAGATTTATACAAAAATAGTTAGATACACAATGATTTTCTAAAACAATGATTTGGTGATGTTGACGGAAGAAAAGGACACACTCCGGCCGTTGGGTGTGGATGCTTGTAGGAGGAGGAGGCTGTGTAGGGGGGGGGGGGGGGTTACCGGAGGAAAGCAGAGAGGAAAGTGGGTAGGGGGAGAGTTAGAACCTTACCGGAGGTGTAGGGGGGCTTCCGGCCGTTGGTGGTTACGGTGGTTGTTGTTTACGGAGGAAAGCAGAGAGGGTAGTGGGTAGGGGGAGAGTTAGAACCTTACCGGAGTTAGAACCTTACGTTGGTGGTTACGGTGGTTACGGTGCCGGCCTGCGGTGGTGGCAGGTGACCGTTTGAACCTTTTTTTCTTTCTTCTTCTTGCTTCGTACGGTTGAGAGAGAACTTCCACATAGAGAGAACTTCCACATTAAAAAGAATAATACATGCATACATAAACACATAAATATATTTAGACCCATCCTCACACTTATCCTACGTGACAGGACATTTTTGAGGACTACCTTACCCCAGACTGAGTAGCCTTAGAATGTTGAATTTAGAATCTTTAATGAAAAGATATTTAAAGTTTTTAAAATTTCCTTTATTTACCTATATATTAAAAAACAAAAGGAATGAACAGTAATAACATATATATATTATATATTAAAATAAAAAATTACCTGTATATTAAAATAGAATTGAACATTATATGGAATATTCTCCTTTATATAAATTCGTTCTTAAAATTTTTACATCCTATTAGAGTCGAATTGTGGCCTAGATTTGCTGTTATAATATTTTCTTTTTTAAATATATTTAAAACATTTTAAGATATTTTTTAAACTAAACTCGGACTATTGGGCCCACTGGTTTCATTGTTTCAGTCTGTCTATGGAATCATGAGTCCACATCTTTGTTACATATCTCTTTCAACTCACTCAATCAAACCCACACAACTCAAATTACTATTTACGGAAAACTTTTAATTTTGCTAGTTATGTTTTAAATTTACCATTTAAGGTAAGAGTCATTCAAACTTTTTTTTTTTTTTTAAAAAAAATAGAAAGATACATAAAAAAATATCCAACGATATTCACCTTTTGTATGAACAAAATTTGTCCCATGCATGTTTACCTGACTGGAAATCAAATTAATTGTTAAGTCATGTACAATCTTAATAAATATAATATACTATATTGAAGTAATCAGGAGAATCGTAAAAAATTATAGTTCAGTATTTAAGATTCTAAGCCGTTTTAAGACGAGTTTAAAAATAAGTGCGACTGTGCGAGTAATGAGAATTCAAACATATATTTAGAGCATTCACAACTCTTTATCAAATTCTACTTTATAATTACGCTAAAAATGATATATTCTCTCTCATTTCAATTAAATAATATTTTTAATTCCTTTATCATTATTAACTTTTCACTATTTTTCACTCACAACTATTTTCAAAATATATTAAAAATTATAGAGGGTAAACAATGCATCCTCAAATATACAGATAATGGTAACGTTTTCTTTCTTTTTCACTCACAACCACTTTTTTATAATATAAAGACTACTTTCACATATTTTAGTGTAAAGGATATGAATGCTCTATTAATCACATAAGATAGTAAACGGTCAATGAGGACACGACACCTGACATACATGAGATCGAAAATAACACGTTACAATCAGCTAAGAAACATCGATTTCCAATACCTGACCCATTCCCGACTCATCACATCACGACACATGACATATATGAGATCGGAAATAAGACACGTTATAATCAGATACGAAACATCAATTTCCAATACCCGACCCATTCCCGACTCATAAAATCTACATTTCTAACACGTCACATCTTTTTATATTGATATTTTAGATTAGATTAGAATAAAGACATACATATTTTTGTGGCCAAGACTACCTCTTAACTACCATTAACTTATTGTTACAAAAAAAAAAAAAAAAACGGTTTCTTCAAACGATAATGGCGGTTTCAAACTCTCATTCACAAAACGGTTTCTGCTCAAAAACCCTAACCTTCCATAGCCTCAGACCTCCATCTTTTCTTCCTCCACAAGCCACAAATTTATCAGTAACCGACTTCATCTTCTCTCTCCTCAACACCACCACAACAACCGCCGGATCGCTAATCGACGCCACCACACGCCGCCGTATCCCGTACACTGACGTCAAGCTCTTCGTACGCAACCTCGCCGCCGCACTCCGTCAACCGCCGGTGTCTCTTACGAAAGGTAATTGTGCTTTTATTATCTCTCATAACTCATCTTATCTTCCGATTCTGTTTCTCTCTCTGTTTTCCGTCGGTGTAACCGTTTCTCCGGCGAATCCTGCTAGCTCGATTTCCGAGATTTCGCGTCAGATCCGGATTTGTAAACCGGCGGTTATTTTCGCTACGGTTGAATCGGTTTGGAAGGTATCGGAAACCGGATTTAGTAACCGGATCGTTGTAATCGAATCGAGTGAGTTCGAATCGATGATGCGAGTTGATCGATCGAACGGATCTGAGTTTTCTCATGTCGAAATTGACGTTTCGGTTTCGCAGTCGGATACGGCGGCGATTTTGTACTCGTCAGGAACTACCGGAAACACTAAGGGAGTGAGATTGACGCATCGGAATCTGATATCATCGGTTGCCGGAGCAATAACGAGTCGGAAAACTAGGTGTTGTGATTCTCCGGCGGTGAATCTATGTACGGTGCCGTATTTTCATGTGTATGGATTCACGTTCTGTGTGAGGATGGTGGCGTGTGGTGAGAGTTTGGTTTCGGTAGCTAGGTTTGATTTGAGGTTGATTATGAGGTCGATTGAGGTGTTTAGGGTTTGTTATATGGCGGTGGCGCCGCCGGTGGTGGTGGCGTTGGTGGATGGGAATAATGAGCGGTTGGTGAATGGAGCTGATTGGAGGTCTTTGGATACGGTGTTTAGTGGCGGAGCTCCGCTTACGGTGGCCGTGATCAGGAAGTTTAAACGACGGTTTCAGGACGTGTCATTGGTGCAGGTTGGTTGCATACATGCATGAGATTGCAATATCACACATCATGCAATGGTTATTTACTTATTTATAATTAATTTTTTTTGCATAAAATAATATTTATAATTAATTCTTTTCGCATAAAAAAGGAAAAATTACAAGTTTTGTCCTTTATCTTTATACCACTTTTCAGGCGGTGTCATTTTTAATGAATGTTTACAGACGGTGTCCTTTACTAGGTATTTTGTTGCAACTTTAATCCTTTACACCTAACCCAGTTAAAAAACCCTGTTAATTGTTGGGTGTAAATGACTAAACTTGCAACAAAATACCTAGGTAAAGGACTAAACTTACAACAAAATACCTAGTAAAGGACACCGCCTGTCAACAATTAATAGGGTTTTTTAACTGGGTTGGGTGTAAAAGACTAAACTTGCAACAAAATACCTAGTAAATGACACCGTCTGTTAACATTCGTTAAAAAGGACACCGCCTGAAAATTGGTATAAAGATAAAGGACAAAACTTGTAATTTTTCCCATAAAAAATGAAACAAAGAAATAAACATTAATAAGCAAATTCAAACACAACATAAAATTAGGAGTAAAATAATAAAATGGTCCTCAATTTTAGGTCACTTTAGGTTAAGTGAAACTTTTTCTATATGTGTCCTTAAGTGACACAACTGCAATCAAACTTCAAATGATAATTATACCCTTGCATTAAATAAACATAACTGAGTAAATTAATTCAGTTTGATGTAAAGGACATAAAGTGATATATAACATGTGTTTTTTGGACATAAATTGAAACTAAAATTTTTAAAGGGCACGTTTCAAAATTCAGTGCAACCATAAAGGACAAAAAATGAAATTTTCTCTTAATTTTATTTTCATCCAAATTGCTAAATTAATTAAAATTTGTCGTTAACTCCCGTGGGCGATTTTACCAATTTCTCAAACCTCAAGGACGATTTTGGCACTTTCCCATTTATTCTATTGTTTTTTAATTGCAAAAGATTATTTTTATATTTAAATAAAAAACAATAAAAATAATTATAAATAATATATATATATATATACATCTACACACATTTATATATTTACACGCTTATTTTTTTTAATTTTCTTTTTAACCTTTAAATAAATAAAAATAATAAATTAATGATATTTGGTATGATGCGAAAGACGAGTGGTACAAATGTTTGTTAAGATGGATCGACGAGGGGAGATGAGGTACGAGTGTCGAGGTAGAAGGGTGGTTATGGCGGCTATAATGGTGGTGGTGGTGATTGAAGTGGATGTGGAGAAGAAAGAATGATAGAAAAGAAAGGGTGTATATGATGTGTGTAATACAGTGGTAGAGCTTGAACGAAAACTCGGTGGGGCCGAACGCTCAAAATCCAGATCGATGGGGGCCAGACTCTAAAAAATCAAATATTTTACACTACAAAAGAATTTAAAAATTTCGGTAAGATTATCACTATGAGCGAAAAATTGGTGGGGGCAGGGTGTCACACCCCAACCGATGGCGGAATCATCGGGGCATGGCACTGAACGAAACAGATTGTCCAGAAGTTTCCATAACAATTATCAATACTATTTAATTTAAATAATACGTCCCATACCGTATCTCAAACAGCAAAATAATTATTACAGACAAAAATCTAGGCAAATATTCTGTTCCGACAACTCAGATTTCAAAATAGAGCAATTGTTTATCTGCTTTTAGAGACCCTTAGTTTGACCACTACTGACAACTATTTGTTGGGTTCTAAAGCTTTATTCTAGCTTCAAATTCCTACCAAGTGTGCGTCCTAAGCACCTGTCACATACGTTAAAATAAAAGTCAATACATATAATGTAAAGGTGATCATACAAGTTTGATAATAGCATATAGAGTTCGAATTCGTTTACTCATAACCAGCACGTACACATAGTGAAATGAAGCACGTTAGTTATCGACATAGATCCATCGATACCAATGACTGCGGGTTGACTGCCTGAGGCAGTTCGCAATACACGATTACCACCGTAATCCATGCAAGTAAAGGTCTTTAACAACCCCCGTGTGAACGGGTGCTGAGTCCAAACCATAGTACTATCGTTGCTAAGGCAGGTAGACAGCATTCCATGTGTAAACATAACAAACAAGCATTCATGAGCCAAGTATAACATGCATTAACGGTTAGCGTTCAAATAGTAATGAGTAGTGTGTTTGATGTGATTTGAATAGTTGTAACGTATGTAACACCCAAAAGTGCTGAAAGCAAAAAGGGGTCGAGTATACTCACAGCGATTGATGGATTGAAGGGAGCGCTTAGCGAGTAAGATTAGCCTGAGTAGATTAGATTGCATAACGATAAGTGATACGTAAAACGTCACAAAGTGTGGAAGGGTCGGATAGTGGTTCGATCGGATGGCAATCCGATCGGACAGCAATCCGTGCGGATAACAATTCGTTCGGATGGTCATCCGATCGGACAGTGGTCCGCTCGGATGGCGATTCGAGTGGATTGTTTCTTCCTATAATGAGAATGTGTTTGTGTATGATGGTTTGACTTTTGAAGTTTTCGTTGTAGTATTTTGAAAACATTGAAGTATCTCTATTTATCAAGTCGTTCGATCGGATGGTGGGTCATGCGGATGACAATCCGTTCGGATGGTCATCCGGTCGGACGGTAACTTGGTGATGAGGTTACTTGCTGAAGGCAAGTTCATGACAAAAGTGTCATTCGATTGGATGGCAGTTCGATCGGATGGCAACTTTGTCATTGAACATGTTGAAAATTGTTTAAGTCTTTAAAGTCTTAGTATCTCATGATCCGAAGAATAATCCAGTCAGATGGTCGTCCTATCGGATTGCAATTCGTTCGATACTCAAACTTCAGCTAAGATTGTTTTTAAAAGTGGGACCCAAGTGTGATCCGTTCGGATGACCTATCCGATCGGACAGCAATCCGTTCCGGTTGTCCTGTTCATCCTACACTGGGTCGTTTTGAAGGTTTGTCGTTATGTCGAGACACTTTGACAACGTGTTAGCCAACCGAACCCCTAGTTCGACCCAGATGACCAACCCGACCAGGAATCACCCTAGTCCGGCCGGTTACCGGCTCGAGACGGTTGGTCTTGGCTAACCCGAAATCGGTAGTCTCGTGAATAGAATCCAGACCTTGAGCTAGTACAACACTACAATCGAGTAGAAGACTAAACCAGGGTCGGTTCCTATCGGTTTTGAGTACTTTGAGTGCAAAAGAGTTGAAAGAAAGTTAAAACCATATTTCAATCCTTTTTCACCATTTTTGTGTCGAGATCTTTACAAGATCTTTGTATGTTTGCGTGGAAATCGGTTAGATCTCGGTTGTTCTTGATGGATTGAAGTCAAATCATGAAGTTCTTGAAGAACACATGATGACGTCACCCTAGAACACCCGAAATCTAGTGATTTCACGGTTAAAAGTTAAGATTTAAAAGATAGAAAGGTGTAGGAGTGCGTGTAGATCAAGAAAGTACAAGATTTAGGGCGAGATCTTACCTGGATTGAGAGAAATCGAAGTAAATGTGAGGAGCACGAGTGGTTCGGACAGAGAGTTTCCAGAAATGGAAAGAATGACAATGACAGAGGTATTTATAGGATTCCAAAAGAGGAAAGGGTTATCCGATCGGATGACATACCGCTCGGATGGCTTATCTGATTGGATGACATCCTGGTCGGATAACTCTTGTTTGTAGCGCAGTGGCTATCCAGCCGGATGGCTATCCGGCCGGATGGCACTTGATTCGATTTTTGACGCGACAATTTTTGATGTTTCGATTTCGATTGCGCGCGGCTCGTCACGATAGGGTTTCCTAGCCAAATTACTTTCAGTCCCAACTACTTCATATCTCGCATAATCTCTTCTCCACTAATTACCATAGTTCGATTGCGATTCGAGTTCGAGTTTGATTGCGTTTCGAGTTTCGATTGAGTTCGATTGATTTCCACAACACACACATATATATAACATGCACAAGTAACACATAAGGCACACACACACGTATGATAACCCAATTAAATCGAGTTGCGGTTTGTATCACGATTCGATGTCGATTAGCATAGTTTGATTATTGATTAGTTAACTTTATCGCATTGTTACTTCCTATAATTTACAGTCGTAAGTCGATTAGATATCGATCAACACATGTCGATTTTAGCAATTAACAACACTTACTCCACATAATACAATTAAAATAAAGAAGTTTCTATAAGTCAAATTCGTACAATCGGTCGTTGACTTTGACCTTCACTTTGACTTTGACTTCCGAAAACACAGGGTGTTACACAGGGCTACCCCCGTCCCTAATAAAGCTTCACCATATATGTGTGTATATATATAAAACTATGTTAGAACCCCGAGTATTACAAGGGTTGAATAAATATAATTTTATATACTAAACATTTAAAACCTCGTTTATCACACCAGTTGATTTAATGTAATTTCATATATTAAATAATAAAAATGTTATATCTTTAACAACCTCGTGTATTCTACGGGTTAAATAAATTTAGTTTTATATACCAAATAATACAAAAAAAGTTATGTATTTAAAAAGCGTTTATATTAAACGAGTTGAATAAGTGTAATTTTTTATACCAATTAAATAATAAAAAAACTTTTATCTTTAAAAAAACCTCGTGTTTTGTATGTGTTGAATAAATCTAATTTTATAACCAAATAATAAAAAAGTTGTATCTTTAAAAATCTCATGTATTACGCGTATTGAATAGATGTAATTTTGTATAGTAAATAATAAAAAATATATCTTAAAAACCATGTATATTAGACTTATTGAATAATTCTAATTTTATATACCAAATAATAAAAAAATTATATCTTTAAAAGAACTAACAAATATACTCGATACGCAATGTATATAATGATTACAGAGATGGTTCTTAAAAAAATGTACGTTTGGGTTTATGTTAAACTTTGTGAGGATTTTTGCTTGCATTAATGTTTGATTTAATGCTTTCAATCCCGCGATCCTTCCTTTTTGTAGTTGTAAATGTAAAAAGATTCAAATTAACCTTCGATAACTACACAATGTCGTATATTAGAGATTTTATCACGTAATATAGTATAAACAATTAGGTTCTTTTATTGAATGTGTAATCATGTAATAAGCGTAATTGTAATAACATCAATTATAACAAATCATTTTGAATGTGGAATCGCGTAATAGTTTATGTTGATGTGTAATAATACATAGTCACTGCCCTACTACAACCATAGATCGCGCCACTGCCACCACAGGTAGTCGTAATTACCCTCACCATCATTGTTGTCGGTATACAACATCGGCTCCACCTATAACGGTGGTGCACTTTTATACGTTAATTTCTGATGAAAGAGCAGGAAGGGAACAATCTCAGGGGAAAGATTGTAATTAAGCAAAAGTATGTTTTTAAGCGAAACAAAGGATGGTCAAATCTCATGCGAAAGTTCCAGACAAGTTTCCATACTGTAGAATAGGGATGAGCACGGTACCCTTTTGGTACCAAAAGTACCCGTATCGAAAAACGGGAAAAGTAGGTACCGGTTCTGAATACACCGGTTCGGTATCGGTATTTACCAGTGTTTTACCCGTAAATACCGGTACCGGTACGAAAAAACGGGGAAAGTGGGTACCGGTACCGAATATATCCGGTAACAAATGCTCATCCCTACTGTAGAATTAGGTTTTGGTCCACCAATCTCAATTCACAAGGCCCCAGAATGTAATCTAATCTGGCATCTGGCATCTGGCTTAGGCTTAGTGGCAAAGCTTGTGATTTCCGACGGGGGTCGAAAACGTATACATCCAAAAATTTCTATAGAACTGGGGAGTCGAAAATGTATATACCCAAAAATTTATATACGAAAACTACATATTCTCCACTACTGAGCAAAAAGTTCGGGGGTTGGCCGCCCCCTCCTGCCCTACTTAAGCTGCGCCCCTGCGTAGGCTTCTGTGCTTAGCTTGCGGAGGAGTATTAGAACATTAGCTTATATTAGTGACTAGTATTGTAATATGGTGCATTGGTGTGTCTATATTTGACCATTTCATGTAACCCTACATCATAAACAATGCTATACAACAAACATATTTGTGGTCGAAAGTAAACGAGTTATTTTAACCTGCTAGGCTTTTGTTTTAAAAAAAATGATTTACATGGTTCTTTGTGTGTTCCCAATATTCAAAGTAATAGAGATGGGAGAGAACATTAGTTTACGTTTTGAACTATAAAGTGATACAACAAAGGAAGAAAAAAAAACGAATACATAATAATATAATTGGTATAATGAAGACACGGGCCATAAGTTGTTAGGTATTAAATCGTATCAAACATAAGTTCATTATTGATGGCTTATATTTGAAAAAGATGAATTATGTATATATTAATTAATAGATTGATTATAACATATGTTCAAGCTTTACAAACCCTCAATAAAAATTGGTGTTTTCTTTTTCCTTTGTTTTGGGAGTGTTGACTGACAAACTAACGCTATTGCATTGTGGTTATTTGATGTTCATTAGACGTACGGGTTGACCGAAACCACAGGTGCAATATCAAGAGTTGCAAGCCCATATGAGAGCACGATAGTAGGCACAGTCGGGCGGCTCATAGCTCAGTGCGAAGCAAAGATAGTTGATCCCAACACCGGGGTTAGTTTGCCTCCAATGAACCATGGTGAACTATGGGTTAGAGGTCCATCCATTATGAAAGGTAAAAGATATGTCCATCGTGTGTAGATGTCATCAAGTTATTTTTACTAGAATTTGTATAAAGAAAGGTAATTTTAATATATGATGACTCTATTTAAAAAATATTGAACCAAACCAAAACAAACCAACGTGTATCTAGCCTCAGGGTCGTCTCAAGTTTTTTAGGGCCCAAAACAAATAATATAATGGAGTCCCTTTTAGTAAAAATAAAAAATAAAAATTTTGATCCTATGAATCATTTATCAGCCATGTTTATGCATAATTATAAAATATAAACCCCACCGTCAACAATTTCTAAACAAAAATTACTTACATATTTTTTTTTAGAATTTAGGGACCCTATGGAATTGGAGGACTAAAGTCGTTTTATTTTACTCCCACTTAAGCCATTTTTGTGTGTATCTAACTGTTTAATTTGAAACTGTTAAAAAGTAAATGAACTCTTGATATGTCGATTATTTTGGATTAAACATTTTGGAATTGAAAGGTCGGTTTTAATTTGAGTGATTAGGATATGTTGATGATAAACAAGGTATAAATACAATGGTGGACTCAGATGGATGGTTGAGAACCGGGGATCTTTGTTTCTTTAACAATGAAGGATTCTTATTTGTTGTAGACCGGTTAAAAGAGTTGATTAAATATAAAGGTTATCAGGTACGCTTTGTCAACATCTGTATAAATCCTTAGCTAACGTAGAGATGGTAAAATGAATGGTTCATACAAGTGCGTGCCTAGAATTTTGGTTTCTGCGGGCACCAAGTAATTTATCAAAAAATACTTACGAGTAAAAAGAAAACACTCACATATATGATAAAATGTGCAAGCACAATCATACCATTGATTAATCAAATATAGGATAAAATATAAAAAAATATAACAAAAAAGTTGAATACTACTTCGAATTATGGGATGGGTCAAATTAGTTGTTATATGTTGGACTTGTGAAAACTTTTGGGATCACAAGTACAATTTTATAGGCCGGATGGTTACCCAAAACACTTATGTTTAGAATATCTCAACTTAGGGTGAGCGGAGTGGGGCGGTAAACCCACTCGGTACCGAACCCCCATCCACCGCCAACCTTTTTACCGAGGGGAGTTTACCGAAATGGGGGGCATTTTCGGTGAGTGGTCACCGAGTCGGTGAGAGAGAGGGGAGGGGGAGAGAGATGAGTGTGTGGTGGGGTCCATTTCTTCTCAACCAATCACACATTTTTTTCTTTTTTTTAAATAGTTTATCTAAACCCCATTAGGTAAACCTCCGCTAACGTTTTTGAGCATTAGGTAAACAAATTAGGTGACTTGACATGACGCTATGTGATTGGGTGAATTGAGAGTTTACCTATTTGGAATAGCCGAATAAGTAACCACTCCCGTCACCCTTATGTTTAAAATTTTATATTGACTAAGATGATTTGGCCCAAAAACTTTTATCTAAATGAAAATTTCCACTTCATACACACCTTTGTCTAAAATTAGTGTGCGTAAGCATTAAATCATTAATATTAATATATGAGGGATTTTAAACACCAATTTTCTTTTAGCCCGTTTTGCTAGTTTACTATATAACAATTAGGATGTTTTGCTAATAGTAAATAGTTTTGATTAGTGTAATATGGGTCCATGTTTTAACTTTTTCAAGTTTCAAATCTATTAATTTTTTTGAGTAAAGTACTTTTTGAGTTCCTGTGGTTTGTGCATCTTAACTATTTGAATCCAAAAATTAAACTTGTCTTGATTTGAGTCCCTGTGGTTTGTATTTTTAACCCTTTGAATCCAAAATGAAACCTCATCCAACCCTTTGAGTCCCTGTGATTTGTATTTTTAACCTTTTGAATCCAACCCTTTTAGTCTGTGATTTGAATGAGGTTTGCATTTTGGATTCAAAAGGTTAAAAATACAAACCACAGGGACTCAAATCAAGACAAGTTTGGTTTTTGGATTCAAATAGTTAAAATGCACAAACCACAGGGACTCAAAAAGGACTTTACTCAATTTTTTTTTTAACTTTTTCAAGTTTCAAATCCATTAATTTTTTAAACTTTTTCAAGTTTCAAATCCACCCCCTACACTATAGATAATATACGCCTTTAACCTAATACTTTTACTTTCTCTTATAACTTTTTTTTTTTTTTACAAAAACTGAATACGCAATATAATTCTTTTTTAAAACAGATTGAGCCGGTACCCATCGAAAAACATTAGTACTGGTATTGGTACTATTAGAACCATTACTGGTATTCGTTTACTATACTTTTCAATCGATATAAACATGTGTCGACATCCTTTTAGACTTATGACGATTGGGTGTTGTTCTAGAGTGAAAACTATTGTATTTGCGAACTGAGTGAACAAATCCTGGCCACTGATCTACGCATGTGTATGGCAAGGATCTCATCATCAAATCATAAAATACACTAGTGTATTTCAACATCAAATCTTGGTCATTGATCTACACACGTGTATGGCCAAGATTAGTTCACTCAGTTCGCAAGCTACACTAGTGTTCACTCTTGAACCTAATCCTATGACGACTTTACTTTTTAAGTTTTCTCTTTCGGTTGCTATATTGAGTGTTGGTGCCATATCGATACCGTAACCGAACCAATATCGACTAGATACCCACCATTAACATTATTTTTACCCTCACGTCTACGTTCGGTTTAACCTTTATTAAAAAACAGGTCACCCCGTCGTGGAACGCGGGTGTAACCCACTAGTTAGAAATAAAATATAGCTTGTTACATATACAAACACTCTAAAACCTTTAAGGAATATTGGATTTTAATAATCACAACTATTCGCTGTTGGCCGCCAAAATCCCAACTTTGAAAATAACCACTGGTAGTCCTAACTTTTAACATATTGGCCTCCAATGGACCCTGACTAACAGAACCCTAACGTCGTTAGTCTCCGGTCGCCAGAAAAACGTTTGTTGGCCGGAAAACTCAACATTTTCGTCCCGAATCTCTTTGTAACCTTATTATGGACCTTTGGAAACCTTTTTTCTAGTAAAAGCCCCAATTATTAAAGTCGTCCGAAAACTCATTTTTCGCCGAAAAACTCAATTTTTTGGCCGGAAAACTCAACATTTTCGTCCTAAACCTCTGTGTAACCTTAGATCGGACCTTTAGAAACATTTTCCTGGAAAAAAAAAACGGTTTTCCGGCGACCGGAGACTAACGGCGTTAGTATTCTGGTAGTCAGGGTCCATTGGTGGCCAATATGTCAATAGTTAGGACTGCCAGTGGTTATTTTTGAAGTTGAGATTGTTTGCGGCCAACGGCAAATAGTTAAAATTATTAAAATTCAATATTCCAACCTTTAAAGGGTGACATAGTGGCAAAAAGTTGAATACTCTCTACTAGAGATCTATGCTATAATATAATCCCTTGAAGTCCACATCCTCTTGTGATTATTCAAATATGTGATGACTTTTGTAAGCTATTTGAGGTGAATGTAGGTACCTCCAGCTGAATTGGAACAAATTCTGCATTCGCATCCGGATATTACTGAAGCAGCTGTGATTCCGTAAGCGTTTCATTCCACCCCTTAATCTTAGTGTCCACAAAAATTAAAGAAAAAAAAAAGGCAAATATATAATAATGGTGCATTGGTGTGTATGAGTGATTTTGCAGGTATCCAGATGAGGCAGCAGGGCAGGTACCCATGGGGTTTGTGGTTAAAAGAAAAGGAAGCACCATTGATGAAACACAAGTGAAAGATTATGTGGCTAAACAGGTAGGTATTTTTGTTAATTAATTTTGTTTTGTTTTGGATTTAATAGGATAAATTATAAAATATTAACAGAGTTTTAATATTGTTCTAATAGTATAATCAGTCATAATTTTGTTTGACTATAAAAATCATTTAATTTTCATTTGTCCAATTATTGTGGAATTTTTAACTGTTTAAATTGCATGACTTATACAAAGAATATTCACTAAATGTTGAATTTGAGTGATTTTTACATTAGTATAAATTTTTACTACAATGAACAACCTTGATTACTATTTACTTACATGTAGCCTAATTTAATTGCTAAACTAATATAAGAAAAACAATTGGATTAGGTTGCCCCATACAAGAAACTAAGTAGAGTATGTTTCATAGATTCAATTCCAAAAAATGCACCAGGAAAGGTATTGAGGAAGGAGTTGATGAAGATGGCTGTCAATTCTAAGCTTTAAGTGGTGTTTGGTTAATAACTATAAGTATATAGACTGGGTATGGGTATCATTCTAGATAGGATCTCTGGAATTGTTTGAGAGGTCTAAAAATTGGAATGTAACCTGTGTTGTTTATTAAGCCTATTTTCATTCTAACATTAAAACCAGTTTACATGTATTAAAATATGTAATATTTATAAAGCTCCAAAAAGATATGGTTATAACTAGTAAACCATGGGTGGTAATTTCTAATACGACATGAAAATTAATTGGTTTAATAAATGGGTCTTGTTCGAGTGAACTTGTTAAATAAATGGATCATGTTCATGTTGATTTTCATCATTCATGTCAACCCGTTTAAACCATTTATTACAACCACCAACTTATTAACTCATTTACTACTTGTTAACATGTTTGAGTTGTTTAGATAAATGGGTTATACTCTTGACAAAACTCACTGGTTTTACGGATTGTATATTTTTATATTCGATGAGATCTCATATCTTCATATACGCATGGATTACAAGTATATTTGTAAAAATACATATTTGAAATAATTGGAAAATATATTAGTGTGACAAATACTACAAACATACGAATAACTTCAATGGGAATGATTAATTAGAAAAATACATATTAGAAATAATTGGAAAAATATATTAGTGTGACAAATATTACATACATACCAATAACTTCAAGGGGGATGATCCTGCCATAGATTAAGTATGCATTAAGGCCAGAAATGGTCATATCTTTTGTCAGATATCTTGTTAGACTCTAAACGCTCATCCAGATTTTCAAGCAAAGCTTGCTTTATCTTTTACCTGAAAACTTGAAACGATGACAGGATGGTAAATCTTGTTGTACCCGATCATCCAAATAGTTTTATAAAAGTGTTATTATCTATCACACGTTTAATATCTTTTATGTAACGATGGGGAAATAATCACATAAAACATTTTAGGAATATTGAATTTAAATAACCTCAACTTTCACCATTTGACTATTGATAGCACTACCAACTTACAAATTGTAACTCGCCACTCCCAACTTTCAACTTATTTCCCCTGTCACTTTCAAACTAACTGAACCCTAACCCAGTTAGCTGACGTCAGATATCACGCCACTAAACAAGTGCCACATCAGATGGCACGTCATCAAAAAAGCTACGCCAGATGCCACGTCACAAAAAAGCCACATTAGATGCCACGTCACTGAATAGGTGCCACATCAGATGTCACGACACTAAATAAGTGACACGTCATTAAAAAAGGACACGGCAGATGCCACGTCACTAAACATGTGCCATATCAGCAAAAAAACTAACTGCATTAGGGTTGAGTTAGTTTGAGAGTAGCAGAGGAAAATAAGTTGAAAGTTAGTTAGTTTGAGAGTAGCAGAGGAAAATAAGTTGAAAGTTAGGAGTGGCGTGCTACAATTCGTAAGTTGGAGGTGCTATTGGCCAAATGGTGAAAGTTGGAGTTATTTAAATCTAATAACCCAACATTTTAAAGATCGAACTTCACAATTTAGAGGAAACACAAATAGTTAACAAAATAATTCATACATAATTATTTTCGGACAAGATCTAAAGTGTTGCAAGAACATACCTTAGTTGTAACTTTCTGCTTACGGACTCTTCAAGAGATCATAATGTCCATAATCATGATAAAGAACACTAACTGGGTTCTCCTTCCCGTATTCCTGTCCATATTCCGCAATAACTTTAATAGAATTTGTCCTTTTATCTCGCATATAAACTGTTATAGGCACCCCGTAAAATATTAATAATAGATATATCATATTCGTTGTACTTGTGCATCCGTACACGTCTTAATCAAATCAACGAAATTTTCAAGTGCATTAAGGTTTTGACATTATGGGCATACGAAAATGGTAACAATATCGTTTCTAGTTGAGATTTGATCATGGCAAGTAATATGTAAAGTTGCATCTAATTTAATAGAGTAAAATGCCAATTTCGTCCCTGAGGTTTGGGTACCGACAACCGAATAACTTAGCTGAACAGTTCTGCTTTTGTCATCATCCTTGAATGTGGTCGGAAGGGTAATATGCCCTATCGGACGAACCACCTCTCCCGAAAAACTTATTAGGGGGGTAGATACTTCGATCAGTCTCTTCTTTGTTTGGGGATTCAGCTGCTGGAAACACTGCAAGTACATTATCTCAAAGGCGCTTACTCCATTTACGTAGATTCGCCGGACCAAGTGTCCTGCGACTACGGCCGATATCGTGATTGGTCCGTCTCGAGCATCGTCCGGATCGATCGGAGGAAAGTACGTTGGTTGCTGCATCCAAGCTGCCATGTGTTGGCTCGACCGCTTTACCCCTCTTGGCTCGGTAGACCGAATCATATTGATTCCGGCCTCGGTGTTCTGATTATCGACCACAGCTGCGGACTTATTCCCATCTTTTACTTCTTTCACGAGATGAGAGAGCTTTCCGGATCGTACAGCCTTTTCGATTTCTTGTTTCAAAGCCCAACATTCATCGGTTGTGTGCCCTTTGTCCCGGTGATATTCGCAATACTTCTTAGAATGCTTATCCGAGGTAGGCCGCTGCTTCGACGGTGTAGGAAACCGGGTGGTTTCCGTACTAAGGATCTCACTTGGCGATTTGGTTAGCTCGGAGAAAGTGTTAAAACGCACGTTTCCTGTTCGGAAGCTGCCTCGATCTGATTTCTGGTACGGACCACGACTTCTGTTCCAATTGTTGCTTCTATCTTTTGGTGGTGACGCGTTTCGTCTGCCCGATGTGGTTCGAGCCTTAGCATTCCTTGTTGCTGTTTCATTTGGTTGACCGCAAGCACTCTTCCCTCGGACAAAGGCTCGAGCTCGTTCCATAAGTATCTCCATGGTTTTTGGGAGATCTTCGTGGAGCTTCTCCACGAGCTGATTGTTCCGGACGCCATGACAAAATCCAGAAACTCGGAGCTGGTCGACTGCTCCGCTTATCTGCATACTTTCGCGATTGAAGCGATCAATAAAGTCTTCTACAGATTCTCCGTCGCCGCGTTTTATGTGGTGAACCTCGGAGATGTCTTTCTTGCAGCGTCGCTGCTGGCAGAAATTTTGCAAAAATATACGCCGGAAGTCCTCAAAGTGATCAATCGATCCTTCTGGCAACCTATCGAACCATACCCTTGCTGACCCGGTGAGAGTTTGAGCGAACATGTGACACCAAGCTGGCATGGGCCACTGTTCGACCTTAGCCGCTCCGGCGAATGCGAACATGTGGTCGTCCGGGTCGGACGTGCCATCGTAAAATTTCAACATGGGGGGCATCTTCAACTTGGTCGGGAGTGGGGCATTAACGATCCGTAACGTGAACTTCGACTGAGAAGTCATAGATGTGGGATGATACGGCATGATCAGCTCCTGATCCTGAGGGTTTAGGCCCATAGATCCCTGGCGAAACAGGTCATTGAGACCGTTATTCATCGGAGCACTCATAAGCGAGGAAAATTGTGCAACACATGTTACGGGAGTGGAGATTATAGGACTTACCATAGATCCAGAGGTGAAAACTCCAACGGAGACGGGATTAGCCCCTGGATAAACACTGCTGAACAAGTTCGTGCGGAGGCTCTGCAACATTTCCTCTCGTTGTTGCTGCTGTTGTAGTTGCCGTAGTAAATCAGCATTCCGTAGGAGGAAAGCGTTGTCGAAAGTAGGCAACGGCGTAGCGACTGGAGCGGTAACTGAGAGCGTGGTGACAGAGCTCGCGATCACAGAACTTGTAACTGGAGGTATTGTTGTTGATCCTGTCAATACTGCTGCAGCGGCAGCTGATGTAGGGGCAGCTGCGGATGCAGCATTTTCTTCCCAGATGTCATTATAAGACGGGAAAGTGTTTGTGGGAGCAGCTGTCGTAGATTCCATGAGTTGGAGTAAATAGGATCAACGAAATGAATTATGTGAATTCGAGGGGATGGCGCCACTGAAGACTCAAGGCCGGTTTGTCCGACCTGGTCAGAGTGAAGCTTCAGATGACCTAGCAAGAACCTTCAAGATCACAAGGAAAAAGCACACCGTTAGCCTCGTCACAGGGAGGGGGGGCCTCTCTGTGACCAAGATCGGGCGTGAGAATAAGTATTTGTGAGGAGAGAATAAGTCAGGGAAAGAGAGAGGAGAGTTTAGAGAGAGAAAGTAGTGATTACCCTTTGCTTGGAGTCTTGGCGGGGTATTTATAGTTTTTGGGTATGCTGACGTGGCGAGTTAGTTAGGGTCGGATCAATCATTGTCAGGGCAGTTAAAGCTGTGGGTCCCAGTTAGTTATGGCGTATCAACGTGTTTAATCGACCCGTTTGCGTATTAGATGCGATTTGACCCTTTAAGCAATGAGGTTTGGCCCTACCTCTGTCGGTCATTCGGTCCGACCAAGTACGTATCCTCATCAAACAACAAAAGAGAAGTTAACACATGATGTAAAAGGGGCTCAATAACTAGTGAACATCTCCTAGTATTACGTAGGGTGATGTTAAATATAGCTTCTTAAATGTTGAACGCACCAATATGAATAAAAATAAAGATAATGAGAGTGTGTGATTACGGGGAGGAGAGTGCATTCAGTAAAAAACAATATAAAGGGTATGTTTAACATAATTCAGAAAACATTTATTTTACTTTAATCATTTTTGAATTTCAATCTCGTATCTAATTAATTCTGATAAATTTGTAACTCCTTGAAAGTTATGAATTTTGGAACTTATTTATTTGTTTACTTTAGTTTATACGTTTCATCATTTATTTAAAATCCTAGATTAAAAATTTGCTTCTAAATTTCCCGATATTAGGCTACTCGGTACGGGGACGTCCCCGCCCCGTCGAGCCACGTTGCCGCACCTGCACACCGTTTCCACAGGGACGTCGGCGTCGTGAACATCCTCCCCAAGACGACGTTGCCGTGCCTCTGTCTTCTTCTTTATACACAAATATACAGGGGAAGGATCCACTAAAAAGTGGATTTTGCCTAAGACTAAAGGGTATGGTGAGGCTCATCCCCACGGGGATGAGCCTCCACGTAGGCGGCTCGTGGGGGATGAGCCTCCATGCTTTTTGAGGGGGGTGGAGGATGAGCCTACCCCACGCAATTTTTTATTGTTTAACTTTTATTTGTTTAAATTTTATTGTTTATTTTTTATTTGTTTAACTTTATAAAAACTATTCAACATTTAAATAAAAATAAAACATAAAGGAAGATATAAAATCCATTACATAACATAAATAAAAATTACATAACCTAAAAAAAAAATTACACTACTCGTCTTCGTCTTCGTCACCGTCCGCTACGTTAACGTTGTTCCAAATATGTTCTACCAAATCCTGTTGAAGGTTTGCATGCGTGAAGTCGTTGGTTAGCGAGAACGAGTTTAAATCTTGTTGTGGCGGATCTACCGGGACAGTATTCCCGATAGATGCATTCTCATCATACTCACAAATTGCCCGACCTTCGTCTTCAATAATCATGTTATGGAGCAAAATCCAAGCGTACATACAAAGGCGCAACCTCTTCGGTGTGAACGCACGTGCCGGTTGTTCAAGGATGGCCCATTTTTTTCGTAAGACACCAAAAGCACGTTCGATGTCTTTTCTTGCAGCTTCTTGACGCTTGGCAAATTTTTTCCTTTTTTCGTCATCGGGATATGGAATAGTCTTCACAATTGTAGACCAAGACGGATATATCCCGTTAGCAAGATAATACCCATGTCTATACTCAACCCCAGAAACTGTAAAACGGGTGTCCGGACCGGTTCCATTAACGATATCGGTAAAGATCGCCGATTGGTATAACACATTGAGGTCGTTGAGTGAACCAGGGAGACCAAAGAAAGAATGCCAGATCCACAAATCCTGTGATGCCACGGCTTCAAGTATCACAGTTGGATAGTCGTGATCACCGCGATTATATTGGCCGCGCCACGCAGTCGTTGCGTGAACCCTTCATAATTTCGAGCATCGGATCGTTGCGTGAAAAACGGGTCTAGCCCCGCCAAATCATCAGCAATCCGTGTGAATAACCGACGACTCATTCGGAATCTGCGTCTGAATATCTCAGCATTGTAAAGGGGTGCATCCGAAAAATAATCGTTCACCAATTTCTCGTGCGCTCCTGTCGTAAAAAATATATAAATACGAGGAAATTGTTGATACACTTTGTGTGGACGCGACTCGGCTCGGTTCGACTCGGCCTTGAAGACTTGAAGACACGAAGATCGAGACAAAGCTACAGCCAAGGGGGAGTTTGTTGGTGCACTTGTGTCTGTACTTTGTCTGTATTTCGTCATGATACAAAACGATGTCTTTAATGTAAGGTTGATGTAAGTTTGACCAAGTCAACCATCCTCCTGGTTTGACTTGACCAAACAGTTAGAAAAATGTTGTAAGCTGGTTGTGTCGAAGGATGTGTCATCGAAGGATTGTTTTATATCCTTCGATGAGGTCGAAAGATGAACATTCGATAGATGAGTTCGAAACATAAACCTTCGATGGATGAACTCGAAGGATATCTCGAAGGATATCATCCTTCGAGATATTTGTGAATCTTTCGATGGCTTTCTGGTCGACAGATGATCGTTCGACCAATCTGTCTGATCCTTCGACCAGACCTGCTGTGTCGGGTATAAATACCCATGTGTTGTGTTCATTTCAGCAGTGAGACAGAAGAGAGTTGAGAGAACACATAGTGAGGACAAGAGAGACAGAAACTGTGAGAGCTTTCTGTTGAGAGCACACACACGAGAGAACTTTGAGAGTTTGCAGAATACATCTGTGAACATTGGACTTGTAACCGAACCTTTCATACGCATTAATACAAGTGGTGTTAATCGTTGAATGTTGTGTGTTGTGTTTGTGCTTGTTCTCGTATAAAGTCTCGGTTGCATGCTAGCTTGGATTCCGCACTCGCTAGTGTGTTTGATATAACAAGGATAAGGTTTTATCTCATCCTCGAGAGGGACCTACAAGTGGTATCAGAGCTTTGGCTCTTCTCCTTGTTAAAACCGAGGTGTTCTTGCTGTTTTTCGGGTTGTGAAAAGTTTTTTTTCTGAAAAACATTGTTAATCGGGTTTAAATCTTGTTGTTTTGCTGGAAGTTCTTATAAAAATCACTTTTTCTTTCATGTTCACATTTTAGAAGTTGATTTTTAGTGAAGTTTCAAGCAAAACCCGGTTTCGGAAGTTTGTAGTTTTACCGGAAAACCCATTGTGTTCATAATATCTTCAAGTGTTTTTCAAAGTTTACATCTTTTGATCTTGTTTAGTTATTTTCGAAAGTTATTGGTGTATTGGAAAGGGTGAACTGATTAAAATAATCAAACAAAATCTGTTTTTGCAGAAAATGATGGTCTGAACCATACTTTCTGCCGAAAGATTTACCAACCCGTCACCTTTTTCACCAACCTGTCACCTGTTTGTCTGCTGTGTCAGTACTCATCGAAAGATATCCTTCGAAGTCGAAAGATCATCTTTCGATCAAGGAGGTTCGACAGATACCCATCCTTCAAACATCTTTCGAAGTCAGTGAGTTATCTCTCGAGCCAAGGAATCTTTTCGAAGGATATATTGTTCGAGCTACTGTTACATTTCGAAAGATAAGGATCCTTCGTCTTGGTGAATCTTTCGAAGTCATTGTTCGAAATTCAACAGTGATCTTTCGAACACTGTTGATCCTTCGAACAAGTGTCTATCTTTCGAACAGGTGTTGATCTTTCGATCCTTGTCTGTTTAAGTTTAACAGGTTGTGCTTTTCAGGTCTTTCGATTCTTGATCCTTCGGCTGGTTGTTATCCGTCGAGATTTTAACATAGTTTGTGAAAATTAAATTTTTAAAAGGAGAAAACTTATTTTTCAAATTTTAAATCAATTTTCACTTAATATATTAATTTTCATAAAATGGGAACAAACGGTCAGTGGGATCCAACCGCGTGGACTCAAATAACTTCGAATCCACAATCATCAGCTATGCAATCAACGCAATCTACGTCAGATTTCGACAAAACTGCATGGATGCGAGCTATTGCCCCACCTCAAGCTGCAATGATAACTGCAAATCAATGGGCTTTGGTCACAAATCAAAGCAACAGCATTCAATCTATGATGCAGAACGACAGTGAAACTGGTACAAGCACAAAACCGCCAAAGCTAAATCACATCAATGATTGGGGATGGTGGAAAGAAAGGCTGAGAACTTATGTTCAGGGACAAGGTCAAGATCTATGGATGTGCTTCTTCACAGCTTTTGAAAATGAGTTGGAAGTTGCAGGATCTAATCCACAAACTTACAGCACTTTGTCTGAAGAAGATAAGAAGAAGTTTGAGTTAGAAAAGAAAGCATTCATGATTCTCACACAAGCTCTTCACAAAGACATTTACCACCAGTTTGTTTACTGCACGACTACTAAAAGCTTGTGGGATATGCTCACGTTACGTTGTGAAGGAAATGCTCAATCTAGAAAGATCAAGCAAGAATTACTGAAGAAAGAGTTTGAAGGATTCACGTGTTTGGAGAATGAGACTTTGGCAGAGTTATCTACAAGGTTCCATCACTTGTTGAGCGAGATGTTTGCTTTTAAAGTCACTGCCACTCCACAAGAATTGGTGAAGAGATTCGCTGATAGCTTACCAGCAAAGTGGAGCAGTTATCTTGAAATTCTCAAAGAAAATGGTGTTCTAGACACAATCACCGTTTATGAATTAATTCAAAGATTGGAGAATAAGGATGTAGAAGAAAAGCTTAAAGCAAAAAGAACACAAACTCCTCAAAATCCAGAAATGTACTTTGGGATTGCAGGAGGTATCAGTGGAGAAAAACCAGCTTCTCAACACGCGAAGCTTCAAACAGCTTTCATCTCAAGCACCGGACCTTCCACAACAGATCAGTTTGATTCTTCGGCATACACGATGATGTATTCAAGACCAGATGTGCAACCGAAAGCTCAGCAGCAACAACCGCAACAGCAAGGGTTTTATGGAAGCTCTTCAAACTTTCAAGCCACTTCCAATCCTAACACAGTCAGATTAGACACTTCCAACTTTTCCAGAGTCAGTGTCGAAGTAGCCAAGGAGCATATGGAGATGTTGAATACCTTGGTTAGTGCTTATAGTGGATTGATCGCAGGTCAGATTGGGAATATCAATCTAACCAATGAAGATTATCAGCAAGTGGATAAAGAAGAGTTTGAAATGATGGATATCAAATGGGCTCTTGCTAGTGCAATTCGAAGAGCAAAGGAGTTTATGGAAAGGACGGGGAGAACCAACTTGGAAAACAAGAAAGACACCAAGTATGGGTTCGACAAGCAAGCTGTCAAGTGCTTTAACTGTGGCGAACGAGGTCATTTCAAAAGGGAATGCACAAGACCAGCTCAGCATGGAAATCAAAATCCGTTCAGAAATCAAGGCAACCAGCAGAACCAGAACGGGAACAATGTTCGTACGTTGATACCTGTCAACAACCAAGGCCAAGCAGGGTCATCAAATGCCAACCGGGGGCTGGTGGTTCAAATAGATGAGGGTTGTGATTGGTCGCTTCAGCTTGGAGAAGGAGGAAATGGTGGAACAGCATGTTTTGCTGAAGTCGTAAAGGATTTAAAGCACGCCCGTGGTGGAGAATCTTCCACCAATGGTGTTGCATCTTCTGAAGATGAAGACAGTTCTGGTTATAGTGGAAGCTCAGATGAAGAATCCTCCACTTCAGGAAATGATCATGTGGATGAGACATCAAGTGCGTCAGTCGATGCAGATATTGATGAGCTTTTGGAAGAAGCTGCAGCAGGAACTGAAAGAAGATCTAATTTGATGGATCAAGCTGCTTACTCTTCGTCTTCTCTCCATTCAGCCTTTATGGCTAATGTCGACAGTTCATCAGGTCAGGTATGTGTCGATGAACCCACTGTAGTTAGCTGTGAAAAGTGTGATAGTTTAAATGTTAAATATGCAGAAAAGGAAAGTCAGGTTGAAATCACACTCAAACACAATCAACAATTGATTGTAGATCTTGCTAAAGCAACTGAAGCTAACGTGTTTTTAACCAGAAATGAAAAGGAATTTAAAACAACAATTGCGTCATTAAGACATGATGTTTCAGAATTACAAAAAGCTGTTTTGCGAAAACAACATGCTAACAATGATCTTATAGACACAATTGAAAAGCAGATGGTAGAGTTGGCAACCGCTCGATGTGAATGTGAAACAATCAAGCAGAAATTGGAAAGTTATTCCAATTCCCGCTATGTATTGGATCACATTATTGATGTTCAAAAGAAAAAGGGGGATAAGAAGTGTATGGGATTCAAATCATGTCCACCCCCAATGAATCACAATTACTCCAAATTGCCTGATGACGAGGATATGCCCCGTTTTGAACCTACTGTGCCACTCGGTCTAGATGACTTTGCAGCAGGCCTCGGGTTCACAACTGGTACATCATCCTCGGGTCAATCAGAATCTGAGAAAAGTGTGACAGATTCATCGTGTGTTAAGGAACAGAGTCCTCCCGTTGTTGAGGATACTGATTCTTCGGATGATGAATCTGATGAAATTGTGAACCAACAGTCTAACTCGGTTACAACAGATATTCCAATCGAGAATCACATCCTGTGTGATCCACCAGTGAAACCGAGTAAGACTGAAATGTCAAAAGAAATGGAGTCGATTGTATCAAGTTTTGAAGGGAGTAACTTGTTGTACACGCTCAAAGGAGATAGCAAAATCTACTCTAACAAAGATTTTCCAATTAAAAATGTAAATCAAGATTTAATTGAGCAAATTTTTGAAGGATGCACTGATAAGTTTTTGGGGAACAAAAGTGGCAAAGTTACCGTCACTCAATGTGATCCAATTCCGTGTGAACAAATTAGAAAACAATACGGAAACCAAAAACTACAAGTTGAGCGAAAACAACAAGTCAATTCCGGAAAAGGTAAGGTACAGGGAAATAAGGCTCAGAACAAGAATGTTCAAGCACCTAAGGTTCAACAACAATGGGTGCAAAACAAAAGAGCTCCTGTTAAGAAAAGAGAACCGAAAGTGAACTTTGTTGGATCCACGGGTTCAGATAAACTTGAAACATTTCAGGATAAATCTAACATTGATTTTGTAAAACAAGTTAGAATTTTAAAACGAAATGATCAAAATAACTACACCCAACACACCAACGGAGGTGATTTAGGTCCAAGCACGTCTAGATCACAAAGTTCATTGTCTGGTTCTCCGTCTGATCATCAACATGTTTCTCCGAGGTTTGTAGAGCGGAGAATGTGTTTTGAGTGTGGCACAATTGGGCATATTGTAAGATACTGCCCATACCTGCAAAAGTTGAAGGCAAAAACAAGTGCTCCCCAAGAAACCAATTACCAAAAACGATCATTTTCCCCGAAACAAGACCCACGTGTCTTGAAAGAAAGGGAAAAGAAGTTAAAACAAAAGAATCAAAAGGTAATTGAAAAGGCCTTAAAATCAGAGGTCAAAGAAGAAAAACCTGTTCAAGCAAAACCTAAAACTGTAAAACCAGTAAATGCTAAAACAATTAATGCAAATACTGGTAAAGGACAAACAGCTTGGAAACAAAAACAGGTAATTCAGTCAGGCACCACAGGTTCTTTTTCCTAATCATCAAGTGATTGAAATCACTTTTCTTGATGATCAAGGACGACCCAAGTCCACAAAGGCTTGGGTCCCACTCTCCAACTAATTTTTGAGTGAGTGTGTAGGATATTCCAGGAGGAACTTTCGATAATCGTAAGATTGTTGATGGTGGAGCGTCCTTGCACAAAATAGGCAATAGAAGAAATTGCTGCCTTTGATGGAGAGAAAAAGTAAAGGGAAACAGAAATGTCTGTTGAAAGAGATTGAAAAGCTTCGACAAAATGAAAATCATTTCAAAATGTGAATGTTCAAGGCTTTGATCGGGTCCCCGGGATAGATTCAAATCAAAATGTACGCACCTGCAGCACGTCTGAAGTTCAACAATCTACAAGATGAACGTGCAGTGTACATTTCTTCGTGATGTGTTTGAAGAAAATGTGTTTGTTGAACAAACCAACCGGGTGTGCGGATGCCTTGGCATGGGTTGAACAACCACACACTACTTCACAAGAGAAAGACAAAAACCTTCGCTGGTGCAATGTGGAAGACCAGCCGGACCCAAAGGTTTCTGATCTTGTTGCTGTGAAGAGATTTCTAAGTAGCTACAAAATCGACTTTGAAATCCACACCGGGTGGATATCCAGTTTGGGAGAGCACTCAGATTCCTGACAATGCACGAAGCAGTTGAAGGATACGGTTTTTAAATTTCTAATCTCTCCTATACTTGTCGATATTTAAGCTGCTTTGTGAATTATTATCTCGTTCAGCACTCTTTGGCCAGACAATGTTGTGATGGTCCGCACCGCCTACCGACCTGCCAACTGATTTTTCCAAAATTCGCTAAATCATTTCTGATTAAAATTTAATTTTGGTAAACGGCATTGAGGTAAAACATGAGTTAACCAACATCGGAAAATCACTTTTGTAAATTTCTTTGTGTTTTAAATTTATCTTAGTTTGTTGATTTTAGGGGGAGTAAATCCAATCCAAAATAATTTGAAAATCCAAAAACATCGAAAAATTTAAAAACACAAAAACAATAGAAAAACAAAAATGAGTTTCCTGGCGAGCAAAAGAGAAAATGATAGTACATCAGTGGTCTGTCTAAACCTCTTTAAACCTTAAATGAAAAACGATAAGCAGCTCTATATAAGATGTATCGGTAGGCTCACAATCATGTTAAAGTGTGCAGGGTGATATAAATCTTAAATCGACTGAGGACTGGGTGGGAACCATTCATTGGCATATGGTCTTAGTACCGAAATTTCGTTTGAGAGATTGCCGAGGTTCTGAGATATTCGGTCTTTATGCTGCTTATCATCTGGGTATCATGGTTGTATCTTTTACCGGAAAAATAACGGGGACGCAAGTCTAGATCTTCCATGATGCTATACATACGTGTACATATTGCATACGACCTCAATAAGTGATAAACAATCACATGTCCCTCAAAATAAGTGATAAAATATCACAAATTCTTTCCGGGAGTCAAGTTCGTCTCTCTGCTGTACGAAAGTACTGACCTGTTCACGGACTTGCTCCTGTGCCCTCCTGCATCAAAAATCAAGTTCCTCATCAATAAGTGATTCTATCACAAAGGGCTTGTTTTTCAAATCAAAATAAGTGAGAATCTCACATCATATACGGTCAAACAGATGATAATCGGTATACTCACCGGTAAGATGAACCCTCGTGCATACCTTGATACGGGAATGTGTCGTGATGTGGATGAACACCGGTCGGTAAGTATAAATCATACCTTAACGTATCCCCTCGCCATGATTACATATGATAAGTTGAGCTTAAGGGACAACAATACCGATAATTGTTATAGGATGCTTATCTAAATGTTAATTAACTGAACAACAAGAGCGTTTTGGCATGACCGTACACTGATATGATTCTCTTACCCTCGAAACTCGCAAAAAAGAATGTCTGTAAATATTTACTTAATGTTTCCTGTTTATGCATCTTTGTATATATTTATTTATTTATTGCTTTCCGTCTTTACATTTGAAAAATGAAAATTTCAAAAAGATTTTAGGTGTGTTTTAATTTAAACTTTATAAAATCCAAAAAGATTTTTCTTCTAGTTTATTTTTGATTGACTGATGTTGGAACTCGAGTCTATCCTACCCAAAATCCTGATCGTAAGCTGGAAAACAATTGCATCTTCATAAACAGTCGAAGTTAACGAGTTTGGAAAGTTAAAGGATTAAAATGAATATTTTTCTAAACTTTCAAACTGCTGTCGGTTGATGTTTGATTGAGATTTGATCTCATATGTGTCGTTAGTTTAAATGTTAACTATATTCCAAGCAGTTGTTCTCATTATGCGTTTAGCTTTCTTGCATGTGCAGATGCTAAAGGCAAGGAGAACATGTTCGATGAAAAGCTTTGGAATGAAGACACGAAGTGGAGGCACTCAAAGGATAAAATGATCGAGTTGCCGCTGTCCCTTCATCAACACCACAAGGATCTGAAGAATTGACAAGTCAAAAGATTCACGAGCAGGACTCAATGGAGAGTTCAATCAAAGGGGGAGTTTATTGACACACTACCTAAGTTAAATGGGGAGTTTGTTGATACACTTTCTACTTACGACGCGTGAAGACTTTGAAGATCCTCCGACATGAAAGTCACAGAAGACGAACCATCACGAGTAGCGTCAAAGGGGGAGTTTATTGACACACTACCTAAGTTAAATGGGGAGTTTGTTGATACACTTTCTACTTACGACGCGTGAAGACTTTGAAGATCCTCCGAGATGAAAGTCACAGAAGACGAACCATCACGAGTAGCGTCCAAGGGGGAGTTTGTTGATACACTTTGTGTGGACGCGACTCGGCTCGGTTCGACTCGGCCTTGAAGACTTGAAGACACGAAGATCGAGACAAAGCTACAGCCAAGGGGGAGTTTGTTGGTGCACTTGTGTCTGTACTTTGTCTGTATTTCGTCATGATACAAAACGATGTCTTTAATGTAAGGTTGATGTAAGTTTGACCAAGTCAACCATCCTCCTGGTTTGACTTGACCAAACAGTTAGAAAAATGTTGTAAGCTGGTTGTGTCAAAGGATGTGTCATCGAAGGATTGTTTTATATCCTTCGATGAGGTCGAAAGATGAACATTCGATAGATGAGTTCGAAACATAAACCTTCGATGGATGAACTCGAAGGATATCTCGAAGGATATCATCCTTCGAGATATTTGTGAATCTTTCGATGGCTTTCTGGTCGACAGATGATCGTTCGACCAATCTGTCTGATCCTTTGACCAGACCTGCTGTGTCGGGTATAAATACCCATGTGTTGTGTTCATTTCAGCAGTGAGACAGAAGAGAGTTGAGAGAACACATAGTGAGGACAAGAGAGACAGAAACTGTGAGAGCTTTCTGTTGAGAGCACACACACGAGAGAACTTTGAGAGTTTGCAGAATACATCTGTGAACATTGGACTTGTAACCGAACCTTTCATACGCATTAATACAAGTGGTGTTAATCGTTGAATGTTGTGTGTTGTGTTTGTGCTTGTTCTCGTATAAAGTCTCGGTTGCATGCTAGCTTGGATTCCGCACTCGCTAGTGTGTTTGATATAACAAGGATAAGGTTTTATCTCATCCTCGAGAGGGACCTACAGAAATAAGGATAATAAAATTTATTAATGATAAACCTTGGCGGTCTCTGTTAATCCGTATTTGTGTGGTAATAATGCTTTCAGGCGAGACGTCTTCCTCTTCCTCCTCGATAAGAATCTCCGCCGCCCGTAGCACAACGTTCGCGAAAAACATCTCCTCTTCCTCATCCGAAGACGAGGACCACCAAGAATTAGATGGCATTGTGGATGAAAAAGTAATTTTTTTTTAAAAAGTGGAGAGAAAATGGTATAAAAATGAGAGGGTTTTGGGTTGAAAGTGGGGAAAAATGTTGAAAATGAGTGTGTTTTTAAAGAAAAATGGAATTTTTTTTTAAATTTAGCCGTTGAGTAACGGCCCTTTTTTGAAAATGGTGAAAGTTGGTCCCTCTCACCCCGCTGTGGGGAGCCGTTTGGGCCGAGCCGAGCCTCAGGGGGGTGGTGTGGGGGACTGGCGCCGGTCCTAGCCGAGCCTAGCCGGCCCCCATACCCTTTAGTCTAAGTAGCCTAAGAAGGATTGTGATGATGACATGTGGCACTCCTAATAAGTAGGAATGAAGGGCATTTTGGTCCTTATACATAAGAGTGGAAATGACATGTGGCACCCCCTTTGTTTTTTAAAAAGACAATAAAAAAATCTAGTACAAAAAAATCTAGCACAAAAAATTTAGTACAAAAAAATCTAGCACAAAAAATCTAGTACAAAAAAATATAGCACAAAAAAAAACTTGTACAAAAAAATATAGCACGAAAAAATTTAGCAAAAAAATGTAATACAAAAAAATCCAGTACAAAAAAATGAAAAAAAAAATTGAAGGCAAAAAAGTTCAGCACAAAAAATTTAACACAAAAATATAGCACAAAAAAATGTTATAGAACATAGAAATACAACATATTTTAGTGGATTTTTTTAGTGTTCATATTTTATATAACAATATGATACTTAAATTAAAGATAAAAAGACACTCGATTTTACGGTGAAATTTTTATGAAAAAATAATGTCGTATAAAAAAGTTATGAACGTTTAAAAAATGGGAGTGAAATATGCATGTGTCTTGCATGTGGAGAGAGAAAGTCCATAAATAAGATTTTTTCCAAGATACCCTTGCACTCCTCATTTTTCCTACACTTTCATCTTAACCATTGATTTGAAAAATGAATGGTTAAGATTACTTCTCATCCTACTTAGGCAAAATAAACTTTTTATTTGATCTTACCCCCACATATACACACACACACACACACACACACATATATATATATATATATATATATATGGGAGGAGCTCATGCGAGAACCACCTTTATTGTGAGAACCGCGAGAACCAATGTGAACACAACCTAAAATAGCTAAAAAAACCTAAAAAAAACTAACCCCCACCCCCCTCCCCCAAAAACCTAAACCCCCCCACCCTCCCCCTCCCCCCCCCCCCCCCCCCAAAAAAAAAAAAAAAACCTAACCCCCCCAAGCTAAATGCTAAAAACTAAAACCTAAACCCCCCCCCCCCCCCCAAAAAAAAAACCTAAACCCCCCCACCCTCCCCCTCCCCCCCCCCCCCCCAAAAAAAAACCTAACCCCCCCCCCCAAGCTAAATGCTAAAAACTAAAACCTAAAAAAACCTAACCCCCCCCCCCCAAAAAAAAAAAACCTAAACCCCCCTCCCCCACCCCCTAAAAACCTAAACCCCCCCCTCCAAGCTAAAATACTAAAAACAAAACCCCCCCAAAAACCTTAAAAAAATCAATAAAAAAATCTAAAAAAATAAAAAAAAATCTATATTTTTTTTAATATTTTTTATGTTTGGCTTCGAAAAGTAGCGATTTTTTTTATAAAAAATATTTAAAAAAAAATTTGTGTGATTTTTAGCTATTTTTAGGCATTTTTGGTTGTGTTCACATTGGTTCTCGCGGTTCTCGCAATAAGAGGTGGTTCTCGCATGATCTTCTCCCTATATATATATATATATATATAGGATTAGGTTCAAACGTGAACAAAATCCCAAGAGTGAACTGCGTGAACTGATCTGGGCTCTTGATTTTTATGATCTTGAGATTAAAGTGAGTGGCATGATGGTAATTATTTGGTTAATTTTTTCCATTTAATTAAATACAAAAAGGGTATATGTGTAATTTCAATCTTAAATGGATTGCATAAATCTCTCACAAATCAAGTAATCAATTATCCTCTTAAATTGATTGCATAAATCTCTCACAAATCAAATCAAGGATTAGGAAAGATGTAACTTAATTCAATTATTAAAATAATTATTTGTTTAAATGCGATGTACACATGTGTATTCTGATTTTGCCCTCTTTTTAATGCGATGTACACATGTGTATATCGTCTGTTTTTGTGATATCTCGGAATTTTTTTTGTATTGAATATTGATGTACACCTGTGAATTACTGTACACATATGTACGATGCTGAGTACACATGTGTACTGTTCTATTTATACCAAGTACACATGTGTATACCGTTGAAATATTAAGGTTACGTGGATCTTAAAAAACAAAATTTGAATTCTGGTAATGAAATCTGAAATAAAAATTAAAATTGAAATCTGGTGATTTGTTGTTTGTTTTGATAATTATCTTATTAATAAATAAACATAATGTGGATAATGAATTTAAATTAGGAAAGATGTAACTTAATTCAATTATTAAAATAATGATTTAAATCTAATTTTTTTTATAATTACAATCTTACCCTTAACAATTAAAAAGGAAATCAAGGGTCCATATCTGTTCACGCAGTTCACTCTTGGGAGGTTGTTCACGCTGGAACCCTGCCCTATATATATATATATATATATATACTAGGTTAGAACCCCGTGTATTACACGGGTTGAATAAATGTAATTTTATATATTAAATAATAAAAAATTATATTTTTATGAACCCCGTATATTGTACGGGTTAAATAAATGTAATTTTATATATCAAATAATAATAAAAAGTTATATAGTTGAAAACCATGTGTATTACACAGATTAAATAAATGTAATTTTGTATACTAAATACTAAAAACGTCGTATCTTTAAAAAAAGCCGTGTATAATCGGGTTGAATAAATCTACCAAATAATAAAAAAATTACATCCTTAAAAACCTCGTATGTTACACGTGTTGAATAGATCTAAAAAGAGTTATATATTTAAAAATCATGTGTATTACACATACTAAATAAATGTAATTTTGTATATTAAATACTAAAAAGGACGTATCTTTAAAAACCCCGTGTATAGTTGGGTCGAAAAATCTACCAAATAATAAAAACATTATATCCTTAAAAACCTCTTGTATTATACGTGTTAAATAAATCTAATTTTACATAGCAAATGATAAAAAAAAATTATATCTTTAAAAACTTCGTGTATTACACGCGTTATATAAATGTAACTTTGTATAGTACATAATAAAAAAGTTATATTTTTCAAAACCCCGCATTTTAGACTTGTTGAATAAATATAATTTTGTATATCAAATAATAAAAAAAGTTATATTTTTAATAAATTAGGATAACATTTAATATTAATTTATTATTTATATATTTAATATAAGATAAGTATAGTAGATAGATTATTCTTTTGAAAAGCATTAAATATCGAAGATTTTTAAAATTATTCTGTTAATGATTAGCATGAAAAATTTAATATTCTTTATATTCTTATAACTTTTAAATTATTATTAAATACTAATTCTAATTCAAAATTATGAATATTAATGAAATAGAATGATTTTAGCAGTACCGTTACTAAATTATGTTTAATATAAGTTAATTACAATTAATTTTCTAGTTGTTTGTTATTTAATATCTTTGTTTTAAAAAATGACCATAAATTACGTTGTAATTACTTTATTCACATACACATTTATATATGTATATACTAGGTTATAACCCCGTGTATTACACGGGTTAAATAAATGTAATTTTATATACTAAATTAAAAAAAATATTCTTTAAAAATCTCGTTTATTACACGGGTTGAACAAATGTAATTTTATATATTAAAATTATATCTCTAAGAATCCCATGTATTGTACTGAATAAATGTAATTTTATATACCAAATAATAAAAACTCGTGATTTGTACGGGTTTGAATAAATCTAATTATATATACTAAATAATAAAAAAAAATTATATCTTTAAAAACACTGTGTATTACACAGGTTAAATGAATGTAATTTTATAACCTTGTATATTACTCGGGTTGGATAAATGTAATTTTATAAACTAAATAATAAAAAAAATTATATCCTTATAAACCTCATGTATTATACGGGTTGAATAAATCTAATTATATGTACTAAATCATCATCATCATCATCATCATACTCAGTAAATCCCACCAATAGCAAAGCTAAGGTAGGGTCTGAGGAGGGTAAGATGTAGAGGCTGCTTTTAGTGAGACCCCCGGTTCGATAGTAGTTTTGCATCAAGCCTTGGACATAAAGCACATAACACTTAGGAATCGGGACAAAGACCGATTAGTGCATGTTCCCTTTTGTCTTTCTGTTATCAACGCCACCACATGATGATGATGCATTATTAACCGTCTGCCGCTTTTAACGTTATTTTCACGAACTTAGTAAAATAACGTTAAAATTAGTGCAATTTCACTTTTGCTCTCCGAGCGTCCACACATATATATTATATGCGCATACCGTAAGCGGGGCGAATATATGATGTTCAATGTTTATAAAAAAATATATAATATGTGCAACATCTTAAATGTTTGTTATTAGAATCAATTCAATATATTGTGAATAAATAAGAAAGATAAAATACGAAGGAAAAGAAAGCATTATTTAAAAAAATATCCTTAATTTATAACTTAAATTTGAAGATAATATATTATTAGAAAAAATAGAATATTTATAGCTTAAATTTGAAGATAAAATATTATTAGAAAAAACTAGAATGATTCTATCCGACAAAATATCCTTAATTTATAACTTAAATTTGAAGATAATATATTATTAGAAAAAATAGAATATTTATAGCTTAAATTTGAAGATAAAATATTATTAGAAAAAATAGAATGATTCTATCCGACATTCAAAGTAAGATAAGATTTAACATTAATTGATTATTTATTATTTAATTAATTGATATAAGATAAATATGAAAATACAGGAAATTACAAATGTAGACGCCTTCAATGAATGACACGTGTCACTTATTGGTTTCTTTTATTATATAGTATAGATATTAATAATAAAAATTTGTATTAATTTAGATTAAATATTATTAGTATTGGTATTATTAATAATTTTAATCAATTAAATGAGGGAATGACAAGTGTCTCAAAATAAGTTTCTTTTTTATTATATTGTATAGATATATTTAGCCCATTTTAAGATATTTTTTTTAAACTAAACTCGGACTATTGGGCCCACTGGTTTCATTGTTTCAGTCTGTCTATGGAATCATGAGTCTACATCTTTGTTACATATCTCTTTCAACTCACTCAATCAAACCCAAACAACTCAAATTACTATTTACGGAAAACTTTTAATTTTGCTTGTTATGTTTTTTTAAAAAGAGAAAGATACATAAAAAAAATATCCAACGATATTCACCTTTTGTATGAACAAAATTTGTCCCATGCATGTTTACCTGACTGGAAATCAAATTAATTGTTAAATTATATACAATCTTAATAAAATATAATATACGATATTGAAGTAATTAGGAGAATCATAAAAATAATAGTTCAGTATTTAAGATTCTAAGCCGTTTTAAGATGAGTTTAAAAATAAGTGCGTACGAGTAATGAGAATTCGAACATATATTTAGAGCATTCACAACTCTCCATCAAATTCTACTTTATAATTACGCTAAAAATTATATATTCTCTCTGATTTCAATTAAATAATATTTTTAATTCCTTTATCATTATTAACTTTTCTCTATTTTCCACTCAAAACCATTTTCAAAATATATTAAAAAATTATAGAGGGTAAACAATGCCTCCTCAAATATACAGATAAACGGTAACATTTTCTTTCTTTTTCACTTACAACCACTTTTTATAATATAAAGACTACTTTCACATATTTTGGTGTAAGAGCATTCTCATCCAACCCATCAAAATCTGTGTGAGGGGTTTTTAAAATATAAAAAGTATAAAAAGTGGTTGTGAGTGGAGGAGAAAGAAAATGTTACTGTTTATCTGTATATTTAGGGGGACACTGTTCACCCCATATATTTTTTTAATATATATTGAAAGTGGTTGTGAGTGAAGGAGAGAGAAAATGTAATGATAAAGGTAAAAAAATATTATTTAATTGAAAAGAAGAGAGAAAAAGTATTTATTTTTAGTGAAAATATATTGATATAAGAGTTGTTTTTTAGTTGAATGTATGTATAATTTTAGAGGGTTGGATAAGAATGATCTAAGGGATATGAATGCTCTATTAATCACATAAGATAGTAAACGGTCAATGAGTACACGATACATAACATACACGAGATCGGAAATAAGACACGTTACAATCAGCTAAGAAATATCGATTTCCAATACCTGGCCCATTCCCGACTCATCACATCACGACACATGACATATATGAGATCGGAAACAAGACACGTTATAATCAGATACAAAACATCGATTTCCAATACCTGACCCATTCCCGACTCTTAACATCTCACGTGTCACATCTTTTTATATTGATATTTTAGAATAAAGGCATACATATTTTTGTGGCCAACACTACCTCTTAACTACCATTAACTTTTCGTACCAAAAAAAAAACAAAGAAACGGTTTCTTCAAACGATAATGGCGGTTTCAAACTCTGATTTACAAAACGGTTTCTGCTCAAAAACCCTAATCTTCCATAGCCTCAGACCTCCATCTTTTCTTCCTCCACAAGCCACAAATTTATCAGTAACCGACTTCATCTTCTCTCTCCTCAACACCACCACAACAACCGCCGGATCGCTAATCGACGCCACCACACGCCACCGTATCCCGTACACTGACGTCAAGCTCTTCGTACGCAACCTCGCCGCTGCACTCCGTCAACCGCCGGTGTCTCTTACGAAAGGTAATTGTGCTTTTATTATCTCTCATAACTCGTCTTATCTTCCGATTCTGTTTCTCTCTCTGTTTTCCGTCGGTGTAACCGTTTCTCCGGCGAATCCTGCTAGCTCGATCTCCGAGATTTCGCGCCAGATCCGGCGGCGATTTTGTACTCGTCAGGAACTACCGGAAACACTAAGGGAGTGAGCTTGACGCATCGGAATCTGATATCATCGGTTTAAGGTTTATCAGCACCTGGTGGGTAGAAATATTATACAAGAATGACAATGAAAGCTTGTTCAGGGGCTGAATGTGTAAATTCATATTATAAGGCCGGAGGGTGCGGGGGGCACCACCCTCGCCACCTCAGCCTCTATAGCGCCCCGGGCGCTATACACCCACACCCTCAAAGTTAAGAGGGGGCGCTATAGAGGGGGCTCCATGGTGGTAACGAGGGAGAAGGGGGTTATCAGGTGGGGCCCTCAACTTTTCATCCAATCAATTTTTATTTATTTATTTTGTTTAATAGGGGGCTCCATCTCACACCGTGCAAATTAAAGGGGGGCGTTATAAAGCCCCATGGCTGACGTGGATCCTACGTGGCGCTTACGTGTCTTGATAAAGCCCCTAGGGGCTCCATCCCACACCCTCCAGCCTAAGAGGGGAAAATTAAAACACAGTGATTGTGTTTGGTGTGTGGGTCGCCAAACCTTTCATGAGGTCACCGGTTCGACTCCCGGCAATGCCCTATTGGGGTGTTGGGGCTCTTCACCGTGGGTAATCACCGCCAGGCAACATTGGGACGTTGTTAGCTTGCGGAGTTGCAATACTCCGGCGGATGGGAGGTCCGTGCAATTACCCCCCCCCCCCCCCCCCCCCCGACAATATCCTTCTTTCTTTACTTGTTCTTCCTACATAAATGTCTGCAAGTAGGTAGTTTCTCACGACAACAAAACAAAACATAGTACAACCAGCATACTAAAAAACATTGTAGAAAATATAACACGAAATCCAGATAGTAATTCTCGATACCATCTCATCCAGCGCATACAGCTAACATCCGGCACTTACAGCTTACTCTCTTCTGTCATCGCACTTTCGCGAACCTCTTTCACTCATGTTTTCCTTTGATATGAAGATCATGAGTGGACGCGTTAACCTAACTCAAGCCCAGTTGGTGGCTTTGATCACTGAACAAGTTACTGCAGCACTCGCAGCTGCCCAGGCAGGAGGTATAACCTGCCATCACAACTTACTCTAGGATCTTTAGATCCTACTCTCGTAAACCAACTCTTGTGTTTAACCTTGTCCTGCTCTTATATACGTAACATGTCAGCATGCTCAACCACCTGTGTGCACATTCAAGACGTTCATGGACTGTCGTCCTAATACTTTCAGTGGCACTGAAGGAGCTGTTGGACTCCTCCATTGGTTTGAAAAGCTCGAGTCTGTCTTCGAGATGTGTGAATGCCCTGAGGCTCGTAGGGTGAAGTACGCCACTGGTACTCTCGAAGGCACTGCGCTAACTTGGTGGAACGCGCAAGTTCAGATGCTGGGGCTGGCGGCTGCTAATGCCACCCCATGGAATGATTTTAAGGAACTGATCAAACGTGAATATTGTAGTCGGGATGACATCCACAAGCTGGAAGTGGAGTTCTTTAACCTGAAGATGACGGGGTCAGAGATTGAAGCGTACACGAAACGATCCAACGAACTGGCAGTGTTATGTCCAACTATGGTGGATCCTCCCATCAAGCGCATTGAATTGTACCTCAAAGGCTTAGTACCAGAGATTCAAAGCCATGTGACTGCTGCTAACCTTGCTACCATCCAGGATGTTACTCGTCTTGCTCATCGTCTCACGGACCAGGCAGTGGAACAGAACAAGCTGCCTAAGCGTATTGGTGCTACTACTATTACTACTTCTGCTACTCCCAGTGACAACAAACGGAAGTGGGGTGGAACCTCTAGCAAGGGTTCGACTACGGTTCAGTCCCAGGCACAACAGCGAAAGATCGATGACTACCAGAGTCCTAGTCAGCAATCTTCTGGTAGTCAAGGGCAGGGTGGATATCGAGGAAATCACCCAAAGTGCAATAGATGCAACAGACACCACAGTGGTCAGTGCAACAAGGGTCGTTGCCAGAGGTGTCTCAAGAAGGGTCATGAAGCTAAGGATTGTAGGAGCTCACGACCTGCGAATCAGAACCAACAACAACAACCACCCGCTCCACAGAACCAGCAGCAGCAACAGCGAGGAAACAGGGGGTGCTTTCAGTGTGGTGCTGAAGGCCACTTCAAGCGGAACTGCCCTCAATTAAACCAGAATCAGAACAACAACAATAATCTGGGCAATGGGAACAACAATGGGGGAAACAATGGAAACAATGGCGCCCGAGGTCGAGTGTTCGTGATTGGTCAGGGTGACGCAAGGAATTGAGTTCAAAGTGACGATACCAGTTATGTGTCTCTAAAAGTTAGTCAAATGCTCAAGCGCACACCAACACTTTTGAACACCAAGCATGTTGTAGAATTAGCAAATGGTAAAAGTCTAGAGGCCACACACATTGTTCAGGGTTGTAATCTTATCCTCGCTGGTCAGACTTTCTCTATCGATGTGTCCTTCATAGCAAATTCTGACGAGAGTCTTTGAAGTAGACGATGCTTTAGCTCGGCAGAGGAGGTGACAAGAATTATATCATCAACATAGAGCAAAAGGTACGCCGTATGCTTACCATGACGGTAGATGAAGAGAGAGTGGTCGCAGGAGCTGTGACGAAACCCTAAGCTGGAAACAAAGTGCATAAATCTGAGATACCACGTCCGGGGAGCCTGTTTCAAACCATACAGAGACTTATTTAGCCTGCAAACATAATCTGGATGAGCTTGATCACGAAAGCCATATGGTTGATGCATAAAAACCGTTTCATTGAGATTGCCATGAAGAAACGCGTTTTTCACATCAAGCTGATTAATATCCATTTTGTTATACATTAGTAATTGTGTGTATTTTGCATAACAGCATGAGTGACTTGTCTGACGCCCTTCAAAACCTAAATCTCTATCCAGTAAAAATAGAGGTTTCCTGAGATTTCAATAGGTATATACCAGACATAGAAGAACCTGTTGAATTGAATACTTCACCACCTCTAGAGAAACCTAAACCCAAGAAGAGGAGGAGATTTGTGGGATGGAGACATGTGCATAGGAGGAAGCCTACAACCAGGAAAATTCCTAAAATAGAAAATCCTTTAGACAAAGGAAAAGGGATTGAAGTCAGTGAAGGTTTTAGGTCACTGGAAATGGAATTGGGAGAAGATTCTAGACCACCAGGAATGGAATATGGAGGAAGTTCTAGGCAAATCCAGAGGGAAGTCGGGGAAAGTTCTAGACAGGTGGAGGAGTTACCTTTTCAGGAGGAATTAGATCGGGCATTGGCAAGCTGTGATGTTGTCAGGCCAATTAATAAGAATCTGTACCCTACTATTGAAAATCAACTACCAATAAACTTAGAACCAGTAATTCCAGACCCTATAATCCATACTCAACCTCTAGGGATAGATGAATGGTGGACAAATGATTGGCAGTTCCAAAACCTGATCAACAGTCCTTATTCATTTCTTCCTCAGTTTGACCCGGAACCATTACCAAATCCACCCATGAGTAACGAGAATTTAGCAGAACTTCGCCATTTCGGTGAAGAGTTAATGGATGCGGGAAATAGAATCCGGGAGATAGGGGACAAATTGCCTGGAAGTATGATGAAAGGAACTTCGTTTTTAGGAAGACTTTTGGGACGTTAATATAATATAAAGAAAAAAAAAGAGAGGGTTATTAATCCGTAATATTTAGTTAGGGTTTCAAATATCCCAATCCCATTCTACGCCTCTACTGTGACTCTGTGAGACCCTCAGACCCAACAGCGACGGCCAGCCACACCACCGCTGCCTGCCTGCCTACCTACTAGGAAGTAGCACATTAAATCCTTGAAGCACTTTTGCCCCTCTTCATTATCTATAGGCATATGAGGCAAAGTTGCCTTCAACACAGCAGCTTTGGCTTTGGCTTCGCCTTCCAACAAAGCCGTTGGAGGAAATATAGCTCGTGAGCAACTATTTTCATATTCTTTGACATCAAGCCCATGGTCCTCCATGCCGATAACGTCGGCAACCTCTTTTGCACAAAATGAGAAAGGGATCTCATTTGGCAGCTCAAAAAACTTCGTTGAAGTATTGTAATATGTGGACAATACTTCAACGAGAGTTGCAGAGGACTCCCGTTTGTTCACCACGGATGAAAGACTTCCAAAAATAGAGTCTTTCATAAGATCGACCTTTGCATCGTCTAATTTTAAGTCCGCTATTTTTTTTATATTGGACTCAAGTTTAATTGGTTGTCTGTTTTTCTCCATCGCCTATAAACTGCATTTACAGATTGTTCAAAAACAGTTATGCACATTACAGATTGTTCAAAAAAAAAAATTTAGTACGAACAGTTATGGTGATCCGATCCATTAATGATCCAACTTAAATGGATCATGATCCGATCTACCCCACCCCCTCCTTCTTCTCCCCAAACCACCACCACCATCTCAAATGGAATCTTCGTCTCGTGTCTCAAATGGCAGATGTAAATAATAGACTCGTTTAGGCTCGACAACTAAGGACGGCAATGAAACCCGAACTCGATGGGAAAACCCGAAACCCAACATGATGATCATTTGGGTAATACAACTTTTAGTTTAAGAAAAAAAAAAACTAAAAGAAATATTTGCAGTAAACTGGGTTTGAACCCATGAACAAATATAACCAAAGTCCTAAGCAAATATACACTGCCACTGCACCACCTCACTAGAGGTGCACATCCAAACCCGTTAACCGGTTCCAAACCGGTTCGTAACCGAAATCCAAACCGGTTTTAAACCGGTACCGTACAAACCGGTTACTAACCGGTATTAACCGGCGGTTAAAAACCGGTTAGAGTTTTCATAATGGAGGTCAGTTTTTAACCGGTTTTTCTGTAACCGAGTGCATTGACCAGAGGCTGTTCACCTTGGAGACCTGATGTGGTTATGAGTATGACCGGGCGTGGGAGGCACTCGGTCCTCCGGATTTTCAAGGGCCGTCGGGGGCGCACCGGACACTGCGAGACGTGCGGTGCTCTTCCAGCCGCTGGACCCTACCTCCGACTGAGTCGTTTCCAGGGTGGGCAGGCTGTTAAACAGAAAAGATAACTCTTCCCGAGGCCCCCGCCGACGTCTCCGGAATCCCTAACGTTGCCGTCAGCCGCCCAGTTATAATATGAATTTACACATTCAGCACCTGAGCAGAAGTTGAAGCTTGTTCTGCTTACCACCGTATAACCTCATTTTCCGCCAAATACGTTAATCAATTTCCAAAACTTCCACACATCTTCTCTTCAGACGTTACAGTTTTCAAATTTTCCACACATCATCTCTTCACTTCTCTTCTACCACCTGCAACCCCAAGGTCAGTTAATGGTTTCATATGTGGTGTGGTATTATGTGTTGTTACCCATTTTGCCTAATGGTTTTTAAACTTTCTTTGTAGGTACAAATGGAGAATAAACAACCAGACGACGACAGAAAACCTAATCGGTGGAACGATCACCAGTAAGTAATTTCTATGTTTTTTCGTTTTCATGTTGTTCAGCAAATTGTTAATCGACCAAATTATTTAGAGGTGGCAAAACGGGTCATTGCAAAAAAAGAATTTTTACTGCCCCGGGTCAAGATCGGTAATCCTAAAAGAATGGTTATTTAGGTACAGAACAAGATGGGTTTTAATAAAAACATCGGGGAAAAAGTGGTTGTTTTAGTTCAGCCCATCCCGTTCTCATTTTTAATTATTATGCTGTTGTGTACTCACAATCTCTCGATGAATGAGCACGATTAACACTCAGAGAATCTAGAATTAGAATAGAAACTGGTGAGATCTGTGCTAAACTTGAACAACATTGAAGTTGAGGCTTCAACCATTACTGACACAATAAGCTGATGCAAATATCCTTTATGACTAAAAATACCACCCTGCTCCATGAACCATAAGAAACTGTTGTAATCTAAAACATGATGCTCCTTATTGTATCCAGCCACTAACTTTTTCCATTTCCACTTAACCAACCACTTCTTCACTTTTTCATCTTTATACTTGAACATCAATAGCCGATTAGTAAAAAATTCCATCTGAAAGAACAGTTGTTGTCTAATAACCGAACTTGTCTTGAAATTCATAGCATGTGCAGATCCAATGTCAATTTTGACAGCACAATAAACTAAATTTGTAACTCCATATAATATTTTGTTTATTCCAAAATCATGTTGTTTAGGAAAACTAAGAAACGATTGAAGGAAGAGGGAAAAAAAGACGAGCTTCCTGACTACGTGAAAGTGTTAGTACCAAAAGATGGCAAGACGAAAAAAACCCGTTACAGGTGTCAGTTGAAAGATTTCATTTCAATTGTGGAAGGTTTAAGTGATTGGAAAAAAGATGTTATAAAGAAAACGCCTTTTGCAAAGCTGTTAGAGTTTAAGATGGAAAGTGAAAGCTTAACTCAAAAAAGGGACATGGTTAAGTCACTTGCTAGAAATTTCAACTATAAGAATTCGACCCTAATTGCACGCAAGGGGAGGGAAACCCAGGACATCGAAATTAAAGCTGATGATTTTTCTAAAATCATGGGTATACAAGATGGAAGTGAAGCTGTATTGGATACGGAAGCGGACAATTCTTTGGTGGAGGAAGCGGGCGCTGCTGTACCACAACTTTCTGCAGAAGAGGACCCTGTAAATCAGGATCCTGTTATCGCTGAGCTTGAAAGTAAATATTGTAACGTTACGAAGAACGGAGGTTACAAAGGTATCGCCATTAAGAATGTTGTAAACGAACTCAAAAAAACTAATGACAAGGATGTTACTAAACAAACCTTTATGTTAACTGCCATGCATTACATTGTGTGTCCTGCCCCGGGGGGTGTATTGAGTAAATCTTATTTAGATTATGTGAAGGATGCAAACAGTTTGGATAAACAACCGTGGGCAACTATAGCAATGAATGATCTAAAATACGGTGTTAAGAATTTCGTTGATGGGAAAGGGGCGGAAAAAAATATTGGCGGGTGCACTTTGTTCTTACAGTTATTTTGTATGAGTTTGAGAGGGTTCCATGACAGTTTAGACTTTTCTAAGATCGACGAAAAGATGATTGAAGAATTCTACATGACATGGATGGTTAGTGAAAATAATATATATTATATTATTTTTATTAATATTATAAATTTTCTGATCTTTGTAACTGATTTTACAGATTGACAATGGTTCGGAAAACAAGAGAAGGAAACTGTTGGCAGATAAGATTGTCAATGACATGAAAAGTGTAGCTAATCTTATCAAGGCCAAGTCAGATTTATTAGATCTGGACTTACTGTTGAATCTCGATGAGTCTATTCAGGAATCTCAGAAGAAGATATATGCTGCTGCTGTTGCGAATGATGAGATTGAGGGTGTGGAACACCTTTCTGTTCAAGATCTTGAGACGCTTGAGCCTCAAAAATGGTTGAATGATAACGTTATAAACTTTTACATTAGGTATGTGTGTAACTGTTTTTTCCTTTACCTTCGGTATGGGTTTAAATCTAATTATGTTTTTTCTTTTACCTTTGGCCAGTGAGCTAAAGATGAAGTTGAAAGATAATTCAGCACATTATCATATCTTCAACACGTTTTTTTACGTGAAGTTGCAGCGATATTTCGCGGAGAAAGATCTTTGCACTGAGAAGGTTAGTCGCAGTTCTTTATAATGATACCCGACCCTAATGTTACGGGTCAAGTTGGTGATCCATAATCCATTTAGATGTTAAATAAAGTGTGCCTTTCATTTTGATATGATGATATCAGTAAGAAGCTTTTTCCATTAATATATTTCACACGTTGATAGAAACTAAAATTCTGAGTAGATAAAAACAGAGAATAACAAGATAGTCGGCCCTATTCGAGAGGGGCTGGTCTCCGATTACAATGATATTTCAAAGTAAATGAAAATAAAACCAAGACATAGGAAAAGACTAAGACTCTAGGACTATGTATACTAAGAGTGCAGCTGGATGATTGGTTGGATAATTGCTGGACATTTCCCCTTTAGTTTCCACCATTTAAAGAGTTACTTAATTTAAGATTTGACTTGACTGGTTTGGGTTTCTATCAATACTTCCTGCCCGTAGAAACGACTTGACCTCAAGTCGAGTGGAAGCACTGCACTGAGACGTGCTGATCCCTGCTATTAAACCAGGGCTGCTTGGACCACCAAGTGCTGGAAAGTGGCTTGAGTTTTTGTCCTGCACTCCTGCCATTACTTTTCTGATCTTGACTATCTTATGAATCATTTCTTTCAATGGGTGGCTGCACCAAGCAATAAGCCATTCAAAAGTAGGCTGACCCGCTTCATGAACCCAATGATGAGTGAAAATCGATTGAGGCTGAAGGGCAATCCTTTTAACACTTTCATCTCACCGGCAATCCTAAATAGATTCTGAGGTGCTGATCCAACAATTAGTTTATTCGGGTTCGGGTATTTTCATCACCCCTAAATTTATGATTATCATGCTTGAATAGGGAATTGTTGCAAGTCCGTTCGAGAAAGTAAGAAGGTGGTGGGGAAGAGATAATATTTTAAAGAAAAAATATATTGTTATCCCAATCCATGAATCGTAAGTTTTTCTAAAATATTTACATTCAACTACAATCTATTTCAAATCAGATATATTATTGATTCAACTTATTTTCTTTTATCCAGTTCTCATTGGAGTGTGCTCATTATTTGTACGCCTAATGATACCGTTAATTCAACACTTCTCCTTCACATGGATTCGTATCCTGGTTTGCATAATTCAGATAAGATTTTTAGATTTTTTCAAAGGTGAGACAAAAATAAGCCAAATGATTATTATATCGTGTTGAAAAACTGTAACCAATTTAAATCTTTGTTTTTAGGTTTTTGGAGGAAGAATCGAAGTATGCAGTTGGTGAAGTTGAAGCTGGTTGTTCAAACGCAAAAGTTGAAGCTGGTTGTTCATGTTGACTATAATAATCATTTGAAGTTGAAGCCAAATGACTATAATAGTCAACATGAACAACCAGCTTCAACTTCTGCGTTTGAACAACCAACTTCAACTTCACCAACTGCATACTTCGATTCTTCCTCCAAAAACCTAAAAACAAAGATTTAAATTGGTTACAGTTTTTCAACACGATATAATAATCATTTGGCTTATTTTTGTCTCACCTTTGAAAAAATCTAAAAATCTTATCTGAATTATGCAAACCAGGATACGAATCCATGTGAAGGAGAAGTGTTGAATTAACGGTATCATTAGGCGTACAAATAATGAGCACACTCCAATGAGAACTGGATAAAAGAAAATAAGTTGAATCAATAATATATCTGATTTGAAATAGATTGTAGTTGAATGTAAATATTTTAGAAAAACTTACGATTCATGGATTGGGATAACAAGATATTTTTTCTTTAAAATATTATCTCTTCCCCACCACCTTCTTACTTTCTCGAACGGACTTGCAACAATTCCCTATTCAAGCATGATAATCATAAATTTAGGGGTGATGAAAATACTCGAACCCGAATAAACTAATTGTTGGATCAGCACCTCAGAATCTATTTAGGATTGCCGGTGAGATGAAAGTGTTAAAAGGATTGACCTTCAGCCTCAATCGATTTTCACTCATCATTGGGTTCATGAAGCGGGTCAGCCTACTTTTGAATGGCTTATTGCTTGGTGCAGCCACCCATTGAAAGAAATGATTCATAAGATAGTCAAGATCAGAAAAGTAATGGCAGGAGTGCAGGACAAAAATTCAAGCCACTTTCCAGCACTTGGTGGTCCAAGCAGCCCTGGTTTAATAGCAGGGATCAGCACGTCTCAGTGCAGTGCTTCCACTCGACTTGAGGTCAAGTTGTTTCTACGGGCAGGAAGTATTGATAGAAACCCAAACCAGTCAAGTCAAATCTTAAATTAAGTAACTCTTTAAATGGTGGAAACTAAAGGGGAAATGTCCAGCAATTATCCAACCAATCATCCAGCTGCACTCTTAGTATACATAGTCCTAGAGTCTTAGTCTTTTCCTATGTCTTGGTTTTATTTTCATTTACTTTGAAATATCATTGTAATCGGAGACCAACCACTCTCGAATAGGGCCGACTATCTTGTTATTCTCTGTTTTTATCTACTCAGAATTTTAGTTTCTATCAACGTGTGAAATATATTAATGGAAAAAGCTTCTTACTGATATCACCATATCAAAATGAAAGGCACACTTTATTTAACATCTAAATGGATTATGGATCACCAACTTGACCCGTAACATTAGGGTCGGGTATCATTATAAAGAACTGCGACTAACCTTCTCAGTGCAAAGATCTTTCTCCGCGAAATATCGCTGCAACTTCACGTAAAAAAACGTGTTGAAGATATGATAATGTGCTGAATTATCTTTCAACTTCATCTTTAGCTCACTGGCCAAAGGTAAAAGAAAAAACATAATTAGATTTAAACCCATACCGAAGGTAAAGGAAAAAACAGTTACACACATACCTAATGTAAAAGTTTATAACGTTATCATTCAACCATTTTTGAGGCTCAAGCGTCTCAAGATCTTGAACAGAAAGGTGTTCCACACCCTCAATCTCATCATTCGCAACAGCAGCAGCATATATCTTCTTCTGAGATTCCTGAATAGACTCATCGAGATTCAACAGTAAGTCCAGATCTAATAAATCTGACTTGGCCTTGATAAGATTAGCTACACTTTTCATGTCATTGACAATCTTATCTGCCAACAGTTTCCTTCTCTTGTTTTCCGAACCATTGTCAATCTGTAAAATCAGTTACAAAGATCAGAAAATTTATAATATTAATAAAAATAATATAATATATATTATTTTCACTAACCATCCATGTCATGTAGAATTCTTCAATCATCTTTTCGTCGATCTTAGAAAAGTCTAAACTGTCATGGAACCCTCTCAAACTCATACAAAATAACTGTAAGAACAAAGTGCACCCGCCAATATTTTTTCCGCCCCTTTCCCATCAACGAAATTCTTAACACCGTATTTTAGATCATTCATTGCTATAGTTGCCCACGGTTGTTTATCCAAACTGTTTGCATCCTTCACATAATCTAAATAAGATTTACTCAATACACCCCCCGGGGCAGGACACACAATGTAATGCATGGCAGTTAACATAAAGGTTTGTTTAGTAACATCCTCGTCATTAGTTTTTTTGAGTTCGTTTACAACATTCTTAATGGCGATACCTTTGTAACCTCCGTTCTTCGTAACGTTACAATATTTACTTTCAAGCTCAGCGATAACAGGATCCTGATTTACAGGGCCCTCTTCTGCAGAAAGTTGTGGTACAGCAGCGCCCGCTTCCTCCACCAAAGAATTGTCCGCTTCCTTATCCAATACAGCTTCACTTCCATCTTGTATACCCATGATTTTAGAAAAATCATCAGCTTTAATTTCGATGTCCTGGGTTTCCCTCCCCTTGCGTGCAATTAGGGTCGAATTCTTATAGTTGAAATTTCTAGCAAGTGACTTAACCATGTCCCTTTTTTGAGTTAAGCTTTCACTTTCCATCTTAAACTCTAACAGCTTTGCAAAAGGCGTTTTCTTTATAACATCTTTTTTCCAATCACTTAAACCTTCCACAATTGAAATGAAATCTTTCAACTGACACCTGTAACGGGTTTTTTTCGTCTTGCCATCTTTTGGTACTTCCACTTTCACGTAGTCAGGAAGCTCGTCTTCGGAGATGTTTGGGTTATACGGTGGTAAGCAGAACAAGCTGATTTTTCTTCACCGTATAACACGACTAACAAACAAAATCGCAATGATTCAAACAAACAAACCAACAAACAATTTGTACTTACATTTGTTGATGAACAAGATTTTTCTTCACCGTATAACCTCTTCCTCGTTCTCATTGACACAAAAAAATAAAACAATTTGTATACAAGTTATAGGGGAGGAAGATAGAGAGATGATTTGATTGATAGATGAATAGGGTAGGTGGCTGTTTAATTACCGCATCGGGAGCAGAGGAAATCCATGGAGATGATTTTGGGGCAGAAGAATCTTGAATTTTCCACAGTAGTCGATTGCTTGCCTACGAGCGAGCGAGGGTTAGCTTATTTTGTAGCTAACTTATTGATTTTTTAGTTAAATGCTTGGTTGGTCCCTGTGGTTTGCAAAAATTGCAGACTTGTTCCTAGTGGTTTACCAATTATACGCGTGGTACCAAAACTTTTAAAAAATAAACTCGGTTGGTCCCCAACCCTAACATCAGTTCCTAGTGGTTTACCAATTACACGCGTGGTACCAAAACATTTAAAAAATAAACTCGGTTGGTCCCCAACCCTAACATCAGTTAAATATCTCTGTTAAAACACACCATGTGCTTGACATATGAGGGTAATTTTGTCCTTTCAGTCTAACATATTACAAAAAGAGTTAAATACCTGGTAGGTCCAACCCCACCCCCTCCTTCTTCTCCCCAAACCACCACCACCATCTCAAATGGAATCTTCGTCTCGTGTCTCAAATGGCAGAAGTTAATATGGTAAAGACAAATATGTAAATAATAGACCCGTTTAGGCTCGACAACTAAGGACGGCAATGAAACCCGAACTCGATGGGAATACTGTGAAAGAAGCGTTTGACCCATATTATTATTCGGGTCAAAGATGTCAACCCTAACCCGACCCACATAAATTCGGGTCAACCCAAACCCGACCCGCTTAACCCGTATTTTTAAATGAGTCATACATGCTTGCCGTTATAAGCGGTTTGTTGTGTTGTAAGCGGGTTACCCATAACATATTTAATGATGAGTATTGGTGCATCATGTTATTGTGCCAAACCATGTAAATGGTAAACTAGAAAAAATAAAACAAAAATATAAAAGTTTTTTTTGCTAAATACTTAAACGGGTTAATGGGTCAACTCGTTTTTTATAAGGTCAACCCGAACCCGACCCGTTTATAATACGGGTCAACCCGAACCCAACCTGTTTTTTTTAAACGGGTCGTGTTAGTTGACCCAAATCTGTTTTTTTTCGTGTCGGGTTCGGGTTGGGTTTCGGGTCGTGTCAATAACTGCCGCCCCTAGTCACCAACGGATTCTTGAGTCAAACTTGGGTGGTCCCTCCCGGAAACCAAGTCACAACTCATAATAACGTTGTTGGGTTACAACGGGTCAAACACTTTATGTCTTAATTCTCATGCTGATTAAAAAAATTCAAATTCCCAACGGCTAGTTTAATTAAAAAAAATTCAAATTCCCAACGACTAGTTTAATTAAAATATATTTTTACATTTATTAACTATTTTTTAAGATTACAAAATAAAAGTTTTTAAAGAAACATAGAAAAAGAAATGGTGATGTGGAAGAGAGAGGAGGTGGATATATTTGGGTAAATTTGCAATTTTCCAAGTTTGGAGGTGGATATATGCAAATGACTGTCTCTTGAAAAGCTAAGGAATTTACCCAACCCGTTTTAAATATATAACTTTTATATTTTTGCTATACAAAATTATATTTATTTAACACGTACAATATAAGGGGTTCTTATATTAGTTCACCCGTGAAGTTCACGGGACTGCTAGGGGCTCCGTCCGTCTGGACTAGTGGCCAGCTGGGGCTATCTTTAGCCAATGGGGGCAGTACCCGGCATTGCTTAGTTGGTCGTTCAAAAAAATTTAGTAAAAATCTTTTTTTAGAAATCTAAAAAAAAAACAAATTAGTAAATATATATATATATATTTGCTGTAAGCTTGTCTTGTTTGTGTCTGACAGATTAAATTAAATTGAGCAATATAAGGGGTTCTTATATTAGTTCACCCGTGAAGTTCACGGGACTGCTAGGGGCTCCGTCCGTCTGGACTAGTGGCCAGCTGGGGCTATCTTTAGCCAATGGGGGCAGTACCCGGCATTGTAAAATGATGTACCTCATGTTTGGCCAGCTAGGGCTATCTTTAGCCAATGGTGCACTATTCACGGTGTTGAATTCAAAATAAACCCGAGCTCGAGCCTGAAAGTAAGCTCGTTTAATAAACGAGCCCGAGCACGAGCTTCAGTTATCGAGCTCGAGCCGGCTCGCGAGCCTAAACGAGCCTATATTTTTTGTAAACAGGTTGAGAAAGGCATTGACGGACACGCGGTTACTAGAGAACGACTGGTACAAGTTATGGCACTATCAGTATCCAAAATCCGACCCCGGTTTTCAGCATGGTTCTTTTCAGCAAGCTACTCCCCCACCCCCAATGATGTAGGTACATTGGAGATGTCGTTGTGCCGATCGTTTTCAGAAATGATGTGTGGTAAGCATACAAGCCTTGAGTCTGAAAATCGCTACAAACCGCTACAAGCAAGACCAAATGTATTTGGACATAAACTGTTTGCACAAGTGCAAGTAGTAGTTGCTAGTCTTATGCACAAACACAAAATACTGAATACGCCTTACCTATCGCCTTTTCTGGGCTTAGTGGATATACGAGCTCATTTTTCAAGGATGACATACAAGCCTTGAGTCTGAAAATCGCTACAAACCACTACAAGCAAGACCAAATGTAGTTGGACATAAACTATGTCATCCTCGAAATGTGAGCTCGTATATCCACTAAACCCAGAAAAGGAGATAGGTAAGGCGTATTCAGTATTTTGTGTTTGTGCATAAGACTAGGAACTACTCACCTTTCAAGGATAACATACAAGCCTCAAGTCTGAAAATCGCTACAACCCACTACAAGCAAGACCAGAGGTATTGCACATAAACCGTTTGCACAAGTGCAAGTAGTAGTCGCTAGTCTTATGCACAAACACAAAATACCGAATACGTCTTACCTATCGCCTTTTCTGGGCTTAGTGGATACACGAGCTCTCCGTTCGAGGATGACATACAAGCCTTGAGTCTACAAATCGCAGGAAATGTCTACAGGGTCTAAATTGTAAATATAAAAATCAGATCTCAAAAAGGGCGTCCTTCTGTATCGGACCGGCCCTTAGTAAGGATCGAACCCGCGCCCTTCGTGTATAACCATAACAACTTAACCAGTTTATCCTCCTAATAGGAGCTGGTATGTATTGAAATTTAACTATATTTATATACTCGTAAATGATTAAAAAAATTAAATCAAAACTGAATTACGATTCCAAACCCACATGTATTGAAATTTCAAATCTCTTGTGTTAGAATCGCAAACACCCACAAAACACCCTGTCCTCTCCTTCCCTAAATCGCCGTGTCTTCTCCTTCCCTAAATCGCCGTCGTCCTCCATCGCCGTTCTCCTCCACCGTCGGTTCTCCAAGTTCTCCAGATTTTCTTTATCGCACCGTCGGTTCTCCAGGTTTCATTTTCTTAAATCAAAAGGTTTTGAGATTTTGAATCTAGGTTTTTTAAACTGAGCTGAAAAATAATGAAATTAGGTTTAGTGGATGATATAACTAGGATCATTTCGGGTGAATAAACTATAAGCTAGGTTTAGTGGGTTGGGTTTACTTCCGATGTCTTGTAACCTAAACAATTATGAACTATATGTCTTCTAGAGCTTTTTTAAGTTGGACCAAACCAGAGCTTTATCCTTCATTCTTCCGTTTTTACTAGGTCATTTGGGTAAAGATTTTATGCTGTCAATTATGCTGGTTTAGTGGGTTGGGTTTACTTCCGATGTCTTGTAACCTAAACAATTATGAGGCGATTTTGGTAATGGTGAAGAAAATCCTTTCTTTATCCCCCTAAATACATCCTCAAAGGGGATCTTACTAAACATGCACAAACTCTTCTAAGTGCTTAAGATCCCCTCTTTGGCCTAAATAATAACACCTCAGCTGGGATATGTATAAATCAATTACTCATCCACCTTTTAAACCAACAATACATCCTAAAAGGGGATCCTACTAAACATGCACAAAACATCTAAGTGCTTAAGATCTTCTATTTGGCCTAAATCATAACACCTCAGGGGGGATATGTATAAATCAATTACTGATCCTCCTTTTGAACCAACAATACATCCTAAAAGGGGATCCTACTAAAAATGCACAAAATCTTCTAAGTGCTTAAGATCCTCTATTTGGCCTAAATCATAACACCTCAGGGGGGATATGTATAAATCAATTACTGATCCTCCTTTTGAACCAACAATACATCCTAAAAGGGGATCCTACTAAAAATGCACAAAATCTTCTAAGTGCTTAAGATCCTCTATTTGGCCTAAATAATAACACCTAAGGGGGGATCTGTATAAATCAATTACCGAACCTCCTTTTGAACCAACAATACATCCTAAAAGGGGATCTTACTAAACATGCACAAAATCTTCTCAGTGCTTAAGATCCTCTATTTGGCCTAAATAATAACACCTAAGGAGGGATCTGTATAAATCAATTACTGATCCTCTTTTTGAACCAAAAATACATCCTCAAAAAGGATCTTACTAAACATGCGCAAAATCTTCTAAGTGTTTAGGATCCTCTGTTTGGCCTAAATAATAACACCTAAGGGGGCATCTGTATAAATCAATTACTGATCCTCCTTTTGCAGTGAACCACGTCTTGAATGGGGGCCGGCGATGCGTCCCGGTCGAATGTGGAACGGTGTAAGTCGGTCCGCCGATCGGCTCGAGACGTGGACTGGTGCGGATTGGTACGGCGGCCAAAGCCTAGGCTGTTGATATGCCTGTGGAGATGTCGTTGTGCCGATCGTGGTTGGCAGCGCGCGCCGTCACGGCGTGCTTCGGCACCAGCGTGCTCCTGGCACCGGCCTGCGGGCACCCCATTCGGCCCGTCTTGAAACACGAACCAAGGAGTCCGACATGTGTGCGAGTCAACGGGTGAGTAAACCTGCAAGGCGCAAGGAAGCTGATTGGCGGGATCCTCCTCGTGGGGTGCACCGCCGACCGATCTGGTGGAGGCCCGCAGCGATATTGACGTGCAAATCGTTCGTCTGACTTGGGTATAGGGCCGAATCAAACTAGCCCCGACCTATTTAAAGCAAGACCAAGTGGGCCATTTTTGGTAAGCAGAACTGGCGATGCGGGATGAACCGGAAGCCGGGTTACGGTGCCAAACTGCGCGCTAACCTAGAACCCACAAAGGGTGTTGGTCGATTATGACAGTAGGACGGTGGTCATGGAAGTCGAAATCCGCTAAGGAGTGTGTAACAACTCACCTGCTGAATCAACTAGCCCCAAAAATGGATGGCGCTTAAGCGCGCAATCTACACCCGGCCGTCGAGGCAAGTGCCAGGCCCCGATGAGTAGGAGGGCGCGGCGGTCGCTGCAAAACCTTGGGCGTGAGCACGGGCGGAGCGGTCGTCGGTGCGGATTTGTACAACTCACTACAAGGAAGACCAGAGGTATTGCACAAGTGCAAGTAGTAGTCGCTAGTCTTATGCAACTACTACTTGCACTTGAGCAAACAGTTGCACATACCTTTGTACAACTCACTACAAGCAAGACCAGAGGTATTGCACATAAACCATTTGCACAAGTGCAAGTAGTAGTCGCTAGTCTTATGCAACTACTACTTGCACTTGTGCAAAAAGTTGCACATACCTTTGTACAACTCACTACAAGCAAGACCAGAGGTATTGCACATAAACCATTTGCACAAGTGCAAGTAGTAGTCGCTAATCTTATGCAACTACTACTTGCACTTGTGCAAACAGTTGCACATACCTTTGTACAACTCACTACAAGCAAGACCAGAGGTATTGCACATAAACCATTTGCACAAGTGCAAGTAGTGGTCGCTAGTCTTATGCAACTACTACTTGCACTTGTGCAAACAGTTGCACATACCTTTGTACAACTCACTAGAAGCAAGAAGAGGTATTGCACATAAACCATTTGCACAAGTGCAAGTAGTAGTCGCTAGTCTTGTGCAAATAATTATAAAGCTTCCTAAAGAAATTGATGATTAAGCACTTTAGAAGCAGATTGAGTATTGATTACTATAAGCAAAAGATTGCAAGTTTGTGAGACGATTGTATTAAAAAACTTTAACCTTTATCAATATAGCTTAACAATTAATTACTACAGCCTAACAGTTTTTTTTTTAAATTATACTTGAGACATGATAGTAAACTAGTAGCTTAATCCTCAATATCGTTTGATGTATATCAACTTACAAAATCTATTAGACCATGTGTAGTGAACTAGTGATTTAATGAATAATGACCCCACCCTTGGGCATTTTCCGCCATGTGGCAGTCCAGTCAGCAAGGGGACATTATTGGGCGTTTTTACAAAAGGGGCGTAGTGGAATAATGCCCAATAATGCCCCAACCAATCATTAAACAATTATTAATTTTTTAAATTAAAAACTAATAATACTTCATTAAATAAAACAAAAATTACAATACTAAAATTTACATTGCAAAATTTTAGGTTTTATAAAAGATCCAAATGAGACATTTAATAAATAAAACTTTAGTGACTGATATAGCATTTTTGAAACTTGAAATATTAAAGGTTTTTAAGTTTGAAACCTTCTTTTAAATAGAATCAAAGTGTAGGGACTGAATGTGCAAAATCATCTTCTTCTTCCTCACAACAACCTGCAACATCATTCTTTTTACGACCCTAAACCCCAACCAACTATCTTTCCATTTTCCAACCATGAAATCAAATAGATTAAAACTGGTTGCTAAAAATGTACATCTTTTGTGATTTGCAGCCTGACCCGGATAAATTCCAGCATGCTTTTATTAACGGTTCTGAATACTGCCAGTTGCTTACAAGATGCTTCGCTGTTGTGAAGAAGAACATAAGAGTCCAACGAAATCTGGGAAGTAGGCCATCTCACTCTCACGGTTTTGGTAGCACTTCCTCCATAGCTCGAACTGCATCTCCGGTAGCCACCGACCCCCAATTAACATTGGAGGACGAGCTTGCCCGTGTTCTTTCACACCTACATAGCCAACATGGAATGCATGCCAACACATTAACGCTCTTTTCATCTTACTGTGAGAGAAATCGGTTGGCCAGTCGAGCATTTTTGAACTTGGAAGGGCATTCCGAGAAGCTCAATTTTATAAATAATCTTGATCTGAGTCGTTATAACAGTAAGTTTATTTGCTTTTGAAGCCCCTCATATGGTATTACTTGTTTATGTGATTTAAATTATATTTGTATATTGCTAGAATGCGATTAAGAGCTGAAATATATACGTTGACTGGTTTTAATAAGCTTGATTAGAAATTAAATAAACCATTTGGCATGTATCAAAAGTATCCGTTTGGTGTTTGGTGAATGGGCTAAAGTTTGACTCAAACGGGTCAAAGAAGTCATAATGTGCAAAATGACCTCAACTTAATATCTAATTTATCTAATTTGATTTTCGTTGATTACTTGATAGATATGTGTGATTCTGTGCAAGAATCAGCTTATGTTTGTGTGATGCTCAAATTAGGGTTTAGAAATTGCTAATTTATGTATTTGGTGTTTAGAAATTGGTTGGCTGAATCAGGTGCTTCATTTGTTGTTCAAATTGCTACATGAATTGGTTGGTTGAATTAGGTGCTTTATTTTCACAAAATGCGATCTTTGTAGGCTGATACCATCCGTTGATCTTTAATTTGTTATAAGAAATGAGTTTTATTTAGATCACTTTAATAGTCATTTTAGAGATACCCGAATTTTGATCTGCTGTTATTATTTAGCTAGTTCATGCAGTTGATAACTTGTAATATGAATAAACTTTTCAATGAATGAATGTGTTTAAAAGTTGCTTTGATATTTGTTGGTGGATGCACACATATATTTAGATGTTATAATCCTAAAAGTTTTTTGGGCTGATCTAACTCTGAGATTCACTGAATTCTGATTTAGTTCTGAATTTTGTAAGTTTTGCGAGTCTACTTATATTTGAGTACTTGAGTTCATTATGTTTAGTATATGTTTCTAATTTGATTTCATGAACGTATAATTCCTTGATTAGAAATTAAATAAACCATTTGGCATGTATCAAAAGTATCCGTTTGGTGAATGGGCTAAGTTTGACTCAAACGGGCCAAAGAAGTCATAATCTTGACATGAAAGAGTCGTTTTATGAGTTTGTTATTAGATAGTGTCCGTCCGTAGTCTTTAAATTTCGGTATCTTTGTATTGTTTGCAGATTAAAAGAGCTGTGGGGGACTGGGACTCTTGCTGCTGTCTTCCTCTTCAAGGTTCAAGCTGTATGTTTGTATTTCAAATGGAGTTAAGACAATTTCTAAATTTTTAAGACAATTAGTTATGGTGTCAATTTTTAAGACAATTTTTAATGTTTTAGACTTTTTCTGTCAAAGTCAAACGATGGGTTAAAATGGAAATTAGTAGGAATATCATCATCTTTAAAAAGTTCAACTTGTAGAAGCAGACGTTACAAGTTTGTACCAGGTGCAGATAAACCTACTGCAATGCAACTTTTGTTATATGGCCTATGTATTCCTTTCTTCCTCAGTTCAAGGATTTTCTGCTTCTGCTTTTAATTGCGATTTTGTTTGTTAGTCGTGTTATACGGTGAAGAAAAATCAGCTTGTTCATCAAATATAGTCTGTTTTGTGATATTCTGCAAGTTCAAGGATTTTCTGCTTCTGTTTTTAATATCTGCAATGTGCTTCTCATATTGATAATGGCTAGAAAAGCCCGCTGAACTGCACCATGGAACGACCCTTTCTTCTTTAGTTCAAAAAAAAAAAAACCTAACTCTCTCAAGTTCAGCCGGCATCATCCATTCATCCAACCGACATCGACAGCTCCACCGCACCGGCATCTACCGCTCCACCGCACCGGCATCCAGCCATCCACTGTCTTCGCCGGCCTCCCCTGTCCGCCGGCCATCCACCACAGCTCCACCGCACCGGCAGTTCAAAGTAAGCACAACTTGTTGTTGAAATTGTTTAGATGTTTATGTCTTCGCTCATTGTTCAGTCAGATTTGTGCACATTGTTCAGTAGTGGTCGCTATACCTTTGTACGACTCACTACAAGCAAGACCAGAGGTATTGCACATAAACCATTTGCACAAGTGCAAGTAGTAGTCGCTAGTCTTATGCTGCAAACAGTTGCACATACCTTTGTACAACTCACTACAAGTAAGACCAGAGGTATTGCACATAAACCATTTGCACAAATGCAAGTAGTAGTCGCTAGTCTTATGCAACTACTACTTGCACTTGAGCAAACAGTTGCACATACCTTTGTACAACTCACTACAAGCAAGACCAGAGGTATTGCACATAAACCATTTGCACAAGTGCAAGTAGTAGTCGCTAGTCTTATGCAACTACTACTTGCACTTGTGCAAACAGTTGCACATACCTTTGTACAACTCACTACAAGCAAGACCAGAGGTATTGCACATAAACCATTTGCACAATTGCAAGTAGTAGTCGCTAGTCTTATGCAACTACTACTTGCACTTGTGCAAACAGTTGCACATACCTTTGTACAACTCACTACAAGCAAGACCAGAGGTATTGCACTACAAGCAAGACCAGAGGTATTGCACATAAACCATTTGCACAAGTGCAACTAGTAGTCGCTAGTCTTATGCAACTACTACTTGCACTTGTGCAAACAGTTGCACATACCTTTGTACAACTCACTACAAGCAAGACCAGAGGTATTGCACATAAAACATTTGCACAAGTGCAAGTAGTGGTCGCTATACCTTTGTACGACTCACTACAAGCAAGACTAGAGGTATTGCACATAAACCATTTTCACAAGTGCAAGTAGTAGTCGCTAGTCTTATGCTGCAAACAGTTGGACATACCTTTGTACAACTCACTACAAGGAAGACCAGAGGTATTGCACATAAACCATTTGCACAAGTGCAAGTAGTAGTCGCTAGTCTTATGCAACTACTACTTGCACTTGAGTAAACAGTTGCACATACCTTTGTACAACTCACTACAAGCAAGACAAGAGGTATTGCACATAAACCATTTGCACAAGTGCAAGTTGTCACACCCCGACTTTCCACGTGTCACCGGTGGGCCCGGTGGGGGAGTATCGTGACGTGGTTGGCAACATCATGGTCAAACAACACAATATAATAATGCACAGCGGAAGCAAGAGATAAATATTATTACTTTTCCGAATATGAAGTAATATTCAGTATTACAACGGAAGTAAAGGATCCACAGGCGGATCTTAAAACATATCACTTGTTCAACAGACTTTAGACGTCTAGGACTTTCAAGATTCCTTATTAGCGCCCTGAGCTTCCAGCCAATTATGTTCAGTACCTGTCACTTAACCCTTTTGGAAAATACGTCAGTTTTCACTGGTAAATACACTCAACCTATTTTCCCAATACGGGCTTGAAATACGTACAGAACAACACCTTTTGTGATTTGCAGCCTGACCCGGATAAATTCCAGCATGCTTTTATTAACGGTTCTGAATACTGCCAGTTGCTTACAAGATGCTTCGCTGTTGTGAAGAAGAACATAAGAGTCCAACGAAATCTGGGAAGTAGGCCATCTCACTCTCACGGTTTTGGTAGCACTTCCTCCATAGCTCGAACTGCATCTCCGGTAGCCACCGACCCCCAATTAACATTGGAGGACGAGCTTGCCCGTGTTCTTTCACACCTACATAGCCAACATGGAATGCATGCCAACACATTAACGCTCTTTTCATCTTACTGTGAGAGAAATCGGTTGGCCAGTCGAGCATTTTTGAACTTGGAAGGGCATTCCGAGAAGCTCAATTTTATAAATAATCTTGATCTGAGTCGTTATAACAGTAAGTTTATTTGCTTTTGAAGCCCCTCATATGGTATTACTTGTTTATGTGATTTAAATTATATTTGTATATTGCTAGAATGCGATTAAGAGCTGAAATATATACGTTGACTGGTTTTAATAAGCTTGATTAGAAATTAAATAAACCATTTGGCATGTATCAAAAGTATCCGTTTGGTGTTTGGTGAATGGGCTAAAGTTTGACTCAAACGGGTCAAAGAAGTCATAATGTGCAAAATGACCTCAACTTAATATCTAATTTATCTAATTTGATTTTCGTTGATTACTTGATAGATATGTGTGATTCTGTGCAAGAATCAGCTTATGTTTGTGTGATGCTCAAATTAGGGTTTAGAAATTGCTAATTTATGTATTTGGTGTTTAGAAATTGGTTGGCTAAATCAGGTGCTTCATTTGTTGTTCAAATTGCTACATGAATTGGTTGGTTGAATTAGGTGCTTTATTTTCACAAAATGCGATCTTTGTAGGCTGATACCATCCGTTGATCTTTAATTTGTTATAAGAAATGAGTTTTATTTAGATCACTTTAATAGTCATTTTAGAGATACCCGAATTTTGATCTGCTGTTATTATTTAGCTAGTTCATGCAGTTGATAACTTGTAATATGAATAAACTTTTCAATGAATGAATGTGTTTAAAAGTTGCTTTGATATTTGTTGGTGGATGCACACATATATTTAGATGTTATAATCCTAAAAGTTTTTTGGGCTGATCTAACTCTGAGATTCACTGAATTCTGATTTAGTTCTGAATTTTGTAAGTTTTGCGAGTCTACTTATATTTGAGTACTTGAGTTCATTATGTTTAGTATATGTTTCTAATTTGATTTCATGAACGTATAATTCCTTGATTAGAAATTAAATAAACCATTTGGCATGTATCAAAAGTATCCGTTTGGTGAATGGGCTAAGTTTGACTCAAACGGGCCAAAGAAGTCATAATCTTGACATGAAAGAGTCGTTTTATGAGTTTGTTATTAGATAGTGTCCGTCCGTAGTCTTTAAATTTCGGTATCTTTGTATTGTTTGCAGATTAAAAGAGCTGTGGGGGACTGGGACTCTTGCTGCTGTCTTCCTCTTCAAGGTTCAAGCTGTATGTTTGTATTTCAAATGGAGTTAAGACAATTTCTAAATTTTTAAGACAATTAGTTATGGTGTCAATTTTTAAGACAATTTTTAATGTTTTAGACTTTTTCTGTCAAAGTCAAACGATGGGTTAAAATGGAAATTAGTAGGAATATCATCATCTTTAAAAAGTTCAACTTGTAGAAGCAGACGTTACAAGTTTGTACCAGGTGCAGATAAACCTACTGCAATGCAACTTTTGTTATATGGCCTATGTATTCCTTTCTTCCTCAGTTCAAGGATTTTCTGCTTCTGCTTTTAATTGCGATTTTGTTTGTTAGTCGTGTTATACGGTGAAGAAAAATCAGCTTGTTCATCAAATATAGTCTGTTTTGTGATATTCTGCAAGTTCAAGGATTTTCTGCTTCTGTTTTTAATATCTGCAATGTGCTTCTCATATTGATAATGGCTAGAAAAGCCCGCTGAACTGCACCATGGAACGACCCTTTCTTCTTTAGTTCAAAAAAAAAAAACCTAACTCTCTCAAGTTCAGCCGGCATCATCCATTCATCCAACCGACATCGACAGCTCCACCGCACCGGCATCCACCGCTCCACCGCACCGGCATCCAGCCATCCACTGTCTTCGCCGGCCTCCCCTGTCCGCCGGCCATCCACCACAGCTCCACCGCACTGGCAGTTCAAAGTAAGCACAACTTGTTGTTGAAATTGTTTAGATGTTTATGTCTTCGCTCATTGTTCAGTCAGATTTGTGCACATTGTTCAGTAGTGGTCGCTATACCTTTGTACGACTCACTACAAGCAAGACCAGAGGTATTGCACATAAACCATTTGCACAAGTGCAAGTAGTAGTCGCTAGTCTTATGCTGCAAACAGTTGCACATACCTTTGTACAACTCACTACAAGTAAGACCAGAGGTATTGCACATAAACCATTTGCACAAATGCAAGTAGTAGTCGCTAGTCTTATGCAACTACTACTTGCACTTGAGCAAACAGTTGCACATACCTTTGTACAACTCACTACAAGCAAGACCAGAGGTATTGCACATAAACCATTTGCACAAGTGCAAGTAGTAGTCGCTAGTCTTATGCAACTACTACTTGCACTTGTGCAAACAGTTGCACATACCTTTGTACAACTCACTACAAGCAAGACCAGAGGTATTGCACATAAACCATTTGCACAATTGCAAGTAGTAGTCGCTAGTCTTATGCAACTACTACTTGCACTTGTGCAAACAGTTGCACATACCTTTGTACAACTCACTACAAGCAAGACCAGAGGTATTGCACTACAAGCAAGACCAGAGGTATTGCACATTAACCATTTGCACAAGTGCAACTAGTAGTCGCTAGTCTTATGCAACTACTACTTGCACTTGTGCAAACAGTTGCACATACCTTTGTACAACTCACTACAAGCAAGACCAGAGGTATTGCACATAAAACATTTGCACAAGTGCAAGTAGTGGTCGCTATACCTTTGTACGACTCACTACAAGCAAGACTAGAGGTATTGCACATAAACCATTTTCACAAGTGCAAGTAGTAGTCGCTAGTCTTATGCTGCAAACAGTTGGACATACCTTTGTACAACTCACTACAAGGAAGACCAGAGGTATTGCACATAAACCATTTGCACAAGTGCAAGTAGTAGTCGCTAGTCTTATGCAACTACTACTTGCACTTGAGCAAACAGTTGCACATACCTTTGTACAACTCACTACAAGCAAGACAAGAGGTATTGCACATAAACCATTTGCACAAGTGCAAGTTGTCACACCCCGACTTTCCACGTGTCACCGGTGGGCCCGGTGGGGGAGTATCGTGACGTGGTTGGCAACATCATGGTCAAACAACACAATATAATAATGCACAGCGGAAGCAAGAGATAAATATTATTACTTTTCCGAATATGAAGTAATATTCAGTATTACAACGGAAGTAAAGGATCCACAGGCGGATCTTAAAACATATCACTTGTTCAACAGACTTTAGACGTCTAGGACTTTCAAGATTCCTTATTAGCGCCCTGAGCTTCCAGCCAATTATGTTCAGTACCTGTCACTTAACCCTTTTGGGGTGAGTAAACCTGCAAGGCGCAAAGAAGCTGATTGGCGGGATCCCCCTCGTGGGGTGCACCGCCGACCGATCTGGTGGAGGCCCGCAACGATATTGACGTGCAAATCGTTCGTCTGACTTGGGTATAGGGCCGAATCAAACTAGCCCCGACCTATTTAAAGCAAGACCAAGTGGGCCATTTTTGGTAAGCAGAACTCACTACAAGTTAATTCAAACAAACGACATCTCCAATGTACCAGCTCTCACCCCTAACCACTAATGCTCTCATCACACCTTTGCACCGACACCACTGAACGGTTCTTGCTCAGGATCACGTTTAACAACCCTGAAAGATAAAAATTAACAGCCTTGTTAACACCGAACGAATTTGTAACCTCATATTTAACTTTTAAGACACGTTTTAGAAATTTACTAGAAGATATGGGTGACCACTGCTGCCGCCACTCGCACAAGGACTACTTATGGAGGTGTGCAAAAAACCGAAAAAAAACATTGTAAACTGAAGCGCATCTTTAAAAGGACTACTTATGGAGGTGTGAAATGTAAACCGATACATTTGTGAATTCGGTTTTAGGTTTAGTTGTTGGATATATTGAAACCGGTTTGATTTACAGACTCTCAACATCATTTGCTTTTCGGTCATTGTGAAAAAATATTCAAAATCGAAAATAAGTCAACAAAACCGATATCTGCAACCGTATCATGAGTGAGTGAGCTTTCGAGCCGAGCTATGTTTGTTGAGAATAGGTGCTTTTCTACAATAGTCTTAAAGTTGCAATTAATTTGCGTCTAGTTTGACCTCTATTGGAAGCTTCTTTGAATTTTCTCAAGTAATCATGCATTTTGCCTTTATTTTTACTTGAATGTAAAATACATCGAGGATTAACGAGTATATACTTAGAAAACTAGTTTTAAAGCTTTCTAAATCTATGCTATACCGATCGTCATTTAGGTCGAAATATGATAATGACGTTATTGATTGTTTGGGCTAGGGGGTCCTCTCTCCTGTTTTTTGCTTCGTAGTGTTTGAAAACTTCCAAAAATTGATATATATTGAGGCCCCCCACCCCCCCTTTCTTTAAAAATTCTGAATTTAAAAGTTCAAGCTCCGTCACTGAGTGGTACATAATGATTAGGGCTGGCATATCGTGTACACGATAAGACACGACACGATAAGACACGATACACGAAACCCCATACACAAACACGACACGATATACACGAAAATTACCTGTTAATACCTGTTAACACGTCTGTTCGACTGTTATACACGAAAATTACCTGTTAATACCTGTTATCACGAACAAAAACACGAACACGACATGTTATCTGAGAGTTACAGAGGGAGTTTAGGGTTTTATTTTATTTTTTTGAATTGAATGAGGAATGAAATTAGAAAGGAATTAAGGAACCCACACGCACATGGCTGATGAGTTTTACTTAATTTAATTTCTTATCGTGTACTAACTGGTATTAACAGGTAAACAGGTATTTAACCTGTTTATACACGAAAATTAACAGGTAATCTCGTGTCTACCTGTTTGGTACACGATACCTGTTAAGGCCATACACGATACCTGTTAACTTCGTGTAGGTTCGTATCGTGTATTCGTGTAAAATTGCCAGCCCTAATAATGATTTAGGGAAAGAGGCCATATGAAAGGTTGATGAGACCATATGAATCAAGGATTGAGCTATATTTGAAGTTTTATGATATCCGAAACATAGAATGAGTTATGCCGCTATTCTTTCACTGAGCTACATACTAATTCATAGGAGTAGTATTGAACTCAAAAAGACAATAAGTTTCACCCATCTGAACTACTGACATAGATCTTATAGTTGAAGATGGTAGTCATGGGCGGACCTAAAGGTTGGCGAAACGGCCATTGTTTTAGGTCACCAAAAGGGACCATTTGTTTGCGAATAAGAAGAAATTGATTGGGGTTCAAATATGTAGTTTAACAACAAAAGAGAAGTTAACACATGATGTAAAAGGGGCTCAATAACTAGTGAACATCTCCTAGTATTATTACGTAGGGTGATGTTAAATATAGCTTCTTATATGTTGAACGCACCAATATGAGTAAAAATAAAGATAATGAGAGTGTGTGATTACGGGGAGGAGAGTGCATTCAGTAAAAAACAATATAAAGGTATGTAACTCCTTATGAGTTAAGAATTTTTGGAACTTATTTATTTGTTTCTAATTAATTCTAATAGTTATATTTGTAACTCCTTATGAGTTAAGAATTTTTGGAACTTATTTATTTGTTTGCTTTAGTTTATACGTTTCATGATTTATTTAAAATCCTAGATTACAAATTTGCTTCTAAATTTCCCGATATTAGGCTACTTGGTACGGGGGACGTCCCTGCACCGTCGAGCCACGTCGCCGCACCTGCACACCGTTTCCACAGGGACATCGGCGTCGTGAACGTCCTCCCCAAGACGACGTTGCCGGGCCTCTCTCTTCTTCTTTATACACACACATATACATGCATACATAAACACATAAATATATTTAGACCCATCCTCACACCTATCCTACGTGGCAGGACATTTTTGAGGACTACCTTGCCCCAGACTGAGTAGACTTAGAAGGTTGAATTTAGAATCTTTAATGAAAATATATTTAAAGTTTTTAAAATTTCCGTTATTACATTAAAAATTGAACATTATATGGAATATTCTCATTTATATAAATTCGTTCTTAAAATTTTTACATCCTATTAGAGTCGAATTGTGGCCTAGATTTGCTGTTATAATATTTTCTTTTTCAAATATATTTAAAACATTTTAAGATATTTTTTAAACTAAACTCGGACTATTGGGCCCAGTTGTCTTTGGAATCATGAGTCCACATCTTTGTTACATATCTCCAGTGGTAGGAAAGAACTTGGGCTCGCTTGAGGTCTCCGGTTCGATCCCCGTTGGCTGCAAAGGAGGTGTGAGGGTTTACCCACTTCGTGGGGTTCCCGCACGGCTGGTCCGGGTTAGACTCTACGCTAAAGCGTCAAACCCATGCAGACGGTTGCAAACCCGTCATAGTTGTAGTTTCGTTTGCCCGCTTCTTCAAAAAAAAAAAAAAAAAAAAAAAAACATATCTCTTTCAACTCACTCAATCAAACCCACACAACTCAAATTACTATTTACGGAAAACTTTTAAGTTTGCTTGTTATGTTTTAAATTTACCATTTAAGGTAAGAGTCATTCAAACTTTTTAAAAAAAATAAAATAAAAAGATACATAAAAAAATATCCAACGATATTCACCTTTTGTATGAACAAAATTTGTCCTCACTGGAAATCAAATTAATTGTTAAGTCATGTACAATCTTAATAAATATAATATACTATATTGAAGTAATCAGGAGAATCGTAAAAAAATATAGTTCAGTATTTAAGATTCTAAGCCGTTTTAAGACGAGTTTAAAAATAAGTGCGACTGTGCGAGTAATGAGAATTCAAACATATATTTAGAGCATTCACAACTCTCCATCAAATTCTACTTTATAATTACGCTAAAAATGATATATTCTCTCTCATTTCAATTAAATAATATTTTTAATTCCTTTATCATTATTAACTTTTCACAATTTTTTCACTCACAACTATTTTCAAAATATATTAAAAATTATAGAGGGGTAAACAATGCCTCCTCAAATACACAGATAATCAAATATACAGATAATGGTAACATTTTCTTTCTTTTTCACTCACAACTTTTTATAATATAAAGACTACTTTCACATATTTTGGGGTAAGGGATATGAATGCTCTATTAATCACATAAGATAGTAAACGGTCAATGACTACACGACACATGACATACATGAGATCAGAAATAAGACACGTTACAATCAGCTAAGAAACATCGATTTCCAATGCCTGACCCATTCCCGACTCATCACATCACGACACATGACATATATGAGATCGGAAATAAGACACGTTATAATCAGATACAAAACATCAATTTCCAATACCCGACCCATTTCCGACTCATAACATCTCACGTGTCACATCTTTTTATATTGATATTTTAGAATAAAGACATACATATTTTTGTGGCCAAGACTACCTCTTAACTACCATTAACTTATTGTTACAAAAAAAAAAAAAAAAAAAAAAAAAAAACGGTTTCTTCAAACGATAATGGCGGTTTCAAACTCTCATTCACAAAACGGTTTCTGCTCAAAAACCCTAACCTTCCATAGCCTCAGACCTCCATCTTTTCTTCCTCCACAAGCCACAAATTTATCAGTAACCGACTTCATCTTCTCTCTCCTCAACACCACCACAACAACCGCCGGATCGCTAATCGACGCCACCACACGCCACCGTATCCCGTACACCGACGTCAAGCTCTTCGTACGCAACCTCGCCGCCGCACTCCGTCAACCGCCGGTGTCTCTTACGAAAGGTAATTGTGCTTTTATTATCTCTCATAACTCATCTTATCTTCCGATTCTGTTTCTCTCTCTGTTTTCCGTCGGTGTAACCGTTTCTCCGGCGAATCCTACTAGCTCGATTTCCGAGATTTCGCGTCAGATCCGGATTTGTAAACCGGCGGTTATTTTCGCTACGGTTGAATCGGTTCGGAAGGTATCGGAAACCGGATTTAGTAACCGGATCGTTGTAATCGAATCGAGTGAGTTTGAATCGATGATGCGAGTTGATCGATCGAACGGATCTGAGTTTTCTGATGTCGAAATTGACGTTTCGGTTTCGCAGTCGGATACGGCGGCGATTTTGTACTCGTCAGGAACTACCGGAAACACTAAGGGAGTGAGATTGACGCATCGGAATCTGATATCATCGGTTGCCGGAGCAATAACGAGTCGGAAAACTAGGTGTTGTGATTCTCCGGCGGTGAATCTATGTACGGTGCCGTATTTTCATGTGTATGGATTCACGTTCTGTGTGAGGATGGTGGCGTGTGGTGAGAGTTTGGTTTCGGTAGCTAGGTTTGATTTGAGGTTGATTATGAGGTCGATTGAGGAGTTTAGGGTTTGTTATATGGCGGTGGCGCCGCCGGTGGTGGTGGCGTTGGTGGATGGGAATAATGAGCGGTTGGTGAATGGAGCTGATTGGAGGTCTTTGGATACGGTGTTTAGTGGCGGAGCTCCGCTTACGGTGGCCGTGATCAGGAAGTTTAAACGACGGTTTCAGGACGTGTCATTGGTGCAGGTTGGTTGCATACATGCATGAGATTGCAATATCACACATCATGCAATGGTTATTTACTTATTTATAATTAATTTTTTTTGCATAAAATAATATTTATAATTAATTCTTTTCGCATAAAAAAGGAAAAATTACAAGTTTTGTCCTTTATCTTTATACCACTTTTCAGGCGGTGTCATTTTTAATGAATGTTTACAGACGGTGTCCTTTACTAGGTATTTTGTTGCAACTTTAATCCTTTACACCTAACCCAGTTAAAAAACCCTGTTAATTGTTGGGTGTAAATGACTAAACTTGCAACAAAATACCTAGGTAAAGGACTAAACTTACAACAAAATACCTAGTAAAGGACACCGCCTGTCAACAATTAATAGGGTTTTTTTAACTGGGTTGGGTGTAAAAGACTAAACTTGCAACAAAATACCTAGTAAATGACACCGTCTGTTAACATTCGTTAAAAAGGACACCGCCTGAAAATTGGTATAAAGATAAAGGACAAAACTTGTAATTTTTCCCATAAAAAATGAAACAAAGAAATAAACATTAATAAGCAAATTCAAACACAACATAAAATTAGGAGTAAAATAATAAAATGGTCCTCAATTTTAGGTCACTTTAGGTTAAGTGAAACTTTTTCTATATGTGTCCTTAAGTGACACAACTGCAATCAAACTTCAAATGATAATTATACCCTTGCATTAAATAAACATAACTGAGTAAATTAATTCAGTTTGATGTAAAGGACATAAAGTGATATATAACATGTGTTTTTTTGACATAAATTGAAACTAAAATTTTTAAAGGGCACGTTTCAAAATTCAGTGCAACCATAAAGGACAAAAAATGAAATTTTCTCTTAATTTTATTTTCATCCAAATTGCTAAATTAATTAAAATTTGTCGTTAACTCCCGTGGGCGATTTTACCAATTTCTCAAACCTCAAGGACGATTTTGGCACTTTCCCATTTATTCTATTGTTTTTTAATTGCAAAAGATTATTTTTATATTTAAATAAAAAAACAATAAAAATAATTATAAATAATATATATATACACATCTACACACATTTATATATTTACACGCTTATTTTTTTTAATTTTCTTTTTAACCTTTAAATAAATAAAAATAATAAATTAATGATATTTGGTATGATGCGAAAGACGAGTGGTACAAATGTTTGTTAAGATGGATCGACGAGGGGAGATGAGGTACGAGTGTCGAGGTAGAAGGGTGGTTATGGCGGCTATAATGGTGGTGGTGGTGATTGAAGTGGATGTGGAGAAGAAAGAATGATAGAAAAGAAAGGGTGTATATGATGTGTGTAATACAGTGGTAGAGCTTGAACGAAAACTCGGTGGGGCCGAACGCTCAAAATCCAGATCGATGGGGGCCAGACTCTAAAAAATCAAATATTTTACACTACAAAAGAATTTAAAAATTTCGGTAAGATTATCACTATGAGCGAAAAATTGGTGGGGGCAGGGTGTCACACCCCAACCGATGGCGGAATCATCGGGGCATGGCACTGAACGAAACAGATTGTCCAGAAGTTTCCATAACAATTATCAATACTATTTAATTTAAATAATACGTCCCATACCGTATCTCAAACAGCAAAATAATTATTACAGACAAAAATCTAGGCAAATATTCTGTTCCGACAACTCAGATTTCAAAATAGAGCAATTGTTTATCTGCTTTTAGAGACCCTTAGTTTGACCACTACTGACAACTATTTGTTGGGTTCTAAAGCTTTATTCTAGCTTCAAATTCCTACCAAGTGTGCGTCCTAAGCACCTGTCACATACGTTAAAATAAAAGTCAATACATATAATGTAAAGGTGAGCATACAAGTTTGATAATAGCATATAGAGTTCGAATTCGTTTACTCATAACCAGCACGTACACATAGTGAAATGAAGCACGTTAGTTATCGACATAGATCCATCGATACCAATGACTGCGGGTTGACTGCCTGAGGCAGTTCGCAATACACGATTACCACCGTAATCCATGCAAGTAAAGGTCTTTAACAACCCCCGTGTGAACGGGTGCTGAGTCCAAACCATAGTACTATCGTTGCTAAGGCAGGTAGACAGCATTCCATGTGTAAACATAACAAACAAGCATTCATGAGCCAAGTATAACATGCATTAACGGTTAGCGTTCAAATAGTAATGAGTAGTGTGTTTGATGTGATTTGAATAGTTGTAACGTATGTAACACCCAAAAGTGCTGAAAGCAAAAAGGGGTCGAGTATACTCACAGCGATTGATGGATTGAAGGGAGCGCTTAGCGAGTAAGATTAGCCTGAGTAGATTAGATTGCATAACGATAAGTGATACGTAAAACGTCACAAAGTGTGGAAGGGTCGGATAGTGGTTCGATCGGATGGCAATCCGATCGGACAGCAATCCGTGCGGATAACAATTCGTTCGGATGGTCATCCGATCGGACAGTGGTCCGCTCGGATGGCGATTCGAGTGGATTGTTTCTTCCTATAATGAGAATGTGTTTGTGTATGATGGTTTGACTTTTGAAGTTTTCGTTGTAGTATTTTGAAAACATTGAAGTATCTCTATTTATCAAGTCGTTCGATCGGATGGTGGGTCATGCGGATGACAATCCGTTCGGATGGTCATCCGGTCGGACGGTAACTTGGTGATGAGGTTACTTGCTGAAGGCAAGTTCATGACAAAAGTGTCATTCGATTGGATGGCAGTTCGATCGGATGGCAACTTTGTCATTGAACATGTTGAAAATTGTTTAAGTCTTTAAAGTCTTAGTATCTCATGATCCGAAGAATAATCCAGTCAGATGGTCGTCCTATCGGATTGCAATTCGTTCGATACTCAAACTTCAGCTAAGATTGTTTTTAAAAGTGGGACCCAAGTGTGATCCGTTCGGATGACCTATCCGATCGGACAGCAATCCATTCCGGTTGTCCTGTTCATCCTACACTGGGTCGTTTTGAAGGTTTGTCGTTATGTCGAGACACTTTGACAACGTGTTAGCCAACAGAACCCCTAGTTCGACCCAGATGACCAACCCGACCAGGAATCACCCTAGTCCGGCCGGTTACCGGCTCGAGACGGTTGGTCTTGGCTAACCCGAAATCGGTAGTCTCGTGAATAGAATCCAGACCTTGAGCTAGTACAACACTACAATCGAGTAGAAGACTAAACCAGGGTCGGTTCCTATCGGTTTTGAGTACTCTGAGTGCAAAAGAGTTGAAAGAAAGTTAAAACCATCTTTCAATCCTTTTTCACCATTTTTGTGTCGAGATCTTCACAAGATCTTTGTATGTTTGCGTGGAAATCGGTTAGATCTCGGTTGTTCTTGATGGATTGAAGTCAAATCATGAAGTTCTTGAAGAACACATGATGACGTCACCCTAGAACACCCGAAATCTAGTGATTTCACGGTTAAAAGTTAAGATTTAAAAGATAGAAAGGTGTAGGAGTGCGTGTAGATCAAGAAAGTACAAGATTTAGGGCGAGATCTTACCTGGATTGAGAGAAATCGAAGTAAATGTGAGGAGCACGAGTGGTTCGGACAGAGAGTTTCCAGAAATGGAAAGAATGACAATGACAGAGGTATTTATAGGATTCCAAAAGAGGAAAGGGTTATCCGATCGGATGACATACCGCTCGGATGGCTTATCTGATTGGATGACATCCTGGTCGGATGACTCTTGTTTGTAGCGCAGTGGCTATCCGGCCGGATGGCACTTGATTCGATTTTTGACGCGACAATTTTTGATGTTTCGATTTCGATTGCGCGCGGCTCGTCACGATAGGGTTTCCTAGCCAAATTACTTTCAGTCCCAACTACTTCATATCTCGCATAATCTCTTCTCCACTAATTACCATAGTTCGATTGCGATTCGAGTTCGAGTTTGATTGCGTTTCGAGTTTCGATTGAGTTCGATTGATTTCCACAACACACACATATATATAACATGCACAAGTAACACATAAGGCACACACACACGTATGATAACCCAATTAAATCGAGTTGCGGTTTGTATCACGATTCGATGTCGATTAGCATAGTTTGATTATTGATTAGTTAACTTTATCGCATTGTTACTTCCTATAATTTACAGTCGTAAGTCGATTAGATATCGATCAACACATGTCGATTTTAGCAATTAACAACACTTACTTCACATAATACAATTAAAATAAAGAAGTTTCTATAAGTCAAATTCGTACAATCGGTCGTTGACTTTGACCTTCACTTTGACTTTGACTTCCGAAAACACGGGGTGTTACACAGGGCTACCCCCGTCCCTAATAAAGCTTCACCATATATGTGTGTATATATATAAAACTATGTTAGAACCCCGAGTATTACAAGGGTTGAATAAATATAATTTTATATACTAAACATTTAAAACCTCGTTTATCACACCAGTTGATTTAATGTAATTTCATATATTAAATAATAAAAATGTTATATCTTTAACAACCTCGTGTATTCTACGGGTTAAATAAATTTAGTTTTATATACCAAATAATACAAAAAAAGTTATGTATTTAAAAAGCGTTTATATTAAACGAGTTGAATAAGTGTAATTTTTTATACCAATTAAATAATAAAAAAACTTTTATCTTTAAAAAAACCTCGTGTTTTGTATGTGTTGAATAAATCTAATTTTATAACCAAATAATAAAAAAGTTGTATCTTTAAAAATCTCATGTATTACGCGTATTGAATAGATGTAATTTTGTATAGTAAATAATAAAAAATATATCTTAAAAACCATGTATATTAGACTTATTGAATAATTCTAATTTTATATACCAAATAATAAAAAAATTATATCTTTAAAAGAACTAACAAATATACTCGATACGCAATGTATATAATGATTACAGAGATGGTTCTTAAAAAAATGTACGTTTGGGTTTATGTTAAACTTTGTGAGGATTTTTGCTTGCATTAATGTTTGATTTAATGCTTTCAATCCCGCGATCCTTCCTTTTTGTAGTTGTAAATGTAAAAAGATTCAAATTAACCTTCGATAACTACACAATGTCGTATATTAGAGATTTTATCACGTAATATAGTATAAACAATTAGGTTCTTTTATTGAATGTGTAATCATGTAATAAGCGTAATTGTAATAACATCAATTATAACAAATCATTTTGAATGTGGAATCGCGTAATAGTTTATGTTGATGTGTAATAATACATAGTCACTGCCCTACTACAACCATAGATCGCGCCACTGCCACCACAGGTAGTCGTAATTACCCTCACCATCATTGTTGTCGGTATACAACATCGGCTCCACCTATAACGGTGGTGCACTTTTATACGTTAATTTCTGATGAAAGAGCAGGAAGGGAACAATCTCAGGGGAAAGATTGTAATTAAGCAAAAGTATGTTTTTAAGCGAAACAAAGGATGGTCAAATCTCATGCGAAAGTTCCAGACAAGTTTCCATACTGTAGAATAGGGATGAGCACGGTACCCTTTTGGTACCAAAAGTACCCGTATCGAAAAACGGGAAAAGTAGGTACCGGTTCTGAATACACCGGTTCGGTATCGGTATTTACCAGTGTTTTACCCGTAAATACCGGTACCGGTACGAAAAAACGGGGAAAGTGGGTACCGGTACCGAATATATCCGGTAACAAATGCTCATCCCTACTGTAGAATTAGGTTTTGGTCCACCAATCTCAATTCACAAGGCCCCAGAATGTAATCTAATCTGGCATCTGGCATCTGGCTTAGGCTTAGTGGCAAAGCTTGTGATTTCCGACGGGGGTCGAAAACGTATACATCCAAAAATTTCTATAGAACTGGGGAGTTGAAAATGTATATACCCAAAAATTTATATACGAAAACTACATATTCTCCACTACTGAGCAAAAAGTTCGGGGGTTGGCCGCCCCCTCCTGCCCTACTTAAGCTGCGCCCCTGCGTAGGCTTCTGTGCTTAGCTTGCGGAGGAGTATTAGAACATTAGCTTATATTAGTGACTAGTATTGTAATATGGTGCATTGGTGTGTCTATATTTGACCATTTCATGTAACCCTACATCATAAACAATGCTATACAACAAACATATTTGTGGTCGAAAGTAAACGAGTTATTTTAACCTGCTAGGCTTTTGTTTTAAAAAAAATGATTTACATGGTTCTTTGTGTGTTCCCAATATTCAAAGTAATAGAGATGGGAGAGAACATTAGTTTACGTTTTGAACTATAAAGTGATACAACAAAGGAAGAAAAAAAAACGAATACATAATAATATAATTGGTATAATGAAGACACGGGCCATAAGTTGTTAGGTATTAAATCGTATCAAACATAAGTTCATTATTGATGGCTTATATTTGAAAAAGATGAATTATGTATATATTAATTAATAGATTGATTATAACATATGTTCAAGCTTTACAAACCCTCAATAAAAATTGGTGTTTTCTTTTTCCTTTGTTTTGGGAGTGTTGACTGACAAACTAACGCTATTGCATTGTGGTTATTTGATGTTCATTAGACGTACGGGTTGACCGAAACCACAGGTGCAATATCAAGAGTTGCAAGCCCATATGAGAGCACGATAGTAGGCACAGTCGGGCGGCTCATAGCTCAGTGCGAAGCAAAGATAGTTGATCCCAACACCGGGGTTAGTTTGCCTCCAATGAACCATGGTGAACTATGGGTTAGAGGTCCATCCATTATGAAAGGTAAAAGATATGTCCATCGTGTGTAGATGTCATCAAGTTATTTTTACTAGAATTTGTATAAAGAAAGGTAATTTTAATATATGATGACTCTATTTAAAAAATATTGAACCAAACCAAAACAAACCAACGTGTATCTAGCCTCAGGGTCGTCTCAAGTTTTTTGAGGGCCCAAAACAAATAATATAATGGAGTCCCTTTTAGTAAAAATAAAAAATAAAAATTTTGATCCTATGAATCATTTATCAGCCATGTTTATGCATAATTATAAAATATAAACCCCACCGTCAACAATTTCTAAACAAAAATTACTTACATATTTTTTTTTAGAATTTAGGGACCCTATGGAATTGGAGGACTAAAGTCGTTTTATTTTACTCCCACTTAAGCCATTTTTGTGTGTATCTAACTGTTTAATTTGAAACTGTTAAAAAGTAAATGAACTCTTGATATGTCGATTATTTTGGATTAAACATTTTGGAATTGAAAGGTCGGTTTTAATTTGAGTGATTAGGATATGTTGATGATAAACAAGGTATAAATACAATGGTGGACTCAGATGGATGGTTGAGAACCGGGGATCTTTGTTTCTTTAACAATGAAGGATTCTTATTTGTTGTAGACCGGTTAAAAGAGTTGATTAAATATAAAGGTTATCAGGTACGTTTTGTCAACATCTGTATAAATCCTTAGCTAACGTAGAGGTGGTAAAATGAATGGTTCATACAAGTGCATGCCTAGAATTTTGGGTTCTGCGGGCACCAAGTAATTTATCAAAAAATACTTGCGAGTAAAAAGAAAACACTCACATATATGATAAAATGTGCAAGCACAATCATACCATTGATTAATCAAATATATGATAAAATATGAAAAATATAACAAAAAAGTTGAATACTACTTCGAATTATGGGATGGGTCAAATTAGTTGTTATATGTTGGACTTGTGAAAACTTTTGGGATCACAAGTACAATTTTATAGGCCGGATGGTTACCCAAAACAATTATGTTTAGAATATCTCAACTTAGGGTGAGCGGAGTGGGGCGGTAAACTCACTCGGTACCGAACCTCCATCCACCGCCAACCTTTTTACCGAGGGGAGTTTACCGAAATGGGGGGCATTTTCGGTGAGTGGTCACCGAGTCGGTGAGAGGGAGGGGAGGGGGAGAGAGATGAGTGTGTGGTGGGGTCCATTTCTTCTCAACCAATCACACATTTTTTCTTTTTTTTAAATAGTTTATCTAAACCCCATTAGGTAAACCCCCGCTAACGTTTTTGAGCATTAGGTAAACAAATTAGGTGACTTGACATGATGCTATGTGATTGGGTGAATTGAGAGTTTACCTATTTGGAATAGCCGAATAGGTAACCACTCCCGTCACCCTTATGTTTAAAATTTTATATTGACTAAGATGATTTGGCCCAAAAACTTTTATCTAAATGAAAATTTCCACTTCATACACACCTTTGTCTAAAATTAGTGTGCGTAAGCATTAAATCATTAATATTAATATGAGGGATTTTAAACACCAATTTTCTTTTAGCCCGTTTTGCTAGTTTACTATATAACAATTAGGAAGTTTTGCTAATAGTAAATAGTTTTGATTAGTGTAATATGGGTCCATGTTTTAACTTTTTCAAGTTTCAAATCTATTAATTTTTTTTAAAACTTTTTCAAGTTTCAAATCCATTAATTTTTTTTAAACTTTTTCAAGTTTCAAATCCACCCCCTACACTATAGATACTATACGCCTTTAACCTAATACTTTTATTTTCTCTTATAACTTTTTTTTTTTTTTTACAAAAACTGAATACGCAATATAATTCTTTTTTAAAACAGATCGAGCCGGTACCCATCGAAAAACATTAGTACTGGTATTGGTACTATTAGAACCATTACTGGTATTCGTTTACTATACTTTTCAATCGATATAAACATGTGTCGACATCCTTTTAGACTTATGACGACTGGGTGGGGTTCTAGAGTGAAAACTATTGTATTTGCGAACTGAGTGAACAAATCCTGGCCATTGATCTACGCATGTGTATGGCAAGGATCTCATCATCAAATCATAAAATACACTAGTGTATTTCAACATAAAATCTTGGTCATTGATCTACACACGTGTATGACCAAGATTAGTTCACTCAGTTCGCAAGCTACACTAGTGTTCACTCTTGAACCTAATCCTATGACGACTTTACTTTTTAAGTTTTCTCTTTCGGTTGCTATATTGAGTGTTGGTACCATATCGATACCGTAATTAACCGAACCAATATCGACTAGATACCCACCATTAACATTATTTTTACCCTCACGTCTATGTTCGGTTTAACCTTTATTAAAAAACAGGTCACCCCGCCGTGGAACGCGGGTGTAACCCATTAGTTAGAAATAAAATATAACGTGTTACATATACAAACACTCTAAAACCTTTAAGGAATATTGGATTTTAATAATCACAACTATTCGCTGTTGACTGCCAAAATCCCAACTTTAAAAATAACCACTGGTAGTCCTAACTTTTAACACATTGGCCTCCAATGGACCCTGACTAACAGAACCCTAACGTCATTAGTCTCCGGTCGCCAGAAAAACGTTTGTTGGCCGGAAAACTCAACATTTTCGTCCCGAATATCTTTGTAACCTTATTATGGACCTTTGGAAACCTTTTTTCTAGTAAAAGCCCCAATTATTAAAGTCGCCCGAAAACTCATTTTTCGCCGAAAAACTCAATTTTTTGGCCGGAAAACTCAGCATTTTCGTCCCAAACCTTTGTGTAACCTTAGATCGGACCTTTAGAAACATTTTCCTGGAAAAAAACGGTTTTCCGGCGACCGGAGACTAACGGCGTTAGTGTTCTGGTAGTCAGGGTCCATTGGTGGCCAATATGTCAATAGTTAGGACTGCCAGTGGTTATTTTTGAAGTTGAGATTGTTTGTGGCCAACGGCAAATAGTTAAAATTATTAAAATTCAATATTCCAACCTTTAAAGGGTGACATAGTGGCAAAAAGTTAAATACTCTCTACTAGAGATCTATGCTATAATATAATCCCTTGAAGTCCACATCCTCTTGTGATTATTCAAATATGTGATGACTTTTGTAAGCTATTTGAGGTGAATGTAGGTACCTCCAGCTGAATTGGAACAAATTCTGCATTCGCATCCGGATATTACTGAAGCAGCTGTGATTCCGTAAGCGTTACATTCTACCCCTTCATCTTAATGTCCACAAAAATTAAAGAAAAACAAAAGGCAAAGAGTTAATTACTGTTTTCGTCCCGGTGGTTTGTCAAAAATCACTATTTCAGTCCATTAGATTAAAAATTGCGATTTCAGTCCCTGTTGTTTCACTTTCGTAACCATTTCAGTCCACCTCGTAACCATTTCAGTCCCTGTCCTTAACAGAATAATGGATTGAAATGGTTACGAAAGTGAAACCACAGGGACTGAAGTGGTTACGAAAGTGAAACCACGGGGACTGAAATCGCAATTTTTAAACTAATGGACTGAAATAGTGATTTTTACGGAAACAGTAATTAACTCAAAGGCAAATATATAATAATGGTGCATTGGTGTGTATGAGTGATTTTGCAGGTATCCAGATGAGGCAGCAGGGCAGGTACCCATGGGGTTTGTGGTTAAAAGAAAAGGAAGCACCATTGATGAAACACAAGTGAAAGATTATGTGGCTAAACAGGTAGGTATTTTTATTAATTAATTTTGTTTTGTTTTGGATTTAATAGGATAAATTATAAAATATTAACAGAGTTTTAATATTGTTCTAATATTATAATCAGTCATAATTTTGTTTGACTACAAAAATCATTTAATTTTCATTGTTGTCTAATTATTGTGAAATTTTTAGTAATTGTTTAGATTGTTTGACTATAAAAATCATTTAATTTTCATTGTTGTCTAATTATTGTGAAATTTTTAGAAATTGTTTAAATTGCTTGACTTATATAAAGAATATTCACTAAATGTTTAATTTGAGTGATTTTTATATGAATATAAATTTTTACTACAATGAATAACCTTGATTACTATTTACTTACATGTACCCTAATTTAATTGCTAAACTAATATAAGAAAAACAATTGAATTAGGTTGCACCATACAAGAAATTAAGAAGAGTTTGCTTCATAGATTCAATTCCAAAAAATGCACCAGGAAAGGTATTGAGGAAGGAGTTGATGAAGATGGCTGTCAATTCTAAGCTTTAAGTGGTGTTTGGTTAATGACTATAAGTATATGGGTATGGGTATCATTCTAGATAGGAGCTCTGGAAATGTTTGAGAGGTCTATAAATTGAAATGTAACCTGTGTTGTTTGTTTATTAAGCCTATTTTCATTCTAACATTAAAACCAGTTTACATGTATTAAAATATGTAATATTTATAAAGCTCCAAAAAGATATGGTTATAACTAGTAAACCATTGGTGGTAATTTCTAATACGATATGAAAAATAATTGGGTCTTGTTCAACTGAACTTGTTAAATAAATGGATCATGTTCAGGTTGATGTTTAACATGTTTCATCATTCATGTCAACCCTTTTAAACCATTTATTACAACCACCAACTTATTAACTCATTTACTACTTGTTAACATGTTTGAGTTGTTTAGATAAATGGGTTATACTTGCTACGTTTGTTTTATACAATTTTGTGTGCCGGGTTATGGTTGATATCATTGACACAAATACACATACAAGTTGTGACGATTCACCCTGCCAACCCAACAAGATTGACACCCTTAGTTAAACAAATTTTATTTTGATTACTTTTAAGTTGGAAAAATGTATTTATTGCAATTAGAATTACCAAAATTATGTGTAGGATATCTTGATCTTGACAAGCTTGCATATAAGTGCATGTTGGCCAAGGCGGTGGCCATTTTATTTATTTATTTATTTATTATTATTATTATTTTAATATATACATTTTCGAAAGTAACCAAGCTAGGTCAAGTAAAAAACGTATCAAACTTGACCCTATCTTGAAACTTAAAAGCTCAAAATTCAAATTAATCACGACCAAGCCTTCAACTTCATTTTCATGTTTGGTTCGGATAAAATAATCAATACTTTTGTGTTTGTGTTTGGTTCAACTCAACTCGGTTATACATAATAAAATAATATATGTGTGAATATAATAGAAACACAAAAAGCATATATTAACACAGGCTTGATAAAAGTAAAACTCACTAGTTTTTACCACGGATTGTATATTTTTATACTCGATGAGATCTCATCTCTTCATAAACACATGGATTACAAGTATAATTGTAAAAATACATATTTGAAATAATTGGAAAATATATTAGTGTGACACATACTACAACTACAAACATACCAATAACTTCAATGGGAATGAATAATTAGAAAAATACATATTAGAAATAATTGGATAATATATTAGTGTGACAAATATTACATACGTACCAATAACTTCAAGGGGGATGATCCTGCCATTAAGGCCAGAAATGGTCATACCTTTTGTCAGATATCTTGTTAGACTCTAAACGCTCATCCAAATTTTCAAGCAAAGCTTGCTTTATCTTTTACCTGAAAACTTGAAACGATGACAGGATGGTAAATCTTGAAGTACCTGATCATCCAAATAGTTTTATAAAAGTGTTATTATCTATCACACGTTTAATATCTTTTATGTAACGATGGCGAAATAACCACATAAAACATTTTAGGAATATTGAATTTAAATAACCTCAACTTTCATCATTTGACTGATAGCACTACCAACTTACAAATTGTACCTCGCCACTCCCAATTTTCAACTTATTTTCCTCTGTCACTCCCAAACTAACTGAACCCTAACCCAGTTAGCTGACGACAGATATCACGCCACTAAACAAGTGCCACATTAGATGGCACGTCATCAAAAAAGCTACGCCAGATGCCACGTCATCAAAAAGCCACATCAGGTGCCACGTCACTGAATAAGTGCCACATCAGATGTCACGACACTAAATAAGTGCCACGTCATTAAAAAAGGACACAATTCGTAAGTTGGGGGTGCTATCGGCCAATTGGTGAAAGTTGGGGTTATTTAAATCCAATAAGCCAACATTTTAAAGATAGAACTTCACAATTTGGAGGAAACACAAATAGTTAACAAAATAATTCATCCATAATTATTTTTAGACGAGATCTAAAGTGTTGAAAGAACATACCTTAGTTGTGACTTTCGGCTTACGGACTCTTCAAGAGATCATAGTGTCCATAATCATGATAAAGAACACTGACTGGGTTCTCCTTCCCGTATTCCTGTCCATATTCCGCAATAACTTTAATAGAATTTGTTCTTTTATCCCGCATATAAACTGTTATAGGCACCCTGTAAACATATTAATAATAGATATATCATATTCGTTGTACTTGTGCATCCTTATGCATCTTAATCAAATCAAGGAAATTTTCAAGTGCATTAAGGTTTTGACATTATGGGCATACGAAAATGGTAACAATATCGTTTCTAGTTGAGATTTGAACATGGCAAGTAACATGTAAAGTTGCATCAAATTTAATAGAGTAAAATGTCATTTTCGTCCCTGAGGTTTGGCATGTGTTATGATTTTCGTCCAAAGGTTTGTTTTTCCGCATCTCGATCCAAAAGGTTTGAAATCTTGCCATCAAATTTAATCATCCGGCTTGTTAACTTCATCTATTTTCCTCTGTTAAGTCGGGTATTTTCGTCTTTTTTATTTAGTAAAGGTATTTTGAATACTTGTACATCATGCTAAATGCTTGTACTTAAAGTGAAAAAGACCGAATTGCCCTTTAAGTTAACAAAAAAGACAAAAATACACCTGACTTAATGGAGAAAAATGGATGGAGTTAGCGAACCGTATGAAAATGGCAAGATTTCAAACCTTTTGGATCTAGATGCGGAAAAACAAACATTTTGAACGAAAGTCGCAAAACTGGCTAAACCTCAGGACGAAAATGGCATTTTACATAAAACATCCGCTACTTAGTGATTTAAAAGTATATCAGAGAAAATAAATTAGAATACGTACTTAAGGACATGTGATGACATAAATAGTTCTGGTTCTCCGCCCCATACATGTGACCGTTTCATATGCGATACATAAGTCTCAAAATCACCTTCAAGAAACCTGAAGCACGCATCACAAAATTTCCTTATTTATCCACTAATGCACATTTCAAAACATTCATAGCACTGATTTTCAAGATTTGTCATTAAGGCGAGAAGTTTTGTATACAAGTATTATGATTAGTAATCAAACAGTTATGTTGAACCAAGTGTCTTATCACAAGTTGCCTTTGTTTTGGGTGAAAAAAAACAGCTGTTTCTAACAGAAATTAAAATACATGTGATAAAGTTCGGGTTAAAATGCCTTTCAATCATTACAGCTGAAGAAATGAAAACACTGAACACTATCCAAAGATTTGTCTTACCATTCAGTTTCAGTCCGTCTCTTGATCAACTCCTTCACAACCTATCAAACGAAAACACTGATCACTCTCCAAAAATTCGTATATATCAATATATGAATAACATAAACACATATGAATATATTATGATAGAGTGTCAAAGAAAGTATTTTAACAGGAATTATTGGGGATTACAGCTCCAAAATTTAACATGAACAGCCCAAAAATAATAATAATAAATAATAAAACTCCTGTAAAAACTGATGAAACTTCATCACTGGCCTCAATATATAGAAATTAGAAGGTACACCCTATGTTTCAGATGAAGAGCAACAATTTAAAGTTTAAACATTTAAAATCATTTGGACTCATTTCAAGTTCAAAATTGAGGTCAAATAGTGTTCTAAACGATCTCAAAACTTGATGCCAAATAGTGTTCTAACTTGATCACCAGATTAAATTTGCTAGGTCACGCTTCCCTTTGAAAATCACAAAATCTAATCTAATCACCTACAAATCTACGATTCACATAAACATAGAAATAGATGTCAGATGATGTTCCAAACAACCTCACAATTGATGTCAAATAGTGTTCTAAACTGGTCACCAGATTAAATTTAAAAAAAATGCTAGGTCACAGTTTCCCTATAAAAATAAAAAATCTAATCTAATCACCTACAAATCTACAACTTGCATAAACATAGAAACTGATGTCATACAATCATCTTAATTGCTACAACAAACTAATACAAAAATCCAGATCTGAATGTATAATACCTTGGTTCTAAGATCATCAGCAAGCTCCCGAGTAACATTCTCCGTCGGAACTGGCTTTCCTGCTCGCAAACAAGCACCATGAACAACAGATCGAAACATGCATCTTCCATCTCCAGTTATACCTGTTCATAGCAACAAATTTCAAACAAAAAATCATTCAGCTATGCTGCTTGAAGACGCATAAATCTCATGATATCAATACATAACCAATCACTCGCACAGATCAGATAGAACCGAACATACTAATCACATCCGAATTACTAGCAAACGACGATAATATTCTAGGTTTTGACATGAATATATGAAATTCAAACTAGCTTAATTGATGAATAATTTCAAACAAAAAATCGTTCATGAGTTCATCCATGCTACTTGAAGAAGTATAAATGATAAATCTCATGAAAACACTACATAATCCATCACTCGCACAGATCGGATAGAACAGAAGTACAGACCATACTAATCACACCGAAATCGCCAGCGAACGATAATTTTCTAGGTTTTGACATGCATATACAAAATTCAGCTTAATTGATGAATAATTTCAAACAAAAAATCGTTCATCTATGCTACTTGAAGACTTATAAACAACAAAATCTCATGATCTCAATACATAATCAATCACTCGCACAGATCGGATAGAACAGAACATACTAATCACAAGGAACACGCTTGCGTACTATAATTTTCTAGGTTTTGGCATGAATATACGAAACTTTAGCTTAATTGATGAATAATTCAAACAAAAAATCATTCATCTATGCAACTTGAAGACATATAAATGATAAATCTCCTGAAAACTACACATGAACAGATCAGCTAAAACAGAACATACTAATCACACCGAAATCGCCAGCGACCAATAGTTTTCTAGGTTTCGAGTTTCGACATGAATATATGAAATTAAACTCGCTTTATTGATAAGTAATTTCAATCAAAAACTCATTCATCTATGATCTATGCTACCTGAAGATGTATTAATGATCAACCTCATGAAAACAATACATAATCAATCACTCACACAGATCGGATAAAACAGAACAAACTAATCACATAGAATATACGAAATTCAGCTTAATTGATGAATAATTTCAAACAAAAAATCATTTATCTATGCAACTTGAAGACGTATAAATGATAAATCTCATGAAATCAACACATAATCCATAACTCGCACAGATCTGATAAAACAAATACATACTAATCACACAAAAATCGGTAGCGAACAATAATTTTCCAGGTTTTGACATGAATATATGAAATTCAGCTTAACTGATGAACAATTAATGCTACTTGAAGACGTATAAATGGTAAATCTCATGAAATCAACACACATTATCAATAACTCGCACAGATCTGATAAACAAATACATACTAATCACACAAAAATCGGTAGCGAACAATAATTTTCTAGGTTTTGACATGAATATATGAAATTCAGCTTAACTGATGAACAATTAATGCTACTTGAAGAAGTATAAATGATAAATTTCATGAAATCAACATATAATCAATAACTCGCACAGATCTGATTAAGCAAATACATACTAATCACACAAAAATCGGCAACGAACAATAATTTTCTAGGTTTTGACATGAATATATGCAATTCAGCTTAACTGATGAACAAATTAATGCTACTTGAAGAAGTATAAATGATAAATTTCATGAAAACACTGCAAAATCAATCACTTGCACGGATCGAATAAAACAAATACATACTGATGACACGGAAATCGGTAGCGAACGATAATTTTCTAGGTTTTGACATGAATGTATGAGATTGAGAGTGGCTAAATTGATGAATATCTGGATTGAAACGGAGAAATTTACCTGCAGAGATGAAGAATTAGGGTTTGGAATGTTAAAAGTGGAGTGATCTGAGAATCAAATTCGATCTGATCGATATGTTTCCGTAGTGAATCTTGCGTACGGTTTACATTCATTGCGCCTGATATTTGGACGATCATTATTCAAAATTGCATGCAGGCAAGGATCAAAGTGGAATCACTGGGCCTCCTAATTTATTAGTTGGGCTGAATGATCCAATGAGATGAGGGTCGTTTGGAAATGTAAACGAACCGAACCGAACAAACACGAACGAGGCTATGTTTGTGTTCGTTTATTAAAGAAATGCAGGTGTTAGTGAACTGTTCGCGAAAACACGTCGAACAAAAGTTTATGTTCGTGTTCGTTTGTTAAGGGATTTAAGTTGTTCGGGAACAGTTCGTGAACACTGGTTACGAACACGAACGAACACAAACGAACACAAATAAACACAAACGAACATATGTTAAGATAATGGTTTATATTTTTACTATTTTTTAAATATAATTATAAACTAATGTTTGTGGGGGAATAAAGTAAAATGTAAGAGGGAAAGCGAAATATCAAAAAAAAAAAAAAAAAAAAAACATTAAAAACTTTTAACAAATTAACATAAACAAACGAACACGAATGAATGTAAATGGGCGTACATGAACGGACATAAACGATATTACCGAACGTTCACGAACGCATTCGAACGAACGAGACCTTTGTTCGTGTTCGTTCATTTAGTAAATCGAACAAAATGTTGTGTTCGTGTTAGTTAATTAACTATATGAAATTCCCACCAAACGGTTCACGAACTGTTCGTTGAACGTTCATTTTCCAAATAATAGCCTGAAATGAAATAGGTCCAGGGGGTTTTCGTGTTTAGTTTTAAGGTTTTATCTTTATTTGTTTTTTATTTGTTCTATACTCTTCGTTTCTAGCTCCTGGCTAGTTTTTTATTTTGTAATAGTTCCATTTTGCCGTTAAAAAACCCAACATTCAAAGAGGCGTTTGGAATTTTGTATTTTAATAATCGTTTTATATTTTAAATAAAGAAAAGTATCTGATTTTTGTATATTTTGCATCATAGGTTATGAATGAGCGAGAATCAATTAACGTGATAATAATATTTAAAACATACATGAACGTAAATATTGAATACATGATAATAGCTAGTGATGATAAACTTAACTGGTTTAATTAATTCTAATTTATGTAGTTCTTTTTATAATCACATTAAAATACAAAAATAACAAATTACAAACAAATGACAGGTAAACTGATTTAATTGAAATGTTTAATGGATAGCGTGTAAATAAAAATAGGCTTGTTCTAAAAATAATGTGAAAAGCTCCGGTTTTGTTCTAAAAATAATGTGAAAAGCTACGGTTTTAAAGGCTGGGCTAATTCTTCTCATTGTAAATACTGATTAGTTGTAAATTATCATAGTTCGTATATTATAATACGAAGGTGGTTTCGGATGCGACTTTGAGGTGGTAAAGCATGTAAAGAGAATTGTATTAAGTTGTTTCAGGCTTTCAGCTCCATTTTAAATATCAAAACGTACATAAAAAAATATCGCGATGATAATTTAAAAAAAAAGTATGTCAAAATGCTAATAAAAACACGTATCAACCCTCTCAGTTAAAAAAGGAGTTAAAAGATTATGAATCGGTAGGTTATTTATAGGGATTTATTTGTAATTTGAAGCGAGATTCATTACATTAAAGTACTTATTCTTGAGTGTCCCTTCCTCTCTAAGGGGCTGTTTGGCAGTATCTGAATGGTTAAGTGCTGAACCAGTAAGAGGTCTCAACCATTAAGTGCTGAACCAGTAAAAGGTCTGAACCATTAAGAGCTTGTATAATGCGTAACCGTTCAGAGGCAAATGTCTGACCAATTCAGATTAGTGCTCTTAACCATTCAGACTCTGTATAAATCTTAACCATTTAGAGGCAAATGTCTGAACCATTCAGACATCTGCTCGTGAAACAAACAGTCCGAACCATTAAGTGCTGAACCAGTAAGAGGTCTGAACCATTAAGAGCCTCATTAAGAGGTAAACAAACAGCCTCCAAGTTTGAGTAATTTATCAAACTTAGCAAACCACATAACTATCCGAACTTAAATTCGACTCAACTCAGATTAGCGTAACATATAACTTCAAAGCAATTGAAAATATGTAATTCAGTAGGTCCTAATTAGTGGGAGATGTTGGTATTTCCTATTTTAGCATAAGGTTAAGAAAATAAATAAAAAGTAAAAACAAAATAAAAGATGTAAATGAAGTAAAGATTTATGGAATAAAACTACAGGACAGGACACTCTTTCATGATTTCCGGGCTTCTAGCATTGTCCGAATCTATCGGTAGGTACGATCATACATAACTAAAAAACCTCGATCTTCCCTTGTCATTTGGCACATAACTTTCCGACATTTTCATCCTACGACTTTTCAAACAAATCATGGCTTCCTCAATCTCTATATCCACAACAAAACATCTCCTTCATCAACGGTTTCATTCTACCAAATAGTTTTATGGGTCTCGTTTCAATCTCTATACGAACACATTTCTTAGCGTTTAACGCCTTTCCATCCGACGTCCCACACCCCCTTCCCCACGCCACAATGACTTCTCATAGACGTCGCGTTTTGGTCACTTTTGCAACGTTAATCATGGCCATAGTACAAAAGATCCTTAAAAGAATGCATATTCCCACAACGCCGATAGGGGAAAAAGCGAAAATTTTGTATGTGATCGAACATAATTTGCTAGCGATCCTCTCGTTTTTCGATGATCATATTATGGTGATCGAGAATCTGACTGAGAACGTTTTCCCATCATCAACGCGTGTGTTTGACAAGATTGATGACATGGTTAAAGCCTCGGAATGTTTACCTAAAAAACTTGATGAATTTTTTGATCATGATGTGCCGAGTTTCATTCAACGCGTACCTTTTCTTAATCGCGTCATTAAAAAGGACGATAAGGAAATCGTGATTGATATCACGTGTCACGGGTATAGAGAGGAGCAAGAAAACTCCTTTGAATATGAAAATGTGGCGAAACCAGACCTTAAAGAGGAAACATCTGGTAAAGATGACTCGACGAATACTTCAAAACCGGATGGTAACTCGAGTCTCAAGGACGTTATTGAAGACATGAACAAGGAAAACGAAACCATGGAAGATGCCAATGGCGAGTTTCTTTATAGCGCACGAGCAAATAGCAGCGCCGATGATATCCATCAATCCGAAGACCAAGATCAAGAGGATCCCATCTTCGACTTATTCGAAGCGGGTTGGCACATGTCTCCGCGGGCCATCTCTACCTCATCTGTCAGCATGAAATCCCCTGACCGCGTCATGTAATCGTTGTAATCTTAGTTTTGGACCGGATATCTTTAGTGTTGTGACCCAAAATCGCAATAATCAGCTTTTAATATTTAGAGAAACGAATATTTCTGATAATGTTAGGTCAATAATTACATTTAACACGTTTCATACTAACCGTAACGTGTAGGTAGGGCGTGTATGATACTAGTTTTAACAATGCTGATTATCAAATGATGAAATAAAATATCTCTTATTCTTTTTTTTTTTTTGTGAAATGTGTGTTTTTGATGATTCGATTTTTAGATTTTCATAAGCACTTGATTTTACTTATCAACGATCATGTAAATACGGTTAAAGAAATGGTTTAGCTATCAGCTTTGCACGTGATATGTAATCTTTTCTAGTATAACATACTATTTATTAAAGGTAAAAAAATATAAAGGTTGATGCTAGTTTTGGTTCGATTAATTCATTGAATTCTTAATGGTTCAGACATTTTACTTATTCAGAATTTAATGTTTCAGACTGTTTGTTTCGCGAACAGATGTCTGAATGTTTCAAACATTTGTCTCTGAATGGTTAAACATTATATTGAGTCTGAATTGTCAGACATTTGTCTTGGAATGGTTAAGCATACTTTAGGCTCCTAATGGTTCTGGTTCAGCACTTAACAGTTCAAACCTCTTACTGGTTTAGCATTTACCTATTCAGAAGTTAGCCAATTATATGCATACTTTGTGTTAAATCTGTAACTAAAAAATGCATTTTATTTTGAATTTGTTACATTATATGTTAACAAATATGGAGCATCTTCGATATATGTGGGGGAGTAAAGAGTGTGGCTTCGTGAAGCTGAGGTGGTTTCATGATCACTAGTGGAACACTGCCTTCCTCGTTGGTGAATGGTGATGAAAGTGGAGATTTCTACGAAACACTTAGGGGTTGTTTGGTAACATCTGAATGGTTAAGTGCTGAACCAGTAAGAGGTCTGAACCATTAAGTGCTGAACCAGTAAGTGGTCTGAACCATTAAGAGGCAGTATAACGCGTAACCCTTCAGAGGCAAATGTCTGACCAATTCAGATTAGAGGTCTTAACCATTCAGAGGCAAATGTCTGAACCATTCAGACATCTGCTCATGAAACAAATAGTCTGAACCATTAAGTGTTGAACCAGTAAGAGGTCTGAACCATTAAGAGTCTCATTAAGAGGTAAACAAACAGACCCTTAATAGTTCAATTATCCGAAAAATTATATCTTAACCATGAGGCGCTCGATTGGTTCGGTTATACGTCATTTTTGATATTTTTGGTTACGGTTCAGTTATTTAGTTTTTCTACTCACCCGTTATATTACAAGATTGGTTTGATCATTTTGATACTTACTTTTCTAAAATTACACCGCGGTCCCTGTAAAACTTACAAGAGGCAAGATCTGTACATCTCCTTTTGTGGTAAAATGAAAACAAAAAACTACATAAACATACAAAAAAAGATCAAGTGGAATTTTCCTTTTTACATCTTTTAACCATAAGAACCAAGAATTTAACATTGGTACACAGAAAAACTCTTGTTCTTCCTCCAAAAACTCCACCCCCTCCCCAACTTCTTCCTCGACGTCGACTTACTCAACACCTTCCGCTCTTCACCGCCATCACACCGCCCTCCACCACCCTGAACTGCCTCCACCGGCGGATCCCTCTGCCGTTGCTCCCGGAAAACCATCAACAACTTTTGCGCCTTTTGTTTCCCTCTCATTGTCCCATTAACTGAAATCGCCACCAAAGAAGGTATAACCCCTTCTTGGAGCACTATTTCACAACACTTGTCACTACCCGTGCACAAAATCAACAAACAAGCCGCAGCCTGCTCCTGGACCTCGGGTTCACCCATGTCAAGCAATGCGGATAACCCGCTAACAAGACCAGGGCCCGCTATGATCTCGTCTCGGCCTGAGTTAGTCACGGCTAGGTTTATTAACACGGCTATGGCTTTCTCGGTCCATGAGTTCGAACCCATGTCGGTTAGAGACGGTAGTAGGGCGGGTATGATTCCGCATGAGATGAGTCGTGGGATGTTGGAATGGCATGATGAGAGGTGGTAAAGAGTGTGAAGTGAGTCGGTTTTGCATTGGGAATCGAACGGACCTTGAAGAGCGTTGATTAGGAATGGGACTGCCTCGCTGGAGCCGATGATCGGTTTGGCTTGGTCTAAACATGAGAGGTTTAGGTACAGGGCTATCGCAGCGTTGACCGATTTTGACCCTTGGATCATTTGCGTAAGTAGAGATAGTATCCCTGCTGCTAGCATCATTTCTTTGTTCCTGAAACGGTCAAACGGGTCAAATATAAATATTTCCCTACATGTGAAGCAATTGAGTTGAACGGGACACACTTAAAATTTGCCCAAAGTAAATTTTAATGCATACAACCTCCTATACTATTTTTATTCAAAAGTTCAAAATTATCAAATTAATTCGAGTTAAGTACACGGATGGTCCCCCTGGTTTGAACTTTGTAACGCATTTTGTCCCCATCCAACAAATCTAAAGGTTTTAGCATGTCTAGTTAGGCCTTAGGGACCATCTATGTACTTTTCGAAAAAGCTAGGGACTAAATGTGTTACAAAGTGCAAATCACAGGGACCATCCGTATACTTTTGGAAAGCTAGAGACCAAATCCAAAATTCTGGTAAACCACAGGGACCATCCGTGTACTTTACTCAATTATTTTTTTAAACAAAACGAACAAAAACTGTTCACGCGTTAACCCGACCCACCCATATTAAAAGTCCCGTTTTGACCACCTCCCCCCCCCCCCCCAAAAACCCTATTTTTGGCGCCACTAATATATTTGTACTAACGCAAAAACGTACCTATTATTGTCAACCGCAAGGTTAAATAAAGCCATTGCTCCACTTTCTTCAGCAAACTCATTTTCTTCTTGCAAACCCAATTCCAAAAACCTTAACAACGCTTCAACAAAACCGTTTGCACCCATGTAGATCCGGGCCTCTTCATCATCCTTCAACAACCGTCTTATTTTCTCAACAACCCTACACTTTTTCCTTAGCTTCTGTTCCGTGTTCAAAACCGTCAAGAACTCATCATACGTCTCAAACACATCACCCTCGTGGTCAACCGTCACCACCACATCATCACCACCACCTTCAACCTCCTCAATTACACCACTTTCTTCAAAAGGAAAAGGTGCGACTTTCATACCCATGTAATTACACAACCCGCCGTTTTCCACCGGTTTCGAATTTACCGATTCACTTTCGGACAGTGAGAGCCGCCAGTAGTTTAAATCAAGTGAATCGGGTGGTCCATCAGGAATTATGACTCCATTATGTTCGCACCAGCTGGTTACGAGACCCTTGACGCAGTAATTAGGGGTCAAACCGAGATGAGCCAACTGTTGTTGAGTTTTCGGGCAGGTGTTGTGCCCGTCACTGAACCATTTCTCAATGCAAATTCTCTCGTATGTCTGCCCGGATGCGATTATTACCGGATCATACATAAGTTGTAATGAAATCGGGCACCTTAGCTCTTCGGGCGGGATCGGTACCTGCCCGGACCGCCTGAAGTTCGGTTTGAAATTAAAAGAGTTTAATTTCGAAAGTTGTCTCTCAAACGCTTGGGTCCCGGACCCGCTGTAACCCTCGAAAGAACCATGTATTGTAGGTGAACACGGGGTTGAGCCTTGTGAATCATTATCGTCTGAGAAATCACTTCTAAATAATTTTGAGTATTTTCTCATGAGATGTAAAAGATATGCAACGATTGATTCTTTTCGTTTATCTTCTTCGATTCTTGCTTTTTCTACAAGTTTCTTGAGGGCCCGTCTTTCGCGAAGGGCGGCTCGTGAAGACGTAATCCCGAGCTTAGATGCGGCTTGATGGAATGTTTCTAATTCATTGTTGTCGCTATTATTGCAGAAGTTTTTACCTTGTTGAAGTAATCCAATAATTTCATCACCTATTTGTTTCTCTAATGGATCTAGTGAAAACTCTATTCCTTCGAGTTCGCTTAACATATCAGAAATCTGGGACATGGGAATTCATAGTTAGAGTTGGATCATACATAAATATAGCGACATGTTTAAATACAAAAGGCTTTTAATGTGCGACGGTACGCGACCACCAATATAACGTGCGTAATTAGGGTTAACCCAACCCATGCGTAATTATGCAAATAACGTGTGTAATTATGTATTTATCATAACATGCGTAATTATGCAAAGTTAATTACTATTGTGCCACCGCGTTCAATTGAAGGCCAAGATTAGATCAGATGTGTCGTTGAGATGCTCGCGTACGCATTGCACGATAAGGTGGTCTTGTACGTTAACCGGCCTATATATATATACACACACACACACGTATATTTAGTGATGACTGATGAGTTCAAATGAGAACCACTAAATATTTATGAACCGTTTTGTTGTGAATACACTAAAGTTCGCAATCATTCAACAAATGGCGTATTTGCCAACGAATAATATGGTTCCAAAATGTCTTGTGGTTCTCATTTAGACCCACCGCCGACCCACACACATATTGGTTAAAAAGGTTTGACAAAGTATCTGCAAATCATCATACCTGAAAAGCTATAGTTTGTGGAACTATATCTTCAACCCTTCTAAGACCATCTTCAAGAGCCGATCTTGCCCTTTCAAATTTTAAAACAACAGAGTCTCCTGTTATAGCCTGCAAAATATAAAAGTTTAATAATTGCAAAAACGATAACACTGAGCACCCGAGATCAAATACCATGTCATGTAAACAATCTAAATTTCATTTTAAACTATTGATAGTGGGAGTATGAAATAACATAAATGAAAAGATAGAGAATTTACCAAGTAAATTTTGCTACATTCAGCACAATGTTGAAGGATCATTTTCGTTTTCTCTAATGCTATGTGCAAAGCGCATAACGCTTGAATCCCTGAAGTGCTTCGCGGACGAGCGGCTTCCAATTCTGGAAAAACGCTTAACACTTTGACGTAGATTAGAGAAAGTGTTTTGCACATTTCTCCATGTAGCTACAGTAAAACCATTGTCAGTCTTACATAAGGTGAAATAAGTTGTTTTCAATAAATTAATTATCTACTTTTAACTATAAGCATAAGTTGTTTAAATACGCAAATCGTAAACGTCCTTAATAATTCTTTTCATAATATGCAAATCATCAAAAGAATTATTTTTATACCTTTTTAAACTACAAAAAGAAAAATCAAGGTTCCCACTGTCCCCAATTAGGTCCACCATCAAGTCATCCACTCATTCTTAAAGATTCCAACACATATATTATCTTGGTGGGTGTTATGTATCCCAATTTAAAAGGTTTTTTTCTGCTTAATGCGTTTCTAATGGTAGATAAGCATATTATAGTGTTTTAATGGAAAAAAAATGATGACACTTTGAAATAAGTTGTTTTTAATAAGCAACTGGTATTGCTTATTTTAAACTGATTACTAAAGGATATAAAGTTTCAAGTTTACCCATACTTACGATGAAACGATTTGTTTTTTATTAGTTATCTAATCCGTTTAGAAGCCGAAGTTGTTAAAATAAGCAATTCCAAACACCTTTTACTAGATCCTTGATCGATTAGTGATTTATCGCGATATCTGGTTCTAAATTTTGAATATACAAAAATGGAAAAAGGAAAAGAAAAAAAAAGGTAAATGGATGCTCACACTCACAGACATTTTCATGTACAAAGTACAAACGAACATCAGCGGTTGACTATCGCTGTTATGAATAATATAATCAGATTACATTAAAAAGAACCCTAAATTTACCTTTGGTTCACCAAGAGCAAACAAGTTCTCTTCGATCTCGGAATTTTCCATGATTTACATCCACCAAACGACGATTCTTCTTCAACTTCAAATAACCTGAAATCATCAATGATTACCTATCAAATTTATTTATAATTTCCATTCCTACTTTCTTGTTAATTCAGTTCAACATAAGCTCATCCAATCATGAGTATCATCAAATGGAGTGAAATAATTAAAAAATCTCCAATATGATAACATAATTAACATTTAACCTATTATTTTAAATTTTTTTCAATAAGAAGTAAGGCTTATGTAAAGAGTTGACCAGCAAAATACATCAGCAAAAAGAAAAAGCAAATTGACATGAATCCATTTCTGGTAACAATATCAATAAATTGCAGAAAAGCAAAATAAAAACATAACAATTTATGAATTTAACACCAATCAAGTTTCATAAATTCAATCAATAAATCACAACAAACAAATACATCAACACATCTACAAAATTACGATCAGTAAATCACAAAATCACTAAATTACACACTCAAATTAATAAAAAAAATTAAAATTAAAAACATCCAGATGAACACATTCGCATAAATCTCAACAAAACAAATACATCAACACATCTACAAAATTACGATCAGTAAATCACTAAATCACTAAATTACACACTCAAATTAATAAAAAAAATTAAAATTAAAAACATCCAGATGAACACATTCGCATAAATCTCAACAAAACAAATACATCAACACATCTACAAAATTACGATCAGTAAATCACAAAATCACTAAATTACACACTCAAATTAATAAAAAAAAATTAAAATTAAAAACATCCAGATGAACACATTCGCATAAATCTCAACAAAACAAATACATCAACACATCTACAAAATTACGATTAGTAAATCACAAAATCACTAAATTACACACTCAAATTAATAAAAAAATTAAAATTAAAAACATCCAGATGAACACATTCGCATAAATCACAACAAACAAATACATCAACACATCTACAAAATTACGATCAGTAAATCACAAAATCACTAAATTACACACTCAAATTAATAAAAAAAAAAAATTAAAAACATCCAGATGAACACATTCGCATAAATCTCAACAAAACTTCAATAATGAACGAATAATGAACGAATATTCTATAAAACCTAAACACGATTATTAGTTTATTACAATCTCCATCACAAATCAACAATTACATCGAAAATTTCACATCAACAACGCCAAATTAGGTCAAATCGAAGCAATAATGATGAAATTTACAGCCGAAATTGCGTGAAAACTTACCAGAACGAACAAGCTTCATGAAACGAGCATTAAAACAGAAATTAATGCGATAATAACTGAATCTGTTAGGGTTTCGAACACGCAATCAGTATCCATTCGATTAGTGTTGTTAAATTCGCGTGTGATTTGATAAACAGTTCACAGATTGATGCAAATTTGTTGTGAAATTGAATGAAAAACAGAGTTTTAGGGTGTAGATAACGAGTGGCTTTAGGTGTGTAAAGGTTATTGGGGATATTTTTGAAATGAACAAATGGAGATCAAATAACTGAATATTAATATTAATAATTAATATTAATATTAATAAATAATAATCATTAAGTTATATGTTAGGTTATATGAATATTTTATGGTTTCAAACATTCGATACATGTTATAATATTTTTAAACGGTTAGGACAATGTATTTAAAAATGTATAGATAGTTTATTTAAAAAAAAGAAAAAAAAAGGTAGTTCACACTCAATAGTTGTGTTAGAATTAAAAAATATCTACGCAAAGTCGCAAACTAACAACTTAACAAGTAAACTCATCTTGGTTTGAATACGAGCCATTGATTTCTTGTTTGAAAATTATATTCTCTGGTTAGTTTTAAACTGTAGACTATTTGGATAGTACTAAAATAAGGGTAGGGATAGTGTACATTAATTCAGAAGTGTGAGAAGTGTAAGAAGTGTATTCTAACACTATATTAGTAGTAAGACCCGTGTTAACACACGGGTAGGTTTAATAACGATCGAAATCAAATACTAAAAAACAGATTATAATATATCATTTAAATTGTTTGCGTTTAGTTACATATCTTTAGGACACTATATAACACCATATAAACACCGTATAACACTATGTAACACCATACAACGCCATATAACACTATGTAACACTATATAACAATATATAACACTATACATCTATCATAGACATGCTATCAGACAAATTATAGTGTTATATTTGTTATATAGTGTTATATACTGTTACATAGTGTTATATGGTATTATATGGTGTTACATCATGTTATACGGTGTTTATATGATGTTATATATAGTGTTATAATACACTTCTCACACTTCTGGATTAATGTACAGGATCCTCTACCACTAAAATAAATTACGTTGTTGTGATAGTTGTTATTTTTGAAAATGTTACGTAAATGATTTCTCTGACAATTTAGGCATATGTTATATAATTGTAATAGATATATAATTAGAATACCACCGATATTTTTGAGTTATTAGTGTTAAACTGATAATTTGAATTTGTGATTTTTAGAAAGTCGTTTTTTGGATAATAAAAGACAAATCTATAAGCTTTTGTTAAACGAAATAAGGCAATATTAATTGGTATAAGAAGACAAAGAAGTCAGGTTGTTACATTTTTAATCCGTGTAGCATTGTTTCACTTTTTATGGTTTTTATTTAAAGCACTTTGAATTATTTAAGAAAAATATGAATTAAATCTTTTAGTTTAGCAATAGAACAATGATAAAGAATTCTAATTTTGCTTCTTAAAATCGAAAGTGAAATAATAAACGTCACTTTTATCAAATAATGTATTTTGAGTATGCATATGATTGTAATTAATAATAGTTCGATGTCACAATCTCAATCATTATCATTAATCTTTTGAATTTATTTATATCATTTTCACTCGATCAAAATACTTTATTTCCCTTACTTTATTGGATTTTTTCTTGATTATTAATCCTTGTCTTACAAGATCCAAACTGAAATAGTATGAACCAAGCCTTTTCAAAAGGCTTACAAATTAATCTTCTTTAAATATATAAATAAGAAATGTTTTTTTATAAAATAAAAAATAAGGTACTTTAATTAAAATATAAGGAAAAAAAAGTGAAGAGAATTTTCCCGCTTTTGTTTCTCCCCGCTCACAGGCCGACAGTTGCCGACCTCCCAAGTTTGTCGGTTAACAGATCTGTCTTCATAACTACGGCTTTAAAATACCTATAATGCCCCTTGCCTTTTGTATAATTACATTTTGAAATGAATTTCTTTTTTTTTTAACCACAAACATTGCTTTCAATAGCTTTTAATCAGTGGCGGGATCCAGTAATTTTCTTCACCGGGTTCCTTTTGATAGATTCATACTAATTTTTTTCAAATCATACACGGTTTTCACTAATTTTTTCCATTTTTTTGCCAAATCGAGGGGGTTCCTAGGAACTCCCAAAACACCCCTGGATCCGCCTCTGCTTTTAGTATGTTTTTAGCTGTGTGATTTTTTGACACTCGACATATGAAATTAGTAGGTTTGGTTTTAGTATAAACAGGTTGGGTCCTTCGGATAGTTTAGATTTGAATCAATAGACATGAGGAGTCAGTAACGGATCTAGAAATTTTTACTAATGTGTTCTTTTGATTGATTGTCACTATTTTTTTTCCATATCATACAAGACTATCACTAATTCTCACTACTTTTTTTTTTCTAAACTGACTGGGTTCCTAGGAATCCACAAAATGTGGCTAAATCCGCCATTGTGAGGAGCTAAGTGAGTAAGTATGGTGTGTTTGGACTTCGGGATGATCTTAATGGTTCACAGATTAACATGTTAAGACACTTATATTTTAAATTTTAAAAAAATTGTTTTATGTCATAAGTTATACAAATTGGTTGTTTGTCTAATTTAACAGATCAAATAGAAAAAAAAACATAACTATTTACATTCATTCGAATTTTTAAGTTGCATGTTTGTAATATCATAGTACTAATAAGCAAAAGATTAAAAAAAATCGAGTTAAGGGGGTCGTGTTCATGACTTTATGTCAACCCAAGAAAACTTATGACGTGTTGACTGTTGAGTTCACGTATTTGACATAATTCTTGTATTTTATGTTTGTGTTGGTTTTCATCTGTCAACCCATAAACATAACCCATTTAACACCCTTTAATTTATTATTAGTTGCTTATTAATCGCCAGATGTTTTTTCCATGTTGAAGGAATGGATTAACATTTTAAAATATTGATACCTACACATCTACTGAATAATAATAATATAAAATTATTTAAAAATCAAAAGATTGATAAAAAATAATATATTCGGCTAATCTTGAGTGGGTCCCTCCTTATTACATGGTGGATCCGGTCCGTGCATTTATAGATATACCACTCACAAAATATAATAACAGATTAACGGAAACTTATGTAAGACGATGTGTAGTGGGCAATATTCACCCTTGAGCGTTTTGTGTCATGTGGCAGCACAGTCAACTTTGAGCATTATGGGACGTTTTCTAAAATGAGTATAGTGGGGATGTGTGGGTTGTGAGGCATTATGTTTTGTAATAAAATAAAATAAAAAAACATTTAAAATTTTTTATTGGCCATCAAATGAAAGCTCAAATGTGATTGGCCAAGAAATCCCCCCTTTGGCGTGATTTATAAAACGCCTCAACAAAAAAGTTGCCAATCACGCCCATGTGTAGTGGGAAAGGGGCGATATTGGGCTTGATCTTGGAAAAAAAACGCCAAACACGCCCATGACTACGGGTGGTCTAAGGAAAATTTATATAGTGTTTTCTGTGTATGTATATGTTTTTTTAACGGCAAAAACTTTTATATATAATATAGAAACTGGGCTAGCAAGAAGCTGAAAACCCGAAACAATACATACAAAGATTAAGAAATTACATCTTGAAGGTTAAAATCTAGCCACCTATCCCAGTCTAGAGCCTTAAATTTTGATCTGCAAGATGTAAACTGAAACATATGTGATTCGGTTTATGTTACGTACGATGTAAAAAATATTCGATATGGTTTATCCTATATTAGATGTATACTAAGGGGCTTTTTGTTTACCTCTTAATGAGTTTATTAATGGTTCAGATTTCTTACTGGTTCAGCACTTAATAGTTCAGACTGTTTGTTTCACGAGCAGATGTCTTAATGAATCAGACATTTGCCTCTGAATGGTTAAGCATTATACAGAGTCTGAATGGTTAAGACGTCTAATCTGAATTGGTCGGACATTTGTCTCTGAACGGTTAAGCATTATACAGACTCTTAATGGTTCAGACCTCTTACTGGTTCAACACTTAATGGTTCAAACCTCTTACTGGTTCAGCACTTAACTATTCAGATGTTGCCAAACAGCCCCTAAAGCATATGAAAACATTGCATGATTATGTAAAAAGGTAAAATTTCTACTGGTTTCACTAATTACAAATTATAATATGAGCATTATACATTTGTTTGTCTCTATAAGGCTATAGGGTGTGGTTGGAGCCCCATGTGGCTTTATCAAGTCCACGTAGGATCCACGTAGATCCATGTCAGCCATGGAGCCCCCCTTTAATTTGTAAGGTGTGGATGGAGTCCCCTATTAAACAAAATTAAAAAAAAAAATTTGATTGGTTTACAAGTTGTGGGCCCCACCTGATAAAGCACTTCGAGCTCGTTACCACGGTGGCGGACGTTCAATGGCGCCCCGGCATAGCGCCGGGGGTGGGGACGATGGCGGGGGTGGGGCGCTATAGAGTGCCAGCTGGGTTGGGTGGCGCCCCCACACCCTCCAGCCTAATGATTGTAGAACACTCAAAACCAGGGGCGGACCTACATAGTGGTCAGGGTGGGCGGCCACACTGTCACACCCCGATTTCCACGTGTCACCGGTGGGGAGTATCGTGACGTGGTTGGCAACATAATAGTCAAACAACACAATATTTAATATGCACAGCGGAAGCAATTTAAAAGATATAATACAACCGAATTTAATATTGTAATATCAATGTCACAATATTCGGAAGTTTATCCACAGATGGATCGATAACAAAATGTAACAATAGTTCAACAGACTTCAGGCATCTTAAGCTTGCGAAACTTCTAATGATGCTAAGGAGAAATCCCAGCCAATTACGCTTAGTACCTGCATTTAATCTTTTTGGGAAAATACGTCAGTTTACACTGGTAAATACATTCAACTGACTCATTTTGGAAAATGATTGAAAATTGGTTTGGATGCGCGTGGCATAAACATTTTTGTTTAACTTGGGAGAATTATTTAAATATATAATCTTGTGAACGAATTACATGTTCCTTGTGCGTTCAGTAGCCCGGATCTTGTCCGGGTTAAAGATCAATAGACACACCACAATATTCTTTTGTGCACTGACGGGTGTACGCCTACACCCCGCGCTTAAGTCGTGGCCATTTCGTAAAATGATGCCAAGGATATCCGGGACATGGTCATTAACCCCCCAAAGGCTTTAAGTAACAAGACTGTTTAAACGAGCCGATCAAATTTATTCAATTACCCACTCAACGGTGGAGGATTTGATGCCCGATCAAGCGGTATGCTATATACCGTAACCCAAGCCCGTATAGGGAAAATAAGTTAAAAGTATTTACATGAGCAAAGTATATATCACATTAAGCAAATTGCAAGTAGCTTTTACTGGTCCTCCTAATCTGGAACGAAGGTTTATAATAACCTATTAGAATCCTAACGGGTCTTTAGTTAAGCTTAAGCTTAGACCGGTTAGTTTCAAAGACACGGTTCGTACGCACGATTAAGCGAAGACCGGATAGAATGTGTTTTAGACCCGACAAGTTCAGAGACTTGCTTAATATGGGTATTTCATTCACATTCTGGATTTTTAGATAAAACCGTTAAGGTTTGGCCCGTTTAGGCTAGTTTATGTAAACTAGTTACATAAACCGAACCGAACGCGTAATAAGCGTAACGGGTATTCATGAGAGCTATTTACAGGTTTCCTAAGTCAATATGCTTCATATATGTTGTGACATCAGTAAGATGTCTTTTATTACGCCCGAAATGAATTTAATCGCAAACTATGCCCCGTAGGGGTAGTTTGGTCATTTTAAAAGTTGTAAAAGAGTTTAAGTGTCAACCTGAGTTACAGGCCTGATGTAATCAGCAAATATACTCAATTTTCTAAGTTATATCAGTAGGTTAAAGTATATAAGTGAAATTTAATAATTATAACCAAACTATGCCCCGTAGGGGTATTTTGGTAATTTCATATAAGCCGAAAAGCTCAAAACTGAAGTCTGAGTTTATCAACTTTTGCTTACTGTTAAAACATTATAATTTGCCTCAAATATCAGTAGGTATCAACCCTTGTATGTTTAAAATACTTCTAGTACATACTATGCGTTAAAAACGCTTAAAAAGGCGATTAAAGGCCATTTCCGGGTTTGATACTTAAATATGATATTTTTATATTTCCAGAAGGCTTAAAATAATTTATTTATCATTTAAGATCAGTAGCAAAAGGTTTGGAGTCATTTAGATATGTAAAACTCATTTTATGGCCCGTAAGGGCAAAACCGACAATTACCGGATTAAGTCTACGACTATAAGTTATGCTCAGCCTAAAATTAATTAAAAATCTTTAAAAATCCCAAAATAATATATTACATCAGTTGGTAAAAGATTTGATATCAAAAAGTAGGATTAACTAGGCTATACGCTAATTACGCCATTTAATTAACATAAAGCTTTCAATTTGCGCTAATGAGCATAACTCTTGTTCTACACCTCAAACTGATGTCAAACTTTGCATAAAAGTTTATATATCAGTAACTAAGGTTTCTACACTTTTACATTTCCAAAATTCTCGTTTTAAGGTAATAAGGGCATAATGGTCAACATATGAGCAATTAACGGAATCATGCGTATTAATCGGTTAACTACTGAACCATGGTGTATAATCACAGAGGGTTATACTAGCATGTAACCTGGTCCAAATGAAGCTCTTAGGTATTTCTAAAACATACCATAACGGGTCAGAACTGAAAGTCAAAGTGAAAGTCAAACTATGCGACTTTCGGTTCCGAACCGGGTCTAAACAGGAAATTGTCGGGTTGAACATGTTTAGACATGTTCTTACACTAATTACCAAGTTATATTAATGATCAAACAGGTTGTATGTGTTCTACATTGCTAATCATGCATAAATTAGAAAATACACATTCTGTTGACTTTTTCTTAGCAAGTTTGACCCGACTTTTGACCTGGTTAGAGTGGTAATCAGGGGGAACCCTTTTAAGGTTTTATTACCCACATAATTATCAACTTATAACTACTTTTAATTCGAGATATGACTGAGCCATTATCGACTAATCTCGAAGTCAAACCGTAATTACGATGGTTTGACTTTTAGCTAAATAACTAAGCTAAACTTAATTTAGAAGGGTCAAGCAAACTTACAAGTGTCTAATGGTTGATGAGGAAGGCCTGGAAGGTGCTCTGGTGCTCCACAATTGATCAGAAGATGTTGAGGAAATAATGATCAAAGTGTTGCACTTGTGAGCTCCTTATATAGTGATCAAGGCTCCACAACATGTTGACAAATAAGTCTAGCACTGACCATAAGTTACCAACATGTGTCCTATATGTTTAGGGGCCAAGGAATATGAGGAAAATCGTTTAAAGGTCGAAAACTGCGCTTAAAACAGGCAACAGCCGGTTTCTGGTCGCTGGGTACTAGCTTACGGACCGTAAGGTCCCCAGTGTTGCGGTCCGTAAGCCTGACATCAGGCTTAAAAATCTGTTGTTCTTTGGTGTTTTGAAAGGGCATCCACTTGTTTCGAATTTGGGACTTGTTTTATCAGTTTGGGACCTCCCAAAAGGGCCTTGAACAGTTACAAACCCTACCATTTTGAATTGTTTGCTTGGATTCATTTTGAAAGTGCCGAACAAGAAGGTTTACCGTGCATTTTCTTCGTAGGAGTCCACTACCTCAATTATTGTCAAGAATTTCTGGATTTAGATGTTTAAGATATATATACTTGGGTCTTGGGATTTATAAATGAGGTCGTTCAGAGGTAAAAATTAACATGACGCCACTTTTAAATCCTGCCAAAACATCTTTATTAAATCTGGGTTTACAACGCGTTTTGTCTTACATGACACGTGTCGTTATTTCATTAAACACGAATTTTCGAGGTGTTACACACACCCCTTGAAAAAAAAATTAGTGTATATTTTAGGCAAAAAACCCGACCGCACCCCTTGAAAATATGGTTGAACAGCTCATCCGCACCCCAACAAATAATTTCTGGGTCCGCCACTGCTCAAAACCCACTTATACATAATCGCTAGAGTAAATTACAAAACTCGTCCTTTATGTATGCTAGTTATTACAAACTATGTCCTTTATCTTTAATAAGTACAAAAACCGTACTCGATGTTTGCAAACCCTTACACATTATGTCCTTTAGCCCTAACTCTGTTATTTTTCATGGTTAAATCAGGCCAAGGGTACCCCACATAAGGGTATTTTGGTAATTTTACTAATTTATTAAAAATATCTCTAATAAAGAAAATAAAAAAAGAAATTTAAATAATTAAACATATATAAAAACACCAACACCATCCACCAACACCCACTTGCAATCACACCACACCTGCAACCACCAACACCACCACCCACCTGCCACCACACCACACCTGCACTATCACCACCGCACCTCCACCACCGTCAACCACCGTACTTCCATCATCACCACCGAACCTCCACCACCGCACCTCCACTTCTGCAAAACCCCCCACCAACGGACAGAAAATCAAGATGCCAACACTGCTCCTTATCAAACCACAATCCAAATTCAAACCCTAATATACATTTAAGCTACTAACCCCAAACAAACTTATCTGATGTACGGTACTGTCGACGGTTTACAACAGATCTGAAACAACTTTCTCAGATCTTCAAACGCGTTTCCGGCGAACTGTTCCGCATCCCCAATCTGCATTCACTCCACCTTCATCTCCAAACCCTAAAACCTTCTATTTCATCTTCTCAATCGGTTTCCGATCTTCCATATGGCTACCTCCACCACCTTCTATTTCATCTTCTCAGGTGGTGGTGGTGGTCGGGTGACAGAGGCTCAACGAAGAAAGAAGATAGTCGGAAACCGTATGGCTACCTCCACCACCTTCTACCTCCACCTCCACTAGACGACGTCGTTGCAGACTTCAATTTCGCCACCATAGACTTACCCTCTATTCCCACTACAACCGCCGATTCGGATGCAGAGTCTTCGGATGTTAACGCCGTTAGATCCACGGCTACTAAGGGTTTAGCGCCGCCGCTGACGACGGTGGTGGCTACTGTCATAGGCGTAGTGGGTCGGTTGATGGGTCTAATGCGTCGTCGTTTGATGGGGATTCGGTGTTCCATCATTATCGGTTGGTGTAACAGGAAATCCAGGCAGTTTGGGGGTTGTTGATGGTGGCGGTTCTAGAGTGGTGGTAGTGGTGGTGTTAGATTGGTGGTGGGATCAGGAAGTTAGAGAGAGGGAGAGAAAAAGAGAGTTAAGAGAGAGAGAGAGAGAGAAAGAAAATCAATTAATGGAGAGGATTAATTTTAATATATGTTTAATTATTTAAATTTCTTTTTTTTTATTTTCTTTATTAGAGATATTTTTAATAAATTAGTAAAATTACCAAAATACCCTTATGTGGGGTACCCTTGGCCTGATTTAACCATGAAAAATAACAGAGTTAGGGCTAAAGGACATAATGTGTAAGGGTTTGCAAACATCGAGTACGGTTTTTGTACTTATTAAAGATAAATGACATAGTTTGTAATAACTAGCATACATAAAGGACGAGTTTTGTAATTTACTCTAATCGCTAAACTCATAACTTGTACACCGGTGGATTTAAAAACATAAAAAAGATTCATAATCATGCAGTTTTGTAACCAGAAATTGCCATATAAATAGTTTAAAAATTATATGTGTATATACACGTATTATTAAAAAAAAGAAACGAAGCGGTTCAACCAGTCGGTGCTATAACTTATCAATTCAAATTAACGTGTCAAGAGTACTCATTTGAAACATTTATGTATGCGAAACCAGGTCTAATCGGCACTCCAATCAGACTTTCGGAACATTTGGAAAAACAATGATATGACCTAACCACTGTTTATTTGTTTATTTAGGACATGCTAAAACAAAATGGTATAAGTGTTATAAATTTGCTAGTGAGTAAAATCCGATATAATTTTCGATAAACACCAATTTGATATATGTAGTCCTATGGTTTGATAATTAATTAATTAATTCATTGAATGTATTGAGTAAGACAACTTTGTTAGAATTCAGTTGTTAAAAGTCAACACAATAGTTGGTATTCGTTGAAGACCCGGGCTTATAGTTCAGCGGTCATGGGAAGTGATGGAAGACCACTAGCCGAAAGGTCACCGGCTCGATTCCTGATCTTGACCAGGTTTTACCGGTCCTGCACTGCCGTGCCTTCGGGCGGGTGTATGGTCGGGTTTTCCCAGAAACTGATGGCTTGGTGGGCTAGGGGCTTCGTGCATGCGAAATAGAGGCCGCCGCAGGTAACCTTTCAGCCATTGGGTATCGCGTACGAAGTACCCGACGTTTATTATGTTGGCCGTTCAAAAAAAAGTTTGTAGGAGTACTTTAGTGGTAGGAGTACTTGAGTTCTTCTTTGAAGACTCAAGTTCAATTCCCATTTGATGCAAAAATAAAGAGTGAGACACTGGTGGACAGTTATATGAGACCCAAGGAAACCTGGGTTCGATCCTTGAGCCAAACGAGTTTTTACTGGTAATTTACCGTCGTACCTACGGGCGGGTGGGTTACCAGGTTTTCCCTAGAATTGGTGGTGGACGAATCGGGTTACTCTCGGAGTACTCCGTTTGTCCAGTCAGTGCCCCAAGAGTGTTAGGGATTGATTTGTTGACCGTTTAAAATTTTTTTGGTATTCGTTGAAGTATTAATATCTTTATTATATGTTAAATGAACCGTATGCCCCTCATTGCTCCAATTTAAATGAAAATTAAGGGTTAAACTAGCAATAAGTCCCGCGCGCGTTGCGGCGCGGGTACATCGCAAACATCGAATGGATTATTCCAAACGTTATGTGATGCGTTAATCTTTTGAAAACACACGTTTCGACATATTTGATTGAACTCGGTGTAACCTATATAAGCATTGCGATTGAATCAAAACATAAAGTAAATCAAATTTATACCGTATAATCATAACATATTATATGTGACCTGAGTCATACATAGAAAACGTAATGGGTATAACGGAAAAAACGTACACGTATAATCAAAAGAGATTAATTAGAGCTTTTAGAAAAGGGAAAGAAAGAAACCACAATTTTACTCCACTCGGATTAAAACAAAATTTACAAAACATTCATAAAATAATCACAAAAACATATTATATTTGACCTGACGCGTTTCCCGAAAAAAGTTTACGTCGAAACATACTCAACTCAAATTTATACCGAAACACACATAAAAATATGCAAGTAAAAATGGTTTTTTAAACGAAAACGTATTATATTTAACCTAACTCGTTTCCAGAAAAAGTTTACGTCGAAACATACTCAACTCAAATTTATACCGAAACACACATAAAAATATGCAAGTAAAAATGGTTTTTTAAACGAAAACGTATTATATTTAACCTAACTCGTTTCCAGAAAAAGGTTACGTCGAAACGTAGAGGAAATCAAATTTATATAGACACATACATAAAAATATGCACGTAAAAAATTAGTTTTTCTTAAGTAAAGGAGGTATAATGGTAAAAACAACACAAATTATTAGTAAACAACTTAATAAGTTAAATACCTTCGTAAAATCGTGCTAAGTAGCACTAATGCCACACCACTGCAAGCGACCACCAACATCAGAATATCTCGTACAAATAAAAAAAAATGTAAAAGATAACACCGAATGAAAAACAGACATAAAATCGTTGAATCATGTACGTCTGTTGCAGCGTGTTAATGCGAAGAAATTAGACATAAACGTAAAACGTATAAAAGAATAACTAAGCCGATTTAGGATCCGCACGTTGCGACAAAATTGTCAAACGGAGAACAGTTGACGCGTTGCGACTGGCCTGTCAAACGGGAAAGCACAGACGAAAAACGTTAAACCCCACATGCACGTTGTGGCGTGTTATCTCACAAAATTTAAAACGAAACATAAAACGAAAAAACTTGTGAAAGATGAAAATTATGGGATTAGGAAGTTGAGAAAAAAATGTTTGAGCTAAATTGTAAAAGTTGAAAAGTTTTGGGTTAAAGGTAAAAAAGTTAAAGGGGTTAACATGTAAAAGATAAAAATCTTTAAGTTAAAAATGAAAAATGTCAAAACATTTTTGAAAAACTCACAATGCACAAATTACAACAACATAAAGCAACAATTGGTTGCTAATTTATAGGTTGGAAATACCTTGATGGTGGTAGCATTTAATGGAAGTGTTTATTATAGATCCAAATGATATGCCAGAATTTAAAATGGCATATTCTTGGAATTAAATATTTCTACTAGTTATTTTAATGTATTATTTTATATTTTTTAGAATAATGGGTTAGCTCAAATTTCATGGAGGATTTAAATGTAAATAATATATTTTTTACATAAATAATAGCATACACGAGGAATACACGTGGTTGTGGTCGTCGTTACTCTATTTCCGATACACACCAAAAAAAAAAAAAAAAAAAAAACCTTGCTAAAATCTCCAAGATCCGTAATCTCCGGTTGTATTTCTTAAGCTTACATCACCTGTTTTATTCAACAAAAATAAATATTTAATTAGAGGGCGATAAACTTTAATCACCGTCTACATAAATGTTTACTTACACTTTATTTGTTTAATACATAAGATGATTAATTAGGCTCTTAATTAGGACTTGAATATATTTTAACTCTTCTTAACTCTACTTAAGACTTAAGAGCATCTATAACGGTTAAACCTTGTTCATCCAAGAGACTATCTAGTTAATATGTTACATCGTTTCAAACCACCAGCACTCTAAATCCCATTGTTTCCTCGCACAATAAACAATTCCAAACTTCCACATCACGCCTCGCTTTTTCCATAAAAAAAACAAAAAAAAAATAGTATTGTCAGTGAATGGTCCCCACTCTTCCAAACCACACCGGTCCAGTGGAGTAGACCACCTCCTCCAACAAGGAGGTTTGTTTGGTAATTGGTTTGTTTGAGCAGACTCCACAATGGATCTAATATTTCCTAACTACGGTCCTGATGAAAAATTCCGCTGCCAAATTAGACAATACGCGATACCACCAAAACTGGCTCGCGGCCGCCCGTTCCCTGGGATGTGGGATCGGGGGTTGCGACAATAATCGGCTACTAGCTTAAGGTGGGCGGCTATAAATTTAAAACGAAACATAAATGAAATTAATTATAAAATACATTTTCAAATCTATATAAAACATAAGGAAAAAATAGTAAAATACCTTCTTGGTCTCGGTTTAATTTTGCTTGTCTAGTTAGCCGTTGGGACGACGCTTCATCAACCGCCGTGAAGACCTGAGCCGCGTTCATAATCATGTTGTGCATAATAGTATCCTCTTCCGAAGATGATGAATACCATGTAGACGAAGATGATGAAGAGATGGAAGAAATTGAAGAAATGGAAGAAATGGGTGAGTTCATGATAATTTTTGAGAGAGAGATGGGGTGGTAGCGGGTAAAAAATGGTATAAAAATTGATGAGTTTTTATAAAAAGGGAAGAGGGTTATAAAATGTGAGAGAGATATGAGATTGTAGTGGGTGAAAAGTTGTGAAAATTGTGTAAAAGAGGTGAGTATTTATAAAAGTGGGTATTTTTTTAAATTAGAATTTTTTTTAATCTAACGGTAACAATTTGAATTTAATTTAGTTTTTTTTTAATGTAACAGTAACATTTGAATGGAGGGGCCCACCATTTTTGCTTCGTCGCCATCGTCTTACACTCGACGAACTCGACGGGACCGGGGGGGGGGGGGGGCACGGTGTGACGGCCGTCGCCGTTCGGTGGGGACGGTCCCCATACCCCTTAGCCTAAGACCATGTGTAGTGGTAGAAGGTTATAATGCCCCCACCATGGGGCATTATACGACACGTGACGTCCTAGTCAGCAAGGGGGCATTATAGCAAAAGTGGTGTAGTGGGTATAATGCCCCATAATGCCCCATTCAATCATTTCACAATTATTTATTTTAATTTAAAACATAAAAAACTTCATTAATTAAAAAAAATTACATTACTTGAAATAAAAAAAAAAACTGAAAATAAAAAAAAAACAGAAAATAAAAAAAAACAGAAAAAAAAAACCGAAAATAAAAAAAACAGAAAAAAAAACACTAGTTTTCATCTTCGCTTTCTTCACCCTCGCCAACTTCGTCTTCGTCGTCCTCCGTTTCTTCCTCTCCCTCAGGTGGTACATACCGAACCGACCACGCGTGGTGTAGCAAATCAACCATTAACTGGTAAATCCAGGTTCCCCTCTCGCATCCGGTTTTTGTTTAAAATAATCGTAGTTGGCCTCCAAGTCGTCGACTATGCGTAGAAACAACCGCTTACTCATTCGGAAACGACGCCTAAACATTTCGTTCGAAAATGTAGGCGCCTCGTCAAAATAGTCTTTCATCAAACGATCGTGTGCCGCGCGTCGGTCTCGTTCAACATAGCCTCTTTTATTTTTTTGTGCTTGGGGCCGACGAGAATGCTTGACATATCGCACCGCTAGTTGACATGCACTCGTAACCGCCTCTTGCTCAATCTCGTCATCGGTCGAACCATCGCCATCCGCAAAATACTCGTTGTAGTAAAAATTAATCATGGACGAAGAACTAGGAGAATCCATCAAGTTTTTTTAAAAATGGTGGGATTTTTTAGAGAGGTTTTGAGATTGTTTTTGTTGAAAATGGATGAGTTTTGGTTGTTTATATATATATGTATATATAATAGGTTTAAAAAAAAAATCAAACTAGCAGTTAGGAAACTAGCCGTTTGATTGGTTATTGGTTTTCGATTAAGCGTTTTAATTTAAACGCCGGCCCCAATTTTTTTGATTTAAAACGCCCTATAACGCCGGGTGTAGTGGGTTATGGGGCGTTATAGGGCGTTATAGGGTAAAAAATTTAAAAAAAAACGCCCCATTACGCATGGTCTAAGGAATATAAGTTCTTGTTATTAAATAATCCATGTGATTAACTATGTAGTATGTACAACATGTTTAAATCAAATCAAAATGACCGAAATGAATATTTTTATTAGAGTAAATAAATAGCATACCCATATTCTAAAGAAAGTCTCTTTTTGCACTATATAATATGAAAATTTAGTATGCACATTTTAGATGATCTTGTAGGCGCAATAGGACAGAAAAAAACTAGAACTAAACTGTCTAAATGGGGTCGGTCATGATGTGGGACTAGTTTAGTTTCAAACCACATTGTGAACTTAATACCTTTTTAAGTTAATCTTGATATGAAAAAAATGTAAAACTTTATTAGCATATGATCTAAAGTTCGAAAACAAAATGTAAATGGTTTGAGTAAATTGCCATTTTAGTCCCTGAATTTTTTGTCCAAATTGTCATTTTAGTTCAAATAGTTTTTTTTTTCCTCCTCTGTGTCCCTGCTTTTCTTTTTTCTTGCCATTTTGATCACATTGTCTAACTTATTCTAAAAACCAGGTTATAATCAGGGGTATTTTTGGCATTAAATGTTGTAAACTACCCATGGTTATCACTACACAACAATTATGCCGAAAATACCCCTGGTTATAACCAGATTTTTAGACCGAGTTAGGCAATTTGATCAAAATGGCAAGAAAATGGAAAAGTAAGGGTACCAGAGGAGAAAAAAACTATTTGGACTAAAACGGCAATTTGGACCAAACCTCATGGACTAAAATGGCAATTTACTCATGGTTTTATTCCAACCACATTGTGAACTTAATACCTTTTAAATGATTAAGCATTATACTGGATCTTAATGGTTCAAACCTCTTACTGGTTTACCACTTAACGGTTCAGATTTTTTACTGGTTCAACACTTACCTATTCAGAAGTTGTTAAACAGCCCCTCATTCATGTAAGCTTTTTTTTTTTTTTTAGAATTTTTTTTTAAAATTTTTTCATTCCAATCAACACGGCAAATTACATAAGAATAGCAGGTAGACGGGCAACAAACTGCGCCGCCATCCCCTTCTGAATGGAAAACCCTAATCTACTAAAAACAAAGCCTCGCCCCTGAGGGGTCGAAAAGTTGCTGTGGACCACATGCTGAATTCTAGCCAAGAACCGAACCGCCTCCGGCGCCAAGGAGCCGAACGTGTCAAACGCTAGGGGGGACAAAGGCATGCTGATTATCATCACAAGCTTTCGCGTATTTTTCCACTTTCTTAGACTCTGCTTTCAATACCGCTTGCCCCGCCACAAACCCATTTTTCCGAAACCCGGCTAGGGGGGATACACCTGTGAGATCGACACAAGCATGTTTCCCGCCCTCCCAACAAAAAAACTAGCACGTCAGCCGGGCGTAGGGTGGACCTCCCTTCCGTCGGGTCTGTAAGAAAATTAACCGGTGCCTCTTTCTTTGCCGAGATCCCTGTTCATCTGAGAATATCCATTAACGCGTCTCGAACAAAGTCATGACGATACTTAAACCCCGGCAACTCTCTACAGTGTAACGCATGCTCCCCGTATTTATCCAGGCACGCTTTACGACAGACTGGGCAAGTTTCATCATTTGAGAACATGGGGATCATCAAACGGTACTTAAGGATTGACCGGTACTCCACCGCTGACATACGTTGACCTAGACCTTCAATAGGAATAACAGTTTAGAAATCCTGGGCGTGAGGCCTCTGTAGGCATTCAATGACGGCTTTCTGGCGGGGGGATAAATGGAAGTCTTCTCCCAAACTTTGTGCGATTCGACAACATAGGGCATTAGCCAAAGTTTTCTGTGGCTTTCTGGGGGCGGTGTCCTTGTTAGAGAAACCGCCGAGATCAAAGTCTGGGAGAGATTTATGCAAACGTTCCAAGGCGCTGACATAATCCGAGTCAGTGTTAGCAACCCCACAGTTACGTAAGATGTGATCCTGCAACTCCCAAGATTGAGACCTGGAAGCCACAAAAGCATAGGCAGCCACATCTCGGGCCGAGAGAAGGCCCAACCCACCAAGCCGCATCGGCAAAGTCGCGATCCGCCACTGGAGTTCACCGAAATAAGCCCTACCATATACGACAATGTCTTCTATTGCCGCACGAAGACCTTTATCAAAACATGAAACATCATCATCCACAAAGGGGGGTTGGCAAGTTCGCAAACCAAATAGCAACTTTGCAACCCCCATACATGATCTAAGCAAGAGGAGTTCACTTTGAGGATCCCGCAACAAGGGAAGGTGTCCCATAATGTCAACAGCTCGCGTTGCCCTCTTAGCTGCTAGACCACTAATAAAACTGGCATCACGACTGACTGCCCCTCCTAGTAGTTTAACACCTCTCCCCGGCCTCTCAATCTCACTGGGGAAAAGCCCTGGCCGGACCTTCACCCCGTTGCACGTTGGCCAAAATATCTCAGTTTTTCTAATATTAAGCTGTAGCCCCAAGGTTGGACCCTCTGAACCGATGATTTCAAGAGCTTTAGCAACCTGAACAGCGTCCCCGATAACCGTCCCGTCATCAAAGTACCAAGCATGGAAGGGGAGTTTGCAGTTTTCCTGCACCTGAAGCACTAAGGGGTGTAAAGCTAGAGCAAAAAGCAAAGGTCCCAAGGGATCCCCTTGCTGGACCCCCGTGAATGCCCCGATGCGGTCATTCCCCACGTATAGCCTAGCATGCTGGGCATATAGAAATTGAACCCACGGGAATATGGAGGGGCAATGGCGGTGGACCTCGCGAAGCAAAACCGAACGGTCAACTAAGTTGAAAGCGTTGGAAAAATCAACCGTAAGCATGGCCAGCGAGCCATCTGAATGAAAAGAATTAAGAAACCTGTTAACGTTGTGCAGCTCCGCCTCCGCCCCATTGGGGACCCCCACCCCAAATTGGTAGTCCCCCAAGTACTTAACAACATCTTTCCCAACTTTCTTCATGGCTACTTTGGAGACCAGTCTTCTCCAAATTGCCCCCACAGCTATAGGGCGAATTCCATTATCAGGTTTTAATAAAGGGGTTAGGGGGGCCGAAGCAACAAAATCCGCAAGCACTTTAGGACATAACCCCCCTAGCCAAAGGTTTACCACTTTAGTAATTGCAGTAAGCAACCCCGAGGCAGTTGCCGACCCCTCGCCGCTAAGAGCGTCTAACAGGTGTTGGGCCCGGAGGCCATCTCGCCCACAAGATGTCACTTTCGGGAAAGATTTCACACACCTGTGGACGCAGTCTTCATCCACGGATAACGCAGGTTGGGAAAGAGGTGCTGAAGGGAGGTTCGGGGGTGGCGCGAATGGATGTTTGTCGACAAGGGCTTGCATGGTAGATTCCCCCCGAGGAGCAACCCCACTGGAACACAACACCTTAACTGCAGCAGTGAAGTGACCATCACTCACTTTCCTGAGACATTGCTTGATGTTGGGGCTAACCTCCTCAGCTATCTCCCGGTGTGCCTCCCCCTCACGCACGACTCCTTCTCCACTATCAGCGAGGAGGGAATTGACCAAAATGTTAACTAAGTTGAAAGCGTTGGAAAACGATAGAAGGTGAAGTGAAGCCATAAACCACAAAACATGCAATCATCCAAGTTATGGAATCCAATGGTTAGCATTTCGAACCCATCTATAAAAAATCTACTGCTTCAAGGTCACATCATTTTTATACAACAAATATTTTATTTCATTATGGACATAAATCCAACATATGCATAATACGTGGACACACAAAGAGTATGACACGTGCCACTGAATTATTGGGTAAAGGACAAATTGGTCATGAAACTATGAAAAGAAAGTACGCGATGTCAACACCGTCCATGTGAAATGCACGTGCCTGTTTGTTTTCTTGTTTCAAAACTCGAACCTAAAACATTGGATTACCAACGTTAATTCTTTTTTTTGAACGGCCGACAGAAATTTTTATTCATAGTATCAAGAAGCTACCCACCAATTATACAATGTTTTACACCAAGATAACCATACCAACCACTATTACATTATTACATGACACTAACATTAAACCGACTCCAGTTTTCCCATGTCAGTGCATTCGCTCTTGACCGATTTTTTATCCATAAGAATGCCATCGATTTTATCTCGTCAAGGACTCTCGTATAATTTGGTACCACCTGCCTGAATACAATGTCATTTCTCGACTTCCAAATACCCCAAATAGCTACCAGAACTATAGCATGAACGACTTTCCTTTTCCTTGAACCCGAACTTGATACATGAAGGTTGAGAAGATCCTTAATTTCGAAAGCTATTATCGGTTGTAACCTAAGCCATCCAGCCAAGTTCTGCCAAATCATTTGTGCGAAGTAACATGACACGAATATGTGATCACAGGACTCCACATACTCGCCACAAAACACACACATTTGATTCGGGACCGGAATACTTCGCCTTGCCAACGCACTCTTAGTCGGTAACCTCTCCATTTCAGCCCTCCAGGCTACAATACAAACCTTCTTTGGGACCCAGTTATTCCATTCGAAGACATCACCGGGACTGCCACGACCCGCAGAGCTTAGGATGTTTTTTATACTTGCAACATTGAAGCCACCTTCCACTTCGTGTCTCCATTTCCAGGTGTCCGCTTTATCAAACATGGGGCTGCAATTTAACATTGATAACATTTGCTGCAGTTGACTGAAAGCTTCTGGGCCAAGATCTGGCCGAGACCAGGCCCAAACCCAAACCGGGCCGGCGACACTACTGATCCACCTATCCGCAACCAAACATTCTTTCGACATCTCTTCTTTAAACAAGGCCGGGAACTTTCGATACAGCGGTTCTGCATCAATCCAACTATCTAGCCAAAATTGTGTATCTTTACCATTACCCACCTCTGCTGAAAAAGCGTTTTTGATATCGATACCTGCAACTAATAGTGGCTGCCAAATACTGTATATACTCCTCCAAGGTCCTGCAACTGAATTCTTTATCGGCATATCGTTCCATTTTCTTGAATTATGATGAATAGCCCAAACAACCCGTCTCCACAAACCCGTTTTCTCCGATTTAAACCTCCACCACCACTTTGCAAGCATAGCTAAGTTAGCATCCCTAAGCGATCCAAAACCCAACCCACCATATTCAATAGGTGCAATTGTTCTATCCCACGCTACCCAATTCATTTTGGCTTTCTCTTCCGAACCCCCCCAAAAGAATACTCTACGAATCTTATCCAAGGCACCTATGACTTTCAACGGAGCTTTAAATAAAGATAGATAATATGTTGGTAGCGCATTCAAAACTGACTTAATTAGAGTAATTCTCCCGCCATATGACAATGTTTTTGCTTTCCATAATGAAAGCCTATTTTTGAAGATATCAATCACAGATTTCCAGTTCCTAGCCAAATTCATATTAGCTCCAACCACTAGACCGAGATGCTTAAAGGGGAACGTACCTTGTCTACATCTCAGAATTTGTGCCATATCTTGAACTGCCTCTTCATTGACTCCGATTCCGAATATGCTACACTTAGCTAGGTTAACTTTTAAGCCGGAGACAAGATAGAAACATCTCAGAATCCGCCGCAAGTTGTTAACATTCGTTCTAGACCATTCCCCGACAAACATTACATCGTCCGCATATATCAAATGAGACAGAAACGGCCCCTCACTCGTAACTTTGATCCAACTAAACAAACCAATCGAAGCTGCTTTCTTCATAATGCCGGTGAGGGCTTCCATAACAATTACAAATAGAAAGGGTGATAAAGGATCACCCTGTCTGAGCCCCCGAGAACATATGAATTCTCGGGTTGGTGATCCGTTTACCAAGACTGAAGCTCTTGCTGAATACAGGGTTGCCATCACCCAAGACCGCCACCTGTTCGGGAATTTCATTTGAGACATAATCGAATCCAGAAAAGCCCAGTTCACAGAATCATACGCCTTATTTATATCCACTTTAAAGTACATTGCGCTGCGTTTAGACTTTTTTAACCAACCGTAAAGTTCATTGAGAATAAGTGGCCCATCCATAATGTTTCTACCTGCCAGGAACGCCGATTGTTGCTCAGATATCAAACCCCCCCACTACACCTTTAAGTCTATTAACAAGAACTTTTGATATAACCTTATTGATAACCCCAATAAGGCTAATAGGCCTGAAGTCTTTGGGGCTTGCCGGATCTTTAATTTTTGGAATCAAAGCTATAAACGAGGAGGTACAACTTGAGTTCAATGAACCCGTGTTATAGAACTGGTTGAACATCTTAACCAAGTCATCCCGAACTCCAACCCAACACCTCTTCATGAACTTAAAATTAAATCCATCCGGACCTGGGGCACGATCTCCGTCACATTCCCACACAGCCGCTTTAATTTCCTCCACTGTAAACGGACTCTCCAACATAGTAGCTTCGTTCTCCGATACGGAAGCCAGGTTCGGACATAGCAATTCTGGTCTGTCATTCATCGGTTCCGTAAACTGGTGCTCAAAGAACTCGAACAAGGACTCTTTAATAGACACTGGATTCGTAATCCAAACCCCATCGACCATCAAACTGTCCAACCGATTCGTACTAATATTGGAATTGATAACTTGGTGGAAAAAAAGCTGAATTTTCATCCCCCTCAATAGCCCACTTGGATCTAGATTTTTGCCTCAAGTCTAACTGCTTTAATCTATCAAATTCAGCCAAGTAATTTCTACAGTCTGCCCTCTCATTCAACTCCTCTTCCACCAACATTCTTTCTTCCGCCACTTGTTCAATATTAGCCAGCCACTTTTTTTTTTCTATCATAAAGGCCTTGACTGTTATCTTTTTCCACTTTCAGCCATGCTTTAATCTTGTTTTTGAGCCACCTCAATTTTATTGCTAACGCGAGATCTTCAGGACCCGAGAATGAAAAGGCCCCACAACTTTGAAGTACAAATTCAAAAAAACCAGGTAGCTCGAACCAAGAATTAAAGAATCTAAATGGTGTATGCCCAAAATCCGATTGTACAGTAGATAAGACAATTGGCCGATGATCCGATGTTACCCTGTCTAATGCAAGAACCATTGCATTTGGCCACTGTTCCCTAAAACCCAAACATACGAGAAACCGATCGAGTTTGCTTAACTTTTTCCCATTGTCGGAAATATAAGTGTAATTACCCCTACCCATATTATACTCCACCAAACCAGCTGAGAGGATAAATTGATTAAACGCGTCTGCATTGGTTTCAACAAACTCCGAATTCAGACGTTCACTAGCCTCTCTAACCTCATTAAAATCACCCATCAAGACCCATAAACCTTGTACAGAATTTCGGACATTCAAAATCTCCAACCACAGGGCCCTCCTACTCAACGCCTCATTAGGTGCATAAATATTCATAAAATTTACTTTACAACCTGATTGCACAAGAAAACCCGACACTACAATAAAGTACCTGTTATGGATCACATCAGCACACCTGAAAACCGATGGGCACCAGAGACATGCCAGACCCCCAGATCTACCTTGAGAATTCACCACTGCTAATTTATACTCCGCTCTACCCCAGAATTGACTGAACTTAAACGACTCTGCATCTTGTAACTTAGTCTCCTGAATGGCAATAAAGTGTATCCCATGACTGGTTTTTAGGCTCCGAATCCAGTCTGACTTGCGGCTGCTCCTCACCCCTCTCAAATTTATATATAGACAATTCATCTGGAACCGTTTGTGACACCTTCTTCAGCGACTAATGCTTCAGTCTCTGCTATGAATCCATTTAGATCTACTCCAATTAGAGATCCAACTCTAATTGTTGCTGCCACCTCGTCGTCAAGATAGTTCTGTGTATCATTCCTTTGTAACCCATAATCCCCTCCACCCACTTCTAGTTGAACACCTTGCTCCGATCTGTTTTGCGGATTATCCCTTGAGTCAGGACAATCAGTACGTTCGGTGCCTGCCACATCTATATTCGTGACCTTATCCTGAATAGGAGAGTTCAGGTCTATTGGGTCAATTGCGGATCTAATTTGCTGATTAAACAATCTTTGAGTGGGCCCCTGAGTCGAGCCAATTGAGGGTGGGCTTCTGTCCTCCCTGTTTCTTTTCCCTAAATTAGGGCAATGGACTGGCCCACTAACCTCCTGTACTTGATTGGGCCCTGAATTAAAATCCCCAGAGTTTTCGACAACTGGCCCACCACTAGGAACATTTTTTGGAATCCCCATTTTGTCAGATAGTGCATCATTAATGACTTCTACATGCGCCGCCCCTACCATATTCCCATGCATGTTCTCCAACTTCCCACCAGCATTGTCAGTTGACAACGTTTGATCTCCCAATGCCTCATTATGGCCAGCCGACTGTTCGGCATCCACCGGTTGTTCAGACCCTATCGGATTGTTTTCCGACCGGCCAGTCATCCAGGCTTCCTCCTGACGGCACTCATGGACATTCTTGTTCCAACCGATCTCACCTTCTTCAAGATCTTCTATATCTACTGACCCCTCTTCCGAATCCGATTCCATTTCCATTTCCGAGTCTGATTCCTGAGACCCCAAACATGATGATCCCAGATTATCCGGCATCCAAATCTGTGTTAATTCCGACACCCAGGCAACGATTGTTTTGTTATTCCATTTTATAACCACAGCCTCCTCAATCTTTGATGGAAGGGACGATACAACCATCACCGATCCTCCCGAGTTATCTTCCTCCTGCCATGAGAAGGATGACTTTTGCACAACTTCGCCAAACATGCCGCCTATATTATCATAGAGAGTATTATCTCGAATTATGAACGGGACTCCCGTGATACTCAGATTAACCAGTCTACTGTATGGTATGTACTCGCCATTCCATATTCTAAACTTTGAAAACACATTATTAAAGAAACCTTCGTGTAACTCCATGCAAAGTTTTGCATATTCCTTGTCTCTAAACGTTAGTAAGTACGATACTCCACCAATAAAAGACAAACCCACTTCACTCATACCTTCATCTTCAATCCGTTGTCTCAATCTGTTAACTGTCATATACTCCTTGGCATAACCCAGCACCGATCTTCCAACACAATGTATAGGATACAAGGACCCTTTACCCTCTACCGTGATTACTTTTGCCCCATTGTTAATTCCTCCTCTGTTACCTTTCAACACATCAGCAAACGACCCCCCGTTTTGATAGTATGGCTTGGCAGACGATCCTTGGATAGGCACCTGATTATTTGAAGGAGGGATACCATCGTTACACTTATCAGCGTCTTGCCTGCCATTATCTTGTTGTCCATTCCTTGGTCTCCATACATTCTGGCCCAGCACATCCGGAGCATAATGAATCTTCTTATGATCCTTATCGTATTTTGCTAACGAGACCGAAGCTTTCATCTCAAACATTATTACTGAGTTCATCAAAACCAACGTCTCTTTCACGTTCTCCACACCAACATACCGAACAAAACCGAAGCATTTACCCCTCGAATCTCTTTTCCGGGCAACGTAAACATCCGAAACAAAGCCATACGGCCTAAACGCCCTCCAAAGTACATTCCTGGTTACTTTGTTGGAAAGATTCTGCACTAAGAAGGTCCACTCGACACCATCTCCCCTGCCTCTGAAGTTTTTCCGATGCTGCACATTGGACCACGGACCACCATCGTCCGGCTCTCTCCCTCCGTCATTCATCATTAGCCTTAAAGAAACCACAGGAAGCCCAAGTGGCGAATGGAAGATACAAGAACCCCGATAGGATACACGGTTAGATCTAGATGGATACCAAGATCCGATCGATTAAACCACATACACTATCTTGATTCAGATAAACATCGTCGAGCTCACTTGGCGATTACCGGGCGGCGATGAGAGAGAGAGAGAGTTTTGTTACGTGAGTACTGTTTTACCAACGTTAATTCTAATTATTATTTTTTTATCTTTTTAAATCGCCAACTTCTATAAAGATATAAAAAAGGGGCCTGCCAGAAGGTGTAATACTCATGCAAGCAGAGCCGTCCCCGAAAACTCACAAAAAAATTGGGTCTCGGGCAAAAAAAAAAAAAAAAAGAACTTGGCCCAAAATTGTGGTTAAGTGGAAATGAATTAAAAAAATTAAAAACTTGGTGGTGTAGCCAAAACTTGAACTTGAGACCTCTACATTATCATGAGATTGTTTTTTACACTCTACCAACAAGACTTTTTTTGTATAACAAATGGGTACATATACTAAATATATAATTTAAAAATACATATAAAAGCTTATAAAACCTTTTGGGCAGTTTGAAAATTTGGGTCTTGTACGACGGTACGGGTTAGACGGCCCTGCATGCAAGACGCCAAGACCCCAAAAACCACCCTTTAGATAATGTCTCGAATATTAAAGACTCAAAGTCACACTAGTTAACTTGATCTAAGGAATTATACATCGACCGAATCGTAATCCACAAAAAGAACATTCTTTGATCACATCTACAATGACTGAAACTGGGACAAAGTTATTATAGACGGTCTTTACAAAAAAAAATAAAAAATAAGATAGACTCAAATATCACTCATAGCAAAAAAAAAAAAAAAAAAAAAAAAAAAAATCAGAAAAATATGATTATTGTTTTGATATAATCTCAACTTTCAGCTATATCGATTAGTTGAGATTAATTATATTAAGGAAATGTTTTAATACAGTGATAACTTTAAAAGTATTTTTCTTCAACGATATCATGTTGACTGTAACAAAGTTACTTTTTTGATATGAGGTATGCCACACAAGCGTGCCATGTCGTAAAAAAGTTAAAAGTTTTTACCACATAAGCAAGCCGTCACATCAAAAAGTTAAAGTTTTTTGCCATATCATCAAAAAATAGCAAGGTTAACATTCAGTTAGTATGAGGTCGTTGGAGCAAAACACGCTCAAAGTTAGGACTTAGGAGTGTCTTTAAACATCTACTTAGTTGAGATTAATCCCGGCTAATAAATAAGAGTTAGGATTTTAATATTCAATAACCCTTTTATAAAAGATGTTTAATACAAAATTAGTTTTAATAAGTATGTTTTATAAGATATGTATATTAGTTAACCTTTCAACTTTCTTTCTCAAATACTTTATCTTCATAAGCATTCTCTATAAGTGTTTATGTATTACATTCTTGTTGGATATTTTAGTGTAATTTGAGATTGCGTGTGACATTCAAATAAGAGTGCACGACTTCAGATTTATCCAAGCAATTTCGATTGTCCCCAATAATTCTCTCCTTAAAAAACATGCCATGTATCAAACGTGTTCTAGCATTAACTTGAGTGACTAACCGTAAGCTTTTGTAAGTTTTAAATTGAAAATTCATTTTAGTCGTATTCGTTTTGTGCTAAAACATACCATGTTATTTCCTAAAACTGGTTTTAATAAAAGACATCACACAATATCAAAATTATAATTATGTAACTAACTTTGAAACGCGTTTGGAAGGAAACGCAATCACGGTCTAATCACATGGCATGCACATGTTTGGATACATTACATTTTCTACTAACTTGAAAAAATAGTATTGGTTTATTTATATATCTATAGGGTGAGGTTTTAGACAAACACCACTATTTATAGCTGGAAACAGACGGTTTACACGGCCTCATGCCCCCTTCTTTTATGTCTTCATTTAATGAGTTGTGCCAGTCTGTATGTTTACACGGCCCCGTGTGTCAATGACATGGCCCCGTGGTCATTGTACTTGTTGTATTATCCATGATTTGTATATGTAGGAGTTGACCACGGCCCGTGTCCATGGGACACGACCCTGTGTCTTTTGTCTGCTTCTGTTTGTCTTTTTCTTTCTGTAATCTTGAGTGGGGCAAGGCCCCATGCCTTGGTGTAACGACCCCGTTTTTGTCTTTTGAATTGTTGTTTTTGATCGTGGGGTGAAGCTCGGAGGATCGATATGATGTATCAACTTCCCTTCTTTTGTATATGTCACACCCCAACCGATGGCGGAATCATCGGGGCATGGCACTGAGCGAAACAGATTGTCCAGAAGTTTCCATAACAATTATTATTACCAAATAATTTAAAGTAACATGTCCCATACCATGTCTTAAAAGGCAAACAAATTATTACAGACAAATCTAGTCAAGTAGTTCTGTTCCGACAACTCAGATTTAAACATAGATAGTTTATTTATTGGTTTCTAGGACACCGTCCCTAGCCTCAATTTCATCACCAGCACACAAGGCATGTAAACATCCTAAGCACCTGTCACATACGTTAAAATAAAGTCAATACATAAAATGTAAAGGTGAGCATACAAGTTTGATAATAGCATATAGAGTTCGAATTCGTTTACGCATAACCAGCATGTACACATAGTGAAATGAAGCACGTTAGTTATCGACATAGATCCATCGATACCAATGACTGCGGGTTGACTGCCCGAGGCAGTTCGCAATACATGATTACCACCGTAATCCATGCAAGTAATTATCCTTAACAACTCCCGTGTGAACGAGTGCTGAGTCCAAACTATAGTACTATCGTTGCTAAGGCAGGTAGACAGCATTCCATGTGTAAACATAACAAACAAGCATTCATAAGCCACGTATAACATGCATTACGGTTAGCGTTCAAATAGTATTGAGTAGTGTGATTGATGTGATTTGAATAGTTGTAACGTATGTAACACCCAAAAGTGCTTAAAGCAAAAAGGGGATCGAGTATACTCACAGCGGTTGATGGATTGAAGGGAGCGCTTAGCGAGTAAGATTAGCCTGAGTAGATTAGATGGTATAACGATAAGCGATGCGTAAAACATCACAAAGTATGAATGGGTCGGATGGTGGTTCGATCGGATGGAAATCCGATCGGACAGTAATCCGTGCGGATAACAATCCGTTCGGATGGTCATCCGGTCGGACAGCTTGTCCGGTCGGATGGCGATTCGAGTGGATTGTTTCTTCCTATGAGAAGAATGTGTTTGTGTACGATGGTTTGACTTTTGAAGTTTTCGTTGTAGTATTTTGAGAACATGGAAGTATCTCTATCCATCAAGTCGGTCGTGCGGATGACAATCCGTTCGGATGGTCATCCGGTTGGAAAGTTGTCCGGTCGGACGGCGACTTAGTGATGAGGTTACTTACTGAAAGCAAGTTCACAACAGAAGTGTCATTCGATCCGATGGCAATCCGATCGGATGGCAACCATGTCATTGAACATGTTGAAAATTGTTTAAGTCTTTAAAGTCTTAGTATCTCATGATCTGAAGAGTAATCCAGTCAGATGGTCGTCCGATCGGATTGCAATTCGTTCGATACTCAAACTTTAGCTAAGATTGTTTTAAAAGGTGGGACCCAAGTGTGATCCGTTTGGATGACCTATCCGATCGGACAGCAATCCGGTCGGACAGCAATCCGTTCTGATTGTTAAGTTCGTCCAACACTTGATCGTTTTGATGGTTTGTCGTTATGTTGAGACACTTTGACAACGTGTCAGCCAACAGAACCCTTCGTTCGACCCAGATGACCAACCCGACCAGGAATCACCCTAGTCCGGCCGGTTACCGGCTCGAGGCGGTTGGTCTTGTTTAACCCGAAATCGGTAGTCTCGTGAGTAGAATCCGGACCTTGAGCTAGTACAACACTACAATCGAGTAGAATACTAAATCAGGGTCGGTTCCTAACGGTTTTGGGTACTCGGAGTGCAAAAGAGTTGAAAGAAAGTTTAAACCATCTTTCAATCCCTTTTTCACCACTCTTGTGTCGAGATCTTTACAAGATCTTTGTATGTTTGCGTGGAAATCGGTTAGATCTCGGTTTTTCTTGGTGGATTGAAGTCAAAACATGAAGTTCTTGAAGAACGCATGATGACGTCACCCTAGAACACCCGAAATCTAGTGATTTCACGGTTAAAAGTTAAGATTTAAAAGATAGAAAGGTGTAGGAGTGCGTGTAGATCAAGAAAGTACAAGATTTAGGGCGAGATCTTACCTGGATTGAGAGAAATCGAAGAAAAGGTGAGGAGCACGAATGGTTCGGACAGAGGGTTTCCAGAAATGGAAAGAATGACAATGACAGGGGTATTTATAGGATTCCAAAAGAGGAAAGGGTTATCCGATCGGATGACACACCGCTCGGATGGCTTATCCGATCGGATGACATCCTGGTCGGATGACTCTTGTTTTGTAGCGCAGTGGCTATCCGGTCGGATGGCTATCCGGCCGGATGACACTTGGCTTGATTGTCTGACGCGACGATTTTTGATGTTTCGATTTCGATTGCGAGCGGCTCGTCACGATAGGATTTCCTAGTCAAATTACTTTTAGTCCCAACTACTAATTATCATAGTTTGATTTTTCGATTCGGGTTCGAGTTCGATTGCGTTTCGAGTTTTGATCGAGTTCGATTGATTTCCTCAACATTTATATATACATATAACACGCACAAGTAACACATAAGGCACACACACACTTATAATTAACCAGATTAAGTCGAGTTGCGGTTCGTATCACGATTCGATGTCGAGTAGCATAGCTTGATTATCGATTAGTTAACTTTATCGCATTGTTACTTCCTATAATTCACAGTCGTAAGTCGATTAGATATCGATTAACACATATCGATTTTAGCAATTAACAACACTTACTCCACATAATACAATTAAGATAAGGAAATCACTATAAGTCAAATTCGTACAATCGGTCGTTGACTTTGACCTTGACTTTTACTTTGACTTCCGAAAACACGGGGTGTTACAGCCTCCCCTTGTTTCGGGAATTTCGTCCCGAAATTAAGCTGAAAGCTGTACAACTCCGTGAATCACGTTTGAGCACTTTTTGTTCAGGCCGGTTTTGACTCCGAAACGACTGCGAACCAAACGTGTGACGCGCAGAATTCGTACACGAACGTGACCAACACATGAGAACGTAATATAATCGGTGATTCTATTGATTGATATGAAATCGTTCAAAGCACTAGAATCACGATGTCACTTTCTCTCTCTAGTTTTTCTCTCTAAACAACTGCGGGTACTTCGCCTTCATGTCGCTTTCGAGTTCCCAAGTGAACTCTGCGCCTCGTTTGCCTTCCCGTCGGACTTTCACAATAGGAATGCGAGAGCGTCTGAGCTGCTTGGTTTGGCGATCCATGATTTCGACAGGCTTCTCCACGAAGTGTAATGTTTCGTTTACTTGCAGGTCATCGAGAGAGACATGTAAGTCGTGGTCGGCTAGGCACTTTCGGAGGTTTGACACATGGAAAGTCGGGTGGACATTACTAAGTTCCTCCGGTAGTTCGAGTTTGTAGGCGACTTTTCCGATCCTTTCTAGAATCTTAAAAGGTCCAACATATCGAGGCGCGAGTTTTCCCTTTTTGCCGAATCGGACCAAACCCTTCCAAGGTGATACCTTTAGGAGTACGTAGTCACCAACGTCAAATTCCCGGGGCTTGCGTTTCCTATCGGCGTAACTTTTCTGTCGATCCCGAGCTTTCACCAGGTTGTCTCGAATTTGGAAAATTTTGTCTGTCGTTTCTTGTAATAGCTCAGGACCGGTTAATTGCGAGTGACCGATCTCGTGCCATACAATAGGCGATCGACATCTTCTTCCGTATAATGCCTCAAATGGTGCCATTTGGATGCTAGAATGATAGCTGTTGTTATACGAGAATTCGACTAACGGCAGGTATTTATCCCAATTACCACCGAAGTCTAAGACACACGAACGAAGCATGTCTTAAAGAGTACGAATCGTTCTTTCAGTCTGAGTGTCGGTTTGAGGGTGGAATGCGGTACTTAGATTAAGCGATGTACCGAGTGCCGTTTGAAATGTTTCCCACAGTCGCGAGGTAAACCGAGCATCACGATCAGAGATGATGTCACGAGGCGTCCCATGATTACAAATGATCTCGTCGGTGTAGATTCGGGCTAATCGTTCTACCTTGTAGTCTTCTCGTATCGGCAGAAAGTGAGCTGATTTAGTCAAACGGTCAACAACTACCCAGATGCTGTCGTGACCTGATGACGTGTGCGGAAGCTTCGTTATGAAATCCATAGCTATACTTTCCCACTTCCACATAGGAATTGGTGGTTGTTCGAGTAAGCCAGAGGGTCTTTGGTGTTCAGCTTTGACTCTAGCATAGGTTAGGCATTTTCCGACGTAGAGGGCAATATCCCTTTTCATGCCGGGCCACCAGTACCTGTAGCGAAGATCTTGGTACATTTTGTCAGCACCGGGATGAATAGAATACCGGGATTTGTGGGCTTCGTCCATCAAGATCTGTCGCAAATTGGTCCGCTTAGGGATCCAGATTCGGTCCAGAAAGTGGAATATCCCATCGGACTTGCTCACAAGTTGGGCTCCATCGTGGTAGATTCGTTCCCTCTTCAGCGTGCGTTCGTTAAAACACGCATGCTGGGCTTCACGAATAAGGGTTTCGAGATCGTGTTGGGCTTGAACATTACGAGTGCTAAGTAGATAACTCCGTCTGCTGAGTGCGTCGGCAACAACATTCGCCTTGCCTGGGTGATAACGGATCTCACAGTCGTAATCGTTGAGAAGTTCTACCCATCGGCGTTGACGCATATTAAGTTCCTTCTGATTAAAGATATGTTGTAGGCTCCTATGATCGGTGAAGATCGTAAACTTGGTACCATACAGGTAGTGTCGCCAAATCTTTAATGCAAAAACAACCGCGCCTAGCTCGAGATCATGGGTTGTATAGTTCTTCTCGTGGATTTTGAGCTGACGAGACGCGTAAGCTATAACCTTGTCCCGTTGCATGAGAACATAACCAATACCAAGGTTGGAAGCATCACAGCAGACAATGAAATCGTTGTTTCCGTCGGGTAGCGTGAGAACAGGAGCATTGCAAAGCTTATGCTTGAGGGTTAGAAAGGCAGTCTCTTGTTTGGTTCCCCAGACAAAAGGCTGATCTTTATGAGTGAGAGTGGTAAGCGGCACAACAATCTTCGAGAATCCCTCGATAAATCGTCGATAATAGCCCGCTAGTCCGAGAAAGGAACGGACTTCAGACGGGTTCTTAGGCGTAACCCAACTCTTAACAACTTCAATCTTCGCAGGATCGACGTGAATACCTTGACTATTAACAATGTGACCCAAAAACTGAACCTCCTCCAACCAGAATTCGCACTTGGAGAACTTGGCATAGAGTTGGTTCCCTTGGAGTAGCTCGAGAACCAAACGTAGATGTTGCACGTGTTCGGCTTTCGATTTGGAATAGATCAAGACATCGTCGATGAACACGATGACGAAACGGTCAAGATATGGTTTACACACGCGATTCATCAGATCCATGAAAACCGCTGGTGCGTTGGTTAAGCCAAAAGGCATAACAACGAATTCGTAATGGCCGTATCGGGTGCGAAACGCGGTTTTGGGTATATCCTCCTCTTGTATACGCAGTTGATGGTAGCCTGAACGTAGATCGATCTTCGAGAAACACGTAGCACCTTGTAGCTGATCAAACAAGTCGTCAATACGGGGTAGGGGATAGCGGTTCTTGATAGTTAACTTATTCAATTCCCGATAGTCGATGCACATCCGGAACGACCCATCCTTCTTTTTGACGAAAAGGACTGGAGCGCCCCATGGAGAGGTGCTCGGGCGAATGAAGCCTTTCTCAAGTAATTCCTGGAGTTGGTTTGAGAGTTCACGCATTTCGGATGGCGCTAGTCGGTAAGGAGCTTTGGCAATAGGATTGGCTCCAGGAATGAGGTCAATACGAAAGTCGATATCACAACTTGGCGGTAGTCCGGGAAGATCCTCTGGAAAGACATTAGGAAATTCTCGAACCACAGGAACGTCTTTCACTTCCTTCTTCTCTTTCTTTTCCTTCTCCTCTACTACAATGTTAGCCAAGAAAGCTCTGTATTCCTTGCGGAGATACTTGCTAGCTTGGACACAAGACATGAGCTTGAGCCTTTTCGAGGCAGTTTCACCGTATACACACAATAAATCACCATTCGCGAGCGAGAATCGAATCATCTTATCGTAACACACAACTTCAGCATGGTTTTCGCGTAGAAAGTCCATGCCTACTATGACGTCGAAACTCCCGAGTTGCATCGGAATGAGGTCGATTGGGAAGATGTGATTGTTGAGCTCAAGAGTACAATCACGGATAACGGAATTAACGGCGACAGTTCTTCCGGTGGCGACTTCTACATCGAACGTCGAAGAGAGATTGGAGCGTTTATGATTAAGGAGCTTCTCGAATTCGAACGACACAAAGCAATTATCGGCTCCAGTATCAAACAAACATGATGCATAAATACCATTCACAAGGAACGTACCATTAACCACGTTGTTGTCGGCTTGGGCTTGACACACGTTGATGTTGAAAGTTCTGGCGCGTGCGGCCTGTTGTTGCTGTTGCTGCTGTTGTTGCTGGTGTTGCTGCTGCTGTTGAGGCTGTTGCTGCTGGGGCTCTTGTTTCACGACCCTGTTTGGGCACATGTTGGCGAAATGGTTCGGGTCGCCACATGAGAAGCAGGCTCTGGCTTTGATCGCGGGTGCCGGAGGAGCTTGTTGACCCTGAGGGGCGGTGAGTAGAGCTTGATGAGCAGGAGCTTGTCAAATACGGAAGTTGGCAGTAAAATGACCGTACACATTGCAATGAGCACAAAAACGGCAAGGAATTGCAGTTGGGTGATGGTAGGTACAAGTAGGGCATAGCGGATGTGGCCCAGTGTATGCACGCTTAGCAAGAGGTGCATTGGTCACATGCGCTGCCACTTGGCGCTGTTGAGCTGGTACGGATTGAACTGGTGCAGCAGTGATCGCACAGTTCTAGTTGCTGGAGCTGTTCTTTCTCTTGTTCTTCCTCTTGTTGCTCGATGAGGTGGGTTCAGCAGTCGGTGCGGTAGCGGTAGCTTGATGCAGATGCTTCGAAGTCTTGTCCCAGACACCAGCCTTAACCCGCTTGTCGTTGATTTCAGCGGCCAGTAGATAAGTTTCCTCAATCGTCGTAGTCTTAGCCGCTTGCACGAAATCAGCAACGCAGTCGGTGTCACACCCCAATATTTCCACACTTTACCGGTGGGCCCGGTAGGGGAGTAACGTGACGTGGTTGGCAACATCATAGTCAAACAACACAATATATAAATGCACAGCGGAAGCAAAAGGGTAAATATATTACAATCCGAAATAATGTAACATCCAAGTATTACAACGGAAGTAAAGGATCCACAGGCGGATCGAAAATAAAATAACACTGTTCAACAGACTTTAGGCATCTAAGCTTGCGATACTCTTTATTGATGCTAGGGGTAGCCAGCCAATTCCGATTAGTACCTGCACTTAGCCTTTTTTGGGAAAATACGTCAGTTTACACTGGTAAATACAATCAACCGACTCATTTTGAAAAGGTTTTAAAAATGATTTATCTGAATGCACATGGCACAAATAATATTTTTATAACTTGGGATAATTATTTAAATATAATACTTGTAAATGAATTACATGTTTCTTATGCGTTCAGTAGCCCGATCCGTAGACCGGGTTAAAGATCAATAGACACACCACTTTATTTAATGAGACACTGACAGGTGTACACTTACACCTGAGTGCTAAGGTCGTGGCCATTTCGTAAAATGATGCCAGGGATATCCGGGACACGGTCATTAACCCCCCAAAGGCTTTAAGCAACAAAACATTTCAAAACGTAGCATATCAATGATTTAACCTCTATTCGATTAAAGATTCAATGCCGGACCAAGCGGTATTTTATATACCGTACCCCAAGCCCGTATAGGGAAAATAAGTTAAAAGTATTTACCTGAGCTAAATATAAATTCAATCCCAGCCGTATCAAATCAGCAAGTACAGATAGCTTTTACTGGGCTCCTAAATCTGGAACGAAGGTTTTTAATAACCTATTAGAATCCTAACGGGTCTTTAATTAAGCCTTGACTTAGACCGGTTAGTTTTCAAGAGGGAGATACGGTTCAAACGCATGATTAAGCGAAGACCTGATAGAATGTGATTTAGACCCGACAAGTTTGAAGACTTGCTTAATATGGGTATTTCATACACATTCTGGATTTTGAGACGAAACTGATAAGTCTTGACCCGTTTCGGCTAATTTATGTAAACTAGTTACATAAACCGAACCGAACGCGTATGACGCGTAACGGGTAACCATAAGAGTCCAAAACAGGTTTCCTAAGTTAATATGCCTTAAATATGTTGTGATATCAGTAGGATACCTTCCGTTATGCCCAAAACGAGTTTAATCTATAATTAAGCCCCGTAGGGGTATTTTGGTCATTTTAAAGATTATAAAAGGAATTAATTTATCTTCTGTGATCCGGGTCTGATTAAATCAGAAAAATGGTTTATTTTAACAGGTTATAACATTTGGTTATAAGTCTTATATGCCAAAATAGTTTTAAACCCTAACTATGCGTATAATACGCGTATAAAGCCGTTTTAAGCGACGTACGTGTTAAAATAGGATTCTGAGTTTCCTGATCAGTTAAACAGGTTCAAAACACTCCATTTAATATTTAAAATCAGTAGCAATTGGATTGGCATCAAAAGGATTTGTAAAACTCATTTTATGGCCGAAAATGGTATATTCGGTATTTACCGAATCAAGGCGCTAATCCTAGCTTATGATCAGTTTAAAAATAATTAAAAATCTTCAAAAATCCCAAAATATTATTTAACATCAGTGGGTAAAAGGTTTGGTGTCAAAAATTGGGTTTAGATAGGTTTTACGCTAATGACGCTGTTTAATTAATAAAAGTGTTTATAATTACGTCATTAAGCATAACTCCTAATCTAGATTTCCGATTGACGTGAAAATTTACAGACATGTTCAATAATCAGTAACAAAGACTTTTGCACTTTCACATCTTCAAAAATCTCGTTTTATGAACATAAGGGCAATATGGTCAACATTTGGCAATTTAACGGAAACGTGAAACGAATTGGACAATTAAGGTAACAACCACAGAGGTTTATACTAACATGTTACAAGGTCCTAATGGAACTTTAAGGCATGTCTAAACCTATTAAAAACGGGTCAGAATCGAGGTCAAAGCAGAAAGTCAAACTATGCGACTTTCGGCTCCGAATCGGTTCAAAACAGAGAGTTGTCGAATCAAACAAGCTTAGACAAGTTTTTATGCTTATTAGCAGGTTATATGAATAATAAAACAGATTACACGCCCTCTGTAACGCTAATTACATGTTTAATGGTTATGTTGACTTTTTCGGAAGAAGTTTGACTCGACAAACGACATAGTTAGATCGGGAATCAAAGGGTGCCCTTTTAAGGGTTAATTGTCCACAATATTACCAACTTGTAACAACTTTCGTTTCGACAAAACTCTGGACCGTTTATGATTTATCGTCAAGTCAAACCGTAATTACGACGGTTTGACTTCTAGGCTATAAACTAAGCAAAACTTAAACAAGGAAGGTTGAGGACACTTACACAAGTCCTATGAACGATTTGGAATGCTTGAGGATGGTCCTTGTGCTCCAGAAATGACCAGAAGATGATTGAGATTGAATGATCAAAAGTTTGCACAAAGTGGGTTCTTATCTAGTGGGTTTGATTGATCAAGATCATGCCACACCAAGTCTACAAGTGTTATGGGATCACCCCAAGTGTCCCTAGGCTAGTACAAGGCATCAAAATAAGCCCCTATAATCGAAAAAATGCAAGTTAAGTCGGTTAAACCGGCTGTACAGGCTGCTGCCTGTTTTTTCTGCATCTGCAGGTGGGACGCGGCCCGCTTCAGCCTTTAGCAATCCTCATGCGGGCCGCCTGGAGCCTGGCTTCAGGTTATAACTTTTCAATTATTGCATTTTCAGTCCCCGGTCCTCCTAAACGTCGCTTTCACCTTGTTTCTTGCATTATAAGCCCTCTATCTTGATTTATAAGGGCTTCAAGACTTATACCATCTTTGTGAAGTCCTCGGGTAACTTTGTGATCACCCGAAAAGCCCTAATTTTCAATGTTGACGATTCTAACCCTCACACACGAATTTTATCACAACTTTCTCATACGGCAACGAAACTTGGTGAAATTTTTATGGTGCATTCTAGTGAGCATAATTACTCGTTACAAGGCTTCGGGTTTGCTATAAGGCCACTCAGAGGTATATCTTTAACATGTTGACACATTTAACCCCTGTAGTTTTTAATCTCTCACTTTCTTTCACAATTCGCTTCGTATGATCCATGATCCATTCGTTTAAGGTTATAAACATCATGTATAGTTATTGTAAAGTATATTTATTCATTGTTGACACTTTGAACCCTTATATTTACACAGTTTCATTGTTTGTCAACTTTAGTCCTTCAAGAACATTCTTTCACACGTTCAAAGGTTATGACACGTGTCAAGACATTATAGGACGTAAATTTTTCGAGGTGTTACATCCTCACCCCCTTAAAAGAAATCTCGACCTCGAGATTTGTTAGAATGCTGGAAGTACTCTTTGTCGCATAAGGGACTTAACTTTTATAGCATATCTGGAGTGTTTCCAAGCTCACAAAGTGGCTCTTATATTAGGCGTATCTATCCTTTTGGAGCTTCTTGACCTGTCGATCCTCAATCGATACAGGATGCTCATCATATCATAATTCTGCATATCATTATGTGATAGTGCTTCTTGACTTATTGGCGGAACACATCCTTCAGTCACTAGTGTGCAATGTATTGCGAGCTCCGTCAAACTCCTTAAGTAGGTTTTAGCTTACAAGCTACTTGATCTTGATACATTCGATTTCCTTCGAATGATTTCCATATATTCAGAGCTTAACTAGCCTGATAATTTCACAAATTTGGTACACCCTTCTTGGGTGATATCTTTTGTTAAACCATATTCCTTAACAAGAACTTAGGAAGTTTGCTATTTTCATAACTCCTTGATTTCTTGCCGTATACTGGCAACCTATAATCGATTATGGATTTGTATGATCTTATTTGTTGTCTCCCAGGCAACTTTCAGATCTTGATAATTGGACTTACCAATTCTCTATCTAACAATAGGTATTTAACATTCCATCTATACAAGGTCTCCAAAGGAGTAGCCTTAATACTTACATATCAATTATTATAGAAAAGCTTATTTTAAGGTGAGATGGTTATTCCAACCACTGCTTAGCTAATGTTTAGGGAATAGCTAATCCTTGCCATTAGTCGAACAGATCGACGAACCTGGCAGTTGATGGCAAATTCTTAATCGTTGCTTAATTAGGGTTGCGGTAAATAATGCATAAGCAAAATGAACTGTCTTTCTTCATGGACAATCCCGTATTCTCAGGATATTGAGTTAGACTATATGAACCCTTAAAAAAATTTGGTTAATCAGGGTTTCGATTCTCCCAATGATAGTACTAGCCATTTTGGAGATTTCATAATAACATAGCCTTAAACGGAATTTAAACCTTAACTCTACCTGCCTTACAGGGGTAACAGGGTAATATTAGGAGAAGAAAATCAAGGTACCAGGAGGTTACAGAGATTTTTACTAATCTCTGGCTCCACTTCATCCATCATTGTTTGTGTCAATTAAGTGACACATTTACGTTATGAGTCCACGAATTCCTCGGTCTGGAACATTTACTTGGACAATTCCATTCAGGATATCTCCTCTGAATACCATTAGTTGACAGTACCATACGACCTCTCGGAATATCTTTGTGGTCCCATGCATTAAACCTCCATACTGATCAGGCATGGAAACAATCTATGGGACTTATTAAGATACACCAATCTTCATATAGCGCTTTTATCATACCTTCTGGGATTCGGAATCGATAGAGATTAAAGAGATATCACTATATATGCTGACGCACTTTCTCTTAGAGAGAGGACACTTCTAAACTTTTAAGCCCAAAGGTTTCTGACAAGAACAGAAAAATGGTTCTTATGATTTCGCAGGTAGATTTTATCTTATGCTTAATAACTGGAGTTCTTACGGGAAAATTTCTAAAAGTTTGCTAAGTTTATGATCTTGTGAGAGACTTAACAGCACCCGAAACCACCTTTAATTTATAGCAATAAATTCACAAATAAGGGTTTATCTGGTGAAATTCCTAATGTGAGCTGTCTCTAATTATTCAACAGGAGGGTTAAACGCCTCCATTATTAATCCTTCTAAACTTAGCTGTAAAATCTTTGATAACTTTAGGCAGTCTCAGCTTTGACTGATTACTTCTTAATCATTATAACGTGGGTAGCTGAGGTAGATCCATAATGGATTTTTAATGAGTAGGTTTTGAAACCTTAGTGTGCCCTCTTATTGCCAATGCTAACTACTAATAATTATGTGCTTTAATAGGGCACTATCTTAGCCAATGTATTAAACTTTTGCGACATACTGTCGACCGTCTATAACTTTTATGGCGAGAGTCTGGAATTCTTATTCCGTCTTTTCCCTTTTCGCGAAACGAATACTAGGTTTTTCTAATAAGGTCCTTAAAACTTGGACCATTCCACCATTTATAAGAGGATCCTTCTTGAGGATTTCATTAAGGTTCTCACTAATTAAGAGTATTGTTATTGTACGGCTGTGATGTATGCTTTACCAGGTCCTTTCCAGCATAACCGCTGATATACCTGATGTGCTCGAAACGGGTTAACAAAAACAACTAAAATTACCCTAATTCTAGACTCTCTAAGCTTTAAATTTATAAAACTAAGACTCTCTAAACCCTAAACCACACAACCGGCAAGTGTACCGATCGAGTGTAGTATAGCCTAAGGAAGTCCGAGTATCGAACCCAAGAGACTCTACTGATTACGCTAAGACTCTATCTAGACTTAGACTGACACGACTTAATTAATTAATTGTTGATTGGGGGGGTTTTCTAAAAATCCTAAGAATGCAAATAACGACTAAACTAGATTAACTAAGTAACTAACACGAACTTGGACGAAGACTCTAACCAGTGGGGAATGAAGACTACCTAGGCTAGACGCAAGCTAAACTCAGAATGGATCTCTATCTGATAATATTGTGGTGTGGAACCGGGATCTTAAAATGCTAAACCTATTAAGACACCACTAAGCCCCTCGAACACTCTCAAGGCGATTCTTGTGGCACTACCTAGGCTGTTACGTTTACCGGTTTGCTAGATTTCTTTTCCGTCCTCTAGTTTCTTGAAAGTGCTTATGTAAGACGCTCTACTTTGCCGCGCGAACGTCTAAAGCGACAATGGGTTCTAATCTTAGTTTAATAAGCTATGGAATGTTAAGGACTTATAACCAAACCTAGACCTATTAATATCCTCGAGCCTTTCCGCGACGAGTCTAGCAGCACACTTGATTTTATTAGATTACCGAATATTACTTCTAAGGTTACTTACTAGATTTTCACCCTAAAGGATTAATGATCTATTATGTGATATAGACAGTCACCTAAATCAAGAACCCTAGCCCGAAACTATTCCGTGATAAAGACCGTCACCAAGATTCGAACGAAGCAACAAACAATAATAAAATAATCACAAGCACACATACGCACCAAGTTAGAAATCCAAAGCTTTTACAATACAAGAAAGATCCACAACCACGCTAAAATCAAATAAAGATCCAAACTTTGTTAAGCTATTGTCATTAACCTAGGTAGTACGAGAAGTTTAGCCGATTATCATGTCTAAAAACATAGTATCAAACATAAACAAATCTGAATTCATCTTTGAGCAATTAAAAGTAAACGAAACACAAAGAAACAAGATAAAACCCGTATTCTTTGACCCCGAATGCTCCCGAATGCTTCACCGATGATTCCTTAACTTCCCGAGCACTCCAACGCCTCCAAACAGCCTCTAAACTTCGTCCAAAATTCGTAATATGATGATGATCTCGGCTGATGATGGTTATGATCAATTTATAATCAACAAAACCCTAATCCATGCTGATTCACGATCTGTGCCGACGTTACTACCTCTCGCGGCCCGCCTAGATAATCAAGTTAAGTATACGCGGGCCGCCCGCGAGTTTAAAAATCCGAATTCAGCTTTTAAGTTAATACGGCCCGCGAATAAATATCACATACGCCTACGCGGCCCGCCTAGGCTCCTCAGATGTGTGTTTTTCGCTTCTTTTCCTTCCCGAGTGCCTCGATTAACGTGCCAGCCTTTCGCCCTTTCAGTTTATGATTCGTTTCAGCTCCATTTGACTGCAAAGACCTGGAAATCACAAACTATCAACAGTATATACATTCTAAGCTAAAACATGGCCAAAAACCGACTATTTACTGACTTAAACTAGACGCGAATACAGATGTATTTTACAATACATCAAATATCCCCACACTTACTCTTTTTTCGTCCCCGAAAAAGAATTATGCATAACGGAATCATAGTTGGAATAGCTGAACGGGCCAAAAGTATAAGTTATTTTATTAAAACCGAAACTCGTGTTAGCCGCGATTGCAAGTATATCGATCCACTTAAACCCAACCCAGTTCTGAGCCCTTATCATGCAATTTAGTTCAAGTTCGGTCAATCTACCTAGGGTCTCACACTAAGAATTGCAAGTCCACCTAATCCCCCCTCAAGCTTATAGGACAAAAGGAACAACCACTGGGTTATTTCCTAACCGTTTTATACTAAGATAAAGAGAGTTTAAAATCAAATCTATTTTTCCATTTTTTTTTTGCTTGCTTTTTCTCTTTTTTTTTTCATTCGTGAGACTAGACGATGCTTTCCCTAACCCAGCGGTATTCCGACTGTAGAGTCGCTATCCCCAATCACAGATTACATAGGTTTCGGTACTTTTATTCGGCAAGTCGATTTCACACATCCCAGAGGCATTCCGGCTGTAGAGTCGCTATCCCCAACTCGGATTACATAGGCCTGTGTTACTTTCATTTAGTTTCTAGCTCACTTTTTATTCTATTTTTTTTTCTTTGAGATAATGACCAAAAACTCTAACGATCTTAGCTTATAACGGCATCCCTTATACTATTTTTGGCGGTTTCAATTTCCCCACTCTCCCTAGATGAGAACCCACTAGTAGACCGACAATTAGGTATATTTTAAATCAAAGGAACCCAGAACCGAACCGAGCCTACCCGCACATCCCAAACTAGACACAAGCACGATTATTTTATCTCATATTATTATTATTTGAACCCGAACAAAAACCCAACTTTTCTATCATTTTCCGTTTTTATTTTGCAAACTTCTTATTTCAAAAGACATTTTCTAATTTTTTAATTTTTTTGATTTTTCAATTTTTTTAATTTTTTTGTATTTTTCGACTTTTTATGACTCGACTAACTAAACTAACGACACTAAACGATAGTTTCCCATCCCCACACTTAAACTTTACATTGCCCTCAATGTAGGATGGAAACCGACTCAAAAAAACTAAAAATAAATAAGAAATAAAAAGACGCAAGGGCATAAATGGAAAGGACTTAGCTGGTTTAATAACGCGTAAGCTCCAAAACTCTCGTCCAATCCAGCTCGATCGTATAGCATTTCATTCGCGATCGGCTTTGACTCCAACTGACTAGTATGCTCGATAAATGCCCGAAATTTGAATAAACAGCTCCAAATTCACCCGAATGGAGATTGAGTACGAGTGGTACATATTCGAACCTGCATTAACAAAAACAAGCAAAATACCAAAGCAATACCGACTCGAAACACAAAAAGACTCAAAAACTACTAACTTAGACGCATGGTACAAAATAAAAGACTCAAAGTACACCACCAAATTTCCATCTTACCTCCGCCCGGCACTTTGCTCGCCCTCGAACAACCCAAGTGCCAAACCTAACCAAGTGTGGATGCAACGGAAAACGGGTTGAAAATTTAGTGAAAAATCACATTTTAATTCCTTAAAAATATACAACCCGTTTCCCCACACTTAAGATGGAAATATACCCGGTAACTAAAGACTCAAATACAACAACAACAAATTTCAGGAAAACATACCTGAGCCTCGACCCGAACCAACCCGAACAATGATGGTGATAAATGAATGAATGATGGGTCGAATGTGAATATAGAACATGAACCAAGAACTGAACCGATTGGGCCCAAGCAGTTTCCCAGCAGTATACAGTGGACTCGCGGCCCGCATGAAATATGCGACGAATCTAGGCGGGCCGCCTCAACTTAAACAACCTGCACCATTTTTCCACCCGCGCGGCCCGCTTCAACTAAACCATGAATCATACGCGGGCCGCCTGAACAGCAGGTAACAGCAGACAGCATGCAGCAAACAGCAGATACGTGCAGAATGCACTTTTCTATATTCCCAAACTGCCCCTGCACTCGTTTTTGTCGTTTTTAACGTCAAACAAACCTGTAAAACTGCTCGGATGTCGATCTCGGCCACGTGAAGGTGATGCAGCCTGCAAAACACTAGACAAAACACACAAGAGACGCAAAAACACGAAAAAAACGCAAAATACGTAAAAACACAAAAACACTAAACTAAAGACACGACGCGAAATACGACTAAATATACAAACTCTACAAGTAATCACAAATGTTCACGCACTTACGGAGGATCATATATGCGGGGCTCACCTTCTAACATGGCCCGCACCTTACGGGCTATAGCACTATCACTCCTATCATCGCCCGCATCTCTTCCATCTCTCTCATATTCTCTCAATTCTCCATCGGGCGGTTTGAATCTAAACGTATCATCTCGAAACCTATCCCCACACTGAGCCTTACTCAGTATCTCTACCCTAGACTCTAACCTCGACAATCTCTCTTCCAACTCCTCTACTCTCCTATCAGGTGGATCCCCACACTTGGGTTTTATCACCTTCTCTAGACTAGGCTCACTCACTACCTTCCTCTCATCACTCACAACCTTCTCACTCTCCTTCATCGACTCTATCGCCTCCACGCTCTCACTTGCCCCTCTCGCATTATTCACCTTAAAAACTATCGACTCATCCTCCGCTCTAAGTGTAATCGTGCCTAAGAAGACATCTATCAATGCTTTAGCCGTATTCAAGAACGGGCGCCCTAAAATCAATGGAACTCTATCATCGGCCTCCATATCTAACACTACAAAATCAGCCGGAAACACAAACCTATCAACTTTTACCAACAAATTCTCTACTATCCCCCTAGGATACTTAACTGTCTTATCTGCTAACGAGAGAGTCATCCTAGTTGGCTTCAAATCACCAAGGCCTAGTTTTTCGTAAAATGAATAGGGCATCAAATTAATACTAGCACCTAGGTCAGCCAATGCATGGTTTTTAACATTACCCCCAAACAAACATGGGATCGTGAATATGCCTGGATCAGTAAGTTTCTCAGGAAGTTTATTTAAGATCACAGCAGAAACCTCTCCACTCAATGGATTACTAGAACTCTCACCTACCTTATCCTTACGCTTGAGAAAATCCTTAAGGAACTTGGCGTATTTAGGCATGGATCTCAAAGCATCAATGAACGGAAGATTCACCTTCAGCTGGGTGAACATGTCAAGGAATTTCTCATATTCCCTAGCATATATCTGCTGCCTAGCACGAGCGGGAAACGGAAGACGCGAAATATCAATCACTCGCGGCGGTGGCCGAACCTTCTTCGGCTGCTTCTCCTCTTTCTTCTCTACTGGCGACTTCTCGGCGTGTGCGGTACTTGCTGGGTCTAGCCTAATGTGCACTTTGCCTGGAGCCTCCATCTCAATCACCTCATCTACCTCATCATCACTCCCTATCTCAACATTCTCTCTCACGACCTCTCCTAAACTCAACCCACTACGAGTAGTAATTGCTTTAACAGAATGGTGGACTGGGTGAGTAGTACCTGAATACTGACCAGAAGGGGACTCTTTCAACTGCCTAGCTATATCCCCTACTGTTCTCTGAAGATCTAGAAGAGTGGACTCTTGATTTTTAAGCTGAAGTTCATGTCTCTGATTAATCTGCTCTTGATTCTTAGCTACAGTCTGATTATGCGTCATCATCTGAGCCATCATCTCCTCTAACCTACTCAAACTACTCTGTAAAGCCTTTTCACTACCCTGACTCTCCTGATTCGACCCTCCACTCGCAAACTGACCACTCGAACCTGAACCACTACTCGTGTAAAGACCCGGCCCCCTATTTTGATACTGACCAGATGGAAAACCAGGGGGATTGCCAGAAGGGCGAAAACTACCACTACTACCACTACCCTGCCAGCCGGGGTTAAAATTACTACCGAACTGACCCCTAGACTGGCCTGCTATGTACTCTACCTGCTCTAACGTAAGTGTGGGACAATCAAGTGTGTCGTGACCTCCCCTACAAAGCTCACACCTATCAACTTTCTTCTTAAGCTCATCTATCTCTCGCCTCATCTCCTGCCTCAAGTCTTGCTTCACACTCTCGACTATAGCAGCTACCGATGTACCCAAGCTAACTTGGTTTACCCCTCGACCGGCCGAGGTGGTAGTAACAGGAATGGAAGTCCTGCCGATAGTGTTGTAATCCATATCAGAATGTGCAAAGCTCTCAAACAAATCATTACACTCAGTAACTGTCTTCTTTCCCATAAGCTGACCTCCTGCTGAAGTATCGAATCGCGCTCTAATCTCAGGAGTAAGTCCATTGTAAAACTTTTCAACTAACGCCCAGTCCGACAATCCGTGCTGCGAACAACGAGAGAGAAGCGTCTGAAAACGCTCCCAAGCTAAGTGATACGGCTCATCAGGCTCCATACGGAAGGAGTGTATCTGATCTCGAAGGCGAGACGCCTTGGCTGGCGGGAAGTATTTTGCTAGGAAAGCATCGCGAAGACCAGCCCAAGTAGTGAAGGTGCCTGCGGGCTGAGAATCAAACCAGACGGCTGCGCGTCCAGCGAGAGAAAACGGGAAGACCTGTAAGTACCTAGCATCTAGATTGACACCCTCAATGGAGTAGGTGCCACAAAGACGAGTGATGCGATTGATGTGGGCAGGTGCATCCTCGTCGTCTCGACCATGAAACTGACACGAATTGGTGATGGCTGTCATGATGTAAGAAGGAATCTGCCAAGACCTATCGTTCGCTATGTCGGGAAGGGTGATGGGTGATGTAGCACCGGTGAAACCGGTGGTAGCCTGCTGGTAAACGGTGCGGTTCGCCATGACTAGTGGAGGACTAGGCGAACGAGAACGGGAGGGTGGTGGGGAAACGTGTGGTGATGGCTTCGGTGTGAAATCGAAGGTGGGGGTGGAATGTGGAACTGAAGAAGACGACTCAGAAGACTTGACTGTAAACAAAGGTGGCGGCGGTCCCTGCGAGCGCGTATGGGGCATCCACCAACTACGAACAACGAAAAGACTCTAACAAAGACTCACTAACCTAGAAAAGACACGAAAGCAAATATTTTTGGATTTTTTTTATAATTTTAAGACTCCTACGACTCAACTAACACAAATAGCACGTAATATGTCAAACAAGTCCAAACAAAGCAATCAACGCAATCGCCAAGAATCCCCGGCAACGGCGCCAAAAACTTGATGTGCTCGAAACGGGTTAACAAAAACAACTAAAATTACCCTAATTCTAGACTCTCTAAGCTTTAAATTTATAAAACTAAGACTCTCTAAACCCTAAACCACACAACCGGCAAGTGTACCGATCGAGTGTAGTATAGCCTAAGGAAGTCCGAGTATCGAACCCAAGAGACTCTACTGATTACGCTAAGACTCTATCTAGACTTAGACTGACACGACTTAATTAATTAATTGTTGATTGGGGGGGGGGGGGTTCTAAAAATCCTAAGAATGTAAATAACGACTAAACTAGATTAACTAAGTAACTAACACGAACTTGGACGAAGACTCTAACCAGTGGGGAATGAAGACTACCTAGGCTAGACGCAAGCTAAACTCAGAATGGATCTCTATCTGATAATATTGTGGTGTGGAACCGGGATCTTAAAATGCTAAACCTATTAAGACACCACTAAGCCCCTCGAACACTCTCAAGGCGATTCTTGTGGCACTACCTAGGCTGTTACGTTTACCGGTTTGCTAGATTTCTTTTTCGTCCTCTAGTTTCTTGAAAGTGCTTATGCAAGACGCTCTACTTTGCCGCGCGAACGTCTAAAGCGACAATGGGTTCTAATCTTAGTTTAATAAGCTATGGAATGTTAAGGACTTATAACCAAACCTAGACCTATTAATATCCTCGAGCCTTTCCGCGACGAGTCTAGCAGCACACTTGATTTTATTAGATTACCGAATATTACTTCTAAGGTTACTTACTAGATTTTCACCCTAAAGGATTAATGATCTATTATGTGATATAGACAGTCACCTAAATCAAGAACCCTAGCCCGAAACTATTCCGTGATAAAGACCGTCACCAAGATTCGAACGAAGCAACAAACAATAATAAAATAATCACAAGCACACATACGCACCAAGTTAGAAATCCAAAGCTTTTACAATACAAGAAAGATCCACAACCACGCTAAAATCAAATAAAGATCCAAACTTTGTTAAGCTATTGTCATTAACCTAGGTAGTACGAGAAGTTTAGCCGATTATCATGTCTAAAAACATAGTATCAAAAATAAACAAATCTGAATTCATCTTTGAGCAATTAAAAGTAAACGAAACACAAAGAAACAAGATAAAACCCGTATTCTTTGACCCCGAATGCTCCCGAATGCTTCACCGATGATTCCTTAACTTCCCGAGCACTCCAACGCCTCCAAACAGCCTCTAAACTTCGTCCAAAATTCGTAATATGATGATGATCTGTAACACCCTTGTTAAGATGCTAGATTTAATGACGTTATACTTTGCATATCATGCCAAAATTTGTAGTTTTAAAGAACTTACATGAACTGAAAGTTTTTGAAATAGACATAACATTCACCATTTGTTTCTACGAAAACATATTCAAGAAAATATTACAATTTGTTTACAAAAGTATTAAAACAAAAGTTAAAGTGCGGAAGCGTAGATTTGAGTGTTCGGTTCTTCATCATCCGCTTGACCATCATCCGTAGGAACACCTTGATACCTAAAGTTCAAATCTTTAAAATATTAGATTTGACACTATTATATAGTTCATAATAATAAAATCCAACATCAAAGTCAAGAAAATAAAATGATAATTTGTTTCCTGGTTGCACCGTAACTTACGGTGTAACCGTAAGTTACGGTGGATTATGAAGGCTCCTGGTCACCGTAAACCAGGAGAGTTTCACCGTAAATATATGATCCCTACCGTAAATTACGGTACTACCGTAATTTACGGTAGCAGCTGGAAATCCAACTCTTGTTTTGTTGTGTTTGTTGAACCCAAAACCCAACCTTCGGTTTTCACTTTCTAACAACATATACATTGAATTCTTGTATTTTTATCATTCTATTAATAGCCTATATCAAGGATCAAACCGTTATAATCCAAAACATTACCCTATCTCGTTTGATTATTCGAACCGTTTGGCTCGTCTACGAAATTCCTTTCTTATGACGACAACCATCGAATTCTAAACAACTTTTGACCAATCATTCAACATAGCGACATTACCGCTTTCATTCATAGCAACCTTTATTCCAGATTTCTACTATACGTTTAACAAAAATCAAAATCTACTAAATGTACACTTCAAGTTACATACCTTCATAATTCGTCAACATTGCTTTCTAATCATAATTACCCATTCCCGGACTTGTCGACCTTAGTGTATCCCTTCGAATCCTTGGTTTCTGCTTTTATGACTCAATTTGACGGGTGACGTTCAAGTCACTCCAAACACTACCATTTCAACCATTAATTTAACATATTCTTCATCTAGTGCATTACATCACTTCTTAGACTTACCAAACGTAACTATTTTCGTTATGACAACATTAAACATATTCACGACTAGGCTTATCTATGTAAATGTAACGAGACGACAAGTCGCGTACCTTTAGAGCACACCCTTCAAACGCGTATCCGCTCCGGCTTGTCCGCTTGACGATCCGGATTCTTTGCCTAAAGAGTTCAATTCACCATCAACTTAGAACTCTTTTCATAATCAATAACGCATAATTCTCTATAATAATCAAATCTGCGTTTTCATATGATTTTTTTTTTAACATTTTAATCCCCACTTAGGCATTTTAACAAACACCTAGTGGGTCAGATTTTTACATCATCAAAACCAAGTTCATGACTTGTATTAATCATCTAAATCAACTCCAACTAGTCACATTTACACATGTTTTAACTTCCAATTTCAAAAATTACCCCATAAAACTCAGATTACACTAGAACAAGAATCATGATCTTAGTGTTTACCAAGTTTCTACAACTTATTAATCACCTACAATGGTGATTATGAACCCTACAAGTTTCATGCAAGATTTTGACAAGAATCATCTAGGGTTTATCCCTAAACATCACACTTTTTCTGAAAATCACTTTCTATGATCAATTTACATTAGAATAATCATTCTAAACCCTAGTGTTCATCATTACCTTGTAAAACCCATAACTCACCTTCAATGAGTTCATGGAATTTCCTGAATTTGGACATGATTTCACATGTAGTTGTCTAGGTTTTACTTCTAGACACTATATCATCCCTAATCTAACCAAATCACAAACATGCATCTTCAAATTTTGAATCTCCCAAATCCATAAGAAACTCAAACAGAGAATTTTCATAGAATTTTACATACCTTACAACCCCCTTGCAATGAGGATCAGTAATCCATGTTCGATTTTTGTTTTGAATCAGATTTGAACCTTCAATTGTGAGATTTTGTGATGAACTAGGGCTTTGGGGGAGCCTGGGGTCGCCCCTGGTTCTGGTCGATCTCAACAACACAGACAAAATTGTGTTTTGAGTTTAGTTTTGTTGTTTTTATTAAAAATAGTTTCCTTTTTGACACTTTTGGCCCCTCATCTTTCATTCTTTATTTGTTTTAACTTTTAACTGCTCATAAGTAATCAACTAACTTAGTTAGTGTCATTGCTAGTTAGTTTATTTTACTAGTTTATTGGCAACTAAATTGCAAATTTACGAACTCGTATTTTTGGGATGTTACAAGTCCACCCCCCTTAAAAGGGTTTCGTCCCCGAAACCAACGTACGTACCAAATAAAGTAGGGTAGAGATGTCGCACCTCCTCTTCGGACTCCCACGTAGTGTCCGAGCCTTTCCTGTGCTCCCACTTGATCTTGACTTGATCGATTTGTTTATTTCGTAAGTGCTTGACCTTTCGATCTAAAATCTCCACTGGTTTCACTGCCTAATTCAGGCTATTATCCACCTCGATATCATCATAGTGGATACGAGCAGTTTCGTCTGCTAAACATTTTCGCAGTTGTGGCACGTGAAACGTGCTATGTATTCCACTCAATTCTTCCGGTAGCTCGAGGCAATAAGCCACCTTGCCAATCTGCTCGATGATTTTTGAATGGCCCGATAAACCTCGGGCTTAGTTTCTCTCCTTTCCTGAATCGGATAACACCCCTTCTTTGGGAAAACTTTTAGCATAACTGTATCACTTATTTCCTATTCTCTGTCGCCCTTTTGATCGGGTTGTCTTTTGACCATTCAGTCACTGAATCCATCAGCATACTTACTTGACGTTAGTTTTGTATTAACAAGCGCTCTACATAGGTCGCAGTGTTATTTAGGCTACAACTTGTTTTATTGCCTAAACTAATTGGTCACCATTTTACCTCATACCTCGTCATTCAGGTATGCAATATTGCCGTCATCGGCCCTTTGCGTGCTTATGATTTCATATCTAGTCATTCACACTATAACGTGATTACATTCTATATTACTTTTGTATCCGTGATCACATCACGCCATGTTTAGTTTTACATCGACTTTTCATTCTTAAGAATCTTTCCTCCGAATGCATCATCATACAGCTTTCGGCATTAGACCTATATTCTTTAGTGCTATCTATTTTCTAACTTCTCTCTCGGTATTCATAGGTGTTAGAACATCGTTTCTTTACTAAAACTGAATTTTTAGTTTAATGTTTTTCCCTTTAACCATGTCGGTTAATCGTATCAGAAATTAACGACAAGAATTATTCTTCTCCGTTATCATTTTACGCGGGAACTCATGACTGGTTCCCATGCTATACATTATCGACCCGCAGGTTCCTTTACTTAGCTTCGTAGGCTATTTTATTAGGTCTTCACCTTTTTAGGGTGAGACCCTATAGCTTGTTCTGTTGTATTTGTGACCCGATGGTCATTTTGGTCCCGTAAACCTTTACATTGTTTATAACCTGAAGGTTATGGTGATCCCATGGATCGTCTTCTTTTCATATCTTTATTTAATGGTATAAGTATACATGTGGCGTTAAGGCACCTCCTTTTTATGTTTGGAATTAATAAATTTTTGCTTTCAAAATTTCATTTGACCTTGACCGTAGTCTAAAGCCATACTCATTTTCTTCCGGATTGTCTTTCCGACTCTATGACTTCTTATGTCACCTTCACGTTGGTTTATTTTACTCATGCCGTTATTTGGTTTATGCCTCTATTTCCTTTCAACCCATCACTGGGTTCGTTGTCTTAATGTTTTTTTTTTAACACCCCGGTTTTATTAGTTTACGTTTTCCCTTCCATATTCTTTTACGACCTATCACATAGGTTCAGTAGTAATTCGCACTTTCATTATTCGGGTTGCTCTTACTTGGAATATCAAGTATTATACTTTATTCGGCCCGTCCAATATCAAAATAGTTGGACCTAACTATCGAAATTTCTGTTTCGCGAAATTTCATTGTCTCTTAGTTATAGCTCTTAATCTGAGTCTTTTGACTTTTAATCTGGGTCACCGTCTCTTGGTTTACGCATATATCCGTAGTCCTACCCATCTATCGGTTATTTTACCGATGTCATTATTAGAGTCATCATTCTGACATGCCTTAAGCTTTCGTTCTGATTTATTCGGGGTATTAGCGTAACCTGTCGCCTTTATTCCACCGATTCCTTAATCCTTCCATTTATTTTGTTTGACTTGTTCTGATGAACTTTATTACTTATAATAGTCAAACATTTATCCTTGTGCCTTAACATTCTTGTTTGTTAGTTTATAATTTTAATTACCTTGATTCTTATCCCTTCCCTTGGGCTTATTACCTTAATGTAATATGCTCTCATTATCCGGCTTCCGTTTACCTTTATTATCAAGCATTTTGCTTATTTGATTCAAACATCACCTTTCTGTTGTTAGCGACCCTTAGGTCTATTTCTTTTACTAATGTTCCGAAGGCCCAATCCTCAAGTCTTATTTGGTAAAACCACTGTCATGGTTCTACGGCTTTTGGGGTTTACCCGTTCTTATTCTAACACTTTCATAAAGTTTATTTTACTAGGCTTTCATATAATCACATCCGTTACTGCGATCACTATTCTTCCTCATGAGGGTTTGATTAATAATGTATTACTTGGATGGTTACCCCTATCCAAGTTTCTAAATTTGTATTTATTGACACTTTTATTACTCATAATAGCGAATAATACGTGTCATTCATTTATCTTCTTTTTCTCGGATGTTCTCGGTCCGAGTCTTAATTTCTTATCTTTAACCTTAATCCCATTGCAATAATAACAAAATTAATTCATTTAATTTTATTATTGTTTATCGTTGCATGAAATTTATCCACATCATTTGTTGATGTAAATGACGCTCCTACGCGTTTTATTTAGTTCAGCCAAGTCTATAACCTTGTCTTCGCCATTTATTATTATTGCAATTTCCGGGTTCGAGTGTACACGCACTCCTTCCCATTGCAATATCTATCGAGATTACTTTTACCTCGGTGCTCAACGTACAGTTTCAGCACTTCTTATAACCAATAGAACTTTTATTATTATCTATTTCTATTTTTCAAAGCCTTGGTAATTTCGTTAACACTAGTGTAGGATGTTAAATAAATCGGTATAAAACAAACGATTTACTTGCACTCGTAATAATTAAAAATTCATACTGAAATTTAATCTACAAGAGTATACCTGAAACGACATCAGGTTCAGCTTTAGCCTCCGTGGCTGTTATATAAAACAACTTTGTCTTTGATTTCTGGGCATCAGATCTTGTGTCAGACATCTCTATTTCTGAAATGTTTACATAGGTTGTTAAACATTCCATTTATAACACATGCTTTACTTGTTTTGACTCAATCAAGTTCATAACTTGATTTAATCATTCTTGTTTCAATTCATTCAAGTTCATAACTTGATTTAATCATTCTTGTTTCAATTCAATCAAGTTCATAACTTGATTTAATCATTCTTGTTTCATTTCAATCAAGTTCATAACTTGATTTAATCATTCTTGTTTCAATTCAATCAAGTTCATAACTTGATTTAATCATTCTTGTTTCATTTCAATCAAGTTCATAACTTGATTTAATCATTCTTGTTTCAATTCAATCAAGTTCATAACTTGATTTAATCATTCTTGTTTCAATTCAATCAAGTTCATAACTTGATTTAATCATTCTTGTTTCATGCATTTCTTGTTTTTGAGTGAGCTTACACACTCTTTTCATGCATATTGTTCATTTCTTATTCTTTACGTAGTACGTAATTTATTAACAAAATAAGTTAGTTCTTACCGGACGATCGATCAAGCTTGAACCGAACACTTATTGACAACCATGAGCTCTGATTACCAACTTGTAACACCCTTGTTAAGATGCTAGATTTAATGACGTTATACTTTGCATATCATGCCAAAATTTGTAGTTTTAAAGAACTTACATGAACTGAAAGTTTTTGAAATAGACATAACATTCACCATTTGTTTCTACGAAAACATATTCAAGAAAATATTACAATTTGTTTACAAAAGTATTAAAACAAAAGTTAAAGTGCGGAAGCGTAGATTTGAGTGTTCGGTTCTTCATCATCCGCTTGACCATCATCCGTAGGAACACCTTGATACCTAAAGTTCAAATCTTTAAAATATTAGATTTGACACTATTATATAGTTCATAATAATAAAATCCAACATCAAAGTCAAGAAAATAAAATGATAATTTGTTTCCTGGTTGCACCGTAACTTACGGTGTAACCGTAAGTTACGGTGGATTATGAAGGCTCCTGGTCACCGTAAACCAGGAGAGTTTCACCGTAAATATATGATCCCTACCGTAAATTACGGTACTACCGTAATTTACGGTAGCAGCTGGAAATCCAACTCTTGTTTTGTTGTGTTTGTTGAACCCAAAACCCAACCTTCGGTTTTCACTTTCTAACAACATATACATTGAATTCTTGTATTTTTATCATTCTATTAATAGCCTATATCAAGGATCAAACCGTTATAATCCAAAACATTACCCTATCTCGTTTGATTATTCGAACCGTTTGGCTCGTCTACGAAATTCCTTTCTTATGACGACAACCATCGAATTCTAAACAACTTTTGACCAATCATTCAACATAGCGACATTACCGCTTTCATTCATAGCAACCTTTATTCCAGATTTCTACTATACGTTTAACAAAAATCAAAATCTACTAAATGTACACTTCAAGTTACATACCTTCATAATTCGTCGACATTGCTTTCTAATCATAATTACCCATTCCCGGACTTGTCGACCTTAGTGTATCCCTTCGAATCCTTGGTTTCTGCTTTTATGACTCAATTTGACGGGTGACGTTCAAGTCACTCCAAACACTACCATTTCAACCATTAATTTAACATATTCTTCATCTAGTGCATTACATCACTTCTTAGACTTACCAAACGTAACTATTTTCGTTATGACAACATTAAACATATTCACGACTAGGCTTATCTATGTAAATGTAACGAGACGACAAGTCGCGTACCTTTAGAGCACACCCTTCAAACGCGTATCCGCTCCGGCTTGTCCGCTTGACGATCCGGATTCTTTGCCTAAAGAGTTCAATTCACCATCAACTTAGAACTCTTTTCATAATCAATAACGCATAATTCTCTATAATAATCAAATCTGCGTTTTCATATGATTTTTTTTTTAACATTTTAATCCCCACTTAGGCATTTTAACAAACACCTAGTGGGTCAGATTTTTACATCATCAAAACCAAGTTCATGACTTGTATTAATCATCTAAATCAACTCCAACTAGTCACATTTACACATGTTTTAACTTCCAATTTCAAAAATTACCCCATAAAACTCAGATTACACTAGAACAAGAATCATGATCTTAGTGTTTACCAAGTTTCTACAACTTATTAATCACCTACAATGGTGATTATGAACCCTACAAGTTTCATGCAAGATTTTGACAAGAATCATCTAGGGTTTATCCCTAAACATCACACTTTTTCTGAAAATCACTTTCTATGATCAATTTACATTAGAATAATCATTCTAAACCCTAGTGTTCATCATTACCTTGTAAAACCCATAACTCACCTTCAATGAGTTCATGGAATTTCCTGAATTTGGACATGATTTCACATGTAGTTGTCTAGGTTTTACTTCTAGACACTATATCATCCCTAATCTAACCAAATCACAAACATGCATCTTCAAATTTTGAATCTCCCAAATCCATAAGAAACTCAAACAGAGAATTTTCATAGAATTTTACATACCTTACAACCCCCTTGCAATGAGGATCAGTAATCCATGTTCGATTTTTGTTTTGAATCAGATTTGAACCTTCAATTGTGAGATTTTGTGATGAACTAGGGCTTTGGGGGAGCCTGGGGTCGCCCCTGGTTCTGGTCGATCTCAACAACACAGACAAAATTGTGTTTTGAGTTTAGTTTTGTTGTTTTTACTAAAAATAGTTTCCTTTTTGACACTTTTGGCCCCTCATCTTTCATTCTTTATTTGTTTTAACTTTTAACTGCTCATAAGTAATCAACTAACTTAGTTAGTGTCATTGCTAGTTAGTTTATTTTACTAGTTTATTGGCAACTAAATTGCAAATTTACGAACTCGTATTTTCGGGATGTTACATGATCTCGGCTGATGATGGTTATGATCAATTTATAATCAACAAAACCCTAATCCATGCTGATTCACGATCTGTGCCGACATTACTACCTCTCGCGGCCCGCCTAGATAATCAAGTTAAGTATACGCGGGCCGCCCGCGAGTTTAAAAATCCGAATTCAGCTTTTAAGTTAATACGGCCCGCGAATAAATATCACATACGCCTACACGGCCCGCCTAGGCTCCTCAGATGTGTGTTTTTCGCTTCTTTTCCTTCCCGAGTGCCTCGATTAACGTGCCAGCCTTTCGCCCTTTCAGTTTATGATTCGTTTCAGCTCCATTTTACTGCAAAGACCTGGAAATCACAAACTATCAACAGTATATACATTCTAAGCTAAAACATGGCCAAAAACCGACTATTTACTGACTTAAACTAGACGCGAATACAGATGTATTTTACAATACATCAATACCTAATGGTTTCTACTTCATCCATCAATTTTTTTGAAATCGATGGCCCCCTTTTTATTATTGAAATCTCTTTCTGAGTTTTTCCATACTCGAAGTTTTGGTATTAATTACCGAATTCAACAAGTGCTTAGTCAACATAAGAAGGATAAGTAGGTGACTTGTAGTAAGAAGTAAGGAAGTTATTGTACAGGTGCTTATATTTAATCAGATTGGAAATTTCACAAACTAGGCACCTAGCTCGGTTGGCTAGGCGCGCGAAAAGGGTGCGGCCTAGACCCAGGTTGGATTCCGGGGACGGCCAATTCCACCATTTTTTTTAATATTAATTAATCGTACGGATACATGTAATTATGAGGGTTGTCTCATAAGGAGTCTTAATAATTAATTGCTTCTTATCACCCACAATATGGGCTTGATTTTTAAGACAAACTATCGATTTTTATTATTATATCGAGTCCTCTATTAACGAAACAAGGACAGCGGAGAAGGGTAATTCCTAATGGATATAAAACGTCCATTTACTATTGATGGAGCAGTCTCTGAGGTACTATCGGCCAATTTTACTTCATACTTAACGCTTAGAGTTTTAACAGGCAGATTTAATGATTTACAATATCTATTGTCTACGAGAGACTTATCTGAACCTGAATCAATTAATACTCTAGCATGAGCGTTATTGGTAAAGAAAGTACCTGTTGTGACATTGTTATCCTGAACAGTCTTTCGAGCATCCATTTGAGAGCTTCCAGCTTTGATCTTTTTAACTTCCTCAAGCTTTTTAGCGTATTTTGGGCAGTTGGTCTTAATGTGCCCTCTTTCATTGCAACCATAGCAGGTTGCGTCCTCCATCTTCTTACAGTCCAAGGTCTTATGCCCCTTGGACTTGCATATCCCACATGCAAAAGTTCTCGTCGGTGTATGCGAGTTCGATCCATACCTGCACTTCCCGAAGTGCCGTTTCTTGCAGATTTTGCATCTGGGTTTTTCACATGACTGCTGGTTGTCCTTTAAATCCTTCCCAGACTTAGTTGCTTCTCCCTTGGCAGCCTTAGGGCAATTGGTACTGATGTGGCCTTTTTCGCCACAGCTGAAACAGTTTGCATTCTTTATGTCCCTACATTCGTGGGACTGGTGGCCTGTCTTTTTACAGATGCCACATTGCTTTATCTTTTGGTTTGATCGACACTGGCCCCAGTGTTTTCTTTTGCAGGTTTTACATTCGGGTTTTGCCTCCTTTGGCTTGGACTGGTTATAGTTTGAACCGGTCTTACCCTTTTTACAACCTTGAATTGGGGTATCATTGCCCTTTCGTTTGTGATCCCTCAGCACGTGATCCACAACGTTATTTATGGCCGTATTTAACATAGCCTGTAACTCGGTTCTTGTTAAGTTCAGTCTTACTTCATCATTCTGATCAACTGAACGATTTTGGGCTTCTGAGGAGTCAGCCATGGTGAAGCTTTGAAGGCTACAAACCAAGTAGTAATAATTGGCTTAATTATAGTGAATTGTCGAATTTGATGATTAAATAGCCATGGTACAAATAAACCATATAGGCGAATAGATAGTATTTAAATTGTTTGATTATGTTTTGCCTAGGTTTTTAAATAAACCATCTTTGGCGTATAAACATAATATAATCCTTCATATTTATTAGACAGGGGACATAAATCACGACTGTCAATGTCGTACTGACATTTTTATATAGCACAAAAGCTTGTTCCCAAGGACTCTTGATGGCACTGGGCCTTGTCACTAGGGAAAAATCTAAAACATAATCGATGATTCCTTTGGATCGGAAAATTTCATAGTTCATTGTATTGACAAGAATTTATGAAATAAAAACTATCTTTTCATGTATACACCTTTTCCCGTAGGTATACATCCCGAATGGATGTTTTGATGCGCACATCATTTTCGACGTCTACCAGCCAAGATTCCTTTTGATCACTTACGCTAAATAAGGGATTGGGAAAATTCCTAATATAAGGGTGACAAGTGTGATTTTATCACATCACTGCTATCAGGAGTTTTAACACATTTTCAGATGTTAACAAGGATCTGAATCTTTTTTTTTTAAACAGATTTTACCATCTTAGCTAGGTCTTCAAGGACATTCAAGCTAGGTCAAACCTTTTAAGATTCTCTTTTAATAATTATACTGGCAGGAAAGGAATGATATTTATTTTATTCAGGATTTCTATCATAAATCCTGATTTACAAATTAATTAATGGCACAAATGGCCTAGTCACAAGGACATTTATAAATTATAAGCTAGGATTTCAGAGAATCAAAGCCTTGAGGTTTGAACCTAGTTCATTAACTTTTTCTGACAGGGAGTCATAGCTACCACTGTATTTTGGCTCATGTAGAAATGAGCAAGGCCCGTAGGCACTATATTACCACGTATGGTTAAAATATGATCATCTTAATTGAAGATGTAAACCCAGGATTCAGAGATCATTATACTGGGTTAGGAATCTTTTGAAGAATCCTTAATAACGTGTGTGATTTCCAACGAATCACGTCTGTCGGGAGTGTTAACATGTTTTAAGATGTTAACAGGGATTTGAATCTTTTAAACAGGTCTTACCATCTTGGCCCGGTTTTATAATTGACCCGCAGGCTAGGTTTCACTCTCAAGATTCTTAATTTATGATTTGAATCTTTTTAACAGGTCTTACCATCTTGGCCCGGTCTTATAGTTGACCCGAAGGCTAGGTTTCACACTTAAGATTCTTAATTTATAATTAACGCAGAATAATTTTAAATCGAGATGTTAATAAGGATCTGAACCTAAATTGAGGATCTGCCATCTTGCCATTTTATTATAATGGTAGATCTTATAATATAGGAATGGCATTTTAAACATAATCGTTCCTTTAAAACTTAACCAAGTATATGGTTGCCCTAAACGGGACTTGGAAGGAATAATGTTGTCCTCGAAGAGAATAAAAGATAAATATCGTTATAAGGACTTTTAAGGAAACGATCTTCGGCAAAAGGAGTTTCTTCTTCGTTTTTATTTCTGAATGCTTTCTCCTTGGTTGCTCGTTTCATCCTAGCCGCTGTACGAAGGTCAGCAATTTAAGGCTCCGGGTGTGGAGAATCCCTACTACGGCTTCTTCGCTTGGCGACGTATCCAATATATAAAAATTGGAAGCAAGATTTCCAGATGAGGATTGAGAATATTCCTATGTTAAGTCTAGACTCAGAAGGTTTAGGAATGTGCAATTGTGTCATTGAGATTAAACACAAAAAGCTAGTGTTTAATTCACTCAATGTTGGCTCTGATACCAACCTGTCACACCCCAATATTTCCACACTTTACCGGTGGGCCCGGTAGGGGAGTAACGTGACGTGGTTGGCAACATCATAGTCAAACAACACAATATATAAATGCACAGCGGAAGCAAAAGGATAAATATATTACAATCCGAAATAATGTAACATCCAAGTATTACAACGGAAGTAAAGGATCCACAGGCGGATCGAAAATAAAATAACACTGTTCAACAGACTTTAGGCATCTAAGCTTGCGATACTCTTTATTGATGCTAGGGGTAGCCAGCCAATTCCGATTAGTACCTGCACTTAGTCTTTTTTGGGAAAATACGTCAGTTTACACTGGTAAATACAATCAACCGACTCATTTTGAAAAGGTTTTAAAAATGATTTATCTGAATGCACATGGCACAAATAATATTTTTATAACTTGGGATAATTATTTAAATATAATACTTGTAAATGAATTACATGTTTCTTATGCGTTCAGTAGCCCGATCCGTAGACCGGGTTAAAGATCAATAGACACACCACTTTATTTAATGAGACACTGACAGGTGTACACCTACACCTGAGTGCTAAGGTCGTGGCCATTTCGTAAAATGATGCCAGGGATATCCGGGACACGGTCATTAACCCCCCAAAGGCTTTAAGCAACAAAACATTTCAAAACGTAGCATATCAATGATTTAACCTCTATTTGATTAAAGATTCAATGCCGGACCAAGCGGTATTTTATATACCGTACCCCAAGCCCGTATAGGGAAAATAAGTTAAAAGTATTTACTTGAGCTAAATATAAATTCAATCCCAGCCGTATCAAATCAGCAAGTACATATAGCTTTTACTGGGCTCCTAAATCTGGAACGAAGGTTTTTAATAACCTATTAGAACCTAACGGGTCTTTAATTAAGCCTTGACTTAGACCGGTTAGTTTTCAAGAGGGAGATACGGTTCAAACGCATGATTAAGCGAAGACCTGATAGAATGTGATTTAGACCCGACAAGTTTGAAGACTTGCTTAATATGGGTATTTCATACACATTCTGGATTTTGAGACGAAACTGATAAGTCTTGACCCGTTTCGGCTAATTTATGTAAACTAGTTACATAAACCGAACCGAACGCGTATGACGCGTAACGGGTAACCATAAGAGTCCAAAACAGGTTTCCTAAGTTAATATGCCTTAAATATGTTGTGATATCAGTAGGATACCTTCCGTTATACCCAAAACGAGTTTAATATATAATTAAGCCCCGTAGGGGTATTTTGGTCATTTTAAAGATTATAAAAGGAATTAATTTATCTTCTGTGATCCGGGTCTGATTAAATCAGTAAAATGGTTTATTTTAACAGGTTATAACATTTGGTTATAAGTCTTATATGCCAAAATAGTTTTAAACCCTAACTATGCGTATAATACGCGTATAAAGCCGTTTTAAGCGACGTACGTGTTAAAATAGGATTCTGAGTTTCCTGATCAGTTAAACAGGTTCAAAACACTCCATTTAATATTTAAAATCAGTAGCAATTGGATTGACATCAAAAGGATTTGTAAAACTCATTTTATGGCCGAAAAGGGTATATTCGGTATTTACCGAATCAAGGCGCTAATCCTAGCTTATGATCAGTTTAAAAATAATTAAAAATCTTCAAAAATCCCAAAATATTATTTAACATCAGTGGGTAAAAGGTTTGGTGTCAAAAATTGGGTTTAGATAGGTTTTACGCTAATGACGCTGTTTAATTAATAAAAGTGTTTATAATTACGTCATTAAGCATAACTCCTTATCTAGACTTCCGATTGACGTGAAAATTTACAGACATGTTCAATAATCAGTAACAAAGACTTTTGCACTTTTACATCTTCAAAAATCTCGTTTTATGAACATAAGGGCAATATGGTCAACATTTGGCAATTTAACGGAAACGTGAAACGAATTGGACAATTAAGGTAACAACCACAGAGGTTTATACTAACATGTTACAAGGTCCTAATGGAACTTTAAGGCATGTCTAAACCTATAAAAAACGGGTCAGAATTGAGGTCAAAGCAGAAAGTCAAACTATGCGACTTTCGGCTCCGAATCGGTTCAAAACAGAGATTTGTCGAATCAAACAAGCTTAGACAAGTTTTTATGCTTATTAGCAGGTTATATGAATAATAAAACAGATTACACGCCCTCTGTAACGCTAATTACATGTTTAATGGTTATGTTGACTTTTTCGGAAGAAGTTTGACTCGACAAACGACATAGTTAGATCGGGAATCAAAGGGTGCCCTTTTAAGGGTTAATTGTCCACAATATTACCAACTTGTAACAACTTTCGTTTCGACAAAACTCTGGACCGTTTATGATTTATCGTCAAGTCAAATCGTAATTACGACGGTTTGACTTCTAGGCTATAAACTAAGCAAAACTTAAACAAGGAAGGTTGAGGACACTTACACAAGTCCTATGAACGATTTGGAATGCTTGAGGATGGTCCTTGTGCTCCAGAAATGACCAGAAGATGATTGAGATTGAATGATCAAAAGTTTGCACAAAGTGGGTTCTTATCTAGTGGGTTTGATTGATCAAGATCATGCCACACCAAGTCTACAAGTGTTATGGGATCACCCCAAGTGTCCCTAGGCTAGTACAAGGCATCAAAATAAGCCCCTATAATCGAAAAAATGCAAGTTAAGTCGGTTAAACCGGCTGTACAGGCTGCTGCCTGTTTTTTCTGCATCTGCAGGTGGGACGCGGCCCGCTTCAGCCTTTAGCAATCCTCATGCGGGCCGCCTGGAGCCTGGCTTCAGGTTATAACTTTTCAATTATTGCATTTTCAGTCCCCGGTCCTCCTAAACGTCGCTTTCACCTTGTTTCTTGCATTATAAGCCCTCTATCTTGATTTATAAGGGCTTCAAGACTTATACCATCTTTGTGAAGTCCTCGGGTAACTTTGTGATCACCCGAAAAGCCCTAATTTTCAATGTTGACGATTCTAACCCTCACACACGAATTTTATCACAACTTTCTCATACGGCAACGAAACTTGGTGAAATTTTTATGGTGCATTCTAGTGAGCATAATTACTCGTTACAAGGCTTCGGGTTTGCTATAAGGTCACTCAGAGGTATATCTTTAACATGTTGACACATTTAACCCCTGTAGTTTTTAATCTCTCACTTTCTTTCACAATTCGCTTCGTATGATCCATGATCCATTCGTTTAAGGTTATAAACATCATGTATGGTTATTGTAAAGTATATTTATTCATTGTTGACACTTTGAACCCTTATATTTACACAGTTTCATTGTTTGTCAACTTTAGTCCTTCAAGAACATTCTTTCACACGTTCAAAGGTTATGAAACGTGTCAAGACATTATAGGACGTAAATTTTTCGAGGTGTTACAGTCGGGCAGGGCCCGGATGTACTTCTTGATTGCCATGTCTGGAGTCTTGACTTGGTCGGGACGGATAACGCTGAGCTGTTTGAAACGAGCAGTGAGACCAGCATTGTCACCATCCTATTGCTGTATGTGCCAAAATTCATCTTCTAGCTTTTGACGTTCGTGAGGAGGGTAGAATTACTCTAGCATAACTTCCTTGAGCTCTTCCCACGATAGACCGTAGGCTGCATCGTTCCCTCGCTTGTTCCTTTCGGCCATCCACCAGTCTAGTGCACGGGACTGGAAAACACCGGTAGCATTCAGAGTACGGAGGTCATCAGGGCAACCACTCTGTCGCAGAGTAACCTCAATGGAATCAAACCAGTGGAATAATGCAGTAGGACCTCCCTCGCCAGTGAATTCTTTTGGCCCACACGACTTGAATTGCTTGAAATTGAAGGTCTTCGCGGTAGCCTTAGGAGCTTCGGTTCTAGATTCCTCAGACAATTTGCTGGCATTCTCATAAACATCACTCATGGCCTTTGCCACACTCTTAGCGATGATGGCAGCAAGACGTTTGTCTCTCTTTTCTTGCCGAGAAAGTAAGGGATGACGGGATCCAGACGACATTGTCTACAACAGACATCGTCACAGGACTCAACACAAAATATTCGAATCTCACCTCACACGTCTACTACTACTAAAGCTCAGTAACACGTACCACGTAAACACATAGACCTATAACCACGTAGAACACAAATCACATAAACACATAAGCATGTAGAGCACAGAATCACATTATCACATAAGCACGGAATCACAGAAACATTTTCAACACAAGAGGCAGTCAGAATACAGAAACCTATCATTCAAAGTTCGCGAGCGTTCGAATATAGCGATCGCGTTTTAGTATATCGAATAGCGTAGTATAAGCGTATAATGTCGTCCAAAATTTCGCGATTTGTTGGCGATGTGTAGTGTGTTGTGTGAGTAGCAGAAGCAAAAAGGCGTTAGATCGAAACCAGTGGTACCACAAAACGCTAACAAATAAATATGAACCACATAAAACACATAAAATCAACGAATCATCAGAGTCAGCAGTTAGGGCTCAGAATTGAAACACGCAAAAATCGAGAGATAGACGGTATGCGGCTAGTAGACTTCGACTAACCAAAGCGATTCAACTATTCGCAAGGACTTGTCGTCTACGTTTGACTTTCAGGGCTATGTCCTTGCCTCGATTCTTGGGCGTTTGGCACACATCCCGTTAGTCGTGTCGTGACTTCAGTTCGTTGGAGTCCGTTGAGACTTTGGTGAGAGTTTTGTAAAATGTGCGGAACAAGTCGTCAAGGTTAGGGTTTCACCCCTGGCTCAACAACTTCGTCCCCGTTTTTGATAAGATAGAGGAGATTATTCATCAAAATATGGATTTCACTCCTGATTGGGTATAATTCCCCCGTTGAACTAGCGTTCGTTATTGAAAAGAAAGAAGAAATCATTGATAAGTTGATAAAACAGCATTAATTCAAGCAATTTAGTCAAGAGTTTGTGGTTTTCACACCTAATCTCGACTTTATCGCCTATTTATAGCTGTAAATAGTGATAGTGTAGCGTAAGCGAGAATAGCGAGGAATAAGCTCGTACATAATCCCTACTGGTTAGGCACAAATCGGTCTGTTGGTTCCTAACTATAGACTAGGTTTCTAAGACATCGACCCGGACTAGGTCGAGTCTTGCCTAATTCCCTATAGTTATGGCTCTGATACCAATCTGTCACACCCCAACCGATGGCGGAATCATCGGGGCATGGCACTGAGCGAAACAGATTGTCCAGAAGTTTCCATAACAATTATTATTACCAAATAATTTAAAGTAACATGTCCCATACCATGTCTTAAAAGGCAAACAAATTATTACAGACAAATCTAGTCAAGTAGTTCTGTTCTGACAACTCAGATTTAAACATAGATAGTTTATTTATTGGTTTCTAGGACACCGTCCCTAGCCTCAATTTCATCACCAGCACACAAGGCATGTAAACATCCTAAGCACCTGTCACATACGTTAAAATAAAGTCAATACATAAAATGTAAAGGTGAGCATACAAGTTTGATAATAGCATATAGAATTCGAATTCGTTTACGCATAAACAGCACGTACACATAGTGAAATGAAGCACGTTAGTTATCGACATAGATCCATCGATACCAATGACTGCGGGTTGACTGCCCGAGGCAGTTCGGAACACATGATTACCACCGTAATCCATGCAAGTAATTATCCTTAACAACCCCCGTGTGAACGGGTGCTGAGTCCAAACTATAGTACTATCGTTGCTAAGGCAGGTAGACAACATTCCATGTGTAAACATAACAAACAAGCATTCATAATCCACGTATAACATGCATTACGGTTAGCGTTCAAATAGTATTGAGTAGTGTGATTGATGTGATTTGAATAGTTGTAACGTATGTAACACCCAAAAGTGCTTAAAGCAAAAAGGGGATCGAGTATACTCACAGCGGTTGATGGATTGAAGGGAGCGCTTAGCGAGTAAGATTAGCCTGAGTAGATTAGATGGTATAACGATAAGCGATGCGTAAAACGTCACAAAGTATGAATGGGTCGGATGGTGGTTCGATCGGATGGAAATCCGATCGGACAGTAATCCGTGCGGATAACAATCCGTTCGGATGGTCATCCGGTCGGACAGCTTGTCCGGTCGGATGGCGATTCGAGTGGATTGTTTCTTCCTATGAGAAGAATGTGTTTGTGTACGATGGTTTGACTTTTGAAGTTTTCGTTGTAGTATTTTGAGAACATGGAAGTATCCCTATCCATCAAGTCGGTCGATCGGATGGCTGGTCGTGCGGATGACAATCCGTTCGGATGGTCATTCGGTCGGACAGTTGTCCGGTCGGACGACGACTTAGTGATGAGGTTACTTACTGAAAGCAAGTTCACAACAGAAGTGTCATTCGATCGGATGGCAACCATGTCATTGAACATGTTGAAAATTGTTTAAGTCTTTAAAGTCTTAGTATCTCATGATCCGAAGAGTAATCAAGTCAGATGGTCGTCCGATCGGATTGCAATTCGTTCGATACTCAAACTTTAGCTAAGATTGTTTTAAAAGGTGGGACCCAAGTGTGATCCGTTCGGATGACCTATCCGATCGGACAGCAATCCGGTCGGACAGCAATCCATTTTGATTGTTTCGTTCGTCCAACACTTGATCGTTTTGATGGTTTGTCGTTATGTCGAGACACTTTGACAACGTGTCAGCCAACAGAACCCTTCGTTCGACCCAGATGACCAACCCGACCTGGAATCACCCTAGTCCGGCCGGTTACCGGCTCGAGGCGGTTGGTCTTGGTTAACCCGACATCAGTAGTCTCGTGAGTAGAATCCAGACCTTGAGCTAGTACAACACTACAATCGTGTAGAAGACTAAATCAGGGTCGGTTCCTATCGGTTTTGGGTACTCGGAGTGCAAAAGAGTTGAAAGAAAGTTTAAACCATCTTTCAATCCCTTTTTCACCACTCTTGTGTCGAGATCTTTACAAGATCTTTGTATGTTTGCGTGGAAATCGGTTAGATCTCGGTTGTTCTTGGTGGATTGAAGTCAAAACATAAAGTTCTTGAAGAACGCATGATGACGTCACCCTAGAACACCCGAAATCTAGTGATTTCACGGTTAAAAGTTAAGATTTAAAAGATAGAAAGGTGTAGGAGTGCGTGTAGATCAAGAAAGTACAAGATTTAGGGCGAGATCTTACCTGGATTGAGAGAAATCGAAGAAAAGGTGAGGAGCACGAATGGTTCAGACAGAGGGTTTCCAGAAATGGAAAGAATGACAATGACATGGGTATTTATAGGATTCCAAAAGAGGAAAGGGTTATCCGATCGGATGACATCCTGGTCGGATGACTCTTGTTTTATAGCGCAGTGGCTATCCGGTCGGATGGCTATCCGGCCGGATGGCACTTGGCTTGATTGTCTGACGCAACGATTTTTGATGTTTCGATTTCGATTGCGAGCGGCTCGTCACGATAGGATTTCCTAGTCAAATTACTTTTAGTCCCAACTACTAATTATCATAGTTTGATTTTTCGATTCGGGTTCGAGTTCGATTGCGTTTCGAGTTTCGATCGAGTTCGATTTATTTCCTCAACATTTATATATACATATAACACGCACAAGTAATACATAAGGCACACACACACGTATAATTAACCAGATTAAGTCAAGTTGCGGTTCGTATCACGATTCGATGTCGAGTAGCATAGCTTGATTATCGATTAGTTAACTTTATCGCATTGTTACTTCCTATAATTCAAAGTCGTAAGTCGATTAGATATCGATTAACACATTTCGATTTTAGCAATTAACAACACTTACTCCACATAATACAATTAAGATAAGGAAATCACTATAAGTCAAATTCGTACAATCGGTCGTTGACTTTGACCTTGACTTTGACTTTGACTTTGACTTCCGAAAACACGGGGTGTTACAGTATATATGTTGTTTTTTGCCGTTAATTTGTTCCTTTTGTACATTTAAGTTTTTTTTAATCCTGAAAATCAAAAGTATACAAAGAAACACATTTGAGAAAACATTTGAGAAAATCAACGTTTAGTACTAAAATGGTTGATTTTACACCTTATTTGATATGATTTATATGTTACATTTTGTGCATATCAATGTCATTCAGCTATACTTAACAAACATTTGAGAAAACCAACGTTTACTGACATACAAAAAAAATTGGAGGCTCATGAAGATCAACATAGTTTCCGAGGGATGATCGATATTATAGATTGTACGAAATGGGAGTGAGAAGTTTCTCGCGGCCAACAGACGAGTGTATATTATAAAAAAATGACCATGATGTTTGAAGCAGTTGCATCACAAGATCTTTGGTTTTAGCATCCATTCTTTGGTGTGGTCGCTTCACATAACAAATTAAATATTCTTAATTACAGGGGCGGATCTATGTATTGAGGTGCGGGTTCAACCGAACCCACTCGGTTTCGAATTTTCAATAAGGAACCTATAGAAAAAAATGTGGTGAACCCATAAATATTATGTTATATGAACCCATGTACAAAAGTGATGAAGGCTCCACTGTTAAGGCTTCTCAATTCTAAACAATAGATCTTATGTTCAATTCTTGGTGTAGCCGTTTTTTGATTTAGTTTCCTAACTTTTTGGTGAGGTAAACTTCCAATTTCTTTCATTTTCTTTATGTATCTTTGACTCTATTCTATGATGAATATTTTCCTATATGTAGTCTCTACTATTCTTGGTAGTTATTTCATTGGGACTTTGGGAGAAGTTGTAATTAGTGCTAAACTGTTAATGATAGTCATTTTCAACCATTAGTGGTATCGTTGTATTGATTCTAGGAGAGTGAATGAATTGAGAGTTGAATTTGTTCTCATTCTTCAAACAACTCATCTCATATTGTTTAAGTATGTTATTAAAATCAATCTAGATATGTAATGCAATTCATTTTATACAATGTGGTAGGGAGAGGACTTTTATTTTTGTTAATTAGTTAAAATCTGAATAGTTGAATGATTATGTGTATATGTAAATCTGAATGAGATACTTGGTGATTTTAAACTGTACTTTTTTTTTAAAAATACAGTGCTTTTTTGTATATGTATCGTCATTGGCGAAGCTTGAGATTTCCGACTGGGGGTCGAAAACGTATATACCTAATAAAATTATAAAACCGGGGGTTGAAAACGTATATATCTAAAAAATTCTATACGAAAACTACATAGCGGACACTACTGAACGAAAACTACATACCGGACACTACATTACCCCTCCCCGTCCCCTACAAAGTTGCGCCCCTGCGTATCGTATTTTTACTATGTGATGAACCTTATCCGTCCCAACCCGACCCGATCCGAACAGTCGAACTAACCCAAAAAAAATTTATGTCCGATCCTATGAAATTAGAGCATCTAAAAATAGCGAACCCACCGAAAAAAAATTCTGGATCCGCCACTGCTTAATTAATCACCAAATTTCAACGACTATATAAACTAGGACCTAAAGCTTATTTTTTTTTTGTAAACCGGGTGAAGTACAAGTACGGTTATTATATAACGGATGGAACTTACCCTGAATATGATGTGTTTGTAAAACCATTTACATGAGGTACAACGTTTATATGTAAACAAAGGTCGAATCGAGCCCGAGCTCTCATAAGTTAATCAAGCCCGAGCCTGGTTGAGCTCGGGCTTGACTCGATTTGTTTACGACACTAGTAATAGTAACAATAATAGTAATTTGTTATAATAGTGACCACATATCAACTTTCCTTAACACACATCTATTATCTTTTCTCCTTGACAAAAGTGTGAATTAATCATGTAATATCCTTTTTACATGTTTCTTAATTACTATTAGTTTACTCTCTTTGGCTAAATTTCATTTATGTTGTCATCATTTAAAATGTTTTAGATTTTAACTGACAGAAAGCAACATCATAATGAAACATTATAATTCTTTTGCCGGCATGTTAAAAATAAAGAAACGTGGTCAATTTCAAAATGATTTAGTGCATAAAGGTTTGCCTTTTGACTTTTAGTTTTACCATGTCAAGTTTATTATGAATAGAGAAAATGTCATCTTTATAGGTAAAATTTAAAACTTATGGCCTATGGTACAAGAGAATGTGGTAAAAGAATTAAAATTTAGAATACCTGTGGTTATTTTATGTATCATCTTTATTTTAACTATTACATATATAGGTAGATGTTAGTTTCAAGAGTTTATGGATTGATAAGTTAAACTTTTACACAAATTGCATGACCCATTTATTTAAATGATCAAATGCGTTATGCAAGTCAAAATGAATTAATGAATACTGAATATTATAATAAATTTATAAGTAAATGGATCGTGAGCGTGTTACCATGTTGTAAAAGATAAATTTATAAGTACATTGATCGTGAGCATATTGCCATGTTGTAAAAGATAAATTTATAAGTAGATAGATCGTGAGCGTGTTGTCATGTTGTAAAAGATAAAAAAAATTTATAAGCAAATGGATTGTGAGCGTGTTGTCATGTTGTACAAAGTTAGATGGATCGTAAATAGGTTGGCATGTTAAATGTTTACATTATAATCTCTTAAAAAATTTATCAAGTTTTATAAGAGTCCATCTATTTATTATTTAATGTTAGTACATTCTAAACAAAGAATGTTCATAGTATAATTTAGACCCTAGGTGAAGAGTTTGAGCCCAAGCCATTCCGGGTTTTAGTCCACTGTGCGTTACACCAAAGAGATTCTCTCTTGTGCAGTGGCGGATCTAGGATTCACGCCAAGCCGTAACGTTTTATAAATAAGCCGTAACGAAATCGAAAAAACATCAAATTTTTTCAAAATTTACACTAAAAACGACAAATTTTTCCGAGCCAAGCCGTAGCGGAGGTTACCCCCCGGTATACACTAGGTCCGCCCCTGCTCTTGTGGCTGCGCAAGCCCTTGCCACTGGCAATGGGTGGTATGGTTTCCCGGGGAACGCCGATAGCCAAACTCTGACGCAAGCGTGAACCCAGTTAAGACAACATAGTCTAGCCAGAGTAGGGTTAGGGCCCTCTGTTCAGATGGGTGTGTGATCTCTCTCACAACAAGTTAAAGATTCTCACCGTTCAAAAAAAAGTATAATTTAGACATGTCAACACAAACATGACTTCTTTATTAAATGAGTTAAATTTATTAACCTACAACAGCCTGGTTATCTTCTTATGTATGTGTTTTGTTTGTGAATAGGGGCAGAGCTAGCATATAATTAGGGGTAGCTTGGGCTACCCCTCAAGTTTGTCGCGAAATGCAAAAACTTATTTTCCTCTTCATTTTATATATCGTATACTCCTTAATAAATATTAGGATACCCTGAATACAAAAAAAGAAAAGTATTTAGAATACCTTAAAATTTTTCTTTTAAATCACCCTCTTTTTGTGGCGATCTCAAATTGTCACCCTTGTATAGTTAGTTATTCACGTATACTGTATTTTATTAAGTTGTACGGATAAAACTCAATAATACATGCGAGAGAAATTAAATGAGTGAGACAAAGAGTAAATAATAAAGAAAATATCAGTGACCGCCAAATCTGATATTTTCTGGTACAAATGTTTATAGCCACATGAAGTTATTTTTGTAGTCAATCAAAAATAAAAAATAAAAAATAAAAAAATAAAAATTGCTTTCTTATGGTCAACCTTTGCTGCATTAATTATGCCAATGAAATGGAACAGTATATATTATCGAACACCTACCATCTTAAAACACACCTACAAATTTTTAGTACAAAATAATTAGGTTTTTGGCCCCCACTTCCCTAAAAGCTTATATTCCTATTACTTTTGCTTTTAATTCAAAATGAATACTTAGTGATTTTTTTAAGTAAACTTTTGTTACTAAAGACACTTAAGTTTGTAGCATGTTAAGTTGTTAACCATTCATATATAACTAGTAAAGACATATATAACTAGTAAAGACATGTGTGTTTAGTGTTTACGTTATGAAAACAGTACTAGAAAAAAAAAACATATGTAAAATAGACTAAAGACTTTCATTTTATATTTGGGAAACCTAACATTTAGTTAGAACGATACAACTCTTTGTGTAAGAATATGTCAGCTGACAATTAAAATGGTTTGGAGTTATTCAATCATGTTATTAGTAACTCGGTTACCACTAATGGCCTAGTCAACAATGATCGCAGTGTCTACAGATCACAGTTGTTGCTGATGGCCCAAGTTGCATTAACTCACAGTTTCTAATTCTAATGACTATGGCAATCGAAACTTCTACCACGAGGTTCAGCATGGTTGTATGTAGCATCGTAAATCGATTGAGCATTTTTTAATGTCGGATGAGAATGATAGTATACGTAGAAAAAGTTACATTCCGACTTCTCAATCGAAAAGGTTGTGATGACATCTTTCCACCCATGGTTATATATGTATATACAATGAAAATATTTTGATAACATAAACTTATGGGGTAATCTTATTATAATACGTCATTCAACAAAGTAACAAAGATAAGCAAGTTAGTGGATAACAATATGTATACCCTAGTTGTGTAAACTTTTTGGAACGATGAGTTTCCTGTATTAGGCTACCGTATTTCCTAAATTGGAGAGCCTCGTTGCCCCACTCCAGCCAGACTACGTTGTCTTAATCGGGCCCATGTTGGCTTCAGATTTTTACTTAGGCGTTCCATCGGGAAACCATACCGTCGACTGTCACTTGACAGATGTTGTGCCACCACAAGAGCTGAACACTCTCTGACGTAACACACGGTGGAACGAAAACCCAGGTGGACTCATGATAGAACCTGACACTATTACAAGGAGACTAGGCTCTATCCATCATTACCTAATCCACCAAAATAACACAAGTAAAGATTGAACTTGGATCTTCATTATAGAACCCAAGCCTACGTCACATTAGGCCACAAGTGGTGGATACCTAGTTGTGTGTATATATGAAAACTTATTATAAACTGAATTTGAGTAGTTATATCATAAATGATGGTAGGGTATGATCATCAAATTCATGTGACCCTACATGAAAGTATGATTGGAACACATCCACATTAATTCAATGAGTTCTATTTCCAACACCCATGACTTGTATTTTCAACTTTTAAATGGTTTACGGGTCAAAAAATGCAACAAAGATTTGAAATTGGTGGCAGATTATAGTCAAATATAAATAGACATGTATGCATGTCTATATATTTATATATTATATATTATATATTATATATTTGCTTTGCTTTTAAAATCAATAATATGTGGAATATCTATGAGAACAATACAAGACATATTAGCAGGGCCGGCTCAATCAAATGTGAGGCTGAAAGCAAACCAAAAATTTGAGGCCCTTGTAAAAAGAAAAAGAAAAAGAACGCTTAAAGTAAAGTTTATATAAACATGAAGTTACAATACATTGAGATATTTGACCGGGGGGTCGAAAACGTACACACCCAAAAATTTCTATAAAACGGGGGGTCAAAAACGTATATACCAAAAAATTTCTATACAAAAACTACATACTCTCCACTACTGAGCGAAAAGTTCGGGGGGTCGGCCGCCCCCTCCCGCCCCCACTATCCTATGCCCTTGATACACGTTACCGGTATCGAGTATTTGCTAACTTTATCACTAACAGATGGTTTAGATATCTCTAGGATCCTGTAAATGTCCTCCTTTTTGTTTATCATAAACATCCAACAAAGATTAGACTATTAGTAAGGCTAATGTTGCTGAAACCAAATGAACTTCATGTACCAAATGCTTAAACAATTATATAATGGTCTAGTTAATCTTTTCACTTATGTCAACTAATGAAAAGAAATAAAAAAAAAATCTGTTATATAAATTAACATCCAACAAGCTTTTAAACATCCAATTACCCTTGGGCCTAATAATATGTAAATAAAATGCAAAAATGGGGGCCTTTAATGTGTGGAGGCCCAAAGCAAGAGCCTTGTTTGACTTACCCTTGGGCCGGGCCTGGACATATGTATTTTGTGTTTCTCTTTCCTACTAATTATGATTAGTTTTGTAGGGTTTCACATCTAAGCTTATTTATTGCATAGTTTTTTTAATTCATGGTTCGGCATTCAAAAGTCAAAACTAGGTATTTAACAAAGTTAGCCCCCTTGCTTAGACCTGCGACCAAAATCTTACTGATCATGGGGATCGAACACCAATCTATTTGTGATAATAGCAAAGCTTATAACCAAATGGGTTAATCGATAGCTTAATATAATTAGCGACATTTATTTTATTTAACTTAAGTGACGACTTAACTTTATTTTTCTTCTGCTTGTTAAAGCATTCACATCCTATCCACCATCTTCATCATCTACTCACAACCACTTTCGGAAAACATTAAAAAAATTATAGGGTGAACAATGTTTTTTTCATATTTTCAGACGAACAATAACATTTTCTCTCTTCTCCACTTACAAACCCTCGTAACCACTATCTATAATATGGAGGAGCCTCTCACATAATTTGATGAATGCTCTTAATCTTTGTTTGGAGTTTTTTTTCCTTAATTCAAAACAAAATATATAACTAAACACATTATTTTAGTATTAACAAATGTTTCAAATTTTGAGTGGTTACAATATCGGTACTATGGCCATTCTTACCGAACAACATCCGTGCCAGTTTCAGTTCTATCAAAAGCCTTACGGATATTCGTTTTCGTTATTCTCATTTGCTGTAAAATACATATCGACATCTTCTATTGGGTATACAATATCGATGCTATGGCCATTCTTACCTTTGCATTTTGGGTTTTCTCAATCGATGTCAATTGAATTCCCACCGTGTAGAGCGGTTTCATTTTACTAGTTCTTAATATAATGTTGCTTCTAAAAAACGTTCTCAAATATATATATATATAGTTATATACACAACAAAAAAAAAGGACAATGATATAGCTTTATATTAAAAAGTTCAAATGTAAGACAAAAGCTGGTTTGCCCGAGAGGTTAAGGGGGAAGACTTAAGATCTTCTGCACATAAGTGCGCATGGGTTCGAACCCCATAGCCAGCAGTTTTATTTTTTTTAAGTTATTTCGTTACTTTATTTCTATATTTTCAGTTTTACAAAATAGGTCCCTGTACTTTCTAAAATAATTTGACTGATTTCTTTTTGTGGAACAATGATGCGAAAAAACTATCACTGTCATCTCACCTCAGCTTTGTATATATGCTTGTATAAACAATCAAACATGCAAAGTAAATAAAATTTGAACAAAATTATGTTAAATTTAAACAAAATTATGACCAAAACTTTTTTAAAACAACTATTTTGAAAACTTTTTTAAAACAACTATTTTGAAAATAAAATGGTCAAAAAAAAACCTAACATACTTTTTCATTTATCTCATAAAAATCTCTCAAGAATTTTTTAAACATTAAAGTCTCTTCATATGTTAAATTTGAACAAAATTATGACCAAAACTTTTTTAAAACAACTATTTTGAAAATTTATAGGTCATTGTTACGGAACCGAAAACGATTAGAACTCAAAATTGAACAAAAATTGGATTAAACGCGAACCAAACAAAATGAATCCAATTTATATGGTGTCCGATAAACCGAATAACCAAGGTAAACCATACTTCAAAATTTAGTCGAAAAAAAACCAATAATATGAATTCGCTGTATTCGGTTGAAACCAAAAACCAAGCCGAATTCGAACACGGCTTGTGATTTAGTTTTGAAGTACTTAAATTTCGTATGGTTTGGTTAGATTTTTGTTTAACTCAAAAAATTTCAAAACAGATAAATCAAACCATATAACTGAATAAACCGAAAAGAACCGATGAACACCTTTAACGTTTCCAAGTTGTTTTAATTTTTTTTGTTATAATTTTATTCAAATTTAACATGTGAAGGGATTTTAATGTTCAAAAAATTGTTGAGGGACTTTTATGAGACAAAATAGAAAATTGTTTTGTTCTCATCCTCACACAACTAAACTAGAATGGTGAATTAGTTGGGAAGAAAGCTTAAGAACTTAACGGATTCCTTTCTTTGTTTGACTGATTGGAGAGAGAAGACCCCGTTAAATTCTTAATAATTATAATATTTTTTTATAAGTTCATTGAATAAGTTCTATTTACTCAACTAACGAGCAAGAAAACAAAATTAACTATAAACAGACAACAACAAAATTTATTGAAAGAAAGAACAGAATAATAAAAGATAATAAATCGAAACTTGTTCCAAATCTAAACATTGATAAGAAAGCTTGAATCCAAATCGAAGGATAACAATGAAAACGGCAAACAATTTTGAGTGATCGAAATTTTAAGCAAACAAATATCGGATATGCAGAGAACACCGAAACACACCACTAGTGAATAAACAAAAGTAACATATATTCACCAATACATGTATGAAAGTAAGAATCCATATATAGTTATTACAAATCCTAAAGAAGGGGACAACAAATTATTACAAACACACCAGTAGCATCTATATCTTCTCTTGTATGAATGATTCGATTTTAAGAGGTACCCTCTATCTAGATATTGGACCTACACCTCTTTGTGAGACCTGCGAGCCAATGTATTAATTAATTTTAGAAAAAACTAGGTTATAACCCCGTGTATTATACGGGTTGAATAAATAAATTTTATATACTAAATAATAAAATAATTTAGTGAGTCGAAGATTTATTTCCCCTCTTATTTCACTCTCTTTCAGATTATATACCTATGGGGACACGTAGTTGAATCAATGAAATATTAAATAGTTAGTAATAAGAAGAGAAAATAAAAGAAATAGTTAAGAAATGAAATATTAAAGTATATAAAGTATACTTGTTCTCTCTAAATACTGATTTAACCAGGTTTATAACCCAGGTTCAAACTCTAGATATATAATAAAACTAATTAAGTTATATCTTCATCAAACAAAAATATATATATATATATATATATATATTTCAAACTTTGTGGTTTTACAATATTTTCAAAAGTTATTTTAATAACTTATTATAAAAAAAAACACACAAATTGACCTTATTAGTTATTACTAAGGATGTTCACAATTCGATTTAAAACCGTGAAACCGATCAAAATGATCATCGGTTTCATTTCACGGTCGGGTTTGTTATTAACTTTCGATTTATGTATTAAGTTTACTAATATATTACTTCCGGATTCAAATTTAAAATTTTAATTAAAAAAATTAGTAATATCTTATTACAAAAAACGTATGTAGTTACTAAGTATATTTATTTTATTCAACCCGTGTAATACACAAGGTTCTATTATAAATGAGAAGTATGCATTAAATTTAAAATAAACAATAATTATCTTTAGTTAAGTAGAAAAGATTAAACAAAATAATATTTAGTAGAAGAGTTATCTATAATTAATTAGAAGAGATTAAACTAAATAATATTTAGTAGGAGAGTTATCTATAATTAGTTAGAAGAGATTAAATTAATAGTAATTATCCATAAGATATTAAACTAAATAATATTTAATAGAATGATTATCTATAATTAATTATTAATTAAAAAAAATTAAACTAAAATAACAATTATCTATAAGAGAAGGCCTAATATAATGACAAGTGTCCCTAATATGGTTTCTTTTATTATATGTATAGATGTTAAGACTAATGACTAGGAGATAAGTATAAAATTAATATACATTAAGAAATATATATAGTTCAAATTGTCGCCGGTAATCCATGCATTTTTTTCGTGTTTCAAATTATTACTTTTACATACTTGTTACTGAAATTTTATCAGGGGCGGACTCACCCGTTAGCGTGGGTGGGTGGCCACACCCCTAGAAAAAAAATTGTGTTATTTTTCGCGTAAAATCCAAACCACACCCCTTGGAAAATCTCAACCGCACTCTTTAGAAATTTTCAACCGCCCTCTTGGATATTTTCAACTGCCCACCTTAGAAAAAAAATTCTCAGGAATTTATATAAAAAAAAAGAAATTCTAAACACTGATATATTTATTAAAGAGTAAATTGCCAAAATCATCCCTGAGGTTTAGGTATGTTTGTCATTTTCATCCAAACGTCTGACTTTTTTGCCAAAACCGTCCTTGAGATTTGAGATTTTTTGTCATTTTCATCCAAATGTTTGATAGAAAAATAAAACAAATTAGATATTTGGATGAAAATGACAAAAAATCTCAAAAGTGAAGGACTATATTGTACAAAAAAAGTTGTTTTGGATGAAAATGACAAACATGCCTAAACCTTAAGGACGATTTTAGCAATTTACTTTTTATTAAACCCAACCCAATTACTCAAGCCCAAATATGAATTTAAGTATTAATCTACTCAAGCCCAATTATTATTTATTAAACACTACCCAATCAACTAATACAAAACAACCCAACCCAATTCGTCCCACCATCTCCCGCCTGTGATCTCCCCAGCGAACCCCGGCAGCGACGTCGACAGGCTTATCTCGCCGGATTCGCCAAAATCCGGCCATCACTGCATCCGAAATCTTATATATAAAAGAGGTACTTTCATTTATTTGAGTTATTTTGATGTTTTATGTGGTTTTTTCAAGAGAAATAGAGTTATATAAATGTTAAAAAGGTTTGAAATTTTATGTGTTTTGATTTTTTTGGGTTGTTCTAGTCTTTAGTAGGGTGATTATGTTGTTTATATGATTTTTGGTTGGTAAACAACAGTTACCAGGGCTTGAAATTCAAAATTTTCAATTGAAAATTAAGAAATATGGGCTATGGTCGAACACTTGAAGATCCTTGTTTGTTTTGTATGTGATAGGATTAGGAAGGAACCATGAATAGGGAAGTTATGGCGTGATCTTGGTTTAAAAAAGCGGGAAGCGCACAAAAGCGATGAGGTCTAAAAAAGCTTTTTTTAAAGCGAAGCGCAAAAGCGGTGAGCTTTTCGTACGCGAAGCGCAAAGTGATTATAAAATTTATTTTTTATATATCCCATAAGTGTGTAGCCTCCAATACCTATGATTTAGCTATAATTAAGCTTTATATATGTTTTAAAATGAAAAAAACATAAATGTACACATAGTTAGTAGCAAAGGACTTATATGTTGGGTGTGTGAATGAAAGTCTCAAAAGGTGGTAAATACTTTGTCCCACATCGGTGTGGGGACAAAGTGAGTGGTTGTTTATAAGGTAAAGTCTTTACTACTCCATTGTAGCTTTATGACATGTTTTACCACAAGTCCTACCCGCGCGCAGGGGGGGTGCATAAAATGAGTTTCTGAATTGAAATTTAATTGAACTCGTGCATGCCCGCACGTCCTGCGGACACGAATGCAGCTCCGAAAACCCCAGGCACGTGTGGGCCAGTTTTTGCATTTAAAACCTTCAATTTTTTTTTGTATTTGTTTAAAAAAAAGGCTGTACAAAGCATAGAAACAGCCCATGTACAAAAAGCGTGCGCCTCAGCCTGCGCCTTAGGTCGCTTGTATTTGTTTAAAAAAAAGGCTGTACAAAGCATAGAAACAGCCCATGTACAAAAAGCGTGCGCCTCAGCCTGCGCCTTAGGTCGCTTTTCCCCTAAAAATCGCGCCTCAGCTGCGCTTTTCGTACATGGTGCGCCTTGTGTCACACAAGGCGATCTAGCTTGCGCTTCACGCTTAAGCGCGCTTTTTAAAACCAAGGGCGTGATTTCTCAAGAGGAAAGAGGTTGAATCACTTTTTTTTCGCCGGATTCTTTTAATTAAAGACCAAGGTAGGTTCTAGATAAGTTTATTTTTTTATTTTTTTATTTTTATTTAGTGATTAAGAGAAATAGAAGTAGAAGTAGGGAGGGTTTCAACTTTGATGTTTTTTTTGTTGTTACTTTACTTACTTACTAGGTTAGAACCCCGTGTATTACACGGGTTAAATAAATGTAATTTTATATACTAAATTAAAACAGTTATTCTTTAAAAATCTTGTTTATTACACGAGTTGAACAAATGTAATTTTATATATTAAATAATAAAAAAATTATATCTTTAAGAACCCCATGTATTGTACTGAACAAATGTAATTTTATATACCAAATAATAAAAATCCGTGTATTGTACGGGTGGTTGAATAAATCTAATTATATATACTAAATAATAAAAAATATTATATCTTTAAAAACACTGTGTATTACACGTGTTAAATAAATGTAATTTTGTAACCTTGTATAACACAAGCGGGACGAATATATACTAAATAATAAAAAAGTTATATCTTTAAAAACACCATGTATTACAAGGGTTAAATAAATGTAATTTTGTATAGTAAATAATATGCTATTTGATTCGTTTAAAAAATCATAAATTTGGTTCGGTTTAATTCGAATCAAATCACAAATTTGGTTAAGTTTAATTCGAATTGATTAGAACCCCAATTTGAAAAATCAAAAACAGAATTATATTATTAGCTTCTCTTCCTAATTAGTGTTTTTTTTTAAGTTTGATCTAATGTCTAATAAGTTATTTTGTATATTTTGTTTGTACTTTAAATTTTTTATATGAGCGTATTATTGTTTTTTTAAGTTTAAGATTATTGTTTTGTGTTATTATTTAAAAAATATCTTTAATTTTTAACTTAAATTTGAAGATAATATATTATTAGAAAAAATAGAATGATTTTATCCGACATTCAAAGTAAGATAAGATTTAATATTAATTGATTATTTATTATTTAATTAATTGATATAAGATAAGTATGAAAAAACAGAAAATTACAAATGTAGACGTCTTCAATGAATGACACGTGTCACTTATTGGTTTCTTTTATTATATAGTATAGATGATTTACTTACTTATGATGGTTTTTTATGTTGTTTACTTGTTTTACTTGAAACTTTGTTTGTTAATGTGATAGGAAGTTGGGAACTAGGGTTTGATTTTTTAAAAATTGAAATTGACCCGACCCGACTCGATCTGATCCGACCCGCTATGAAACTTTGTTTGTTTATGCTTACTTGTTTTTACATGACCCGACCCGATCCGACCCGCTCTGAACTGAATTTTTATTTTTATTTATATAGCTAGGGGTCTAAAATCTTTAAAAAATTTCTGCACCCCAGGAAAAAAATCCTGTGTTCGCCACTGAATTTTATAGTATTATATTTCTTCATATTAATAGAAGTAACTTGATAAAATGTACACATTTGATGTCCGCAAGTTGCGGGCATTGCACACACTATCGCGCATGCTCATATAGGTCTCAGATTAAAATACAAGTATGAGATTCTCATGTATATTCACTTGTTATCTATAAGCCCTTAGGTTGGATGCCCTTACACAAGGTCGCGCATGCTCATATAGGTCTCAGATTAAAATACAAGTCACTAACTCACTATCTCCAATAAGCCCTTGGAGAACAAATCCTTAGAGGCCCTTAGAAGCCCTTACCATTGGAGCTCATCCATCTCAATAAGCCCTTAGGTTGGATGCCCTTACACAAGGGCATGGTTTTGCCTCGGTTCATGCGATATGGTGGGTCCAAAGTGAAAAAAGAAAAGTTTTATTTAAATATTGTGTGTGATGGGTAGGTGATGAGGTGGAAATTAAGAAGGGTCAGGATATTTGTAGGTTTGGATATGAAAGTGAGGCTTTTAAGGATTTGTAAGGATATTATGTGGCAGATGACATGGCAGCTAAGGACGACTAAGGACACACTTAGCATTGGAGATAGTCTAAATAAGTTTAAGGTTTTTTCACCCACCTATGATGTAAAAGGATTCCCACCCGATTCTTGAAACTGTTTTCGTTTCAAACAAATCACTTTTAGCAAACATATCTCATTCATGTTTGCTTTATTTTAAACACTTATTGTCGGGTCGAAACTCAATTTAAGGAGACCCAAACCCATTAACCAATAAATATCTAAAAATAGTTAAAAATAGTACTTGTTCCACTAAATTATTTAGCACACGAAACACGACATCATGTTCGTATAAACCCATATTTAAACCACACACAAGCAAACATACATACGAACACAAAAATTCAGTTTAAAACACAAAATTGAGGCCTGGAAACAAAGTTTATATATGGTTAGATGTGTGTTTGTGCATGTATTCATGGCATGGTTTTAAAAAACGCTTGAGGTGTGCGCCTCAAGGCGCGCCTCGAGGCGAAACGGCCAAAAAACGAGTCTAAGGCGCATCTCATGGGGTTTTTACTGCATATGCGCCTCAGAGGGGCTGAGGCGCTAAGAAAGGCTGCGCCTCATTGGATTTTCATAGTTGTTTTTGATGTTTTTGACTTTTTATGTCAATTTCAAGCATTTCATGTCTTTTTTATGTATGTTTTTGATGATTTTGATGATGAAATTAGTTAGTATTATTATTTTTATAATATATATAATTTTTATATTTATTTTTTAATACCGCCTCGGCCTTACGCCTCGTTTCGCCTCGAGGCTTACGCCTCATGAGGCGAAGGGAAAACGCCTCGAAACTCGTTTCCGTTCTTTTAAACCTTGCTTCATGGTATCGATACTTAAATTGACAATATTGAGAATGTAACTAAATGTTTTTCAAAAGTTTCTTCAAATTAATCTTAATATGTAAACAAAGAACGTAATAGAAAAGTAAAATAAAGGTCAAGACTTACTATGGAACAGGAGAAAGAGGAAATTTTTAAGCTTGAACCAGATTTCTTCAAGAAAACGATAATATGCAATTCTCCATTGTCTGCTTACAAGCAATGGTGTAAAAACGACCCAGAAGCCAACAACCATGCCAACAAGTGTAAGTATCACTAGGATCCAATCAGTGCCATTAGATTCATCACGTTGGTCGGTAATCCCTTTGGCGTCGCCATTATTTGGTGAACATGCAGGAAGAGGATCCCCACAAAGTGCATTTCCGGTGAAACTGGACTCACTGAATGTTTGAAGCTGGGGGCCTATTGGGATTCTTCCTACAAGATTGTTGTATGACACGTTCAACCAACTCAAAGCGGTTAACTGTGCCAAGCTCAAAGGAATACTTCCGTCAAGATGGTTCTTTGACAGATCTAACGATTCAAGCATTCCAATTTGACTGAACAAGTTTGGAATTCTTCCTGTTAGATTATTGTGTGAAAGATTTAGGAACCGTAAGCCCAAAAGTCCGACAACTTCATCAGGAATTGACCCAGAAAACTTGTTATCAGAAAGGTCTAATGAAGTCACTTGATAAAGTATGGTGCTATACGTATAAGTATTTCCCTTTGTCACCAACGATGCCGTTGCTTCATACGAGGAAGTATCTCTATCTGAGAAGTATACTTGATAAAGTATGGTGCTATACGTATAAGTATTTCCGTCAAGAACAATCGGCTCTGAGGTCTCTCTTCCAGACATGACAGATAAGTTTGTAAAGCATGCTGGTAGGTTCCCAGACATATCATTATGAGCAAGATCCAAAATCTGAAGAGAAATGAGATGACATATTTCATCTGGAATTTTACCTTCAAATTTGTTAGATCGAAGACTTAGAACTCTCAGACTTGTATTATTTCTTCCTATTGAAGATGGTATTTTTCCCATCAGTTTATTTTCTGCAAGCTCGATGACTATCAGGCTGCTGGAATTCAGTAACCAGTGAGGTAAGTTACCGGATAGCGTGTTAGCATCCATATCCAGTGATAATAAGGAAGAAATATTTCCTAGAGATGATGGGATTATCCCAGAAAATTGGTTTTCCTCTAGGTTCAGAATGACTAGAGATTGAAAATTCATCCAACAATCTGGTATAACACCTGACATGTTATTGTTTGCGAGATTAAGAAATTGTAAAGCTCGTGATTCTTGAATGCCAGAACACAACAAGAACTGTTCTAGAGATCCTGAGACATTATTGTTAGAAAGATCCAGGAAACTCAAGTCTGCTCTACTAAAATTACCATGTAACATGCCATGTAAATGGTTGTTACTTAAATCAAGGCTTGCTCCAGGACCAAAAAAAGTAACATCTCCCAACTTTCCTTGAATGTTGTTATGGGATATATTCAAGTACTGTATACTAGAGAATGTAGTCCAAAGCCAATTCGGGATGGTGTCTGATATGCTTGCGTTGGATATATCTACGTGTTCCAAGTCTGTTTGCGACTGAATCCATGAGGGAAATTGAGGGCCTAAATTGCAAGAACGTGATGTAAACCTTTGGAGTTTGAAAGGCGGAATCCAATTGTTAACATTTAGCTTGAACACCAACTTGTTATCACCAACGCTCAAAGTTTTCAAGGACATTAGATTGGCAAAGTTGTTTTCAGTCAGAACACCTGTTAATGAATTGTTATCAAGGTAAAGACTCTTTAGTTTGCTAAGTCGTCCTATACTTTCAGGAAGACTTCCATTCAACTTGTTGGATGAAAGATCCAGTTGTTCCAACGATGATAAGCCACCCAATCGTATCCGGGATCAATCCTGAGAGCGGAGTTGCATAAATTTCTAACATCTGCAACAGTGACAAACTTCCTATAGAATCTGGTATGGTCCCTGTGAAGTTATTGTCACCAAGACTAATCTGGATCAGATTTTTCAAGTTTCCTAGTCTTTCTGGCAGTTGACCAAACAGATGATTATCATGAAGAGATAATAACTCAAGTTTAGGCAACTCACATTCACAAAATCTATCAAGAAGCTCCGACACATTACCATAAAATTTGTTGTAATGCAACTTAAGGGTAGTGATGCTGCAAAGATTACTTAATGATCTGGGTATCTCCTCAACAATCTTATTTTCCGATAAATCAACATGTTCAATCAAAGACAGGTTCTGTAGGCTGCCTAGAATCGGTGAAGAAATACCACAATAACCAACATCAAGCAGACGGAGACTACTTAATCTAGACAATCCATTTAATATTGATGGAGTATTCACAAAAGGGTTACCAGGAACACGGAGAGTCCTTAATAAAGGCATGCTATGGAAACCACCATTATTTACTGGATTTGCACTAAATAAGCCATTAAAAAGATCTAATGAAACCAAATTACTTAGGTTGAATATCCACCCAGGCAACGTACTGTTAAAGGTGTTATCAAAAAGATCTAAGACAACAAGGGATGTAAAACCAACAGTTGTTGGATTACTAGGTATCCGAGGTAAAGAACACGAAGAAAAATGTATTTCTTGCAAAGAAGTGAGGTTGCTGATTGCTGGAAACCAATCTAAAGCTTCTGTGAGATAGATTTCGCTCATATCCAGGTGTCTCAACGCTATAAGATTCTTTACCCATGCTAAGCTTTTAGAATAAAGTGTACCTAAAAATTCAATATCATGAAGATCTAAGACACACAATGTTGATATATTTCCAAGTTGGTGAGGAATTTCCCCACTGAAGTTCGAGTATGAGAGGTTAAGATATATAAGATTTTGGAAAGAACCGATGAATCCTGGAATCAAGCTGTTGCCAAAATTGTTGCAGCTCAAGTCGAGGTGTCTGAGTTTTAACAATTTGATCACTGAAGAACTTATAGTTCCTCCTAACATTTGTTTTGATGCTGTCGCGTACCACACCGGAAATTGATCAGAAAAAAGTTCATCATCTGTGAGATTCGAAAAAAGGCCAGGAATTCCATTGTCAGGTCCACGAAGGTGGATCTCGTGGACGTGACCGGTGATATTGTCGCAGACCACACCGGACCAACTGCAACAGTCTTTGCCTACCCAAGAAGATAGACGGTTTGCCTCGTCAGTGAGATTGCCCTTGAGATCCATAAGAGCCAATCGCTCAGTGGGTATACATGGTACACGATCTGAGTTTTTATTACAAAAACAGATGCTGCAAAGTGACAAAACCAAGAGAAACAACAGGTAAGATGAGGAAAAAGATGAAGGAAGAAATGTGAGAGTCTTCATTGTAGTGATGAAGAATGCAGAGAGGTTCACTTTCGTTTACTCTTTCATAATGGTTGAAGATATGAGATATACGTGGTCCCTTTATTTTATGAGTTAATTACACACATGGACTGGCCCTCTGATTTATAGTAAGTTTCGTCTTTCGGTAATAACTTTTTTTTAACAGGTTAAGGTTATGTGGTTTCATTTTTGTAACATATTGGGGTATTAAGGCCAACGGAGGTTAAATATTCTGTTAAGTTGTGCCTAAATGACCAAAATGCCCTTTAATAACGAGAGGTAGTATTTTTATAATTAACTATATTTCATTACAAGGTTCATTTTTGCCATTTACAAACTTAAAAATTAAAATTAACTATATTTCATTACAAGATTCATTTTTGCCTAAATGACCAAAATGCCCTTTAATAACCGAGTTAGTGATTTGGATAAAAATGCCAATAAAACTCAAACCTGGAGGACTCAAATGCACAAAAAAAAAATCATTTTGGATGGAAAAAGCAAATATGACTAGACCAGGGATGATTTTAGCATTTTTACTATTTTACAATTACACACGTCTTAATAGCTTCACAATGCATATAATACCATCATAAAATTGTTGAGGTTTTGTTTTGTTTTATTTTATTTTCATGTGTTTTCATTTCATTAAATTAACTTGTCTTGTTCTTGTACTAATTCTAACATAAACCTTATCGTAGCTTTTACAGTTAATTTGATAACATAAACCTTATTGTAGCTTTTACAATTTCTTAGTTAAGTCGAGATTCATTGTTATTTATTCTTGTTTTGATTCTCTTTAATATAAACTATATTTCAGTTTATGGTTAAGTTGAGATTTGTTGTTGTTGCTCTTGTCTTAAAATTATGACATAAATCATATTTTTGTTCATACAAAATTTAAGTTAAGATTTGTTGTTGTTAGCTTGTTATGAGATGTGGAAATCAAAGATTATTCATATATTTCTCACTGTGATTTCATTTGCTTTAGAAAAGCATACACAAAAAGGATGCATTTCAAAAATAAAATGGATGAATCATATATTTATATTTAAAAAAAAGCCAACTTGAATTTATGTTATATGTACACTTTAATCTGCAGTTATGGATTGATATCATTCCATTTCACATTGATTTATTAATACAATTATAGTGGTTTCATGTTGTTTTAATTTTTTCAATATGGTAGGTAGGTACAAATATGATTTTGACAATTGATGAAGTTGCTGAATTGGCTAGAAGAGCCATTTATCATGCAACATTCCGTGATGGGGCTAGTGTCGGTGTTGCTATGGGTACACCCGGTGTCAAGTTATCTGTACTAGATGTGGTTAAATGCATGGGTTGATTACTTTTTTTTTTCGAACCGCAAGATTCTATGATTATAGAATAGGGCCAGCATATGCTGTAAAAACCCGAACAAAAGTACAGAAAAACAAGAAAAGCGACCGACACAAACAACCCCCACCGCCCAAATCAAAGAATAACGTCTCTAACATTGAAATCCACCCATCTTCCCCAATCTAAATTATCAAATTTCGATCTACTCTTAAGCCATAAAAATGAGTCAGCCTTGATATTCTCTACCACCATGTTCCCCGAATGAAACGCCCTCACACGTAATAACTTAAAAACGACGCAGCGGAAAAAGAGCCTTAAAAATTTCTCTCTCTATTAGACATATTTCTTACATGAAGGCTCAAATACGGAATGTCAAACATTCACTAAAAGAAATATACAACATTCATTTTCAATTAACACTTTAAGGCGTTACATAATTAAAGCTATGTGACCGTTCTTTTCCGTACAATCCTTGTTCTCGACTCGATCTATGTCCGCTTCTCTTCGTTTGTGGTAGAAGATATATGTGTAGTACCTGTGGACATCACATACAACTTAACCATTAGTCGTTAACAACATCATACTGCATTATTCTCATGTAATTTAATATCAAATATCATTCAACTATCCTCTCGTATTTTCTCGTTCCGAGTTCGACTTCGATACCTCATGAACCCGATGTTCTTTTATCTGCATTACATTTCAACTTCAAGGCACACCATTAGCCAACGTCAATGCCCAAACATAATGAAACCATTCCTTCATACATTTATAACATCTCGCATTTATATATGTATACTAATTCCTATGTGCATTCATAGCATATTACAACCATACAGGCATACATTCATAAATCATACATGTATACAAACATATACACATACATATATACGCACACATTCGTACACGCACACATACATACGTACAAGCTCTTACATACCACTTACATTCCCATATAATTTTACTAACATATCCTAGTCACCAGTGGCGGAGCCACACTTTGAACAACGGTGTCGCCCAACACCATTGAATTTTGTGTAGCAAATACAACATATAATAGGAAAAATTCAAGCGACACCATTGTTTTTTACGAGCGACACCATTATTTTTTATGAGCGACACCATTGTCTTTTTACAAACAACCCCATTGTTTTGTTTTCTTCTAAAAGAATTAGATAATAAACAAATTTCTAGTTCAAAAACTAAGCCCAGTTACTTGAATTTAATTAGTATACTTTAAATCATTAGAGGTCCATGCTTAATTTTTTTTCTAATCTAGTAAGCATTATAGGTCCATGTCTAATTGGTTTTGTTTCAATTGTTTAGTAAGCATAAAAGGCCTATGTCTAATTGGTTTTGTTTTAGTTGTTTAACCTAACCGGAACCAGATGTTTGATGATCATCTGAATGATGCTTGCACTTATTTGTTATAATGAAAAAGAGGTTTTTTATCTTTTTTTATTATTATTATTATTTTTTTTGCAAGTTGCCATTCTACACTAAAATAATTCAAAATGTGAATAGTAATAAATCTATGTTTGGTCATTTAATAGTTTAATTCATAATTATAAGGCTATAATATTATTGTCTTTTTTTATAATTAATTTACGTTTCTAACCCTAAACATTAATAAAGTTATCACACAACCTCTAAACTATAATAATTTTTTGATAAACGATTTACATATACCCTTGAACTTTAATAGATTTACCATAGGTAAGTTTAATAATAATTATATTTTTTATAAGCGATTTATGTTTCGACCCCCAAACTTTAATAGAGTTATTATACGGTTCTTAAAGTTTAATAAAGTTTATTAACTTATTTTTTTTCTTTTTTAACAAATATATGTTCTTTTATCCTTTTTAGTTCTTTTATTAAAGCTTACTTTTAACTCTAGACATGGTTATTTAACCATGTTGCTTTTTAACCCTTTAATATAAAATATACAAGATAATAAATATTATCATTTTTTATTTACCTTATTATAGTTAAATGGATCTTTTAACTCTAAATTGTTTACTTAACTGTGTTGATTGCTTAATTTTACCGTCATGAAATATATACGTCCTCGCGATCAACCTCTACGACCTCGCCGCGAAGCGTGATTCCAATCTTCCCCATCAACCTCCTACGACCCGCAGAGAATCGCATGCTCGAATACTAGTTGAAAACATTATGAATTGTTTTCAAAACATGAAAATGCATACAGAGCAACTATTAAATGAAAATTTTTATATTTATTCATTGACATTGTACTCTTACTATGATATTTGCTTTTATTATGTGATTCGACCCGACTAGATCTGAACCGATCCAAAAAGCTTGACTCTGGGTTACTATAAACCGGGGTATCCATAAAAAATGACACCATAAGAAAAAGTTTCTGGCTCCTCCACTGCTAGTCACAAACATCCATATAAATAAGTCCCATACGTACAAACTTACGTGCATGTTCATTTCTATTCATGCTTACCTATGGATTCCGCCACTAACATGTAGGTAGATCTATACACATACATATCTCCAAACTTAATTCTTTCCCCACACATACTTTGAGTGAACGTTCATGCTCATGAGTGAACATTTCAACTGTTGAGTGAACATTCTTGCTGACGAGTGAACGTTCCAACTGTTGAGTGAACATTCTTGCTGACGAGTGAACGTTCCAACTGTTGACTAAACATTCTTGCTGACGAGTGAACGTTCCAACTGTTGAATGAACATTCTTGCTGAAACGAACTAAAAAAAAAGGTTTGCCAGCTAACTGGCTCTCGCGGGGTGCGACAGCCCCTGCCCCGGGCGGTCGCGGGGTGCGACAGAACATCTGTCGCGTTGCGCGACGGTGAAACTGAATTGCTGTCGCGTAGCGTGACAGCCCTATTTCGACAGAATACTTCCCTTTGCTGCTGCATAAAGTGCCCAGCTATGTTTTCAACCAAAACTCAACTTGAAACTTACATAACTTTTGAGCTAAGCGTCCGTTTTGTGTAATTCTTGTTTCTGCGCGTCCGTAATTTAATTACGGATTTGTTTACCATCCTAACTCACATCAAAAGCTGAATTATAAGAAAAAGGCTTAAGGACCCTTTGTAAGGACCTTCAAAATTATCCCTAATTGACCCATAAATGAAAATCCGGACCCCTGAAACTCTACTGTGCATGAAAAACCAAGAAAACAAAGTTTATGAGTTTCAGGCGGGCCGCGTAAGGGTTAGCCTAGCCTTACGCGGGCCGCGTCAATATGTGGGTTGACCGGATAAGCGTTCCCGAGCCACGTGGCCTACACCTGTCGAACCTATTCGTGACCAACCAGACCTACGCGTAGACTAGGTGGCTACGCGGGCCACGTAAAGATCAAAGGGAAGCTCACGCGGGCCGCGTGAACCCTAAATTTCACGTATAAATAGGTTGAGTTACGAGCAGTCCTCTGATGTCGAAACAATTTCACAAAAACGAAGTTCTACTGCCATAATTCGAAATTTACTTTCAATATAGCGAGGCGCTGCTACGATACAGGGTATTAACTCGATCGCTGCTACGATTCAATGTCCGATCGATTAAAACTATCCGATGAATGTTTAAGTGCTGCTCAAATTGGGTTTATACTTTGTCATTCGTCGTGAATTCGATGAATGTTTAAGTATTGCACTTTGTCATTCATTGTGAAGGTTTTAGTCTCGTGAGTTATCGTAAATGCTGTATTAGTTACTAACCTAGTTCGTGTGCATTATTATTTAAATTAGGTTATCAGGCTAATCAGTAAGCTAAACTATGCCCGTGTAAATCTGCAATGTGAGTCATTCTCTTTTTATCAAAGTATCTTACAAAATCATGTTATTTTCAAAGTTATAATTACAGGGATTAAGTCTTTGTAGTCACCAAATTACAGCCGGTATGTGGGGTTTTGTATACATTACTTGATAACCGTCACCATTGGACAACGGGTTAGCCAAGGGTGATATGACCATAATCACAGACACCATTGGATAACGAGATAGCCAATAGGTGGTCGAGTGATAAATACCGTGGGTAGATGGTTGATATGTATAAACATTATAATCGCTCTTAATACTGTAAATTATAACAACACGTCGTTTTAGTAAAAAGAATGATTCACCAGTATTTCCCCGCTGACAAAACCTTTTTCAAACATGTTTCAGGTGATCTGTTGTGATCCAGGAAAAGTGCCGCGAAGCACTACAAGCTTAAGGAAGTGGCTCAATATAAATAAAGAAACATGTTTTGTAAAATAAGGATTTCCCAGTGAAATCACCTTATTGTAAATTACCGGGGTTTTATCCCGAATTAGGAAATAAAATAATCGGGCATTTTCAGCTTTAGAAAGATCCTGCTAAAATCTTCCGCTGTCGCATCAATTAATACCACGGGTTCCTGTCCCGCGGCTCCTGACCGGGTCAAACCGGGGCTGGGGCCGTGACAGGAAAAGGTGGTATCAGAGCCACTGATTTAAGCCAATTAAGTATTTAGAAAATACTTAATTTTACTAATTGCTATTTTGGTGATTACGTGTTTTATTATTTGAATAATTGTTTACAGTATGGGTAAGCAAAGACTTTCGGATATCTATAATAAATTAAATACTTCACCAAAAGAAAAAGGAACTTCATCCTCAAAATGCCCAACAAGTACTGAGGAAGGAATATTTGTTCGAAATGCACAATATGAGGAACCACTTTCTCCTAATAAAAGAAGTTTGATTATTAGGAAAAGTCAGGAGAAAATAAAGAAGTCACAATCAAAAGAAGTGAAGGTTAACCAGGAAACCCAGAAAATAGGCAATAACCCACAATGGGAAGACAAATTAGATGAAAAATAGACTGATCTCTATATATTAGCCACTGTAGCAGTAAATGCAAAATTTTAAATACTTTGACCTAGTATTAGCACCTATATCATCTACAATCCAGAAACCCTAAAGAAAATTTTACCCAGTAAATAATTAAGTTTACAATAAACCTTAGTATGTTTTAACTATCAGTTGTCCTTTGTATTAAATTAGTCACACGGTATGCAATAAAACTTGAATGTTTATTTGTGAAATTTTGTTATAAAATTTTAACTTAGCATTTTTGTGCATTTTTGCATATATGCTAAACAACATGAATGAGTTATCTGAAGCCCTTCAGAATCTCAATCTTTATCCGGTAAAAATAGAAGTTTCCCGAGACTTTAATGGTTACATACCCGATATAAAAGAATCTATGGAATTCAACGCTTCACCACCGGAGAAATCGAAGCCTAAGAAAAGGAGAAGATTCGTAGGCTGGAGGCGTGTACGCAGGAGGAAACCCGCAACTAGAAAGGTTCCCAAAATAGAGAATCCCATAGATAAAGGAAAAGGAATTATGATCGGGGAAGGTTCTAGGCAAATAGAAATGGAAATTGGGGAGAGTTCTAAACAAATCGAGGAGTTACCATTACAAGAGGAGTTGGATCGTATATTGGCAAGTTGTGATATCATTAGACCTATCAATACCAATCTTTACCCTTATCCTGCTGAAACTCAACTTCCAATAAATTTGGAACCAGCCATTCCATTCCAGAACCTTTAATCCATACTCAACCTTTAGGAGAAATGGACGAGTGGTGGACCAATGACTGGCAGTTTCAAAACCTCCTAAATAATCCTTATACCTTTTTCCCTCAGTTCGACCCAGAACCTGTACCAAACCCACCAATGAGCAATGAAAACTTAGCTGAACTTCGCCATTTTGGCGAGGAGCTGATAGGTGCAGGGAATAGGATTCGGGAGGTAGGAGAGCAAATCTCCTGGAAGTACGACGAGAGGGAGCGTCATTTCTGAAATATGAGCAGAAGGGATGATGTGAAAACGTGGCTGTGATTGTATAATAATAATAATAATAATAATAAAAATAATAATAATAATAATAATAATAATAATAATAATAAGTCTGTAAAATAACTTACAAATAAAACCTTTGTAAGATAACGGTGTGTAACGATGCATAATATATATATATATATATATATATATATATATATATATAATGGGAATCGAGAAATCGATAATTTTGGTTATATGTGTGTTGTGAAATTTGTATGATTGTTTTGTGTATAATTGTTATTTACTCTATACTAATAAATTATATATATTAATTATCAGATGGAAAACGCTAATAATGAACCAGATAACGAGGTTAATCAATCTGAGCAACACCCGGAGGATCAATTTATGACTAGCCAAGATATAGAAAATATCGTTGCTCAAGGAATAGCTAATGCTATTCCAGCAATCCTTGCTGCTGCCCAGAAACCTGTTGAACCTCAACAAATCATCCCTAGCAAACGTACTTCTGAAGATAATTTCAGTAATAGCGTAAACGGAGGCGGTAATCATACTAACAACAATAATGATCCACGGCAGGCCCCGCTCCCTAAGAAAATGAAAGCTGCAACGCCTGGTTGCACTTACAAAGAATTTCTTGCTTGTAAATCAGCTGAATTTGCAGGCAATGAAGGGGCGACTGTGGCACTGCGTTGGTTAGAGAAAACCGAGGCAGTAATTACAATAAGTAAATGTGTCGAGGATGACAAGGTCATGTACGCATCGAATCTTTTCAAAGAAGGAGCGCTAGAATGGTGGAATACGGTACTTCAAGCCAAAGGAAGAAATATGGCATATGCTATGAGTTGGGAGGAATTTAAGCAGATAATAGAAAGAAAATTTTGTCCCGAATATGAAAAAGAGCAAATGGCTAATAAGTTTCTGAACCATCGAATGATTGGTGTAGATTATCGAGGATATACTTCGACATTCTTCGAATATGCTAGAGTGGTACCAACACTGGCTTCGCCAGAACCGGTACTTATTTCTCGCTACATTTGGGGATTGATTGTCGAAATCCGTAATATCGTTAAAGCTGCGAGACCTCGCACTATTGACGATGCGGTAGAATTAGCTAACACCCTAACTGACGAATTGATACGCACAAGAGATGAAAACAGGAAAAAGGAACTGGCTCAGAAAATTACCCAAGGATTTCGTGTGGGTAATAATAGCAACTTCAAGAAAAAAGGAACAGGGCAATCCTCAACTCCGCCGTTCTGCAGGAATTGCAGAAAGAAACATTATGGAAGATGTAATGTAACCTGCAACTTTTGCAAAGTTGTAGGACATCGCGAAGAAGACTACAGAAAGAAAACAAGGATCTGCTATAACTGTGGAGAAGCAGGACATTTTAAACCAGAATGCCCTAAATTGGTTAAACCAGCAAACAATAAAGCCAAACCAGCCGACAGAGCTACCAAGAAGAATGTTCGAGCATTCCAATTAACTACTCAGGAAGCCGAGCTAATCCCTGACGTGATAGCTGGTACGTTCCTAGTTCACAACGTTTACGCAAAAGTATTATTTGACTCTGGTGCAAACCAAAGTTTTATAAATACTACATTCTGCCAAGCTCTTAACCTACCCTTAACCAACCTTAGGCAGATTTTTATAGTCGAAACAGCAGATGGGAATGCTGTTAATATAGATAAGGTTTTGCAAAAAGAAAATATAGAACTTTCAGGTAATAAATTTCATGCAAACCTATTACCAATGAATTTAGCTGGGTTCGATGTTGTGTTAGGAATGGATTGGTTAGTAGCCAACCATGCTCGAATCCTTTGTGATAAGAATTCTATAGAAATTCGAGCACCTACTGGAGAAGTAATCATGGTTACAGGAGATAAGCCGCGAAAACCCATGAAGTTCATTTCAGTAATGAAAGTTGCTAGTTATGAACGAAAGCAAGGAGTAGTGTATATGATTTCAGTAATCATTAACACTAAAGGTAAGGAACCTAAGGAAATTCCGGTAGTATCAGAATACCCGGATATTTTTCCGGAAGAACTACCTGGATTACCACCCAACAGGGAAGTAGAATTTAGGATTCATCTAATTCCGGGAACTACACCGATAGCCAAGGCACCTTATCGGTTAGCACCCACCGAAATGCTAGAATTGAAGAAACAATTAGATGAATTACTAAGTAAAGGATTTATCCAACCTAGTTCATCCCTGTGGGGAGCACCAGTGTTGTTTGTGAAAAAGAAAGATGGGTCCATGAGAATGTGTATTGATTATAGAGAATTGAATAAGGTTACAATTAAGAATCGATACCCATTACCTAGGATTGATGATCTTTTCGATCAACTTCAAGGAGCTAGATACTTTTCTAAGATCGACTTACGCTCTGGATATCATCAATTGAAGGTACAAGAAGAAGACATACCTAAGACTGCTTTTAGAACTAGGTATGGTCATTACGAGTTTACAGTCATGCCCTTCGGACTAACGAATGCACCTGCAGCATTCATGGACATGATGAATAGAATCTGTAAACCGTACTTGGATAAATTTGTAATTGTCTTCATCGACGATATACTTGTTTATTCCAAAAGTCAGGATGAACACTGTCAGCACTTGCATGCACTCTTAACATTGTTAAGAAAAGAAAAGCTTTACGCCAAGTTCTCGAAGTGTGAATTTTGGCTACAGGAAGTGCAATTTTTAGGACACATGGTGAACCATGAAGGTATTCACGTAGATCCTACTAAGATAGAAGCAATCATCAAATGGAAGGTTCCACAAACAGCTATGGAAATTAGAAGCTTTTTAGGATTAGCCGGATACTATAGGCGCTTTATTAAGGATTTTTCCAAGATAGCTGTACCATTAACTAAGCTAACCTGTAAAGCGGTTAAGTTTGAATGGGGACCTAGACAAGAAGAAGCCTTTAGGATTCTGAAGCAAAAGCTAACAAACGCTCCAATTCTAGCCTTACCAGAAGGAACTGAAGATTTTGAAATATATTGTGATGCCTCTAAGCTAGGATTAGGATGTGTGCTAATGCAACGCAAAAAGGTGATTGCATATGCATCAAGACAATTGAAAAAGCACGAGGAAAACTATATGACTCATGATTTAGAGTTATGAGCCATAATTTTTGCCCTTAAAATTTGGAGACATTATCTGTATGGAAGTAAGTTTACTGTCTATACGGATCATAAAAGTTTAAGGTATATATTTGGGCAAAAAGAGTTAAACATGAGACAAAGGAGATGGATGGAAATATTAAGTGACTACGACTGTGATATTCGGTATCACGAAGGAAAAGCAAATGTAGTTGCAGATGCCTTAAGTCGTAAGTATCATGAGAAACAACGACGGGTTCGTGCTCTTAGATTAAATCTACAGTTAGATTTAATAAAACAACTGAGAAATGTCCAGGAAACAACAATCAAGGATGATGCTGAAGGAATGAAAGGAAGAATAAAGGAAATGGAGCAAGGAGCTGATGGAATTTGGAGATTCCACAAGAAAAGGATTTGGGTACCTAAACAAGGAGAATTAAGAAATAAGATTTTAGAAGAAGCTCATAAATCCAGGTATACCATGCATCCAGGTAACAATAAAATGTACCAAGATTTAAGAAATAATTTCTGGTGGATAGGAATGAAAAAGGACATAGCCAGATATGTTTCTAAATGTCTTACTTGTTCACAAGTTAAGGCGGAACACCAGAAACCCTCAGGTCTACTTCAACAATTAGAAATGCCTGTATGGAAATGGGAACTAATAACAATGGACTTTGTTACTAAGTTATCCAAAACCAGAAAAGGTAATGACGCGATTTGGGTAATTGTGGATCGATTAACCAAATCAGCTCATTTTCTACCCATGAAGGAAACCTTTAGCATGGAAAGGTTAGCCAAGTTGTATGTAGACGAAGTAGTATCCTTACATGGAGTTCCACTCTCCATTGTATCAGATAGGGATAGTCCTTTCACTTCCCACTTCTGGAAAAGTTTCCAGGAAGCAATGGGAACCCGACTAAATTTAAGTACGGCATATCATCCACAAACAGACGGGCAAAGTGAAAGGACGATACAAACACTGGAAGACATGCTCCGAGCATGTGTGATAGATTTTGTTGGAAATTGGGATGACCACCTACCCTTAATTGAATTCTCCTATAACAATAGTTATCATTCAAGCATCCAAGCTGCCCCGTTTGAAGCACTATACGGACGTAAGTGTAGAACTCCAGTATGTTGGGCAGAAATAGGAGAAAGCCAATTATCAGGTCCTGAAATTGTACAAGAAACTACCGACAAGATCACTCAAATCAAAGAAAGACTAAAGACTGCTCGAGATCGCCAGAAGAGTTATGCAGATAATCGACGCAAGCCACTGGAATTTCAAGTCGAAGATAAGGTACTTTTGAAAGTTTCTCCTTGGAAAGGAGTAGTTCGGTTCGGTAAGAAAGGAAAGCTAAGTCCAAGATACGTAGGACCATTTTCAGTAATCCAACGTATAGGACCAGTTGCTTATCGCTTACAACTACCAGAAGAGTTAGCTGGGATACATGACGTATTTCATGTATCCAATCTTAAGAAATGTCTATCGGACGAATCGCTGATAGTACCTCTTCAGGATATAGAGGTAAATGAAAAATTAAAGTTCATAGAGAAACCACTACAAATAGAAGACCGAAAAATCAAGTTTCTCAAGCACAAGCGATTGGTACTAGTTAAAATCAAGTGGGAATCGAAAAGAGGACCTGAATATACTTGGGAGCTGGAATCGGAAATGAAGCAAAAGTATCCTCACTTATTTCAGTAAATCTCGAGGACGAGATTTTAAATAAGGTGGGGAGGATGTAAGGACCTTCAAAATTATCCCTAATTGACCCATAAATGAAAACCCGGACCCCTGAAACTCTACTGTGAATGAAAAACCAAGAAAACAAAGTTTACGAGTTTCAAGCGGGCCGCGTAAAGGTTAGCCTAGCCTTACGCGGGCTGCGTCAATATGTGGGTTGACCGGATAAGCGTTCCCGAGCCACGTGGCCTATACCTGTCGAACCTATTCGTGACCAACCAGACCTACGCATAGACTAGGTGGCTACGCGGGCCGCGTAAAGATCAAAGGGAAGCTCACGCAGGCCGCGTGAACCCTAAATTTCACCTATAAATAGGTTGAGTTACGAGCAGTCCTCTGATGTCGAAACAATTTCACAAAAATGAAGTTCTACTGCCATAATTCGAAATTTACTTTCAATATAGCGAGGCACTGCTACGATACAGGGTATTAACTCGATCGCTGCTACGATTCAATGTCCGATCGATTAAAACTATCCGATGAATGTTTAAGTGCTGCTCAAATTGGGTTTATACTTTGTCATTCGTCATGAATTCGATGAATGTTTAAGTATTGCACTTTGTCATTCATTGTGAAGGTTTTAGTCTCGTGAGTTATCGTAAACGCTGTATTAGTTACTAACCTAGTTCGTGTACATTATTATTTAAATTAGGTTATCAGGCTAATCAGTAGGCTAAACTCTGCCCGTGTAAATCTGCAATGTGAGTCATTCTCTTTTTATCAAAGTATCTTACAAAATCATGTTATTTTCAAAGTTATAATTACAGGGATTAAGTCTTTGTAGTCACCAAATTACAGCCGGTATGTGGGGTTTTGTATACATTACTTGATAACCGTCACCATTGGACAACGGGTTAGCCAAGGGGTGATATGACCATAATCACAGACACCATTGGACAACGAGATAGCCAATAGGTGGTCGAGTGATAAATACCGTGGGTAGATGGTTGATATGTATAAACATTGTAATCGCTCTTAATACTGTAAATTATAACAACACGTCGTTTTAGTAAAAAGAATGATTCACCAGTATTTCCCCGCTGACAAAACCTTTTTCAAACATGTTTCAGGTGATCTGTTGTGATCCAGGAAAAGTGCCGCGAAGCACTACAAGCTTAAGGAAGTGGCTCAATATAAATAAAGAAACATGTTTTGTAAAATAAGGATTTCCCAGTGAAATCACCTTATTGTAAATTACCAGGGTTTTATCCCGAATTAGGAAATAAAATAATCGGGCATTTTCAGCTTTAAAAAGATCCTGCTAAAATCTTCCGCTGTCGCATCAATTAATACCACGGGTTCCTGTCCCGCGGCTCCTGACCGGGTCAAACCGGGGCTGGGGCCGTGACACCCTTCATGCCATTATTCGACCCATCCGATTCCACCATTTTATTTCCGACGTAACTAGCTACTTTCAACCCCGACAATCATTCCTACCTTAGCATTTCCATTTACTAATTAATCATACATGACCTTCTCACATTTATAAGCATTAAATAACTCCCTAGACATACTAATAAGTGCGTCGGAAGTCACATACCTTATGCGTGCGTATTAGAGCTTACTTCCTTCCTCATCTCGCCGCGCTAGCCCTCCGTGCTTTAGTCAATTGATACGATTCCTTTCCTTACATGTCATCACGTTCGTATCAAAGTTAGCATATATGATCATACATACAAACATTGATTTCCTTTTATTTACACATTATTTGACTTCCATTAGTCACATTTTCGCATACATGAGACACATATCAATGGTTACCTTATTCAAATCTCACGCAATCCGATTACCATCATACATAGCACATAAATCATCTAGTACATGACACACTAATTCTCTACTCTAACATTTGTGTTCAAAAGCCCATCCATTACATTCATACACTGTTGACTTTCAAAAGTCAACGATCTAACTTACATGTATACCTTCAAATTGTTATTCTTAATAAGGTAGACCATAGTAATAACATCGTGTGCATTTCATACTCATGTGGTGACACACATACCACATGGTCACCTAGTTATATCCACATATAATCACATAGTAAATCCTATATATGCGAATTCTTCATGATCCTACCAATTGACCAACACATTCTAAATTAACCCATTTACATAACTCCACCTTCTTTACTCGCTAGTGAGTTTACACGCTTAATATTTAGTACATGATTATTTACTAGTTATGATCAAACACCTAATCCCACATACGGTGTGCATCACACCCTTAAAGCATGTAGCACAACTTTCTAATGCAAGTATCTTACCATATCATCTTATCACACTAATTTCCCACTTGTAATCCATCTAAAACACATTCCTTTTGCAAACCTATTATCTATTACATCATTATCACATTCTACATATAATTATCCATTGCTAGCATACAAATTTCACTTAAGCATTTTATCGAATACTTGGCGTGCATACCACTTTCTAAGCATAATGTACAAGGGTTTTGAGCATGTTTTTCCCAACTTCATCTCATGAATCGCCACATTCAAACAAGACCTCATAATCATCAATTTCACATCAAGTCTGTCTATCAAAATCTATCATATAATACCTTGCTCATCACAAAATCACAATATAACATCTACAATTTCTTCATGATCATCCTTTTCACATTCATGCATGGGTTTCATTCTAATTCATCCAAATAACTAAAATTTAACCAAGATTCAACTTCAACATATTAGCATTAATAAGTTTTCATTCTAATTTCAACCAATTTCACGGATTAAACATAACCCACTTCATACAAGGCCACCAATCTAAGTTTTAGAACATACCTCATGATCCCCTTGTGAAGGTGATCATTAATCCACGCTCAGTTATGAATTTAAGCTTCATCTAGCCTTTCAATTTGATGATCTTTCTTGATTAGGGTTTGGCTCTTTAGAGCTCCTGAACATTCACGAACACACACTTCGTGTGTGTGTTGATTTCTTTTAAGTTGATAATACAACTTTCATTTTATCCCAGTTTAGTCCCTCGTGTTTGCCACTAAAACATATTTGGCACAACTTTCGTCATTTAATACTTTTGACCACACAATTAACTAGGTTAAATAGCCTAGTTATTTATTTCATGCTATGTCATATAGGAACATACGGCAAATATAAACATTCGGGTTTTGGGGTGTTACAAGTCTACCCCCCTTAAATGAGGTTTCGTCCCCGAAACCTTTCTCATTTATACTAAACACTAATTATCTTTCCTTTCCGCCCATCAACACGACCATGAGCCCATCTAATGACGACCTTCTATTCTTCAAGAACCCGTCCCAGAGTTCTTATTAGTGTCGCTTTCTCTAACTGGCGCTAGTTTCTAACACACTTCATAGCTAGCGGTTCATTCATCATTTTAATACTCGTATATCATGTACAATATATCATTTTGTTTATTTCAACATTCATATTATTTTCATCGACCATATGATCTAAATTCGTAATTTATACATACACATATATGTTTAACTTTGACTAGTACATCATAATAATAGGTAACTATCCATTCCCGATTCATTAATTATTCATATAATTGACTTCTTCCTAATAAGTCCATATTTTCCATACCATACTCTCACCTAACATTCTCATTTCATTGACCCGTTTATAACGGACCTAATACCTCCATCTCATTTCTTAAAATTACATTCTATACATATATCATATAACATTTAGTTCTTGTTTTGTTATCGCAACAAAACTACTATTTCATAGTTACATATACGCGCTTAACTCCAAAGTTAACATCCTTCTATGTTTCCTATAGTTATTTGTACTATACATACTCTTACGTTACCTTCAACTCACCTCATTCATTCTACATCACCATTCCTCTCGTTTCATGCATTACTTAATTTGCATAAGCAAGCGTGTACTCGATTTCATTTCATACTTCAGCGATCCGTAAAACAGGTCGATCCGCTCCTTCACGAGTACTAACCGTACCAGGCCAGCTTTCATTCATTCTTGTAATGGGCTTCCACTCGTGCACATTCCTTCACCAATTCGATTGGTTTCACCACATTACGAATTCTACCATTAACATCTACAAAATCGGCGGTTTGCACCTTTCATTCAAACATTCATTATACTAGGTGATTACCCACCTATAATCCCTTTTTACATCTACCTACATACATGCTATAACACATCCCACATTTCATCCCTTACATGCAATTCTTTTATTCTGATTACTTATTTCGTTAACCTTTGCAGTTTGACTTTTCAAGGTCAAACTGACATTTCTTACTTATCGTAGACGTGTTGAAGTACATGTTCTTACTTCTTTCCTTTCATGCTTACTTCCCAAGACATTCATTACATCATTTCAATATTCTTGCCAAAACTTACCCTTCTTAATCATACTTAAATTATTGTCCGGGTCGTAGCTCGTCATTCATTATGACTCCTAAGAGTCGATTTCTAACACATCTAACACATAATATGTTCAAAACTTCTTTCTTTCGTCAAAATTTAAGTTTGCGTGCCAACATTATGCCCACCTATAAGTATAAAATTAACCAATCAAAACATTAAATATATCGGGTTTAAATGGCGATTACCATTTGACCCGCATGACTCATTCGTCTCTTTAACCATTCTTGCATGCAAACATATTTGTATATATATATATATATATAAGTTTAAGACATAACTTGGATAATATTCGTTTTTTAAAGAATATTTACTTGCTTAGTCTGTAATTACTTACACATTCAAATCTTTTCATTTTTATCATTCATTATGTTTCTAACCCGTCGCGCGGTTTCTAACATATCATTCATACTTTTATTCCTTCTTAGTTTTGAATCCATCTCACGGATTCTAACATATCATTCAGGCTTTCATTCCTTTCATACTTCGAATCCGTCTCGCAGATTCTAACATATCATTCATACTTTCATTCCTGAAAGTTTTACATTTCTCTTCACCTTCACGTTCACCTACTACCTAATTCTAACGGACATACCTGTAATAATTATCACGGTCTCACGAACATCATATGTTTCTTGTGTACTGGCCAGATACACAGTCCACATACTAGTTTCGTGTCTTCGTGTAATCGCCACCTTATGTCCGAAGAATTAAGTTTCGGCACGTGTAACATTTTCAAAACTTTATTACCATTCCATTATTATATTTCATTTAAAATTTTCTTTCACTTGCTAGATTATACTGTTACATGAGCCCACATGTTAAATTTACGTACCTGGGGTCAATTTGTCTTATTACATGCCTTGATGCCGGTCTCTAGACCGCATTCACGGATCATCCTTTCCCAACAATCATGCTTACCTTACACATAACAAACTGTTAGTTTTCTTCAAATACATACCTAAGCACATACTTACCTTTACTTCCACCCTTAGATCTTGACCGAGTCTCGGATTGTACGAGTTCCTTGTCACAAGAGCACACAGGTTTGAGTTCAAGTATTTATCTCCTCATACTTGATTCACTCAAACCAGGGTTCTGATACCAACTTGAAACGCCCTCACGCGTAATAACTTAAAAACGACACAGCGGAAAACGAGCCTTAAAAATTTCTCTATCTATTAGACACATTTCTTACATGAAGGCTCAAATACGGAATGTCAAACATTAACTAAAAGAAATATACAACATTCACTTTCAATTAACACTTTAAGGCGTTACATAATTAAAGCTATGTGACCGTTCTTTTCCGTACAATCCTTGTTCTCGACTCGATCTATGTCCGCTTCTCTTCGTTTGTGGTAGAAGAAATCTGTGTAGTACCTGTGGACATCACATACAACTTAACCATTAGTCGTTAACAACATCATACGACATTATTCTCGTGTAATTTAATATCAAATATCATTCACCTATCCTCTCGTATTTTCTCATTCCGAGTTCGACTTCGATACCTCATGAACCCGATGTTCTTTTACCTGCATTACATTTCAACTTCAAGGCACACCATTAGCAAACGTCAATGCCCAAACATAATGAAACCATTCCTTCATACATTTATAACATCTCGCATTTATATATGTATACTAATTCCTATGTGCATTCATAGCATATTACATCCATACATGCATACATTCATAAATCATACATGTATACAAACATATACACATACATATATATACGCACACATACATACGTACAAGCTCTTACATACCACTTACATTCCCATATAATTTTACTAACATATCCTAGTCATAAACATCCATATAAATAAGCCCCATACGTACAAACTTACGTGCATGTTCATTTCTATTCATGCTTACCTATTGATTCCGTCACTAACATGTAGGTCGATCTATACACATACATATCTCCAAACTTAATTCTTTCCCACACATACTTTGAGTGAACGTTCATGCTCATGAGTGAACATTTCAACTGTTGAGTGAACATTCTTGCTGATGAGTGAACGTTCTAACTGTTGAGTGAACATACTTGCTGACGAGTGAACGTTCCAACTGTTGAGTGAACATTCTTGCTGACGAGTGAACGTTCCAACTGTTGAGTGAACATTCTTGCTGACGAGTGAACGTTCCAACTGTTGAGTGAACATTCTTGCTGACGAGTGAACGTTCCAACTGTTGAATGAACTTTCTTGCTGAAGAGTGAACGTTCCAACTGTTGAATGAACATTCTTGCTGAAACGACATCTGTCGCGTTGCGCGACAGTGAAACTGAATTGCTGTCACGTAGCGTGACAGCCCTATTTCGACAAAATACTTCCCTTTGCTGCTGCATAAAGTGCCCAGCTATGTTTTCAAACAAAACTCAACTTGAAACTTACATAACTTTTGAGCTAAGCGTCCGTTTTGTGTAATTCTTGTTTCTGCGGGTCCGTAATTTAATTACGGATTTGTTTACCATCCTAACTCACATCAAAAGCTGAATTATAAGAAAAAGGCTTAAAGACCCTTCATGCCATTATTTGACCCTTTCGATTCCACCATTTTATTTCCGACGTAACTAGCTACTTTCAGTCCCGACAATCATTCCTACCTTAGCATTTCCATTTACTAATTAATCATACATGACCTACTCACATTTATAAGCATTAAATAACTCCCTAGACATACTAATAAGTGCGTCAGAAGTCACTTACCTTAAGTGTGCGTATTAGAGCTTACTTCCTTCCTCATCTCGCCGCGCTAGCCCTCTGTGCTTGAGTCAATTGATACGATTCCTTTCCTTACATGTCATCACGTTCGTATCAAAGTTAGCATATATGATCATACAAATAAACATTCATTTCCTTTTATTTACACATTATTTGACTTCCATTAGTCACATTTTCGCATACATGGGACACATATCAATCGTTACCTTATTCAAATCTCACGCAATCCGATTACCATCATACATAGCACATAAATCATCTAGTACATGACACACTAATTCTCTACTCTAACATTTGTGTTCAAAAGCCCATCCATTACATTCATACACTGTTGACTTTCAAAAGTCAACGATCTAACTTACATGTATACCTTCAAATTGTTATTCTTAATAAGGTAGACAATAGTAATAACATCGTGTGCATTTCATACTCATGTGGTGATGCACATACCACATGGTCACCTAGTTATATCCACATATAATCACGTAGTAAATCCTATATATGCGAATTCTTCACCATAGTAATAACATCGTGTGCATTTCATACTCATGTGGTGATAATACAACTTTCATTTTATCCCAGTTTAGTCCCTCGTGTTTGCCACTAAAACATATTTGGCACAACTTTCGTCATTTAATACTTTTGACCACACACTAAACTAGGTTAAATAGCCTAGTTATTTATTTCATGCTATGTCATATAGGAACATACGGCAAATATAAACATTCGGGTTTTGGGGTGTTACACCGAAAGTTGGACGCCATTAACTCCTTCTCATTCCGAGCCTTCCAGATGTGTCGAATCGTCGTCTGAAAAATCATGTTTAAAACCTTCTTCCAGACCTTGGAGCCAATTCTAACTTCAATAAACTCTAAAACCTCCAAACACGAACCAAAGACCACCGAAGCCGGAACCTTTACCCAAGCTAAAATATTCCACCAAATAGATTTCGAAAAATAACATCTGCACACCAAATGCTCTACAGATTCAACATGTTCATCACACCTCAAGCATATAGAATTCTGAATGGCAACCCCTCTTTTTAACAACTCTTCTTTAACCGGGATACGACTCAAACCACATCTCCATGTAAACAAATTTACTTTCGGTGGAACCCATCGATTCCAATACTTCCATTCATCTTCGACACACCGCAAGCATGAGTTGATTACTTGGTTAATGGGTTAAAATCTGTTAAACTTCTTTTATACATAATTAATGTCAAATATGATAACAACGTTATGTTATTTCAGCAATGAAGGGGTAAGGTCCCAAAAGCCTTGCTTTAAGTGTTTAGGACCATACCATAACCTCGTCAGTAAATCCTCTTTAAACCTTGCGCGGCCGCGCACTGGTCCTACAAAGAGAACTTAGAAAGAAAATAATGATCAACACCTGCGCGCCAAAAGGAGACTAACAAATCCTTGCGCTTATCTCCATAGCAGACAGGATAAAAATCCTAGCTAAACACTTCCGCATAAATAAAATCCAGACTTGGATAAAAATAGCTTCCCTGTTTCCACGGAGGTAACGTGAGGAAGAGTCACACAGGATTACAGTTGTATTCCTTCTAGAAGACTCTACCATACACCACCATTTGGTTATAATCGAATGGCCACGTGGCATCATCCCATACTCCCTCAGGGTCACGATGATGGCACGAAAATAAAAGGAGATCTACACTTGTCCACTTTCCACGTGGCAATACCCTAACCGTTGATCTAGATCACGATCCGTGTGCTCACACACTCGTTAGTGATTAACGGAAAGAAAGAATAACCGCTTACGGAAAAGTATCTTCCGTCAAGTTTTCACCAACAGGTTTTCCCGCCCAAACTTCGGCTATAAATAGAAGGATAATTCAGGTATAATTCTAAAGTTACATTCACTTCACTTTCACTTCTTCTTCTTCATAAAACCCTGTACTTAATCTCACGCCGGAGGGTGGTCAAAGAGAGAACCCCCATTCTCCCCGTGACGAGTCTAACGGTGGTTGTTTTGCAGTTATTGTGAGAAGGAGAAGATCACTCACCCACGAGTTGGACGAGAAGATTTAACCCCTTTATGCAGATTCAAACCCCCTGGTTCAGTTGATTCCGGCCAATTAAACTAGTGTTTTTTCATTGGCGCCCACCGATTTCTCAGTTTTATTCATTTCTTCTCGTTTCGATTCACTTTTTTATCTTCGTTTTTTTTCCAAATGGAAGAAACTCCGACGAACCGTCAAACCGAAGTTGAAGGGATTGTGGAAGAAGCTTCGGATGATAACGAAGTTCAATACAATGATAATCATCCAAACAATCCTGTCACTCCAGGATTGCAGCCTGAAATTCCAATAAGCTCAATTTTACCTCCCGGAGAAACCCCTATCTCCTGGTATGTCAGATCTCAAGGAGCAATAAATGCTGTATATGCACAACTCTGTGCACAAACTGCTCTTCCCACTCTGTCACGAATAGGGGTGCAAACGAGCCGAGCCGAGCCCGAGCTCGGCTAGGCTCGAGCTCGAGCTCGATTAACTTATGAGAGCTCGGGCTCGAGCTCGGCTCGATTCGAGCTTTGTTTTCAAAGCTCGAGCTCGTTTGTATTTTATCAAACCCGAGCTCGGCTCGGGCTCGGCTCGTTTATTATCTATTAATTTGTATATTAAAAAAATAATATAAATAATAGACTTTTTAGGCTTGCGAGCTCGATAAGTAAAGCTCGGGCTTGTTTACTAAATAAACTTATTTTTAGGTTTGAGGTCGGCTTGTAAACAAGTTTAAATAAGCTCAGCTCGACTCGGCTCGTTTACACTAAAGCTCGATAAGGCTCGACGAGCCTAACGAGCTTCACATGTGAGGCTCGAGCTCAGGCTCGAAAAACAAACGAGCTTTGTTTTGAGGCTCAAGCTCGGCTCGGGCTCGATAAAGCTCGGCTCGTTTCGAGCTTTTTCTCGAGCCAATCTCGAGTAGCTCGCGAGCCGCTCGGATCGTTTGCACCCCTAGTCACGAAGACCTGCATCTCGCACATGAGCACCATCAGTGCCTCATGTTTCCCATCATGAAGCACCATCACGAGTTCAGGTAGAAGACACGGAAGTTTACTCTAGCTCTCCAGCAAGGTATGAGTCTACCCACTCTGAAAATCGACGAAGAGAGTATAATGATGAATCTCATTCCCACCGAAGGCAATCGGTTTACTCCAGGTTGGGCCCGCATTCTTACCAGAGGCGGGACACCCATACCAATGAGTATGACAGAACATACCACAAGGGAGACAGTACAAGTGTGTTAAATCGGTTGCAACCAAATTACAAAAGTTGTAAACCCCACGCAGTTTATAATCCAGAAGCAGAGCACAATTACAATTTAATCTACCGCCCGACGGAGGCTGCAGAGAATTCCAAGTTCATCAGTGAGATCGCTTTGGCTCCCTTGGAGAAAGCAAAACTCTCATCTAATGTCAACAAGTTCAATGGCATGACAGATCCGGATGACCATCTTCGGGTCTTCACTAGTGCATGTCTGGTAGGAGGATGGACCTTACCAATGTGGTGCCATCTATTCATCCAGACTCTCACAGGTGCCGCGCGACTATGGTTCGATAACCTGCCTGTTGGGAAGATAACATCATGGGTAGACCTGCGAGAAAATTTTTTAGTACACTTCAGCCAACAGAGGAGGTCTATCCAAGATACTGCAGACGTGATGAATATTTGGCGACGCGATGACGAGAGCTTAGAAGATTTTATCACGCACTACAACAAAGAAGTGCTTGAGATAGGAGATGTTAATGTGCACTTGATCAGAGCGCAGTTTAAGAGTGCCATCCGCTGTGACGACATGATCAAGGTTTTGTCCGGAACGGAGGGGCTACCAAAGAGCTAGGAGAAGCTAATGACGGCAGCCAAAGTGTACTCCCAGACAGAGAAAAACCTCAGCACTAATAGACCACCACCACCACACAGTCGCCCAACAGATATGAGCTCGGGCAGCGGAAAAAAGTTCAAGAAGAATTGGCGCGACTCGAAGTCTGGGAACTACTCATCTGAAGACGCGCGAGCTACCATAAACAAGCTCGCTATGCAAAGAGAGACAAAGCAGGAAAATAGAGAGAGGCAGTGGACCCCCCTGACCAAAACCTCGGCGGAGGTGCTTAGCACGGAAGACTACCAGTTCAAGACCCCTCCGCCAATGAAGAATAAGATGGGCCAAGATCCGAATCAATACTGTGACTATCACAAAGATAATGGTCACACTACCAACAACTGTATCTCTCTCCGCACTGAGATTGAAAAAGCGCTCAAAAGTGGTGAGCTCACCCACTTATTGCAGAATGTGCGGAAGGATATAAAGCAAATTACTCGCGGCGAGGAGGGCCCGAGTAAGAAGGCGAAGAACTAAGCAGCATACAATAGTCTCCTCACATGTTGGTCAAGTTCTGTAGCTTACCAATCCATGGCGAGGACTATAGTATGAGTAAGTTAAGTTTCATGTAATTATCCTAAATAGACGAATTTGTACCACGGCCTCTGTGCCCTATCATGAATCAAAACAAAGTTTCTATTATCTCCGTGTTTATTACAAAATGCATGCATTTCCTTTTGGTAAGCGCAAAAACATTATGGTAGATATATTACAAGTCTCATGAGCGGTCAGCGATCACACACATCGTGCAAGACCTTACGTTCACACATGAGCTTTATACCACCTTTATTCGCCTTACCTAATCAAAGCAATTGAATTCATGCAAAATATTGTACCCTAAAGCACATTTCATACTAGTTACTGGCGCGCCACACGCCTTACCAAAAAACTACAAACATACACGGCAGTGTATCAACCAAAAGTTACTAGCGCAACAGCGCATTAACAAATCGGGATCCACATCCCAAAACCTACAAGTTAATTGTTCATATAACCACAAAGAAAAACCTAAGCTAAGTCTTCATCCTTATCTTCTTCTCTGTCTGGGAAGATTTCTTTCAACTGCGCCACATGATCTTCAGACTCCAACGCGACATTGATAAGATCCATAACGGGAAGTTGCAAATTATTAAACTGCGTATTCGCGGCAGCAAGAGCAGCCTCCGTATTAACACCATGGGTAGCAGACTTGCTAGTATCCTAGTCAACCTTTAAATCATTAACCACATGGTGAGAACATTACGCGTACCCTTGGGCATAGCCATCATTCCGCGCAGCAACCAACAAGTGCGCCACGTTTTATCTAGTTCTTCAGAGTAAAGAACTGATTCAGCAACCTGCACAAAAAAGAACAGCAAAGTAAGAGGACGCGCAAAACATCTCCGGGAATTACAAAAGAGAAAAAACTTACACTTGCAATTCCGCGTTCTTTCAGCCATAACATATCACTTTTCAGTGGCTTAAGCTCACTCTTCGCCGTTGCCCGCACAGTTTTAGAATTTTCTAACTTTTCTTCCGTTTCGGTAAGACAACGGGAAGTTTCAGCCTTCTCGGTCCGCTCAAGCTCCAAATCTTTCTTAGCAGACTCAACTTCCGCTTTAAGTTGTTCCTGCTCAGATAGTAAAGCAATAAGTTCTTCTATCTCCTTATCTCTAAGGGTAAGAGTAGCGCAGGTATGTACCTCTCGTTGTTCACTTCTTTCACTATGAGAACGCGCTTCATCCCGCGCGGCTTCAACATCAGCTTTTTCCTTCTTCAATTTTTCGATCTCCGCATCCTGTTTTTTCAACCTTTCAACTTCAGCTTTAAGATTGTTGATAACGTTGCAGAGACCCATCTTCTCAGCATTATCCTTCTCGCAAATCTCTTTCCAATTTTTGCGCTCCTTGGAAAGAAGGGCAGCTTCAGCTTCCGCCTTTCTCTTCCACCCCGCAACTGACCATTCCTCAATTTTTCAATCATTTTCAAATTTGGCCTGATCAGCTTCTAATTTAGCCCTCAACTGGGCAGCTCAGGCCTCATCCTCAGCAGCCTTCTTCTTGGATGCCTTAAAAGCAGCTCACTCCTTATGCATGCTATGCCACTCGTGCACTATGCGGTGCGTAGTAGATGTATAAGTAGCAGCCTCTTCAAGATAGGCATGATAGGTCTGATCATGAAGGCGTCCTTCCTGAAATTTAATCTCCCCAGTCGGGAAGGTTCCCTGTAACCAGTCTCGGCACACGCGCCTGTTTGAAAAGGTGTCACCTTTCTTCAAATTCTAAACAGGGACGTGAATTTCAGAAGCGTTCTTCTCCAAATAAGTTCTATAATAATAATCCCCCAAAGTTTCATCTGGGCGGATAGGGGAATTCTTATCAGCATCAGAAAAAGAACATTGGTCCTCAGCAGAGACCTTCTCAATATTCTCAGGCATAAAACCAGAAGCCGCAGAAGGAGAAGTCGTTACAGGGATCTCTTGAGCAGATTTCCCTTTCTCCGAGTCTTGAGCAACAAATTCAGGAGTTTGTAGATGACCAGCACCAACATCCACAGCCTCCGGGCTGGTAATTTTCTCCGCATCAACAACAACATCAGCTGGTTTTTCAGCGTCAGGTTTCTCTGCCCCAGCAGTCTTTTTCGCCTCATTATCAGAAGCCTCAGTGCCCCCTAATTGTTCGTTAACAGGGGCGCGAGGAGGAGAAGGTGAAAGCTCCTCATTAACCACAGATGATGGTTCCGCGTGAACAGGAGCACTTGGCTTTTCTGTAAGAACAAAAGTATATATTGCAAACATTCAATGCGCATAAAAAGTAAACAAAGAAGAAAACCTACCAAGAACAGGTTTCGCAATAAAGGCATCAAGATTACCTCTTCTGGTGATCTTCTTCTTCTAAACCTTCTTTGCAGGATGACCTTCAGCCTCAGCATCAGATTGTTTCCTTTTTCCCGCTTTCTTCCTCAATAAATGCTCAGGACTTGACTCTAAGTCAATAGGGTCCTCAGGATTTGACGGAGGAATATCGGCAGCATCCCTAGGTTCCGGCTTTGGTTTCCTCACAACTGCAGGCGCAAAACCCTCCAATGAGTTAGATACCACCACATAATCACACCAGGAATCAGAGGAATGGCGCATACCTTTCTTCTCTCCTCTCACATTTTTTGCTTTAGAGGGTTGAGGTTTCTCTACATCACTCTTTTTTGGTGCAACAGTGGCAGCAGGCGCGCGTTTTTTCTTCAGGGCCTATGCCCAGGTTGGACAGTTCACCCTCTGAAGAACACAAAGCTTGCAACAGTTAGTCAAAGCAACAATAAACAGTATAACAGATCATCGAAGAATTACCAGCGCCAGCCGCGGGTTGCGCAGTCAAATCCGCATCTCGCGGGAGAACAAAATTCTTTACAATTCGGTAATACCAAAGTTCCTCATCAGGTTTTTTGGGAACAATACCCATCTTCCCACCTTCTCTCTCAAAAGCGACAACATACAAAGAAATAACTGCAAAAGAAGAGAAGCGAAGACAAATTAAAAAAAAAAGAGAAAAAACAAACAAACACAAGAAAGGGAAGCAAACAGGACAAACCCCAAATCTTATTTTTGCCATCCTCCATATACACTGGCTTCTCTTCCCGGTTCATCCGCCAGTTCAGACTCATGCTAGCACTGACCAGGGCTTTCTCCGGCAGAGCAATTGACGGAACGTCCTTCAAATCCTGGTACCTATTTTCGAAAAAAGGAGTCTGAATGGTCTCGGTTGGAACATCCTCTTTCCCCCTAAAAGTCATCCTCATCGGAATAACCCCAACTTTAATAAAGAAGAACTTATGTTTCCAGTCATGAAACGACTTTGGGGGTTGAAGCAAGATCTTCTTCGCATATGCCCTTTGCACAAAAGAGTAAAATCCTTGAGAACAGTGCATCTGATGAAACACTCGAAACCGAGTAACCGACGGTTCAATATGCATTGTACGGCAAACGAATTCGAAATGACGGACCCTAACCATCCCAATAGGGTGCATCTGGGAAATATGAAACTTATAATACGAAAGAATGTCAAGAAAAAAACTTCGTTGCAGGCAATCGGAAATTGCCTGCCGAGAAAAAAATCCCAAAATAAAGTAATATACCCGGCCGGAGCATCCGCCGCCATCTGACCCTCATCAGGGTACCGAGCGTCCCAACTCCCAACTATCAGGAAACTTGAAATTTCGAACCAGACCATCAAAGGTTTCCTTAGACCACTTCAATGGTGGAAGACCAACAACCATTTCTTCAGAAGAATCTTCGTGATGGTCTCCGGTTGACATAAAAGAGAGAAATTACAAATTCTTTCAAGAGACATATAAAGGAAACAAAGAAGAAAAGGATTTTCAAGAAATCAATAATTAACGAAAATGAGCAATTGAAAGGATTTATATACTCACCACCATAAATAACCTAGATAACTGCAACAACACCTTTTTCGGGGTCGGCACGGTTATCCAAGCGTCAGGGGTAAGTGGGAATGAGCAATAACGCGAGTTCACACGCGCGTGAGAGACACGTTCAGATACGTACAACTGACAGTGACAGGCTGTCACGCGTCAACAGTTAGTACTATACCTTTCCACCTGCCCAAAGTCAAGATTTTCAAAATCAGAATCATAAGCAAGAGTATCTTCTCCAAAAAGATTCTCTACTTCCGCGCCAAAAACTCTACAGCAACAAAGCACCTATCTCTCATAGTCTAGTGCTCCACTTATTTGCATAACAGCAACACTAGACTGGGGGGACTTGAAGGGGTAAGGTCCCAAAAACCTTGCTTTAAGTGTTTAGGACCATACCATAACCTCGTCAGTAAATCCTCTTTAGACCTTGCGCGGCCTCGCACTGGTCCTACAAAGAGAACTTAGAAAGAAAATAATGATCAACACTTGCGCTTATCTCCATAGCAGACAGGATAAAAATCCTAGCTAAACACTTCCGCATAAATAAAATCTAGACTTGGATAAAAATAGCTTCCCTGTTTCCACGGAGGTAACGTGAGGAAGAGTCACACAGGATTACAGTTGTATTCCTTCTAGAAGACTCTACCATACACCACCATTCGGTTATAATCGAATGGCCACGTGGCATCATCCCATACTCCCTCAGGATCACGATGATGGCACGAAATAAAAGGAGATCTACACTTGTCCACTTTCGACGTGGCAATACCCTAACCGTTGATCTAGATCACGATCCGTGTGCTCACACACTCGTTAGTGATTAACGGAAAGAAAGAATAACCGTTTACGGAAAAGTATCTTCCGTCAAGTTTTCACCAACAGGTTTTCCCGCCCAAACTTCGGCTATAAATAGAAGGATAATTCAGGTATAATTCTAAAGTTACATTCACTTCACTTTCACTTCTTCTTCTTCTTCTTCATAAAACCCTGTACTTATTCTCACGCCGGAGGGTGGTCACGGAGAGAACCCCCATTCTCCCCGTGACGAGTCTAACGGTGGTTGTTTTGCAGTTATTGTGAGAAGGAGAAGATCACTCACCCACGAGTCGGACGAGACGATTTAACCCCTTTATGCAGATTCAAACCCCCTGGTTCAGTTGATTCTGGTTAATTAAACCAATGTTTCTTCAAGCAACGATATATTTTTTCAAAATAGAATTATGGATCAATGTATAAGTAGGCCACCCAAAATGTTATTGACGTTTATTTTTCTTTTCCATTTTACGTTATTGACCAATTAGTGAAAATATAACCTTTATGGGTACGGATCCTAAAAGAAAAGCATTCTAGATCACACATTTTCTCCAAACTAATTTTTTAACGTCTAATTGCACGTTTTAAAGAGGTTTTTTTTAATATATACACTTATGTATGTTGTCAATTCTTAAATATACATATGTACACTAGAAAAACATATTTAGAAACCATAATCTTCCTTTATATACATATATCTACAATCATTTTATACATATTTGTACGTATTTGTAAATTATCAAACATAGTTGTACAATACTTATATTTCAATTTTAAACACACATATATATATATATATATATGTATAGTTAAAGATTGGCAATATACACATTTGTATAACTAACTATACGTATATCGTCACCCATGACATCCTGAGAGATACCTAAACTGAAGCTTGGTTGGCTCGACACGTCAACCATGGGTCCTATTTTTTCTTTTAAAAAAGCAGGAACAAATTTTTAAACATGGACCGTAAAAAAACACAATGAAATTAAATGAGGTTTTTTTTCCTTCTTTTACCCACCAGGGTCTAAACCAACTTTTGATCCACCCGACATGCGTCCGATGGAATAACCACTATCAACCGCATGCTCCTCATCTGCTTACCCTACGCCCACACATTCCCACATGAGGGTTGGGTCAGGAAGGCGGAAAATTGGTTTTTGTTTCAAAAGTATATATATATATATATATATATATATATATATATATATAAAGTCGCTGACCTGCTCCCCCCCCAAGAAACTACGTCCCCTACTGTGCGCCGCGTCCTTTCAAGTTCTGCAAAAGTATAACGAGGATTTCATAATTTTATATCTTATCACGTGGGGGTTTTACTAGATAAACTATGTACCAATTTACCTGCTACCCTCGCAACAATCAAACTTTTTGTCCATCGCACCACGGGGCCGACAAACGCAGGTGCGATCAACGACGGGAGACCTGTGGGAGGACCCCGACTTGGCGCGTACAGTGCGCACGCAACGCGAGGCCAAATGTCTACACCCGAAGACGGCGACACCCCTAGCTGTGATGTTTCATCGTTTGACATTTCACCCCCCTGCACACGACCAACAGAAACTCAACGTGGCATTGTTAACGTAACGGAGTAATAAACAATTTTTTTAATACCTGTATTTAGAAGCTCTTCGATCCCATCAAAAACACGCATAATAGCTGACGTGTCGTTCTTGGCATTTAGCCCGTCTTGCTCTAAATCAACATGCCCTGTTTTTTATCCCGTTGCCAAATGTTAGAAATAATACGCACAAATATATACAACAACATGTTGGCTGTTAACACTAATACATTTTTTTTTAATTTTCGTCGTAACCGTACCTTGGTCCCAAGTAGACGGCGCATCTGAAGCGTCCCTCAATACCAAATCCATGTTTTCAACCGCACCGTCTCGACGTCCATCATCCCGCGCCTCAACTCCCGCTACTTCATTCAAATTTCCCATACTCACCTCCACGTTCGGTGTACAGATGTTATCCGTCATATGGCACACGGGGACATCAGAAATGGGTTCCACACGTGGAGCAATAGGTGTACAGGCACCCAAATCAACCGCGTCTCCATCGTCGTCGTCCACCTTAACTGCTTCCAAACTTTTCATACTCTGACACCCTTTGACGCCTGTCACGATTTAAGGTTAACAATAAAATAACAGGATACGGATCTACGAGGGGTGCGGACAATAAGTAAGATTTTTTAAAAAATGGCCCACCACTTAGTCGTTTGCTCGATCTCTTCTTTTTGTGTGTGCATGTCTTCTCCACCGAAGATGCATTCAACTCAATCGGTATCTGTGTTATGCTCTTCGAAGCGACTGCGTCTGAAATCATGTCTGTCACATTTTCAGATACATATTCTGTGGAAAAAAGTGGGGGTGGTGCTTTGCGATACCTGCGCTTACGTCCGGGGTGATCGCTTGTCGACGCCCGCTTGAACATTTGTCCCACTTCAAAGCTGTCTAACGCTTCGGCGGGCCAAATCGGCACCTCATTCAACACATCAATGTACCTAGGCTTTAGCCCATGGAGGCCCTTGTTGTTTGGGTCCTCGGCTAAACGGGCACCTAAGTGCGTTTCGATCTTAACCCGAACGTCACCGAACCTATCTACCCACTTCTCAACGCTGTCAACAAACTCCTATTACAAGAACAAAAGAAACATAAGGTTTTAAAAAATACCCACGTGTTCGCAAATGTCTCGTCATCTACATCAACGCCTGCTTCAACTGCACCAACACTTATCGCTTTCAACTTGCCATGCCCAAACCCGCCATTCTTGATTTCTTAATCTTGTTGACGTGCCAACATGTCTTTAGTCCAGAACTGAATGGCCCGAATGTCAGTCTCGTGCTTAGCGTGGCCAGCTCTGTGTTGTCGACATACAACAACTACACAAAAAAAAAGTATGTCGTTAACCACAAGAATCTTTTTTCCCAAATCACAAGGAATTTTGAGGACGTGCCGTCAAGGTAGTCAGGGGCCCAGCCCACCAACTGTTTGGGTCCCTTGGCTTCCATTTCTTCTTGCACTTACGTAAACAATCCACGATGTAAGCGCACTAGTTGTACTCCTCGAAGCGTGTATCAGCCGTTAAACGCTTTAAAATTTTGTCATTCACATACCCATTCATCTGTGATGAAGCCATCGTCGTAAGGAAAAGCAACACTAAATCAATGCGAAAAATCATCATATCATCATAAGTGTCTTGTTGGATCTCCGTGGATATTAAAGTTGGGGATATGTAAAAGCCTGGGGGTACCTAGCAACGCCATCCTTTCAACGATGGGTGTAGTGTCTTGGACGGAAGAACTCCGCCAAAGCTCCCTTCACGGATACCCAACAGTTTGCTGATCAAAGTTGCCGTGACGACCAATTGGGTGTTTCCAAGATTCAATGTCAAATTATCAGCGTCAAATTGTTCAACCACATGAAAGGCGAGTTTTTCAGGAATGTCGTCGATGACAAATCCCAATAGCCACCTAAACCCATTTCCTTTACAGCTTCCTCCTGCCTCCGTGACATGTATGATATTGCATTGTATAGCTGTTTCGGCGAGGAACACGTCTTTAGGCTGGGTATTTCCTTTGGTTTCACGCCCCTTCGTTTCTTTTCGTTCCCCGTAGACCCATCATAAGTGTTCAAATCTCTCTGTGCTTCTTCGTCGAAGACCGTGTAACAATAACTCGCTTCGTACTGTGGCTATCGTCTACGGATTCTAATAGACGACGGCCATCCGTTTCGTTATGCCTCTTTCTCGTCCGTTGCCCTTCATTTTCTACAAGCCGTGAAAACCAGTAGGACCACCAGCATACCAAATAATCAAAGCACATGTTAAGGGATCCACGTTTTACCTGAGCTGATATATATCGCACTTGGAGTCTGATCGATCTTCTGTTTGCCGTGGCTAGACCCACGGGTTGTTGCAACCATGTTTCCTGTCCAGCAAAGACACCAATAAACACTGTGTAAATAATTTCGAAGCTAGGCTCCAATGTGCAACCACTCCAAAATAACATCAAATATTAAAAATCCTATAACATAAAATGCTAACCCATTCCCCCGCCCTCATCACGGGAAACCCTAGACTTTTTCATGGAACCCCCACACCCACATGATATGTCAGTTGATTCAAACGATTATAATGACTTGATGGCTCAAAAATCAACTGACATATCATGTGTTATATAAGTTGTGTTTGAATATGGAGCCATGCTTAATACATGCTCGGTTTTAATACATGAAAACTACAGTTAAACTTTTACATAATCACCTTATATATCGTCTTGAATCTACATGTATAAATGTTTATGTGGTTCTCCCGTTTCTTTACTTTAAATTAATTTTATATCCAAGGTACCTTTTAAATTATATACCAAATACTTTAATAATGCACAATCCATGATTTTTATTTTGTATGATTAGGTCTCTTGGTGGGATGTTAACTTGTTGCTCTTTTAAGGGTTAAGGGTCATGTCTATAAGTAATTTGTTATAAGTATTTTAATATTTTTCAAGACATTGATACATTACTATAAATATAAAACTTGTATCTTTATTCCATATCCGTCTTCTTCAAATGTCAATGATAATTGTCAAAACGAGCGCATTAGATTTTATTAATAACTAGTCTAAGTTCCCGTGTGTTACACGGGTGGCTAAACAGGAAAACTAAGTCCTTTAAATTGTAAAGTAAAAATTGTAATATTATATACGTTGAATTATTAACGAAAATATTAGAGAGTGCAAGAAATAATTGAAATACATGAATACGACAAAAAAAAATCACAACTCATTGAAGATTTCTTTATAAACAACTCGTTGAATTATTAACCATGTTGTGTTTTTATACTATTTATAACGTGTTATTGAACAACTTGTAGTGTCTCATCAGATTCAAAAACAGTTTTATAAAAAAAAAACTTTAAAGAATATAAAGGTGTGTGTATGCATAAGCAGTTTAAAACATAATATTAAACTATTGGTCTAAGTACCCTTATGTTACACGGGTTACTCAAAGTAAATTATGTCATTTAACAGACGTTGATAAAGCGATATACAACTGGCCATAGGTGAAAACTAATTATTTATCTTTGTATGAGATTAATCATGTTAACTCAATATATAAAAAGAGAAAAAGGATTGTATAAAGTAAATGCTTCTTGTAATTGAGATTAAATACATGTAATAATAATGAAAAAATAAAAGTTGCTATTATAGTACACAACAAAATTTCAAAGTTTTTACAAAGGACTCAAAAAAGCAAACAAAACAAACAAACAATCATAGCATCTCTTAAGAAGATTCAACAATAAAAAAAAATATTAACCCTATGATTATATCGATTAAATCAATAAACAGAGTGATACATTAAAATATATTAAAATTGTTGAAACTAACAGTATAATAAGCATTCATAGAAACTTGATTCTTTTCTCTTAGTAAAATTTCTTTTCAAAACTTCATGCCCTATTTTATATTCCAAGTCAAAAATCCATGTCTTATTTTATCTTCCAAGTTGCATTTTGAAAAGCAAACTGCAGCAACAACTTTAGCACATTAAATTAGCATTTGAGCTACAAATAAGCATATTAACTCCTACATTTTAAAAGAAACTAAAAAATTAACCCATGAAATCAATATCTATAGCACAAGGAATGCAAACAAATGATATAATATAAAACCGTCACTTACCTGCATAGCAACCAAAATCATGAACATTAATTTGAACATAGTAAAAAAATGTGAATGGTTCAGAAACATAATGTACAATGTTTGAGTAAAAAGACCAAGTGCATCACCCAATAGTTAATAGTAGAGCAATAAAAAAGTGGTTGCCTTCACATACATGTACATATCTAGAGTTCATTCAAGCTAAGAAATTCATGAAAATCCACATCTTGAACTGCCAAAAGTTGAGCTAAAAATTTGCAAACTATATAAAACACATCGTTGGCTAAACCTTACTAATCTTAATTTCGGAATCAACTAAATTGGTTCTATTTTTAAACAGAGATGAGGTTGTGCAAAGTATGGCGTTTATTCTCAGATAAAGCCTCCTCTAACATTTCGCCAAATGCTGTAGCATACGAGCTAACTTTCAAATCCTTCAAAACCAAAGGTGAACAAAAAATAAAGCCACGCATTGTGTAAGTTGTTATGTAACAAAAACTATAGAACATCACGTAAAATTAAACCAAAATCTCAATCATTGTCTACATTATAGAACCATGTAAATTTTTTCAACACCAATAATACTATAAATTTAGGTACACCACGTTACTCGTTTTCCGTTAGTCGAACGAACTATGAAGATAGTTATTTTGTAGGGAGAATGAGTATTTTACCAACGATGTGGATGGGTCAATGGGTACATACCGTGGTGAATTATTTACAACCCTTGTCACCAAGAGTGACAAACTGAAGCTTCAAATTTGAGTGCCACAAAGACATTGCAGCCTCATCATCAATGCTATCGCTTCTTGTGAGAAATCCGAACCTAATATCGTTCACTTTGATCACCTTGGCCTATCTCATACGCTCACCTATATGTTAGTTCGAAACTTCATAAGTTATCAATTAACAATATATCCACTCTACTATAATCAATCATCCAGCCAAGATAAAAATTCAACCGCTTTTATTTTCGACTCCAGCCAAGCCCAAAGTTCAGCAACAGTAGCTGCATCCCTGACACAAATAAAAAATTAACATTTTGACTTACTTATATTATGGAAAATGCAAATGGTTCTCTGATTACTTTTATACATATTTTACTAACCTTATTGCTCCACCAAGACCCAAAGAGATCCTATAGACCATCCAACATGTTAAGGCAGTTAAAATGTAAAAAACAACAAACCAAACATAAAATCGAGATTATTCTTACTATAAATCATCTGTTAATGTGGATATAGCTCACAGATAGGATAAAAAATGACCTGGTCTATAATACAGATGTCTCCAACTTTGGATTTGGGAGAAAACCACTCATATTTTCTTGGTCCAGGGACCACAAAAAAGAAAAGACTACTATTTGTTTTTCTTACTCTCTAATGATTCTGTTAAAACACTTTCTATTTCACCGAAAATTCAAGAAAGGAAACATTACCTTGTTGGAGGTCGTCGCAGCAGTTGCATAGATTGGTTAGATGGACAAAACAACAAACTATTTCTCGAAGGGCTGAAGGCAAATCATCTCCACACAATTATACAATATACTAATGTTATAATCAAGAATTATACAAACATGGAGTCACTTGCTACTTTATAAGTCTAACCAAATCAGTTAACAAAATGTAATTCTTACCCGTAACGATATTCACTTAACTGTTATCCAATAAACGCTTGCAGCCTCTCTAGTCTGTCCCATCAAAACCAACAAAGCCTACCACCGCTTAGAGAACATAAAACCAACGTCAACACCTACACTTGGGTTACGGTCAAACCTGATATGGTCAGTTTAAAACGTATAGTTAGTTACAGCAACAAATCAAATTTGAAGTACAACAACTAATTGCGAACAATCTACATCTGTTAATTATCCGGTTCATTCCTCCTTCTGGAACAATCATTCTATCTACGAAGCTAAATCAAAAGAATAAGATCTAATGAATATAACCGTCCTTGATTACATGCGTCAGTTGTAGGCCACAAGTATGTTCTCTTCAAGCCTATCCATTGTAATCTTCAACCATAAAGGCCAATTATCAACAGATCTCATCCTTCTGAAAATGAAAAACGACAAAATTAAACACCAAACACTTATCAAACTGTATCCTAATTTTAACTTATTTATCCTAATCGAAATATTTAACTTTTATAAAAACACTCAATTATATCTTTATATTAATTACACACCTATCTAAAGACTCGAAAAAGTTAACATTTCACTTTATGCAATTGATATAAAAACTAAAACCCAATTACTCTACACCAAACACAGAACATGAAAGCAAGTGAAATTACCTATGAGCCCGTAACAGCAACACCTTCTTCAACAAACAAAGGTGCCCGATTGAATTTAACTTTTTTTAAGTATACATCACCAATGGATCTTGAAATCTGCAGAGAAAACATAAGATTTAAGACTTGAATATCATAACTAAAGTATATGATGGTTTATTTTATGGGACCATGTATGAGATATACTTTTACAATCAGGTATGGAATTGAGATTATCAACCCCCACTACCAATACCCAGTCCGTTGTCACGCCTAGTTACCACTTTTTTTTGTTTGTAATACAGATAATGTATTAACGCGTACACTTTATAATCCTAAAATAGGAATAACAAACTTTGTTTCCAATTTTCACTGAATATAATCGTTTCTTGTGATCATGCGGTCAAAAACTACATGTATAAGACCTTTTACTTGCCACACGTTATACTTCAAAACTATAATATGTGAATATACCTAGAGTTATACTTCAAAACAACTACCTTTTTTGTTATAACTAATATTCCTCAAGTTATAACTACTAAAGTAGTGAGCCAAAAGATATCTCTCATCATAAATGTGTCGCATTCCTATACCAAGATGAATTGAGCTAATTTGATATATTTTATAAACATATTGTTTATTTAAAAAACCGCAAATTCTCAAAAAATGTAAAGGAAACTGTAAAAACAGGGGGTTCACTTTTCGACTTTCATTATGGAGAGGTATGACAAAATGAGTTCATTTTGTTTGAATCATACAATTAACTGAATCACCAAAATCAAACTTTCGGTTTAACATATCAAACACTAAACTTAATAACGCTGAATCACTGAGTGAAATTTCATTTAAAATATTATACCCTAAATTAAAGAACTCAGAATCAAAAGAAGTTAGCATTGATCAATTAGAAAAAAACTAATTAAATTACCTCTTGAACCTTCACAAAGTCAATCGAATCGCCAAGAGATAAATGATTATGAACCGTTGGCTTGTTCAGACCTCCATTAGACATAATCAAGAATACTTACCTGGTTCCTTAATTGAAAGCACATAGTGAGAATGTAAGAAGACTAATCAGAATACAAATCATCAAAGAAACGAAAGTGGAGAACATTAAAACCAAGAACACTTACCTGGTTCCTTTCGATTGAATTGTAGATGATTCTTAACATTTAGGGTTTTTTCAGGAAAGTAACTGACGATGAAACCTAGAAAAGAAAAATGTTAAGCGATTGAGCAGAGAAACGTGATGATCTAGAGATGAAGTTCAAGAGTAGGAGGTCAAAGAAGGCAGCCAGAATTAAATGTGAAATTACAACCCAAAATTGTTAGGATTGAAAAAACATACCAAAAACCTAGGCGACGATCAATGGAGGACAACAAATTTGGGATTAGGGTTTGGAGGAGGAATTGAGAAGATTAACTGAGAGGTTTATCAACAATCAAGAAACTGAAATATAGAATTACATCTAGGGTTTTATTTGAAGCAGGAGATAGAAAGGAAAGTGTGCGGTGAGAGAGAGAGAGGGGATTTTAATTCAATACCAATAATGGAGAAAGAGCGGAGTGTTGTTTTGCCGCTCAAACCAAATCAATAAGCAATATTACATTGCCACGTGTCAATCAATAGCCTAAGTAGACGACAAGTGGCCAAAGTCTGTTTTGTTTTATTATAATGTATAGATTCATAATGTATATTTGGGAAATTAATTGAATACACATTTGTTGTATATAAAACATAAATGATACGAGAAAACGACCCATTGAATTTAACCTTTTATCCAATAATCATGACAGTTGTGTACAAATCAAATTGTGGTTCTCGTCCCTTTTTACCAACCAATCTCGTTGAATTTTTGTATTTGTTTTCCAATTTACAACTATATAAAATATGGTTATACGTAGCAGCGTAAATCGATTGAGCATTTTTTATGCCGGATGAGAATGAAAGTATACGTAGAAAAAGTTATATTCCGACCTCTCAATTAAAAAGGTAGTGCTAACATCGTTTCACCCTTGGTTATATATGTATACACGGTAAAAATATTTTAATAACATAAACTTATGGGGTAGTCTTATTATAAAACGTCATTCAACAAAGTAACAAAGATAAGCAAGTTAGTGCATATTCAACAAAGATAAGCAAGTTAGTAGATCACAATATTTATACCCTAGTTGTGTATATTTTTTTTAACCACGACTTTTTTGTTTTAGGCTACTGTACTTTCTAAATTGAAGAGTCTCGTTGTTCCACTCCAGTCAGACTATATTGTCTTAACCGGACTCACGTTGGTTTCAGAGCTTGGCTTAGGCGTTCCCTAGGAAAGCATACCGTCGACTGTCACTTGACAGATGTGTCACCACAAGAGCTGAACACTCTCTGGCGTAACACACGGTGGAACGAAAACCCGGATGGGCTCATGATAGAACTTGACACCTTTGCAAGGAGACTAGGCTCCATCCATCATTACCTAATCCACCAAAATAACACAAGTAAAGATTGAACTTAAGCCTTCATTAGAGAACCCAAGTCTTCCTGACATTAAGCCACAAGTGGTGCATACCTAGTTGTGTGTATATATGAAAACTTATGATAAACTGAATTTGAGTAGCTATATCATAAATGATGGTAGGGTATGATCATCAAATTCATGTGACCCTACATGAGTATGATTGGAACACATCCACATTAATTCCATGAGTTCTATTTCCAACACCCATGACTTATATTTTCAACTTTTAAATGGTTTACGGGTCAAAAAATGCAACAAAGATTTGAAATTAGTGGCAGATTATAGTCAAATATAAATAGATATGTATGCATGTCTATATATTTATATATTACATATTTGCTTTGGTTTTAAAATCAATGATACGCGGAATATCTATGAGAACAATACAAGACATATGCAGCGCCGGTTCAATCAAATATGAGGCCAAAATCAAACTAAAAATTTGAGGCCGTTGTAAAAAGAAAAAAAAAAGAACGCTTAAAGTAAAGTTTATATAAACACGAAGTTACAATACACGTCAGTGGCGAAGCTTGAGATATTCGTCCGGTGGGTCGAAAACGTACACACCCAAAAATTTCTATAAAACGGGGGGTCAAAAACGTATATACCCAAAAATTTCTATACAAAAACTACATACTCTCCACTACTGAGCGAAAAGTTCGGGGGGTCGGCCGCCCCCTCCCGCCCCCACTATCCTACGCCCTTGATACACGTTACCGGTATCGAGTATTTGCTAACTTTATCACTAACAGACGGTTTAGACATCTCTAAGATCCTGTAAATGTCCTCCTTTTTGTTTATCATAAACATCCAACAAAGATTAGACTATTAGTAAGGCTAATGTTGCTGAAACCAAATGAACTTCATGTACCAAATGCTTAAACAATTATTTAATGGTCTAGTTAGTCTTTTCACTTATGTCAACTAATGAAAAGAAATAAAAAAAAAATCTGTTATACTTATATAAATTAACATCCAGCAAGCTTTTAAACATCCAGTTACCCTTGGGCCTAATAATATGTAAATAAAATGTAAAAATGGGGGCCTTTAATGTGTGGAGGCCCAAAGCAAGAGCCTTGTTTGACTTACCCTTGGGCCGGGCCTGGACATAAGTGCGCATGGGTTCGAACCCCATAGCCAGCAGTTATATTTATTTTTAACTTATTTCGGTACTTTTTTTCTATATTTTTCAGTTTTACAAAATAGGTCCCTGTACTTTCTAAAATAATTTGACTGATTTCTTTTTGTGAAACAATGATGCGAAAAGACTATCACTGTCATCTCACCTCAGCTTTGTATATATGCTTGTATAAACAATCAAACATGCAAAGTAAATAAAATTAAAATGGTCAAAGAAAAAAAAAAAAAAAAAACCTAACATACTTTTTCATTTATCTCATAAAAATCTCTCAAGATTTTTTTTAACATTAAAGTCTCTTCATATGTTAAATTTGAACAAAATTGTGACCAAAACTTTTTTAAAACAACTATTTTGAAAATTTATAGGTCATTGTTACGGAACCAAAAACGATTAGAACTCAAAATTGAACAAAAATGGGATTAAATGCAAACCGAACAAAATGAATCCAATTTATATGTTGTCTGATAATCCGAATAACCAAGGTAAACCATACTTCAATATTTCGTCGAAAAAAAACCCAATAATATGAATTCGCTGTATTCGGTTGAAACCGAAAACCAAGCCGAATTCGAACACGGTTTGTGATTTAGTTTTGAAGTACTTAAATTTCGTATGGTTTGATTAGATTTTTGTTTAACTCAAAAATTTTCAAAACAGATAAATCAAACCAAATAAATTTCGTATGGTTTGATTAGATTTTTGTTTAACACAAAAATTTTAAAAACAGATAGATCAAACCAAATAACTGAATAAACCGAAAAGAACCGATGAACACCTTTAACGTTTCCAAGTTGTTTTAAATTTTTTGTTATAATTTTGTTCAAATTTAACATGTGAAGGTATTTTAATGTTCAAAAAATTGTTGAGGGACTTTTATGAGACAAAATAGAAAATTTTTTTGTTCTCATCCTCACACGACTGAACTAATGGTGAATTAGTTGGGAAGAAAGCTTAAGAACTTAACGGATTCCTTTCTTTGTTTGACTGATCGGAGAGAGAAGGTCCCGTTAAATTCTTAATAATTATAATATTTTTTTATATGTTCATTGAATAAGTTCTATTTACTCAACAAACGAGCAAGAAAAAAAAATAACTATAAACAGACAACAACAAAATTTATTGAAAGAAAGAACAGAATAATAAAAGATAATAAATCGAAACTTGTTCCAAATCTAAACATTGATAAGAAAGCTTGAATCAAAATCTAAGGATAACAATGAAAACGGCAAACAATTTTGAGTGATCGAAATTTTAAGCAAACAAACATCGAATATGCAGAGAACACCGAAACACACCACTAGTGAATAAACAAAAGTAACATATATTCACCAATACATGTATGAAAGTAAGAATCCATATATAGTTATTACAAATCCTAAAGAAGGGGACAATAAATTATTACAAACACACCAGTAGCATCTATATCTTCTCTTGTATGAATGATTCGATTTTAAGAGGTACCCCTCTATCTAGATATTGGACCTACACCTCTTTGTGAGACCTGCGAGCCAATGTATTAATTAATTTTAGAACAAATGTTAAGACTAATGACTAGGAGATAAGTATAAAATTAATATACACTAAGAAATATATATAGTTCAAATTGTCGCCTGTAATCCATGCATTTTTTCGTGTTTCAAATTATTACTTTTACATACTTGTTACCAGTGGCGGATCTTGCCCGTTGAACGTGCCAGGGCCGAAAGACACGGGCACTAAAAAAAGCCAAGGCAAGCCTGGGCCAAACATAGTATATATAAAAAATTTCGATCGAAATGTGGAAAATTAGCACTACGGCCGAAAAACTTGCCCGGGCCGTGGCCCTACCAGTGGCCTTCTAAGAACCGCCCCTGCTTGTTACTGAAATTTTATCAGGGGCGGACCAAACCGTTAGCGTGGGTGGGTTGCCGCACCCCTTGAAAAAAAATTGTGTTATTTTTTCGCGTAAAATCCAAACCACACCCCTTGGAAAATCTCGACCGCACCCAATTACTCAAGCCCAAATATGAATTTAAGTATTAATCTACTCAAGCCCAATTATTATTAATTAAACACTACCCAATCAACTAATACAAAACAACCCAACCCAATTCGTCCCACCATCTCCCGCCTGTGATCTCCCCAGCGAACCCCCCGCCGGATTCGCCAAAATCCGGCCATCACTCCATCCGAAATCTTATAATTAAAAGAGGTACTTTCATTTATTTGAGTTATTTTGATGTTTTATGTGATTTTTTCAAGAGAAATAGAGTTATATAAATGTTAAAATGGTTTGAAATTTTATGTGTTTTGTTATTTTTTTTGGGTTGTTCTAGTCTTTAGTCGGATGATTATGTTGTTTATTTATTATTATTTTTTTTAGATAATACTGTTTTCATTCCAATTTTCAGGGCAAATTACATAAGAATAGCAGGTAGACGAGCAACAAACTGCGCCGCCATCCCTTTCTGAATAGAAAACCCTAATCTACTAAAAACAAAGCCTCGCCCCTGAGGGGTCGAAAAGTTGCTGTGGACTACACGCTGAACTCTGGACAAGAAACGAAACGAACTGCCTCTGGCGCCAAAGAGCCAAACGTGTCAAACGCTAGGGGGACAAAGGCATGTTGTTTATATGATTTTTGGTTGGTAAACAACAATTACTAGGGCTTGAAATTCAAAATTTTAAATTGAAAATTAAGAAATATGGGCTATGGTCGAACACTTGAAGATCCTTGTTTGTTTTGTATGTGATAGGATTAGGAAGGAACCATGAATAGGGAAGTTATGGCGCGATTTCTCAAGAGTAAAGGAGTTGAATTACTTTTTTTCGCCATATTTTTCTAATTAAAGACCAATGTATGTTCTAGATAAGTTTTTTTTTTTTTTTTGTTCTTTTATTTAATGATTAAGAGAAATAGAAGTAGGGAGGGTTTGAACTTTGATGTTATGTTTTTTTGTTGTTACTTTACTTACTTATGATGATTTTTATGTTGTTTACTTGAAACTTTGTTTGTTAATATGATAGGAAGTTGGGAACTAGGGTTTGATTGTTTAAAAATTGAAATTGACCCGACCTGACTCGATCTGATCCGACCCGCTATGAAACTTTGTTTGTTTATGCTTGTTTTACATGACCTGACCCGATCCGACACGCTATGAACTGAATTTTTATTTTTATTTATATAGCTAGGGGTCTAAAATCTTTAAAAAATTTCCGCACCCCAGGAAAAAAATCCTGTGTCCGCCACTGAATTTTATAGTATCATATTTCTTCATATTAATAGAAGTAACTTGATAAAAATGTACACATTTTCCTGGATTCTTTAGGAAGATGTCTGCAAGTTGCGGGCATGCACACACTATCACGCATGCTCATATAGGTCTCAGATTAAAATACAAGTATGAGATTCTCATGTATATTCACTTGTTATCTATAAGCCCTTAGGTTGGATGCCCTTACACAAGGTCGCGCATGCTCATATAGGTCTCAGATTAAAATACAAGTCTTAGACTATCTCCAATAAGCCCTTGGAGAACAAATCCTTAGAGGCCCTTAGAAGCCCTTACCATTGGAGCTCATCCATCTCAATAAGCCCTTAGGTTGGATGCCCTTACAAAAGGGCATGGTTTTGCCTCGGTTCATGCGATATGGTGGGTCCAAAGTGAAAAAAGAAAAGTTTTATTTAAATGTTGTGTGTGATGGGTAGGTGATGAGGTGGAAATTAAGAAGGGTCAGGATATTTGTAGGTTTGGATATGAAAGTGAGGCTTTTAAGGATTTGTAAGGATATTATTTGGCAGATGACATGGCAGCTAAGGACGACTAAGGACACACTTAGCATTGGAGATAGTCTAAATAAGTTTAAGGTTTAGTAAATAAGTTTAAGGTTTTTTCACCCACCTATGATGTAAAAGGATTCCCACCCGATTCTTGAAACTGTTTTCGTTTCAAACAAATCACTTTTAGCAAACATATCTCATTCATGTTTGCTTTACTTTAAACACTTATTGTCTGGTCGAAACTCAATTTAAGGAGACCTAAACCCATTAACCAATAAATATCTAAAAATAGTACTTGTTCCACTAAATTATTTAGCACACGAAACACGCCATCATGTTCGTATAAACCCATATTTAAACCACACACAAGCAAACATACATACGAACACAAAAGTTCAGTTTAAAACACAAAATTGAGGCCTGGAAACAAAGTTTATATACAGTTAGATGTGTGTTTGTGCATGTATGTATATTCTCAAAACTTCATGGCATGATTTTAAAAAAACGCTTTAGGCGTGCGCCTCAAGGCGCGCCTCGAGGCAAAACGGCCAAAAAATGAGTCTGAGGCGCGCCTCATGGGGTTTTTACTGCATATGCGCCTCAGAGGGGCTGAGGCGCTAAGAAAGGCTGCGCCTCATTGGATTTTCATAGTTGTTTTTGATGTTTTTGACTTTTTATGTCAATTTCAAGCATTTCATGTCTTTTTTATGTATGTTTTTGATGATTTTGATGATGAAATTAGTTAGTATTATTATTTTTATAATATATATAATTTTTATATTTATTTTTTATTACCGCCTCGGCCTTACGCCTCGTTTCGCCTCGAGGCTTACGCCTCGTGAGGCGAAGGGAAAACGCCTCGAAACTCGTTTCCGTTCTTTTAAACCTTGCTTCATGGTATCAATACTTAAATTGACAATATTGAGAATGTAACTAAATGTTTTTCAAAAGTTTCTTCAAATTAATCTTAACATGTAAACAAAGAACGTTAATGAAAAGTAAAATAAAGGTCAAGACTTACTATGGAACAGGAGAAAGAGGAAATTTTTGAGCTTGAACCAGATTTCTTCAAGAAAACGATAATATGCAATTCTCCATTGTCTGCTTACAAGCAATGGTGTAAAAACGATCCAGAAGCCAACAACCATGCCAACAAGTGTAAGTATCACTAGGATCCAATCAGTGCCATTAGATTCATCATGTTGGTCGGTAATCCCTTTGGCGTCGCCATTATTTGGTGAACATGCAGGAAGAGGATTCCCACAAAGTGCATTTCCGGTGAAACTGGACTCACTGAATGTTTGAAGTTGGGGGCCTATTGGGATTCTTCCTACAAGATTGTTGTATGACACGTTCAACCAACTCAAAGCGGTTAACTGTGCCAAGCTCAAAGGAATACTTCCGTTAAGATGGTTCTTTGACAGATCTAACGATTCAAGCATTCCAATTTGATTGAACAAGTTTGGAATTCTTCCTGTTAGATTATTGTGTGACAGATTTAGGAACCGTAAGCCCAAAAGTCCGACAACTTCATCAGGAATTGACCCAGAAAACTTGTTATCAGAAAGGTCTAATGAAGTCACTTGATAAAGTATGGTGCTATACGTATAAGTATTTCCCTTTGTCACCAACGATGCCGTTGCTTCATACGAGGAAGTATCTGCCAAGTCGTACAGAACAATCGGCTCTGAGGTCTCTCTTCCAGACATGACAGATAAGTTTGTAAAGCATGCTGGTAGGTTCCCAGACATATCATTATGAGCAAGATCCAGAATCTGAAGAGAAATGAGATGACATATTTCATCTGGGATTTTACCTTCAAATTTGTTAGATCGAAGACTTAGAACTCTCAGACTTGTATTATTTCTTCCTATTGAAGATGGTATTTTTCCCATCAGTTTATTTTCTGCAAGCTCGATGACTATGAGACTGCTGGAATTCAGTAACCAGTGAGGTAAGTTACCGGATAGCGTGTTAGCATCCATATCCAGTGATAATAAGGAAGAAATATTTCCTAGAGATGATGGGATTATCCCAGAAAATTGGTTTTTCTCTAGGTTCAGAATGACTAGAGATTGAAACTTCATCCAACAATCTGGTATAACACCTGACATGTTATTGTTTGCGAGATTAAGAAATTGTAAAGCTCGTGATTCTTAAATGCCAGAACACAACAAGAACTGTTCTAGAGATCCTGAGACATTATTGTTAGAAAGATCCAGGAACTTCAAGTCTGCTCTACTAAAATTACCATGTAACATGCCATGTAAATGGTTGTTACTTAAATCAAGGCCTGCTCCAGGACCGAAAAAAGTAACATCTCCCAACTTTCCTTGAATGTTATGGGATATATTCAAGTACCGTATACTAGAGAATGTAGTCCAAAGCCAATTCGGGATGGTGTCTGATATGTTTGCGTTGGCTATATCTACGTATTCTAAGTCTGTTTGCGACTGAATCCATGAGGGAAATTGAGGGCCTAAATTGCAAGAACGTGATGTAAACCTTTGGAGTTTGAAAGGCGGAATCCAATTGTTAACATTTAGCTTGAACACCAACTTGTTATCACCAACGCTCAAAGTTTTCAAGGACATTAGATTGGCAAAGTTGTTTTCAGTCAGAACACCTGTTAATGAATTGTTATCAAGGTAAAGAATCTTTAGTTTGCTAAGTCGTCCTATACTTTCAGGAAGACTTCCATTCAACTTGTTGTACCAAAGACTCAGTTCTTCCAACAGTGACAAACTTCCTATAGAATCTGGTATGGTCCCTGTTAAGTTATTGTCACCAAGTGTAATCTGGATCAGATTTTTCAAGTTTCCTAGTCTTTCTGGCAGTTGACCAAACAGATGATTAGCACGAAGAGATAATAACTCAAGTTTAGGCAACTCACATTCACAAAATCTATCAAGAAGCTCCGACACATTACCATAAAATTTGTTGTAATGCAACTTAAGGGTAGTGATGCTGCAAAGATTACTTAATGATCTGGGTATCTCCTCAACAATCTCATTGCCCGATAAATCAACGTGTTCAAACAAAGACAGGTTCTGTAGGCTGCCTAGAATCGGTGAAGAAATACCACAAGAACCAACATCAAGCAGACGGAGACTACTTAATCTAGACAATCCATTTAATATTGATGGAGTATTCACAAAAGGGTTACCAGGAACACGGAGAGTCCTTAATAAAGGCATGCTATGGAAACCACCATTATTTACTGGATTTGCACTAAATAAGCCATTAGAAAGATCTAATGAAACCAAATTACTTAGGTTGAATATCCACCCAGGCAACATACTGTTAAAAGGGTTACGAAAAAGATCTAAGACAACAAGGGATGTAAAACCAACTGTTGTTGGATTACTAGGTATCCGAGGTAAAAAACACAAAGAAAAATGTATTTCTAGCAAAGAAGTGAGGTTGCTGATTGCTGGAAACCAATCTAAAGCTTCTGCGAGATAGATTTCGCTCATATCCAGGTGTCTCAACGCTATAAGATTCTTTACCCATGCTAAGCTTTTAGAATAAAGTATGCCGGAAAATTCAAAACCATGAAGATCTAAGACACACAATGTTGATATATTTCCAAGTTGGTGAGGAATTTCCCCACTGAAGTTTGAGTATGAGAGGTTAAGATATATAAGATTTTGGAAAGAACCGATGAATCCTGGAATCAAGCTGTTGCCAAAATTGTTGCAGCTCAAGTCGAGGTGTCTGAGTTGTAACAATTTGATCACTGAAGAACTTATAGTTCCTCCTAACATTTGTTTTGATGCTGTCGCGTACCACACCGGAAATTGATCAGAAAAAAGTTCATCAAGTTCATCATCTGTGAGATTCGAAAAAAGGCCAGGAATTCCATTGTCAGGTCCACGAAGGTGGATCTCGTGGACGTGACCGGTGATATTGTCGCAGACCACACCGGACCAACTGCAACAGTCTTTGCCTACCCAAGAAGATAGACGGTTCGCCTCGTCAGTGAGATTGCCCTTGAGATCAATAAGAGCCAATCGCTCAGTGGGTATACATGGTACACGATCTGAGTTTTTATTACAAAAACAGATGCTGCAAAGTGACAAAACCAAGAGAAACAACAGGTAAGATGAGGAAAAAGATAAAGGAAGAAATGTGAGAGTCTTCATTGTAGTGATGAAGAATGCAGAGAGGTTCACTTTCGTTTACTCTTTCATAATGGTTGAAGATATGATATATACGTGGTCCCTTTATTTTATGAGTTAATTACACACATGGACCGGCCCTCTGATTTATAGTAAGTTTCGTCTTTCGGTAATAATTTTTTTTTCAACAGGTTGAGGTTATGTGGTTTCATTTTTGTAACATATTGGGGGTATTAAGGCCAACGGAGGTTAAATATTCTGTTAAGTTGTGCCTAAATGACCAAAATGCCCTTTAATAACGAGAGGTAGTATTTTTATAATTAACTATATTTCATTACAAGGTTCATTTTTGCCATTTACAAACTTAAAAATTAAAATTAACTATATTTCATTACAAGATTCATTTTTGCCTAAATGACCAAAATGCCCTTTAATAACCGAGTTAGTGATTTGGATAAAAATGGCAATAAAACTCAAACCTGGAGGACTCAAATGCACACAAAAAAAAAAACATTTTGGATGGAAAAAGCAAATATGACTAGACCATGGATGATTTTAGCATTTTACTATTTTACAATTACACACGTCTTAATAGCTTCACACTGTATATATTACCATCATAAAATTGTTGAAGTTTTGTTTTGTTTTATTTTCATGTGTTTTCATTTCATTAAATTAACTTGTCTTGTTCTTGTACTAATTCTATCATAAACCTTATCGCAGCTTTTACAGTTTCTTAGTTAACTTGATAACATAAACCTTATTGTAGCTTTTACAATTTCTTAGTTAAGTCGAGATTCATTGTTATTTATTCTTGTTTTGATTCTCTTTAATATAAACTATATTTCAGTTTATGGTTAAGTTGAGATTTGTTGTTGCTCTTGTCTTAAAATTATGACATAAATCATATTTTTGTTCATACAAAATTTAAGTTAAGATTTGTTGTTGTTAGCTTGTTATGAGATGTGGAAATCAAAGATTATTCATATATTTCTCACTGTGATTTGATTTGCTTTAGAAAAGCATACACAAAAAGGATGCATGTCAAAAATAAAATGGATGAAGCATATATTTATATTTAAAAAAAAAGCCAACTTGAATTTATGTTTTATGTACACTTTAATCTGCAGTTATGGATTGATATCATTCCATTTCACATTGATTTATTAATACAATTATAGTGGTTTCAAGTTGTTTTAATTTTTTCAATATGGTAGGTAGGTACAAATATGATTTGACAATTGATGAAGCTGCTGAGTTGGCTAGAAGAGCCATTTATCATGCAACATTCCGTGATGGGGCTAGTGTCGGTGTTGCTATGGGTACACCCGGTGTCAAGTTATCTGTACTAGATGTGGTTAAATGCGCGAGTTAATTACTTGGTTAATGGGTTAAAATCTGTTAAACTTCTTTTATACATAATTAGTGTCAAATATGATAACGTTATGTTATTTCAGCAACGATGTATTTTTTTTCAAAATAGAATTATGGATCAATGTATAAGTAGGCCACCCAAAATGTTATTTACTTTTATTTTTCTTTTCCATTTTACGTTATTGACCAATTAGTGAAAATATAACCTTCATGGGTAGGGATCCTAAAAGAAAAGCATTCTAGATCACACATTTTCTCCAAACTAAATTTTTAATGTCTAATTGTCCGTTTTAAAGAGGTTTTTTTTTTTTTTTAATATATACACTTATGTATGTTGTCAATTCTTAAACTATACATATGTACACTAGAAAAAACATATTTAGAAACCATAATCTTCCTTTATATACATATATCTACAATCATTTTATACATATTTGTACATTATCAAACATAGTTGTACAATACTTATATTTCAATTTTAAACACATATATACATATATGTATAGTTAAAGACTGGCAATATACACATTTGTATAACTAACTATACGTATATCGTCACCCATGACATCCTGAGAGATACCTAAACTGAAGCTTGGTTGGCTCGGCACGTCAACCATGGGTCCTATTTTTTCTTTTAAAAAAGCAGGAGCAAATTTTTAAACATGGACCGTAAAAAACACAATGAAATTAAATGAGGTTTTTTCTCCTTCTTTTACCCACCAGGGTCTAAACCAACTTTTGATCCACCCGACATGCGTCTGATGGAATAACCACTATCAACCGCATGCTCCTCATATGCTTGCCCTACGCCCACACATTCCCACATGAGGGTTGGGTCAGGACGGCGGAAAATTGGTCTTTGTTTCAAAAGTATATATAAAAAAATAAAAAAAGAAGTCGCTGACCTGCTCCCCCCCCCACAACAAAAACTGCGTCCCCTACTGCGCGCCGCGTCCTTTCAAGTTCTGCAAAAGTATCACGAGGATTTCATAATTTTATATCTTATCACGTGGGGGTTTTACTAGATAAACTGTGTACCAATTTACCTGCTACCCTTGCAGCTATCAAACTTTTTGTCCATCGCACCACGGGGCCGACAGACGGAGGTGCGATCAACGACGAGAGACCTGTGGGAGGACCCCGATTTGGCGCGTACAGTGCGCACACAATGCGAGGCCAAATGTCTACACCCGAAGACGGCGACACCCCCAGCTGTGAAGTTTCATCGTTTGACATTCCCCCCCCCCCCCTTCTGCACACGACCAACAGAAACTCAACGTGGCATTGTTAACGTAACGGAGTAATAAACAATTTTTTTAATACATGTTTTTAGAAGCTCTTCGATCCCATCAAAAACATGCATAATGGCTGACGTGTCGTTCTTGGCATTTAGCCCGTCTTGCTCTAAATCAACATGCCCTGTTTTTTATCCCGTTGCCAAATGTTAGAAGTAATACGCACATATATATACAAAACCATGTTGGCTGTTAACACTAAGACATTTTTTTAAATTTTCGTCGTAACCGTACCATGGTCCCAAGTAGACGGCGCATCCGAAGCGTCCCTCAATACCAAATCCACGTTTTCTACCGCACTGTCTCGACGTCCATCATCCTGCGCCTCAACTCTCGCTACTTCATTCAAATTGCCCATACTCACCTCCACGTTTGGTGTACAGATGCTATCCGTCATATGGCACACGGGGACATCAGAAATGGGTTCCACACGTGGAGCAATAGGTGTACAGACACCTAAATCAACCGCGTCTCCATCGTCGTCGTCCACCGTAACTGCTTCCAAACTATTCATACTCTGACACCCTTTGACGCCTGGTCACGATTTAAGGTTAACAATAAAATAACAGGATACGGATCTACGAGGGGTGCAGACAGTAAGTAAGATTTTTAAAAAAAGGGACCACCACTTAGTCGTTTGCTCGATCTCTTCTTTTTGTGTGTGCATGTCTTCTCCACCGAAGATGCATTCAACTCAATCAGTATCTGTGTTATACTCTTCGAAGCGCCTGCGTCTGAAATCATGTCTGTCACATTTTCAGATACATATTATGTGGAAAAAAAGTGGGGGGTGGTGCTTTGCGATGCCTTCGCTTACGTCCGGGGTGGACGCTTGTCGACGCCCGCTTGAACATTTGTCCCTCTTCAAAGCTGTCCAACGCTTTGGCGGGCCAAATCGGCACCTAATTCAACACACCAATGTACCTACGCTTTAGCCCATGGAGGCCCTTGTTGTTTGGGTCCTCGGCTAAACGGGCACCTAAGTGCGTTTCGATCTTAACCCAAACGTCACCGAACCTATCTACCCACTTCTCAACGCTGTCAACAAACTCCTATTACAAGAACAAAAGAAACATAAGGCTTTAAAAAGTATGACGCAAAGGGCTTACATTAAAAAATACCCGCGTGCTCGCAAATGTCTCATCATCTACATCAACGCCTGCTTCAACTGCACCAACACTTATCGCTTTCAACTTGCCATGCCCAAACCCGCCATTCTTGATCTCTTAATCTTGTCGACGTGCCAACATGTCTTTAGTCCAGAACTGAATGGCCCGAATGTCAGCTGATGTGCGTGAGTGTTATATATAGGTTTAAGTATATTTTAAGCCCTTTAACACTTTCTTTAGCCAAGTTTTAAATTTATAAAACACGATATTTACTAACACTAAACACACATATGGGCAAGTGCACCCATCGTGAGCGTAGTATAGTGTTGGTAAGATACCGAGGTCGTCCAAGGACACAAGAGCTTTTAATACCGGTTTATCCTCAACGTCTAATCAAATCAAAAAGTTTAGAAAATTGGTTTTAAACTAAGAAAAATAAAAACTAACTAAAATGCTGAAAAATAAAAATAAAAGAAAAAACAGATAGACAAGATGAATCACTTGGTTCTGACTCGTGTATAGTGTAACCTTTGATTATTTCCGCACTTTTGCACTTATTTAAGAGATTATCTTAGTTATTGTAGTAGGCCCCTCTTTTGGAGGTGACGTTACCCTCAACCCAGTAGTTTGAGTCAGTAAGGATACAATCCTAGAGGGTCGGATTATTGAAAGATTGTTGATACATGATGTGGACGCGACTCGACTCGACGCGACTCGGCTTGAACCACGACATTCCTCCGTCGTGTGATTGAAGACTACAAGCGGGCCAAGACATAAAGGACTTACACACTAGTCCCTGGGCTGAAGCAGATCTACAAAATAAGACACTTGGGCTGGTAACTGTTTGGCGAATCATCTTTGGGCCCAAGCCCATTATCGGGGAAACAGGGATATGGTTGACGAAACAAGCCTGTTTCGTCAACAAATGTTCACTTTCGTCGCTGATTCGTCATGTTTTGGTTTGTTTCGTCATACTGTTTCAGATTCGCCAAGAGCTGTTTCGTCGATGCTGCTGTGTTGTGTTACTATATAAAGGCTGAAGACATAACAGAAAATAGAAAACACAGAGAGAACACTCAGAGCAAAAACACACACACACGAGAGTTAGAAAGAGTTTGCAGAATAGATTTGTAAACCTTGTGCTTGTAACCGAACCTTTCATTCGTATTAATACAGTGGTGTTAAACGGTGAACTTTGTGTGTCGTGTATTTTTCGTGTTCTATCTCGGTTTGCTTTCCCGGTTGGATTCCGCACAACCGGGTTGGTTTGTAAACAAGGATTAGGCGACTAGATCCTCCCCTAGCCGGACCTACAAGTGGTATCAGAGCCTTGGCTCTTCTCCTTGTTAAAACCGAGGTGTTTTCGGGTTTTCAAAATTCATATTTTCTGGAAAAACTCTTTAAATCTGGTTTAATCTTGTTGTTTTGCTGTGTGGTTATCAAAACCGTGTTATGTTCATGTTTGCATGATTATTTTGTTGGTTTTGTTAACATTCTAGCAAAAGTTTGTGTTTGAAATATCAAAGGTTTTCCAGAAATTCAAAAAGTTCATCTGTTCATTCAAAGGGTTCTTGATAAAATTGCCTTTTTGATCTACCAGATAAGTTATAAAAGTTGTTTGTGTTCATTGAAAATTGTGATTTGATTATAAAATATTATTTGAACAGATCAAGTTGGTAAACAATGATTTAGTTGGTAAAGTTGGACGTGCAGAGTTGACAAAGGTGTCTTGTGTCAGACTGTTCCCACCTGCCAAATCTGCTTTTTCGGCGAAACATTTTTTTTTTTTTTTTTTTTTTTTTTTTTTTTTAACGAATCACAAATTTTGACGAATCAAAAAGTCTCTTTTCTGTTTCGTCAATATTTGTTGGATCAGTTTCGTCAAAGCCCAAAAGACCCCTTTGTTTCGCCAAGCCCAAATCAAAAACAATTAAAGCCTTTGTTTCGTGAATTTTAAAGCCCAAAAAGGAAGCCCAAAACTCTTTTGTTTCGTCGACCAGATCTCATTTTCTGTTTCGTTGAATTCTTTTGTCACATAGTGGGCTTGTTTGGTTGAAAAAGTCTTGGGCTTATATTTAAGTTTCTGTTTCGTCAACATATTTGTTGTTGGGCCGTTTCGTCAAGCTTTTTATTTCGTCAAACAATTAAATTGGGCCTGTTTCGTTGTCTGGGAGCCCAACTTTATATATCTGTTTCGCCACAAAACAAAAATTCAGTTTCGTCAACATTTTGTTTCGTCGTGAAAGTTGTAATTTTTAAACAGAAGGTTTGCACTAGTTGTTTAACTGTTTGTTTCAAGTGTGTTAATCTGGTTGTTATCATTCGAGATATTAACATAGTTTGTGAAAATTAATTTAAAAAAAAACTTGTTTTTCAAATTTTAAATCAATTTTCACTTAATATATTAATTTTATAAAATGGGAACAAACGGTCAGTGGTGGACTCAATTAACTTCGACTCCACAATCATCAGCTACTCAATCTGCGTCAGATTTCGACAAAACTGCATGGATGCGAGCAATTGCCACACCTCAACCCCAATTTGATATAAATGTCTATCTTCCGAAACCTCAAGTTGCCACACCTCAACCCAAATTTGATCCAACTGCCTATTTTTGGAAACCACCTCAAGCCCAACCTCAACAAGGCAACCAAAATCCTTTCATAAATCAAACAAGTACATCCACGTCCAGCTCAAATAAAGCCGATGATGGGTGTGACTGGTCTGTACAATGTGGAGGTGGAAATCAAGGAGGAACTGCGTTTTATGCTGAAATTGTCAAGAATGTCAATGATGGTGAATCTTCAGGAAAAGATGACAGTTCAGGATGTAGTGGCACTGATGAAGATAGCTCAGGTGTGAGTGATTACAGTTCAGAATCGGACGTGAAGGAGGGAGTGGATTCTGAAGGTGATAATTTGTCGAATGATGCTAATGAGAAATCTGACTTGATCAAGAAAGCTGATGCTACATCAGAAGAAATGGAGAAGATTTTCTCTGAAGATGGATCTTTTTCTTTCCATTCAGCCTTTACGGCTAATGTCGACAGTTCATCAAGTCAGGTATGTGTCGATGAACCCACTGTAGTTAGTTGTGAAAATTGTGATAGTTTAAAGGTTAAATATGCTGAAAAGGAAAGTCAATTTGAAATCACACGCAAACACAATCAAGAATTGATTGTAGATCTTTCTAAAGCAACCGAAGCTAACTTGTTTTTAACCAGAAATGAAAAGGAGTTTAAAGCAACAATTGCGTCATTAAAACATGATGTTTCTGAATTACAAAAGGCTGTTTTGAGAAAACAACATGCTAACATTAATCTAATTGACACAATTGAAAAGCAAATGGTAGAGTTAGCAACAGCTCGATGTGAATGTGAGACAATTAAGCAGAAATTGGAAAGCTATTCCAATTCCCGCTATGTTTTGGATCACATTATTGATGTTCAAAAGAAAAAGGGGGATAGGAAGTGTAATGGATTCAAATCATGTCCTCCCCCAATGAATCACAATTACTCCAAATTGCCTGATGACGAGGATATGCCCCGTTTTGAACCTACTGTGCCACTCAATCTAGATGATTTTGCAGCAGGCCTCGGGTTCACAACTGGTACATCATCCTCGGGTCAATCAGAATCTGAGTCTGAGAATGTGACAGAGTCATCGTGTGTTAAGGAACAGAGTCCTATCATTGTTGAGGATACTGATTCTTCGGACGATGAATCTGAAGGAATTGTGAACCAACAGTCTAACTCGGTTACAACAGATATTCCAATCGAGAATCACATCTTGTGTGATCCACCAGTGGAACCGAGTAAGACTGAAGAGCCAAAAACAATGAAGTCAAGTGTACCTAGCCTTGAAGGGAAAAACTTGTTGTACACGCTCAAAGGAGATGACAAAATCTACTCTAACAAAGATTTTCCAATTAAAAATGTAAATCAAGATTTAATTGAGCAAATTTTTGAAGGATGTACTGATAAGTTTTTGGGGAACAAAAATGGCAAAGTTACCGTCACTCAATGTGATCCAATTCCGTGTGAACAAGTTAGAAAACAATACGGAAACCAAAAACTACCAGTTGAGCGAAAACAACAAATCAATTCTGGAAAGGGTAAGGGCCAGGTACAAGGAAAGAAGGCTCAAAACAAGAATGCTCAAGCACCAAAAGTTCAGCAGCCTAAGACTCAACAACCAAAGGTTCAACAATCTAAAGTTGAACAGTCTAAGGCTACTCAACAAAAGGTGAAAAACAAAAGAGCTTCTGTTAAGAAAAGAGAACAGAAAGTGAGCTTTGTTGGATCCAAGGGTACAGATAAACTGGAAACATTTCAGGATAAATCTAACATTGATTTTATAAAACAAGTTAGAATTTTAAAACGAAATGATCAGAATAATTACACCCAACACTCCAACGGATGTGATTTAGGTCCAAGTACATCTAGATCACAAAGTTCATGGTCTGGTTCTCCGTCTGGTCATCAACATGTTTCTCCAAGGTTTGTAGAGCGGAGAATGTGTTTTGAGTGTGGCACAATTGGGCATATTGTAAGATACTGCCCATACCTGCAAAAGTTGAAGGCAAAGACGAGTGCTCCCCAAGAAACCAATTACCAAAAACGACCTGTTTCCCCGAAACAAGACCCGCGTGTCTTGAAAGAAAGGGAAAAGAAGTTAAAGCAAAAGAATCAAAAGGTAATTGAAAAGGCCTTAAAATCAGAGGTCAAAGAAGAAAAACCTGTTCAAGCAAAACCTAAAACGGTAAAACCAGTAAATGCTAAAGCAATAAATTCAAATACTGGTAAAGGACAAACAGCTTGGAAACCCAAACAGGTAATTCAATCAGGGGGAGCACCACAAGTTCTGTTTCCTAATCATCAAGTGATTGAAATCACTTTTATTGATGATCAAGGACGACCCAAGTCCACAAAGGCTTGGGTCCCCCTCTCCGTCTAATCTTTGAATGAGTGTGTAGGATATTCCAGGAGGAACTTTCAATAGTCGTAAGATTGTTGATAGTGGAGTGTCCATGCACAAAATAGGCGACAGAAGAAATTGTTGCCTTTGATGGAGAGAAGAAAAGAAAAGGAAAAGAGAAACAGAATTGTCCGTTGAAAGAGTTTGAAAAGCTTCGACAAAAATGCAAAGCCTTTTTCAATCAAGCTTTGATCGGGTCCCCGGGATAGATTCCAATCAAAATGTACGCACCTGCAGCACGTTTGAAGTTCAAAATCAACAAGATGAACGTGCAGTGTACATTTCTTCACGGTGTGATTGAAGAAAATGTGTTTGTTGAACAAACCAACCGGGTGTGCGGATGCCTTGGCATGGGTTGAACAACCGCACACTACTTCTCAAGAGAAAGACAAAGACCTTCGCTGGTGAAATGTGGAAGACCAGCCGGACCCAAAGGTTTATGATCTTGTTGCTGTCAAGAGACGTCTCAGTAGCTACAAAGAATCGACTTTGAAATCCACACCGGGTGGATATCCAGTTTGGGAGAGCGCTCAGGTTCCTGGCAATGCACGAAGCAGTTGCAGGATACGGTTTTAAATTTCTAATCTCTCCTATACTTGTCGATATTTAAGCTGCTTTGTGATTTGTTATCCTCTTGTAGCACTCTTTGGCCTGACACGTTGTCCTCGAATATCACCTCACACGTGATTGTTTCACTATGAAACTCGTCAATGTGATCATGGTCCGCACCGTTAACCGACATGCCAACTGATTTTTCCAAAATTCAAGAAATCTTTTCAGATTAAAAACTAATTTTGGTAAACGGCATTGAGGTATAACATGAGTTAACCAACATCGGAAAGTCATTTTTGTAAATACCTTTGTGTTTTTAAATTTTATCTTAGTTTGTTGATTTTAGGGGGAGTAAATCCAAAATTTGAAAATCCAAAAACATCGAAAAATTTCAAAAAAAAAAAAAAAAAAAAAAAAACAATAGAAAAACAAAAATGAGTTTCCTGGCGAGCAAAAGAGAAAATGATAGTACATCAGTGGTCTGTCCAAACGTCTTTAAACCTAAACTGAAAAACGATAAGCAGCTCTATATAAGATGTATCGGTAGGCTCACAATCATTTTAAAGTGTGCAGGGTGATATAAACCTTAATCGACTGAAGACCAGGTGGGAACCATTCATTGGCATATGGTCTTAGTACCGAAATTTCGTTTGAGAGATTGCCGAGGTTCTGAGATATTCGGTCTTTATGCTGCTTATCATCTGGGTATCATGGTTGTATCTTTTACCGAAAAATAACGGGGACGCAAGTCTAGATCTTCCATGATACCATACATACGTGTACATATTGCATTCGACCTCTATAAGTGATCAACAATCACATGTCCAAACAAATAAGTTATAAAATATCACATCTTTCCGGGAGTCAAGTTCGTCTCTCTGCTGTACGAAAGTACTGACCTGTTCACGGACTTGCTCCTGTGCCCTCATGCATCGAAAATCAAGTTCCTCATCAATAAGTGATTCTATCACATAGGGCTTGTTTTCAAATCAAAATAAGTGAGAATCTCACATCATATACGGTCAAACAGATGATAATCGGTATACTCACCGGTAAGATGAACCCTCGTGCATACCTTGATACGGGAATGTGTCGTGATGTGGATGAACACCGGTCGGTAAGTATAAATCATAACTTAACGTATCCCCTCGCCATGATTACAAATGATAAGTTGAGTTTATGTGGACAACAATACCGATAATTGTTATAGGATGCTTATCTTAATGTTAACTAATTGAACAAAGAGAGCGTTTTGACATGACCATACACTGATATGATTCTCTTACCCTCGAAACTCACAAAAAGATTGTCTGTAAATACTTATTTACTGCGTTCAGTTTCTGTATCTTTGTATATATTTATTTATTGCTTTCCGTCTTTACATTTGAAAAATGAAAAATTCCAAAAAGATTTTAGGTGTGTTTTAATATAAACTTTATAAAAGCCAAAAAGATTTTGCTTCTATTTATTTTTGATTGACTGATGTTGGAACTCGAGTCTATCCTACCCAAAATCCTGATCGTAAGCCGGAAAACAATTGCATCTTCATAAATGGTCGAAGTTAACACATTTTGAAAGTTAAAGAATTAAAATTGAATATTTTTCTAAACTTTCAGAATATTGTCGGACGGTGTTTGATTAAATGATAGTCACACGTGTGTCGTTTGTTTATGTTTACTATATTCCAAGCAGTTGTTCTCATTACGCGTTTAGATTTCTTGCATGTGCAGATTCTAAAGGCAAGGAGAACATGGTCGATGACAAGCCTCGGAATGAAGACACAACGTGAAGGCACTCAAATGATGAAGATGATCGAGTTGCCGCTGGCCATCATCAACACCACAAGGATCTCAAGTTGTAAAGATCAAGTCGTTCACGAGCATAACTCAAGGGGGAGCTTATGTTAAGGGGGAGTTTGTCAACACACTTCCTACATGAAACGGGGAGTTTGTTGATACACTTTCTACTTTCAAGACGTGAAGACATTGGAGATCCTCCGATATGGAAGACATAAAAGGCGAATCTCGCGAGTAGCGTCCAAGGGGGAGTTTGTTGATACATGATGTGGACGCGACTCGACTCGACGCGACTCGGCTTGAACCACGACATTCCTCCGTCGTGTGATTGAAGACTACAAGCGGGCCAAGACATAAAGGACTTACACACTAGTCCCTGGGCTGAAGCAGATCTACAAAATAAGACACTTGGGCTGGTAACTGTTTGGCGAATCATCTTTGGGCCCAAGCCCATTATCGGGGAAACAGGGATATGGTTGACGAAACAAGCCTGTTTCGTCAACAAATGTTCACTTTCGTCGCTGATTCGTCATGTTTTGGTTTGTTTCGTCAAACTGTTTCAGATTCGCCAAGTCAGATTCGCCAAGAGCTGTTTCGTCGATGCTGCTGTGTTGTGTTACTATATAAAGGCTGAAGACATAACAGAAAATAGAAAACACAGAGAGAACACTCAGAGCAAAAACACACACACACGAGAGTTAGAGAGAGTTTGCAGAATAGATTTGTAAACCTTGTGCTTGTAACCGAACCTTTCATTCGTATTAATACAGTGGTGTTAAACGGTGAACTTTGTGTGTCGTGTATTTTTCGTGTTCTATCTCGGTTTGCTTTCCCGGTTGGATTCCGCACAACCGGGTTGGTTTGTAAACAAGGATTAGGCGACTAGATCCTCCCCTAGCCGGACCTACAAGCGACTAGATCCTCCCCTAGCCGGACCTACAAAGATAATTAATTAAGTTATTAATGCAAATTATGGTAGGCCCCTCTTTTAGAGGCGACGTTACCCTCGACTAAGTAGTCTGAGTCAGCAGGGATACAGTCCTAAATAGTCAGGTTATAGTATTAATAGTAGTTAACTTATGAGGGGATCAAAGAGTTTGGACCCCCGCCATCCAATACCGTTAAGTATTGAAGGAGGTCCTACTAAATTTGACCCAGGTCCATTGCAGGACCTCTAAACGCTGAACAATGGCAAGACTCTTACCAAACCGTTCCCTTAACCCCCAGCCAGGTAGCCAACATACCTCCATATAGACTGTGGAGATATGAATGGTGAAAATCTTTTATTTTATATAGACAGTAAAATAATGTCAAGACACCACGGACAAACGATAAGGAATAATCACCTTCAACATAAGAAACTAGTTATTAAAGTCATTAATACAAAACCAAGTAAAAAGTGCAAAAAGATTAGAAATAAAAAGTATTACACTAGACACGTGTCTTCACCAAGTGATGTAAGAGACTTAGGCTAACATGGCCTTGATTGTCAAGAACTCTTACGATCAATCTTGGATCCCGAGACGACTCACACACTCTATGATGGACAATGGATGATGGTGGTGGATGATGGTGTTATGGTGGTGGTGGGTGGTGGGTGAAGTGTGAGAGAGGTGGTGTGCCAAGGGATGGTTTGAGCTTGAGCCAAGCACTCCTATTTATAGGCTGAACAGAAGCTCGGGCACGGCCCCGTGTCCACATCCTCTCTTTCTTCATTTAATGCAGCTTGTCTTTATTAGTTGACCACGCCCCCGTGTCTGCTGAGCACGACCCCGTGTGCAGAAGAATCTTTGTACTATGAAGATTTGCCTGAGTTGTGCGAATCTTATAGTTGACCACAGCTCCGTGTCTGCTGAGCACGGCCCCGTGGTGGGCAATAGAAGCTTCTACCACTTTGTCTTTTCTGCTGACACTTGGGCACGCCCCCGTGCTGGCTGAGCACGGGGCGTGTTCAGTCTTCTGTCTTCTTGTTTTGCTTGGGAAGATGCTGTCGTGGGGTCGGGCATGTCACGTTTGTTCCTTTTCTTGCATTTATGTTAGATTTTGCTGTCTTTTTGCTTCTTTTGTTAATTTGAGCTCATTTAATCCTGAAAATACAAAAGGAAGACAAAAGCACACTTTTTCCAACATTAGTACTAAAAAGGGGTTAGTTTTATGCCACAATTGATGTAATTTATATGTTGCATTTTGCACACATCAAATACCCCCACACTTGAATCTTTGCTTGTCCTCAAGCAAAACTCTTTATAATGTGGCTTTACACACCCAAATAGAATGGGTAGAGAATAAGGTTTTTGGGCTTGTCATAGAGTGTCGGAATTTCCAAGATTCTTTATTTAGTTTTATTTTTATTTATTTACAATCCTATTCGTCATGATTTATTTAAAACTTTTCATAAGATAAATTACTTATTAGGGCATATCATGCCTCTTTAAAATTCTATTTATATACAGGTTCACATACCTCACGGGGATCACTCAACACTCGGCCAAAAATGTATTTTTGTGGATCACTCGAGAGCGGCATGGAACTTACTCCTACCATAGGCTTGCCAAGCAATCAATCCTCCTCCTTTTTAACTATGTACCTTTGTTAATATCAAGAGGACTTTTTGGGTGAAGGGTTAGGCTTGGGTTAAAGGTAGGTGGTTGGGTTAGTGGTTAGTGGTTAGTAGAAAAAAGGGCGAAAAGTGTAACAAGCGTTGGTTTTCGTAAGACTTTTTATTTTTTTCAACTTTTTATTTTGATGAAGCTATTTTTCAAACAAAGTTATTTTTGATGAACTTGCTTGTTTATTTGTTTTTGCTTCATCATCAACACATTTTTTTTTGAAAGGTCATACGAAAAACCGAGCTAGTTACTAAAACAAAGGGTTAAAAATGAAAAAGGTTTTGGTGGGTAAAAGGGTGTTTGGTTTGGGTTATGAAATGAAAAGGTTTAGGCTCAAAGGGGCTAACTAGGGGGATTTTGGGTAGGTGGTAAAAAAAAGAAAAATAATGCTGTAGAAATAAAAAGGGTTAGTCCTAATGCCTCCATCATTTACTTACTTGGGTTTAAGTTGGTAAGGACCGGGAATGTATCGTCATGGCAAGTTCTAGAGTCGTAAGAACCAAGCGGCTATTCACACAAGAAACGAAAAATGAGCATTTAGTTTAATGATATGTAATTGTATGCTCAATAAAGGCTCAAAACTCACTTTTGTGGGAATGAGTTTTTATGTGATCAAGTATATATAATCAAATTTTAACTAAGTTTGTCATGCCTTTTCATAATTTTCTTATGTTGGTTTTTTTTATCATGACGCTATCGGTTGTAAATTCGTAAAAATATAACATTTTTAGAACTTGAAATTCCCGAATTAAACCTAGACAGGTAAAAAAATATATTTTTTTGAAAAAAAAATTGGGGTGATTAGCGGTTCCAATAGAGTTTTGTGTAAGACTTGTATTTAGGACTTGCAAGATTCAAGGTTTTAGCATCCCCCCCCCCCCACACTTAAATTACACATTGTCCTCAATGTGTCCCAAAAATAAGTTTTTAGGTTGATTGAATGTGTAAAAAGGTGTGAAAAAGCAAAAATTTTGTGTTACTGGGCACTGGACATGGCCCCGTGCCTGGTGGGCATGACCCCGTGTTCAGGTGCCAGTAACGAAAACTTACAGAAGGTGGACACGGGGGCGTGTTGGCTGGACACGACCCCGTGTTTGTCAAGGTTTGCAGAAATAAAACAAACAGCAGGTCTGGGGAGTGGGCACGAGGGCGTGTCTGCTGGATACGGCCCCATGTGGACAATCTGCAAGGTTGAAAAACATGTTTCTTTCTTCGGTTTTCCTGTCCCGGCTTTAGTAGTACTAATGCTTAGTACTCTAAGCCCAGCCCCGTATGTACCTGCTTAATCAATAAACACCATACCACACCATAGCAAACATCCTAATTTTACCAAGTTCAACATCCATGTCAACAAAGTTAAAAGAAAAATAAATGCAGAAAATAAAAGAAGTTAGGAAAAGTAAATTGTTCAACACTTGGCACGCATGCCTTAAATTGTTCAAGATTAGAAAAGGTTAACCTGGGGAATCATCAACCAACCGCTTCTTCCTCCGCTCCACCCGCCTAGTCCATGTCTTTATCCTCATCATCATCATCATCTCCACCATGCCCGGCAATGTACTCCCGGATATTTCCGATATCATCTTGGATATCGGATATGTTTCTCTCGATCGCCCCAACCCGGTTGTACGTGTTGCTTGCCATATTGTAGGTGTTCCTGGTGCACATGAGGTTTTCCTGCAACAAATCATGCAAACTTTGAAAGTTAGGACAACCGCCTCCTAAGGAGGAGGATTGGCCCGGGTCACCATGGGGCTGGTATTGGTACTGATGATGTTGTGGAGCGTGGAGGACAAGTGCTTCTTGCGGGTTCCATGCATGACCTTGCATCCTTTGAAAGCTTACCGTCCCGTCTTCAGCCTCATAAATTAGGTTCATTGAGCGGCAAATGTGTATATCTACCCTTCCCGACCATGGGCTTCTACCGAATGACCTAGGTATGTTGGTGAAGTGTTTGAAAAGACGGTACACCCATCCTCCAAAGAAGATAGGGGTTGGTGCAGAAGCAAGGCGGTTCAGATGCATGTTTCGGAACATGAGGAAAGGAACATCGAGGTGCCTGCGGTTATGGATGTAGTGGAGGACAACCAAATCTCTTAACCCAACGACGCCGCCGCTATCATGTCTTTGACTAAGAGAGTAGCCGAGTAGCCTATGGATGTATCGGTAGAGCGGATCCCTCAACTTCATGCTCTTAGTGCTGCCCGGATTGTAGTACCCTTCACCAATCTGAGCCCACGCGGCTTGGCGATCGTTTTCGTCGATCTCTCGCATCCCTCCGGTATTTTCCTCGTTTCCCGCATCCTCTTCCGCATACAACCCGACAATCGACCCAAATTGTGCCATAGAGATCGAATACCTAGTTCCGCCACATCGGAATGCTACCCCATCATTGTCGAATGGGTCGCACCTTGAGTTGAATGTGAAGGTGCTATAGAATTCCAAAGTGCATTCGTGGACGGAACAGAGTCGAGTTGTTAAAGCGACTCTTAGTGGTCCCGTGACAAGGTTCTTGAAGCGGTCGAGTTGGTTCATCAATGTTAACAAATCCGTACATGCTTGCCTTGGGTATTCCTCCGGCCTTGTTTGAAGTACTTCGTATCTAGCCCTCGCATCGAGTTCATTTGTGTTAAACCTTGTGAACTTCCTTGCCATCTGAAAGAATACACCAAAAGTTAGCACGAAACATTAGGATTTTTGGACAAAACTGCAAACAGTGGGCTGGACACGACCCCGTGTTCAGCGGACACGGCCCCGTGTCCAGGCGTCTGTTACACAAAAATTCCATTTTTCGACCCGGTTTCGAAAACTTGAAAATTTTTGGTCCAATAGGTGCGGTTTCCCCCGAAAATGAAACCCCAAGTGCCGTTTTTTCCAAAACAACCCGTTTACCCTATCAATTTTATCTTTTTCGGTTCAAAAACAAGGGTTTGTGGTTTTTGTGAGAAATCGGGCGAATCTATGAACAATACAAGTGGATTTACTTCCCTTAACACTATTCTAACTAAATGCAAGCAGATCTAGGCAAAAATTTGAGGTTCGATTCGTATGAAGTTCAAGAACCCTAGATTTTTCCCCAAATTTGTGATGTTTTAACTACATGCAAATGCTAAATCTAACTAATAATAGTAATAGAATCATACCCTGATGTTGTTAGAATGAGAGGAGACGTCGAAAATCTGCGGAAAATCGCCTGGAACCAGAGCTTTTTCGGGGAAACGGGGCGTGTGGAATGTTGTAACTGTTATGAAAAAGGGGATAAATCCCGACTGCAGCGCAGACACGGCCCCGTGTCCAGCGGACACGGCCTCGTGCCGAGCGAAGTTTTTTTTTAGTGCTCGTGTGAGTGCCCGTTGTTTCCCAAAAAGTTTGGTTGGAAGACTTACCGATTTAGATGTCGTCCTTATCCGTTCATAACTTACCAGGTATGATGATGATGTTTTCATTTTTTAATCGTTTGAAGCGAGATCTCCTCCTCTTCATCCTCAATGAATCCTTGATAGAGTTTCAGCCGTTGGCCATTGACTTTGAATGGAGGTCCATTCCGAGATTTAATTTATACTGCACCGTGTGGGAAAATATGGGTGATAGAAAAAGGTCATGACCACCTAGACTTTAATTTACCAGGAAACAATCGAAGTCGTGAATTAAACAAAAGAACTAGATCTCCTACTCGAAATTCATTAGGTTTAATATGTTTGTCATGCAAAATTTTCATTCTTTCCTTATAAATTTCGGAGTTTGAGTATGCATAATTTCTAAGCTCGTCTAATTCATTTAATTGACAAAATCGATTTTTACCAGCAAATTCTAAATCTAAGTTTACATTTTTAATTGCCCAGTAGGCTTTGTGTGCAATTTCTACTGGCAAGTGACAACTTTTTCCATAGACTAGCTTATATGGGGTTGTACCTATTGTTGTTTTATAAGCAGTTCGAAAAGCCCATAAAGCATCATCTAATTTATCTGCCCATTCCTTTTTATTTAACCCTACGGTTTTTTCAAGTATTCGTTTTAAACCTCTATTAGTCACTTCGGCTTGTCCGTTTGTTTGAGGGTGATACGCTGTCGAGACCCGGTGATAGACCCCATATCTTGTTAAAAAAAATTCAAGTTGATGGTTGCAAAAATAGGTACCTCTATCACTTATTAATGCTTTAGGTGTGCCAAAACGAGAGAATAGTTTTTTCAGAAATCTTACCACGATTCTTCCATCATTTGTTGGAAGTGCCTCGGCCCATTTAGACAAGTAGTCTATTGCCACAAGTATATATTTGTTTCCTTTCGATGGTGGGAAAGGTCCCATAAAGTCGAGTCCCCACACATCAAAAATTTCACAAACAAGAATGCCATTTTGTGGCATTTCGTTTTTGGAAGAAATATTACCTGTCCTTTGGCAACCATCACATGTCTTGACAAGACTTTGGGCGTCTTTGTAAATGGTCGGCCAATAAAATCCTGAATCAAATACCTTTCGTGCGGTACTAGCGGCACCATGATGCCCTCCGTATGGACCTTCATGACAATGGCGGAGAATTCTTCGTGCTTCGCTACCATGGACACATCGTCGGATGAGTTGGTCGGCACACATTTTGAAAAGATATGAATCTTCCCAAAAATAGTGTTTCACATTGGCAAAGAAGTTTTTTCTTTGATGATGTGGCTAACCTTTTGCGACTATACCGCTAGCTAGGTAGTTAGTATAGTCGGCGTACCATGGTTCTTCTTTTTATTCCACCATTTCTAAGGACTCAGTCGGAAATTTTTCGTTGATTTGCTCGTCCCTGGTTGCCTCCAAAGCTGGGTCTTCTAAGCACGAAAGATGACCTGCTGCGGTATTTTCTGCTCCTCTTTTATCTTTGATTTCAATATCAAATTCTTGGAGGAGTAGAATCCACCGAATCAAACGTGGTTTTGCGTCCTGCTTTTTGAAGAGATATCGAATGGCTGCATGATCTGTATAGACTATAGTTTCAGAAAGAACAAGATACGAACGAAATTTATCAAAAGCAAATACCACAGCTAGTAATTCTTTTTCAGTTGTTGTGTAATTTTCTTGTGCATCGTTTAGTGTTTTACTAGCATAATAAATGGGGTGGAAATGCTTTTCTTTTCTTTGTCCCAAGACAGCTCCAACTGCAAAGTCACTAGCATCACACATGATTTCGAAAGGAAATTTCCAATCAGGCGCTATCATGATAGGTGCATTGACTAACATTTCCTTTAGGGTTAGAAATGCTTGATTGCAATCCTTGTCAAAGATGAAAGGGGCATCTTTTTCAAGTAATTTTGTTAGAGGCCTTGAAATTTTAGAAAAGTCTTTGATAAACCGCCTATAAAATCCGGCATGCCCTAGGAAACTTCTGATAGCTCTTATGGAGGATGGAGGTGGTAGTCTAGAAATGGTATCTATTTTGGCTCGATCCACCTCCATTCCTTCGCTTGATATTTTGTGACCGAGTACTATTCCCTCCGTTACCATGAAATGACATTTTTCCCAATTAAGGGCGAGGTTAGTTTCCTCACATCGGGATAGCATTCGTTCAAGGTTATCGAGGCATTGGTCGTATGAATCCCCAAAGATAGAAAAGTCGTCCATGAAGACTTCCATTGTCTTTTCTATCATGTCGTGGAAAATGGCTACCATGCAACGTTGGAATGTTGCGGGGGCATTACATAGACCAAACGGCATGCGTCGATAAGCAAAAGTTCCATAGGGACATGTGAAAGTTGTCTTTTCTTGGTCTTCGGGTGCTATCGGGATTTGAAAGTAACCTGAAAAACCATCCAAGAAACAATAAAATTTATGACCGGATAATCTTTCTAACATTTGATCAATGAAGGGTAAAGGAAAGTGATCTTTTCTTGTTGCTTCATTTAATCGTCTATAATCTATACATACTCTCCATCATGTGACGGTTCTCGTTGGTATTAATTCATTTTTTCATTAGTTATCACCGTCATACCTCCTTTCTTTGGAACTACTTGGACGGGACTTACCCAAGGGCTATCGGAGATAGAATAGATAAGTCCGGCGTCAAGTAATTTGATGACTTCGTTTTTAACCACTTCTTGAACATTTGGATTTACTCGACGTTGTGGTTGTATTACCGATTTGTAGTCATCATTCATTAAAATTTTGTGCGTACATATGGAAGGACTTATTCCTTTAATGTCTACAAGTTTCCAAGCGATCGCGTTTTTATGTTTTTTCAAAAGACTAATTAATTTTTCTTTTTCTAGGCTATCTAATTTAGACGAAATAATTACAGGTAATTTACCATCTTTGACTAGAAAAGCATATTCCAAACCTTTTGGAAGTTCTTTGAGCTCAAGTGGTGGGTCTTTAGGAGACTCCTTATTTGGTTGCTCATTTCGATCAAGAACTTTAAAAGTTTGTTCTATGGCGCCTCTTCTTCAACAAAGTGGTCAATCTTTTCACTTGTATCGGGTGGTTCATCTTCATCTTCAATTAGGGGGTCATTATTGCCGAATGGATATTTCATTGACCGTTCAAGATCGACACTTCTTTTAAATGCCCCTAATTGGAGAGGTAGATTGTTGTACTTCCGGTTCTTCAAAGCTTCGTGAGTTTTTACAAATGGTCGTCCCAACACTAGAGGAGCGTCATCGAGGATGACAAAGTCGGTCGGAACTACCATTTGATTTGTTTGAACCAATACATCCTCAACTACACCGATTGATTTTATTACTTTCCGATTGGATAGAAAAATGGGTATTTGAAGTGGAGAAAAATCACTAATACTTAATTTTTTGAAAATGTAGTTAGGCATTATGTTAACACGAAGATCTTTATCAATTGTGACATTACTAATAAACGAATTTTGAAAGAAACATGGAACCGGTGTAATGTTAATTTCAAATGGGTCTTCTTTTATTAGCGAGGTTTGATCGTTAGTTAACTTAACACTTACCGTTTCGTCAATTTTAGTGTTAGTGTTTAACTCTTTTAAAAACTTAGCATGAGTGGGTACTAAACAATGATTTTCGAAAGAAGGTGACAAGAGATTAATTTCTTCAAAATTAGACTCTTCTTGAATTTTAACGTTGTCGGACTCACCTTTTTCGTTGTTTAACTCATGTGTCGGCTTTTCACTTATTTGTTCTTCCATTTTTACACTTTTGGTTATCTCATCTTTTTTAATTCTTCTCTTGCGCGGGACTCCTCTTCCCTTGCGCGAGATTCTTTTATATAACGATCGATAACTCTAAGGTGTTCTAATATCCTATCGGTCACTTCGGTTATAGAAAAAGAATCGGGATTTTCAAAGCTTGAATCCGGTTGTTCGATCCTTTGTTCCTCATAATACCCATATGAAGTAGATGGTTCACACCATTGTTCTTCATTGTAAGCATATGATGGATAAGGGTCATTATTTTGTTCTTCATAATACTCATATGAGGTGGGTTGTTCACGCCATGGTTCCTCATAATAAGCATACGAAGGTGGTGGCTCATATCTTGGTTCCTCAAAGTATGAGTATGAAGGCTCTTACCTTGGTTCCTCAAAATATGAGTATGAGGGAGGAGGTTCATACCTTTGGTCTTCATAGGATGTGTATGAAGTTGATGGCTCGTACCTGGGCTCCTCATAGTAGGTATATGAAGTGGATGGTTGATATGAGTGATTATATTGAACCGAGTGCGGATTACTACAATTAGTGCAATAGTTACTCCTACAATCATCCTCCCCATAGGTGTAGTTGTAACCTCATGAGTATTGATCCATAAGTATCACTCAGCAGACCACAACTAAGGCTCGAGATCAGAAAACAAAAATAAAAGCGGAAACAGAGGCTGGACACGACCCCGTGTTCAGTGGACACGGCCCCCGTGTACAGAATCTGTATCTGGGCATTTTTAATTAAATTTACTGATTTCGTTGAGCACGGGGCGTGTTCAGTGAGCACGGCCCGTGTTCAAGCTACTGTTACTGGGTGTTTTATGAAAATGTGCAGCACGGCCCCGTGTTCAGGTTACTGTAAATGCAAGACTAAACTAAAACGCAGAAAAATATGCGCGCGTTTTGAAAAGGTTTTGAAAAACCGATTAGGACGTCGATTTTAAGCTTTCTTAAAATCCTTGTGTCCAAAGGGCTTACATTAAAAAATACCCGCGTGCTCGCAAATGTCTCATCATCTACATCAACGCCTGCTTCAACTGCACCAACACTTATCGCTTTCAACTTGCCATGCCCAAACCCGCCATTCTTGATCTCTTAATCTTGTCGACGTGCCAACATGTCTTTAGTCCAGAACTGAATGGCCCGAATGTCAGCAGATGTGCGTGAGTGTTATATATAGGTTTAAGTATATTTTAAGCCCTTTTACACTTTCTTTAGCCAAGTTTTAAATTTATAAAACACGATATTTACTAACACTAAACACACATATGGGCAAGTGCACCCATCGTGAGCGTAGTATAGTGTTGGTAAGATACCGAGGTCGTCCAAGGACACAAGAGCTTTTAATACCGGTTTATCCTCAACGTCTAATCAAATCAAAAAGTTTAGAAAAATGGTTTTAAACTAAGAAAAATAAAAACTAACTAAAATGCTGAAAAATAAAAATAAAAGAAAAAACAGATAGACAAGATGAATCACTTGGTTCCGACTCGTGTATAGTGTAACCTTTGATTATTTCCGCACTTTTGCACTTATTTAAAAGATTATCTTAGTTATTGTAGTAGGCCCCTCTTTTGGAGGTGACGTTACCCTCAACCCAGTAGTTTGAGTCAGCAAGGATACAATCCTAAAGGGTCGGATTATTGAAAGATAATTAATTAAGTTATTAATGCAAATTATGGTAGGCCCCTCTTTTGGAGGCGACGTTACCCTCGACTAAGTAGTCTGAGTCAGCAGGGATACAGTCCTAAATAGCCGGGTTATAGTATTAATAGTAGTTAACTTATGAGGGGATCAAAGAGTTTGGACCCCCGCCATCCAATACCGTTAAGTATTGAAGGAGGTCCTACTAAATTTGACCCAGGTCCATTGCAGGACCTCTAAACGCTGAACAATGGCAAGACTCTTACCAAACCGTTCCCTTAACCCCCGACCAGGTAGCCAACATACCTCCATATAGACCGTGGAGATATGAATGGTGAAAATATTTTATTTTATATAGACAGTAAAATAATGTCAAGACACCACGGACAAACGATAAGGAAGAATCACCTTCAACATAAGAAACTAGTTATTAAAGTCATTAATACAAAACCAAGTAAAAAGTGCGAAAAGATTAGAAATAAAAAGTATTACACTAGACACTTGTCTTCACCAAGTGATGTAAGAGACTTAGGCAAACATGGCCTTGATTGTCAAGAACTCTTACGATCAATCTTGGATCCCGAGACGACTCACACACTCTATGATGGACAATGGATGATGGTGGTGGATGATGGTGTTATGGTGGTGGTAGGTGGTGGGTGAAGTGTGAGAGAGGTGGTGTGCCAAGGGATGGTTTGAGCTTGAGCCAAGCACTCCTATTTATAGGCTGAACAGAAGCTCGGGCACGGCCCCGTGTCCAGTGGGCACGGCCCCGTGTCCACATCCTCTCTTTCTTCATTTAATGCAGCTTGTCTTTATTAGTTGACCACGCCCCCGTGTCTGCTGAGCACGACCCCGTGTGCAGAAGAATCTTTGTACTATGAAGATTTGCCTGGATTGTGCGAATCTTATAGTTGACAACGGCCCCGTGTCCGCTGGGCACGGCCCCGTGGTGGGCAATAAAAGCTTCTACCACTTTGTCTTTTCTGCTGACACTTGGGCACGCCCCCGTGCTGGCTGAGCACGGGGCGTGTTCAGTCTTCTGTCTTCTTGTTTTGCTTGGGAAGATGCTGTCGTGGGGTCGGGCATGTCACGTTTGTTCCTTTTCTTGCATTTATGTTAGATTTTGCTGTCTTTTTGCTTCTTTTGTTAATTTGAGCTCATTTAATCCTGAAAATACAAAAGGAAGACAAAAGCACACTTTTTCCAACATTAGTACTAAAAAATGGTTAGTTTTATGCCACAATTGATGTAATTTATATGTTGCATTTTGCACACATCATCAGCCCTCATGCTTAGCGCGGCCAACCCTATGTTGTCGACATACAACAACTACACAAAAAAGGTATGTCGTTAACCACAGGAATCTTTTTTTTTTCCCAAATCACAAGGAATTTTGAGGACGTACCATCAAGATAGTCAGGTGGCCCAGCCCACCAACTGTTTGGGTCCCTTGGCTTCCATTTCTTCTTGCACTTACGTAAACAATCCACGATGTAAGCGCACCAGTCGTACTCTTCGAAGCGTGTATCAGCCGTTAAACGCTTTAAAATTTTGTCATTCACATACCCATTCATCTGTGATGAAGCCATCGTCGTAAGGAAAAGCAACACAAAATCAATGCGAAAAATCATCATATCATCATAAGTGTCTTGTTGGATCTCCGTGGATATTAAAGTTGGGGATATGTAAAAGCCTGGGGGTACCTATCATGCCATCCTTTCAACGATGGGTGTAGTGTCTTGGACGGAAGAATCGCGCCAAAGCTCAAACCTCCTTCACAGATACCCAACAGTTTGCTGATCAAAGTTGCGGTGACGACCAGTTGGGTGTTTCCAAGATTCAATGTCAAATTATCAGCGTCAAATTGTTCAACAACATGAAAGGCGAGTTTTTCAGGAATACCGTCGACGACAAATCCCAACAGCCACCGAAACCCATTTCCTTCACAACTTCCTCCTGCCTACATGACATGTATGATATTGCATTGTATAGCTGTTTCGGCGAGGAACGCGTCTTTAGGCTGGGTATTTCCTTTGGTTTCACCCCCCTTCGTTTCTTTTCGTTCCCCGTAGACCCATCAGAAATGTTCAAAATCTCTCTGTGCTTCTTCGTCGAAGACCGTGTAGTAATAATTCGCTTCGTACTGTGGCTATCGTCTACGGATTCTAATAGACGACGGCCATCTGTTTCGTTACGCCTCTTTCTCGTCCGTTGCCCTTCATTTTCTACCAGCCGTGAAAACCATTACGACCACCAGCATACCAAATAATCAAAGCACATGTTAAGGGATCCACGTTTTACCTGAGCTGAGATATATCACACTTGGAGTCTGATCGATCTTCTGTTTACCGTGGCTAGACCCACGGGTTGTTGCAACCATGTTTCCTGTCCAGCAAAGACACCAACAAACACTATGTAAATAATTTCGAAGCTAGGCTCCAATGTGCAACCACTCCAAAATAACATCAAATATTAAAAATCCTGTAACATAAAATGCTAACCCATTCCCCCCGCCCTCATCACGGGAAACCCTAGACTTTTTCATGGAACCCCCACTCCCACATGATATGTCAGTTGATTCAAACGATTATAATGACTTGATGGCTCAAAAATCAACTGACATATCATGTGTTATATAAGTTGTGTTTGAATATGGAGCCATGCTTAATACATGCTCGGTTTTAATACATGAAAACTACAGTTAAACTTTTACATAATCACCTTATATATCATCTTGAATCTACATTATAAATGTTTATGTGGTTCTCCCATTTCTTTACTTTAAATTAATTTTATATCCAAGGTTCCTTTTAAATTATATACCAAATACTTTAATAATGCACAATCCATAATTTTTATTTTGTATGATTAGGTCTCTTGGTGGCATGTTAACTTGTTGCTCTTTTAAGGGTTAAGGGTCATGTCTACAAGTAATTTGTTATAAGTATTTTAATATTTTTCAAGACATTGATACATTACTATAAATATAAAACTTGTATCTTTATTCCATATCCGTCTTCTTCAAATGTCAATGATAATTGTCAAAACGAGCGCATTAGATTTTATTATAATTCATAATGTATATTTGGGAAATTAATTGAATACACATTTGTTGTATATAAAACATATAAATGATACGAGAAAACGACCCATTGAATTTAACCTTTTACCCAATAATCATGACAGTTGTGTACAAATCAAATTGTGGTTCTCGTCCCTTTTTACCAACCAATCTCGTTGATTTTTGTATTTGTTTTCCAAGTTAAGGAAATTATTTTTAGACAGTAAAAGATCTACAAGTCTACAACAACGAAAATTATACCCTTCCAATACTTTATCATCTTCTACTGATTTAAGATTGGTATCTTTCAACACGCACAATGTTACTCCTACAACGTCGGTTGTACCTACAAGTAAAAATTATATTTACCGAATAATGCAAATTTAATTTCAAATACAATATATATGTTTTAAAAAGTTAATAACTTCGATTATGTTATGTTATTTAGGTAATGTTAGTTGTCTTACAAACAACTTGACTACTCCAATAAACATTCGTCGTTTTTCTCTATCTTCAAACATCACAACTTCTAGCAACACATCTACTATACTCGAAAGTTCTTCTTTACAGCGGATGTCACCAGGAAAACATAAGTTATTAAGTAAATCACGACTTACATCTCCTATACCAATGATTGACTTGACCACAGAGGAAACTACAGATGAGGCAATTTACAAAGGAGTTTCAACAGGTATAATCACAATTACTTTATTTATTAAATTAATTAAATAGTATATATTATTTTTATATTTATATTAGTTCGTAAAGTAATATTCTTTTTTTCTTCAACTAACTTTACAGATTATTTAGACCATGGTGACCAATGTATTACTTGTGAAGTATGCAATGCTAAATTATGGGATGCAGAAAAAGGAAGGGGAAGAAAAGAGAAAGGAAGAATATGCTATTTCTTATGTTGTGGTTATGGCAAAGTAGTGCTACCAGATTATAAAGATGCTGTCCCAAGTTATAAGAAACTTTTTATGTATAAGGATAAAGAAAGCAAACATTTTTTGAATAATATTCGACGGTATAACTCCATGTTTGCTTTCACGTCAATGGGTGGTAAGGTTGATCCCACTGTTAATAGAGGTAATGGACCATTCTGCTACAGAATTAGTGGTGAGAACTATCACAGCACTGGAAGCCTGCTTCCGGAAAACGGAGATCAACCAAAATTTTGCCAGCTCTACATATTCGATACTGAAAATGAACTATCCAACAGACAATCCATTTTTAGGTAATTATAATAAACTTTAATTTTTTTCCCACCGAAGCTTTCTTCATTATTTTTTTTATTAATATTGATGTTTTTTGACACTCCGCTATTTTTTAACCAGTCGTTCCAAGGATACATCTTCCTCAAGTGTGGCTGATCTTGATCGTAAACTGATTGAACATATAAAAGTTATTTTAGATTCAGAAAATCAGTTGGTAAAAGCTTATAGGATGGTTAGAGACTGTTTTCATGAAAACCCTGATCTTAATCTGAAGCTTCGTCTAATTGGTATTAGAGAAAAGGATGGACGAACGTATAATTTACCAACCTGTGGTGAAGTTGCTGCTCTTATTGTTGGGGATATTGCCAACACAATCAACAATAGAGATATAATTATTGAAACGCAGACAGGTACTTTGAAACGAATTAGTGAATTGCATCCTTCATACCTTGCACTTCAATATCCTATTTTGTTCCCTTATGGAGATGATGGTTACAGAATTGACATCCCTCATCGAGGTGTCGTAGATGTAATCAATAAGAAATGTCCAAATTGTACAATGAGAGAGTTCTTTGCATATCGCGTGCAAGACAGAATTAATCAGTTTTCATTGATTCTAAATTCAAGGAGACTCTTCCAACAATTCTTGGTTGATGCCTATACCATGATTGAGAGCGAAAGGCTTAACTACATACGACTTTAACAAAAGAATCTAAGGTCAGATAGCTATGAAAGTCTCTGTGAATTAAGAAATAAGGGCCAACAAGACATATCTAAGGTTGGAAAACGAATCTTTTTGCCTTCTTCGTTTACCGGTGGCGCTAGATATATGATGCAAAATTATTTAGATGCCATGGCTCTCTGTAAGTGGTTTGGTTATCCGGATTTTTTTATAACCATCACTTGCAATCCAAAGTGGCCTGAGGTTAAAAGGTTTCTTAGAGACACAAATCTTAAACCTGAAGATAGGCCCGATGTACTGAGCAGATTGTTTAAAATAAAGTTGGATTCAATTTGCAAAGATTTTAAAGAACGCCATCTATTTGGAAAAGTTGCAGCAGGTATTTTATCAAATTGGTTTTTATATACATATTAGATTATTTAAATCTACTAATGATTTGTTTTTGTACAGTTGTTTACACAATCGAGTTTCAAAAGAGAGGATTGCCTCATGCCCACCTATGCTTATTCTTGGAAAATGAAGCCAAACTTCCGACGGTTGACCATGTTGATCCATTTATATCTGCAGAAATCCCTGATGAAGATGAAGACGCAGAATTATATGCGCTTGTGAAAGACTATATGATTCATGGTCCATGTGGTAACGCTAATTTAAGTTGTCCATGTATGGTTGACAATAAGTGTTCTAAGGGTTTTCCAAAGAAATTTCAAGATCATACTACACTGGATTCAAATGGATTTCCAATATACAGAAGAAGAGATAATGGTGCTTCTGTAGTAAAAAATGGAATCGACTTAGACAACCGAAGTGTTGTACCATACAACAAAAAACTTTTGAAACGCTACCAGGCCCATATAAATGTTGAGTGGTGCAATCAAGCCGGATCAATTAAATATTTGTTTAAATATATAAATAAAGGCCCTGATAGAGCAACCGTTGCTGTTGTCCAACATGATAATAACAATGAAGAACTAGAACAGGACGAGGTCAAAGAATATTATGATTGTAGGTATCTCTCAGCTTGTGAGGCATCTTGGAGGATCTTCGCCTATGATGTGCATTACAGGACTCCTTCTGTTATAAGGCTGCCTTTCCATCTTCCCGGAAAACAACCTGTTGTTTTTGGACCCGACGAGGATATTAATCAAGTCCTTAACAAACCATCTGTCAAAGCATCAATGTTTCTTTCCTGGATGGAACGTAACAAAGACCCGAATGACACAGTGGCCCGTACACTTACATATGTTCAGTTTCCAAGTTGGTATGTATGGAAGCTTGATAAACGTTGTTGGGAACCTAGACAAAGACATAAGTCAATTGGGAGAATTCACGCTGTAAGTCCGTCTCTTGGGGAAGCCTATTTTTTAAGAATTCTTCTTAACAAAGTGAAAGGACCAAAATCTTTTGATGATATTAAAACAGTTGATGGGAAGGTATATGATACATTTAGAGATGCATGTTATGCACTCGGTCTTTTGGACGATGACACCGAATACATTGAGGCAATCAAGGAAGCAAATGAAACAGGATCCCCTTCGTATCTTCGTAATTTATTTGCTACTTTGCTATTAACAAATACGTTATCCAGACCAGAGGTTGTATGGGAAAGCACATGGAGATACATGACAGACGACTTTATCTACAGACTTAGAAAATATCATCGAGTTCCAGGTAATTCTTTAACACAAAATGTTGTTCTTCTCCCTTTTTTTTTGTTTCTGGTTGTGATACAAAAAAAAAACTATTTCGCTTTAAAGAAAACATGGTTTTGTGTCTCATTTATGATATATTGTTTGGTTCATTAAATATTTTTTGATTACATAATATATTTTTTTTTTCATTTTTTACAGATTTATCAATTCCAGATGAGCAGCTTAAAAACTATGTTTTGAGTGAAGTTGAAAAATTCTTAGCTAGAAACAACTCATCACTCAAAAGATTTGAGACAATGCCGTACCCAGATAATGCGTCTATGTCTGATTCAGACAATCGTTTGATTAACGAGGAGCGTATATACGACAAAACCAATCTTGAAATTGAATTTAATAATCAACTAAATTTGCTAACTGAGGAGCAACGGTCACTTTTCCAACAAATAATAAACGCAATTGAGGGTAACAAAGGTGGGGTTTTTTTTGTGTACGGCTATGGTGGGACCGGGAAGACCTTCTTATGGAAGACATTATCTGCGGCAATAAGATCAAAAGGTCAAATTGTATTAAACGTTGCTTCCAGTGGGATCGCGTCGTTGTTATTGTCTGGTGGCAGGACCGCGCATTCCAGGTTTCGTATTCCATTGAATCTTACAGAGGATTCAATTTGTAATATAAAACCTGATGGAGATGTAGCTAGACTACTACATGAAACAAACTTGATTATATGGGATGAAGCGCCTATGGTCCATAAGCATGCATTCGAAGCGTTGGATAGAACAATGAACGACATTTTCAATATCGACATTTCCAACCGATCAAATATCCGCTTTGGAGGAAAGGTTATTGTTTTAGGAGGCGATTTTAGACAGATCCTTCCTGTTGTTCCAAATGGTGGAAGACAAGAGATTGTCAATGCCTCATTAAGTTCGTCTTACCTGTGGAATACATGTAAGTTGCTGAGACTAACAAAAAACATGAGGTTAACAGTTGGAAGTTCAGCATCGGACGCTGAAGAAATAAAACAATTTGCAAAATGGCTTTTGGATATAGGTGAGGGAAATGTTAGTGGTCCAAATGATGGAGAAGCATCAATTGAAATACCAAGCGATCTTCATACATCGGACCCCATTTCAACTTTAATTGATTTTGTGTATCCTTCAATTCTTGAAAACTTCAACAATCAAAATTATTTCAGTGAGAGGGCTATACTTGCACCTAAGAACGAGGTTGTGCATGAAATTAATGATCGGTTGTTGTCACTATTCCCAGGCGAAGAACGAGAATATCTTAGTTCAGACAGTCTTTGTCAGTCTGAAAATCCAAACGCTACACAACAAAAACTATACTCTCCTGATGTGCTTAATGGTCTTAAAGTATCCGGCTTACCTAATCATAGGCTATCACTAAAAGTAGGCGTTCCGGTGATGCTCTTACGTAACATTGATCAACAAAATGGTCTTTGCAATGGTACACGACTACAGGTCAAAAAAATGTATAACCGTGTAATAGAAGCCGAGATAATATCCGGAGGGAACATAGGCACTCGCACTTATATACCAAGGATTAGTTTGATACCTTCTGATAAAAAAATTCCTTTTGAGTTTCAAAGGAGACAATTTCCGTTGGCTGTTTGTTTCGCAATGACTATTAACAAGAGTCAGGGACAATCACTGTCTAGAGTTGGTCTGTATCTGAAACAGCCAGTTTTCACCCACGGTCAGCTGTATGTTGCTTTATCGAGAGTTAAAACCAAACAAGGAGTTAAACTTCTGATTTTGGACAATGACGGCAAACCTACTAATAAAACGACAAATGTAGTTTACAAAGAAGTATTTCGTGACTTGTGATCTCCATGTACTCATTCATCGTTCGATCATTCATTCCATGTAACTGTTCTCTAAAATGATCCATAACATTTTTTTGAAGTCATTTAATGTTTATTTTTTGTTGTTTTTTAATGAATTTTGTTAACGTAATACAAAACATGTATAATCATACACACACTTAAATATTAACCTAAACTTCTACATAAAGAAACAGTACGTTGACTTATAATTCGCTATCCATTATCTTCCATAAACACAATATTAAACAAATTTGCATCATCATGTATCTCGAGATATTAAATTATTTGTCTCATTGTATTTTATTAATTTATTATTACTTGAACGGTCATTTAATTCAAACGATTAGTTCAATAAATTAAAGTTACTCATTTGTGTTTTAGTCCACCCGCGAACCTCGCGGGTTCTTAAACTAGTATAAAATATGGTTATACGTAGCAGCGTAAATCGATTGAGCATTTTTTATGCCGGATGAGAATGAAAGTATACGTAGAAAAAGTTATATTCCGACCTCTCAATTAAAAAGGTAGTGATAAAATCGTTTCACCCATGGTTATATATGTATAAACGGTAAAAATATTTTAATAACATAAACTTATGGAGTAGTCTTATTATAAAACGTCATTCAACAAAGTAACAAAGATAAGCAAGTTAGTGCATATTCAACAAAGATAAGCAAGTTAGTAGATCACAATATTTATACCCTAGTTGTGTATAATTTTTTTGAACCACGACTTTCTTGTATTAGGCTACTGTACTTTTTAAATTGAAGAGTCTCGTTGTTCCACTCCAGTCAGACTATATTGTCTTAACCGGACTCACGTTGGTTTCAGAGCTTGGCTTAGGCGTTCCCTGGGAAAGCATACCGTCGACTGTCACTTGACAGATGTGTCACCACAAGAGCTGAACACTCTCTGGCGTAACACACGGTGGAACGAAAACCTGGATGGGCTCATGATAGAACCTGACACCTTTGCTAGGAGACTAGGCTCCACCCATCATTACCTAATCCACCAAAATAACACAAGTAAAGATTGAACTTAAGCCTTCATTAGAGAACCCAAGTCTTCCTGACATTAAGCCACAAGTGGTGCATACCTAGTTGTGTGTATATATGAAAATTTATGATAAACTGAATTTGAGTAGCTATATCATAGATGATGGTAGGGTATGTAGGTCCGGCTAGGGGAGGATCTAGTCGCCTAATCCTTGTGTACAAACCAACCCGGTTGTGCGGAATCCAACCGGGAAAGCAAACCGAGATCGAACACGACAAGAACACGAGATACAAGACCCAAAGATTCAAAGTTTAACACACTTGTATATTTATGATAAGAGTACGAGTACAAGATGATACAAGATCCGGTTAAACACAAACACACTAAAACTTCTCTCTCGGTTCTCTCCGGTGCTTACTTGTGCGCTGCTTTGTCTTGTCCGTTGCACACACACACACCGAAATTACAAGTGATTTCGGAATATATATGATTTAACACTTGTGCGATTTGGGCTTTGGGCTCACTTGTGCGATTGGGTATTTGTCAAAGCCCAAGAATAAAGAAGCCCAACATGCAAACTGTTGTTGAGCATGCACGAACAGAATTATCAAATCCATATTTGCCAAGTTTAGTCAAAGTAGTGACATCATCATGACATCATCATGATGATGTCATGATGATGTGGCAGCGGGAACCGGCTTGCGGCACTTCGTGCTTCGCGTGTCGAACTCTGGGACGCACGACGGAGGAATGTCGAGACGTCGGGCTTGAGCCGAAGCTAACCGGGTCGAACCGAACCGAGTTGAACCGAACCAAGTCGCGTCCACATAATATGTATCAACAAACTCCCCCTTGGACGCTACTCGTGAGGTTCAACTTTCATATCTTCCATGTCGGAGGATCTTCAAAGTCTTCACACGTCGTAAGTAGAAAGTGTATCAACAAACTCCCCTTTTCATTTAGGTAGTGTGTCAATAAACTCCCCCTTTGATTATGCTTGTGAATCTTTTGACTTCAATGCTTTAGATCCTTGTGGTGTTGGTGATGGTCAGCGGCAACTCGATCATCTTTATCTCTTGAGTGCCTCAATGTCGTGTCTTCATTCCGAAGCTTGTCATCGACCATGTTCTCCTTGCCTTTAGAATCTGCACATGCAAGAAATCTAAACGCGTAATGAGAACAACTGCTTGGAATATAGTTTAACATAAACAAACGACACACATGTGACCATTATTCAAACAACTACCGTCCGACAGTTTGAAAGTTTAACAAATTTATCAATTTTAGTCTTTAACTTTCAAAACTTGCAAATTTCGACCATTTATGAAGATTTAGTCGATTTTGGTTTTCAATCAGGTTTCAGGCAACGAAGACTCGAGATCCAACATCGTACGATCGAAAATAAAATAGAAATAAAATCTTTTTGGCTTTTAGAAAGTTTATATTAAAACACACCTAAAATCTTTTTGGTATTTTTGAATATTTCGAAATGTAAAGACTGAAAGCAGTAAATAAATATATACAAAGATGCAGAAACTGAAAGCATTAAATAAATATTTACAGACATTCTTTTTGCGAGTTTCGAGGGTAAGAGAATCATATCAGTGTACGGTCATGCCAAAACGCTCTTGTTGTTCAATTAGTTAACATTAAGATAAGCATCCTATAACAATTATCGGTATTGTTGTCCACTTATCATTTGTAATCATGGCGAGGGGATACGTTAAGGTATGATTTATACTTACCGACCGGTGTTCATCCACATCACGACACATTCCCGTATCAAGGTATGCACGAGGGTTCATCTTACCGGTGAGTATACCGATTATCATCTGTTTGACCGTATATGATGTGAGATTCTCACTTATTTTGATTGAAAACAAGCCCTATGTGATAGAATCACTTATTGATGAGGAACTTGATTTTCATATGCATGAAGGGCACAGGAGCAAGTCCGTGAACAGGTCAGTACTTTCGTACAGCAGAGAGACGAACTTGACTCCCGGATAAATGTGATATATTATCACTTATTTGAGGGACATGTGATTGTTGATCACTTATTGAGGTCGAATGCAATATGTACACGTATGTATGGTATCATGGAAGATCTAGACTTGCGTCCCCGTTATTTTTCGGTAAAAGATACAACCATGATACCCAGATGATAAGCAGCATAAAAACCGAATATCTCAGAACCTCGGCAATCTATCAAACGAAATTTCGGTACTAAGACCATATGCCAATGAGTGGTTCCCACCAGGTCTTCAGTCGATTTAAGGTTTATATCACCCTGCACACTTTAAAATGATTGTGAGCCTACCGATACATCTTATATAGAGCTGCTTATCGTTTTTCATTTTAGGTTTAAAGAGGTTTGGACAGACCACTGATGTACTATCACTTTCTCTTTTGCTCGCCAGGAAACTCATTTTTGTTTTTCTATTGTTTTTGTGTTTTAGAAATTTTTCGATGTTTTTGGATTTTCAAATTTGGATTTACTCCCCCTAAAATCAACAAACTAAGCTAAATTTAAAACACAAAGGTATTTACAAAAATGATTTTCCGATGTTGGTTTTAACTCATGTTTTACCTCAGTGCCCTTTACCAAAATTAAGCTCAACTTATCATTTGTAATCATGGCGAGGGGATACGTTAAGGTATGATTTATACTTACCGACCGGTGTTCATCCACATCACGACACATTCCCGTATCAAGGTATGCACGAGGGTTCATCTTACCGGTGAGTATACCGATTATCATCTGTTTGACCGTATATGATGTGAGATTCTCACTTATTTTGATTGAAAACAAGCCCTATGTGATAGAATCACTTATTGATGAGGAACTTGATTTTCATATGCATGAAGGGCACAGGAGCAAGTCCGTGAACAGGTCAGTACTTTCGTACAGCAGAGAGACGAACTTGACTCCCGGATAAATGTGATATATTATCACTTATTTGAGGGACATGTGATTGTTGATCACTTATTGAGGTCGAATGCAATATGTACACGTATGTATGGTATCATGGAAGATCTAGACTTGCGTCCCCGTTATTTTTCGGTAAAAGATACAACCATGATACCCAGATGATAAGCAGCATAAAAACCGAATATCTCAGAACCTCGGCAATCTATCAAACGAAATTTCGGTACTAAGACCATATGCCAATGAGTGGTTCCCACCAGGTCTTCAGTCGATTTAAGGTTTATATCACCCTGCACACTTTAAAATGATTGTGAGCCTACCGATACATCTTATATAGAGCTGCTTATCGTTTTTCATTTTAGGTTTAAAGAGGTTTGGACAGACCACTGATGTACTATCACTTTCTCTTTTGCTCGCCAGGAAACTCATTTTTGTTTTTCTATTGTTTTTGTGTTTTAGAAATTTTTCGATGTTTTTGGATTTTCAAATTTGGATTTACTCCCCCTAAAATCAACAAACTAAGCTAAATTTAAAACACAAAGGTATTTACAAAAATGATTTTCCGATGTTGGTTTTAACTCATGTTTTACCTCAGTGCCCTTTACCAAAATTAAGCTCAACTTATCATTTGTAATCATGGCGAGGGGATACGTTAAGGTATGATTTATACTTACCGACCGGTGTTCATCCACATCACGACACATTCCCGTATCAAGGTATGCACGAGGGTTCATCTTACCGGTGAGTATACCGATTATCATCTGTTTGACCGTATATGATGTGAGATTCTCACTTATTTTGATTGAAAACAAGCCCTATGTGATAGAATCACTTATTGATGAGGAACTTGATTTTCATATGCATGAAGGGCACAGGAGCAAGTCCGTGAACAGGTCAGTACTTTCGTACAGCAGAGAGACGAACTTGACTCCCGGATAAATGTGATATATTATCACTTATTTGAGGGACATGTGATTGTTGATCACTTATTGAGGTCGAATGCAATATGTACACGTATGTATGGTATCATGGAAGATCTAGACTTACGTCCCCGTTATTTTTCGGTAAAAGATACAACCATGATACCCAGATGATAAGCAGCATAAAAACCGAATATCTCAGAACCTCGGCAATCTATCAAACGAAATTTCGGTACTAAGACCATATGCCAATGAGTGGTTCCCACCAGGTCTTCAGTCGATTTAAGGTTTATATCACCCTGCACACTTTAAAATGATTGTGAGCCTACCGATACATCTTATATAGAGCTGCTTATCGTTTTTCATTTTAGGTTTAAAGAGGTTTGGACAGACCACTGATGTACTATCACTTTCTCTTTTGCTCGCCAGGAAACTCATTTTTGTTTTTCTATTGTTTTTGTGTTTTAGAAATTTTTCGATGTTTTTGGATTTTCAAATTTGGATTTACTCCCCCTAAAATCAACAAACTAAGCTAAATTTAAAACACAAAGGTATTTACAAAAATGATTTTCCGATGTTGGTTTTAACTCATGTTTTACCTCAGTGCCCTTTACCAAAATTAAGTTAATCAGAAATGATTTATCGAATTTTGGAGAAAATGAGTTGGCACGTCGGTAACCGGTGTGGACCATGACAACATTAACGAGTTTCATATTGAAACAATCACGTGTGAGGTGATATTCGAGATCAACGTGTCTGGTCAAAGAGTGCTGTATGAGAGGATAATGAATTATAAAGCAGCTTAAATATCGACAAGTATAGGAGTGATTAGAAATTTAGAACCGTATCCTGCAACTGCTTCGTGCATTGCCAGGAATCTGAGTGCTCTCCCAAACTGGATATCCACCCGGTGTGGATTTCAAAGACGATTTTGTAGCTACTGAGAAATCTCTTGACAGCAACATGATCAAAAACCTCTGGGTCCGGCTGGTCTTCCACATTACACCAGCGAAGGTCTTTATCTTTCTCTTGAGAAGTAGTGTGCGGTTGTTCAATCCATGCCAAGGCATCCGCACACCCGGTTTGGTTTGATCAACAAACACATTTTCTTCAATCACACCGTGGAGAAATGTACACTGCACGTTCATCTTGTTAATTTTGAACTTCAGACGTGCTGCAGGCGCGTACATTTCATTTGAATCTTTCCTGTTGACCCGATCAAAAACCATAACAACCAAATATTGGCACATATTTCAACTGGTCGAATTTTTCAACTTCATTCAACCACATTCTTTCATTTGACATCTTTGTCTTCTTTCCTCCTCTCTCCATCAAAGGCAACAACATTCTCCTAGATGTCACAATATTTTGGAGCCTTATGTCGCCGATCTTGTGCATGGACGCTCCACTATCAACAATCCTAAGACTATCAATAGTTCCTCCTGGAACATCCTGCACACTCATTCAGAGATTAGTTGGAGAGGGGGACCCAAGCCTTCACAGACTTGGGTCGTCCGTCATCATCGAGAATTGTAACATCCATTTCCCGATGATTCGGAATTGATGTAGCTCCCCCTGAAACAATTACTGGTTTTGGTTTCCAAATCTGTGTTTGTTTTTCATTTTTAACTTCTAACTTAACAGACTGTGTTTGGATAACCTCTGGTTTTAAAACCTTTTCAATTTCTTTTCTTTGTTTCCTTTTCTGTTTCATTTCCCGTTGTTTAACAAGACGAGGGTCCTGTCTAGGTGAAACAGATCTTTTATGGTAATTGTTACCATGGGGGACATCAACTTTGGCTTTTAACTTATGAAGATACGGACAGTTTCGAATTATGTGTCCAATTGTACCACATTCAAAACATGATCTTCGTTCAACAAACCCCGAAGTATCATGTGATCGTCTTGCCGATGATGATGAACTTTGTGATCTCGAGGTACTAGGTTTCGAACAGTTTGGTTCATTTCTTTTCAACACTGTTGCTTGTTTAACAAAATCTAAGTTAGATTTGTTTTCAAACGTTTCAATTTTGTCCGTTCCCTTTGATTTCACAAAGTTGATCTTCCTGTCCTTTTTCTTGGTCTGTTTCTTTTGACCTTGAGTCGGTGATTTACCTTTTGGTTTGGTGTGATTTTGCTGCTTTTTCACTGTCGGTAATTTCTGATTGCCGTATTGTTTTCGAACTTCAGCTTTTGGGATAGGAGGGCACTGTGTTACCACAACGTGTGATCCTGTCTTTCCCAAAAACTTACTTGTTGAATCCTCAAAAATTTTACTAATTAAAGATTGATTAACATTCTTAATAGGAAAATCTTTGTCAGAATAGATTTTATCATCACCAACAAGAGTGTACAGCAAATTCACACTTTCCGACTCTTTTGCAGACGTGGACTCGGTCGGAACAGTCTTAGCAGGTTTTGCGGGAGGATCACATAGAATATGATTCTCAAGAGGTATGTCCTCTTCTTTGATCACTGCATCAGACTTTGCTGAATCAATATCATCAGATTCATCATCAGAAGAATCAGTATCCTCAATCACAACTGGAGGAGCCTGATTCGGTTCGGCAGAAGACACACATGTATCTGCTGACACATCTGAATCTGATGATACTTCTTTCTTGTATCCGAGTCCTGCTGCAAATTCAGTAACATCTAGAGGAACAAATGGTTCAAAGTGAGTTCTATACTCCTCATCAGGCAGAGCATCATAATTGTTTCTCACGGGTGGTGGACATTTCTTATATCCAATGCATGTGACATCCCTTTTCTCTTTCTGAACATCAATGATGTGATCCAACACATAGCTAGAGCTTAAATAGCTGTCTAACTTGAGTCGGATTGCCTCACTTTCAGTTTTAACACAAGCCATCTCTTTTTGCATTATCTCAAGACGTGTGATATACAAATTTATGTCAGTTTGTTTTCTGGAAACCATTTTTGTCAGCTCTGTTTTATCTTTCTTTAATGTTTCAATCATCGATTTAAATTCCTTTTCATGGTTTTCATAAAACATGTTGGCTTCAGTGCACTTCGAAAGATCCACGGTTAATTTCTGATTGTGGATGAATGTCACATCATATTTCTCTTGCAAAGCCTCGTGTTTGCTTTGCAATTCACACCACTTATCATTCAACGAAACATGTTTGTCTTGCAAGTCAAACAAACTAGCTTGTAAAGCATCATGTTTGCCTTGCAACTCAGACATGCTTGTCTCTAAATCAGCACATTTAATACTCAATATGTCACAATTATCACAACTAACAGAAGTGGGTTCATCGACACATACCTGACTTGAATCACTCTCAGATTTTGACCTTTCTGCATCAGAATCAACAACCTCCCTTGATGATTCATATTCAGATCCATCCTCGCTTGAACTTGAAGTTGTATCATCCTCAACTGAAGTTGAAACATCTTCATCTGAACTACTGTCATGTTCAGAACTGTCATTATTTCCCGAGGATTCACCACCATTGGTGGAAGATTCTTCACCACTGGCGTGTTTAAGATCCTTGACAACCTCAGCAAAACAAGCTGTTCCATCTGGAGCATCACTACTCAACTGGATTGACCAATCACCACCTTCGTCTATTTGAACCACAAGTGCCTGGTTAGCATTTGATGGTCCTGCTTGGCTTTGGTTGTTGACAGGTATCAACGTACGCTCATTGTTCCTGTTCTGATTCTGCTGGTTGCCTTGATTTCTGAAAGGGTTCTGGTTCCCATGCTGAGCTGGCTTAACAGGAACTTTTATCGGATTGCCATATAAATCTGTTGTCACAGGAGGCCTTTGGGTTTGCTGTTGAGGCACTGGTTGAGGAACTGGTTCAAGCGGATTTCCATACATGTCAGTTTTTGGAGGGACTGGAACTTGGATAGGAGTGCCAAAACAATTTGTGATTGTGACAAACGCCGTTGGTCTTGAGGAAGCTGTATCCGGAGACGGAGTTCCATAATACATTTCAGGATTTACCGGAGTACCCCAAATCGGATTCATTTTTGATCAAGAAAAAAAATGAATACTTAATTTCGCTGGCTTTTCTGTTAATTTCGCTAGTCTGTTTAAATTTGCTGGTTATGCTGCTGAATTTCGCTGCCTATTCTCGCTATAACGACGATCAGTAAAATCGCCGAAAAACCGTAATAATCTCGCTGAGGACGATTACACGGTTACCAAAGTCGCCTTTGGATTTGAGTTCGCCGGGTCAGGCAATTTCGCTGGTTACTGAAATCAAATTCGCTGGTTACTGAAATCAAATTCGCTGAAATAGTCTTCGAGTCTGTTAAAATAGCCTAGAGCCAAGTTCGCTGGTCCAGATGGATCTTGGGCTTGTGAATGACGAAACAGGCCCAACAATATGTTTTGATCCGTCGAAAATTTTTGAAAAGTTTCTGATTAGTTGAAAAAGTTGATTCGCCGAAAAAGAAGATTTAGAAGGTGGGAACAGTCTGACACAAGACTCCTTTGTCAACTGCACACGTCTATCTCACCAACCTAATGAGTGTTTTACCAACTTGATATTGAAATGATAATATTTTATTAATCTGATCACAATTTTCAAGACCACAAACAACTTGTACAAGTAGCTTTCAAAGATCAAAAGGTGTACAATTTGAAGAACACTATGAAGTTGATATGAACACAACCCAGAAATATGAATTTTCTGATGAACCGAAGATTTTCCGAAACCCAATTTTGACCGTAACTTCACTAAAAACCAAGGTTTAACATGTGAAAATGAAAAATAAAATGGTTTTTATAGGAACTAACAGCAAAAACACCAGAATTTTCGAAGTTTTGAACTGATTTTTCAGAAAAATAAGAACTTCAAAAACCCGAAAAACAACCCGAAAACACTCGGTTTTAACAAGGAGAAGAGCCAAGGCTCTGATACCACTTGTAGGTCCGGCTAGGGGAGGATCTAGTCGCCTAATCCTTGTGTACAAACCAACCCGGTTGTGCGGAATCCAACCGGGAAAGCAAACCGAGATCGAACACGACAAGAACACGAGATACAAGACCCAAAGATTCAAAGTTTAACACACTTGTATATTTATGATAAGAGTACGAGTACAAGATGATACAAGATCCGGTTAAACACAAACACACTAAAACTTCTCTCTCGGTTCTCTCCGGTGCTCACTTGTGCGCTGCTTTGTCTTGTCCGTTGCACACACACACACCGAAATCACAAGTGATTTCGGAATATATATGATTTAACACTTGTGCGATTTGGGCTTTGGGCTCACTTGTGCGATTGGGTATTTGTCAAAGCTCAAGAATAAAGAAGCCCAACATGCAAACTGTTGTTGAGCATGCACGAACAGAATTATCAAATCCATATTTGCCAAGTTTAGTCAAAGTAGTGACATCATCATGACATCATCATGATGATGTCATGATGATGTGGCAGCGGGAACCGGCTTGCGGCACTTCGTGCTTCGCGTGTCGAACTCTGGGACGCACGACGGAGGAATGTCGAGACGTCGGGCTTGAGCCGAAGCTAACCGGGTCGAACCGAACCGAGTTGAACCGAACCAAGTCGCGTCCACATAATATGTATCAACAGGGTATGATCATCAAATTCATGTGACCCTACATGAAAGTATGATTGGAACATATCCACATTAATTCCATGAGTTCTATTTCCAACATCCATGACTTATATTTTCAACTTTTAAATGGATTACGGGTCAAAAAATGCAACAAAGATTTGAAATTAGTGGCAGATTATAGTCAAATATAAATAGATATGTATGCATGTCTATATATTTATATATTACATATTTGCTTTGGTTTTAAAATCAATAATATGTGGAATATCTATGAGAACAATACAAGACATATGTAGGGCCGACTCAATCAAATGTGAGGCCTAAAGTGAACTACAAATTTAAGGCTCTTGTATAAAGAAAAAAAAGAACGTTTAAAGTAAATTTTATATAAACATGAAGTTACAATACACGTTACCTGTATCGAGTATTTGCTAACTTTATCACTAACAGATAGTTTAGACATCTCTAAGATCCTGTAAATGTCCTCCTTTTTGTTTATCATACACATCCAACAAAGATTAGACTATTAGTAAGGCTAATGTTGCTGAAACCAAATGAACTTCATGTACCAAATGCTTAAACAATTATATAATGGTCTAGTTAATCTTTTCACTTATGTCAACTAATGAAAAGAAATTAAAAAAAAAAATCTGTTATACAAATTAACATCCAGCAAGCTTTTAAACATCTAGTTACCCTTGGGCCTAATAATATGTAAATAAAATGTAAAAATTGGGGCCTTTAATGTGTGGAGGCCCAAAGCAAGAGCCTTGTTTGACTTACCCTTGGGCCAGGCTATGTATTTTGTGTTTCTCTTTCCTACTAATTATGATTTATGACCAGTTTTGTAGGGTTTCATATCTAAGCTTATATATTGCAGAGTTTTTTAATTCATGGTTCGGCATTCAAAATTCAAAACTAGGTATTTAACAAAGTTAGACCCCTTGCTTAGACCTGCGACAAAAATCTTACTGACCATGGGGATCGAACACCAATTTATTTGTGATAATAGCAAAGCTTATGACCAAATGGGCTAATCGATAGCTTAATATAATTAGCGACATTTATTTTATTTAACTTAAGTGACGACTTAACTTTATTTTTCTTCCTTTTGTTAAAGCATTCACATCCTATCCACTATCTTCATCATCTACTCACAACCACTTTCGGAAAACATTAAAAAAATTATAGGGTGAACAATGTTTTTTTCATATTTTCAGACGGACGATAACATTTTCTCTCTTCTCCACTCACAAACCCTCGTAACCACTATCTATAATATGGAGGAGCCTCTCACATAATTTGATGAACAAGATGTGAATGCTCTTAATCTTTGTTTAGAGTTTTTTTCCTTGATTCAAAACAAAATATATAACTAAACACATTATTTTAGTATTAACAAATGTTTCAAATTTTGAGTGGTTACAATATCGGTACTATGGCCATTCTTACCGAACAACATCCGTGCCAGTTTCAGTTCTATCAAAAGCCTTACGGATATTCGTTTTCGTTATTCTCATTTGCTGTAAAATACATATCGACATCTTCTATTAGGTATACAATATCGATGCTATGGCCATTCTTTACCGAACAACATCCGTGCCAGTTTCAGTTCTCTCTTCTCATTTGCTGTAAAATACATATCGACATCTTCTATTGGGTATACAATATCGATGCTATGGCCATTCTTACCTTTTCATTTTGGGTTTTGTCAACCTATATCAATTAAACACCCACCCTGTAGCGCGATTTCACTTTATTAGTTCTTAACATAATACTGTTTCTAAAATAACGTTCTAAAAAATATATAGTTATTATATACACAACAAAAAAGAGGACAATGATATAGTTTTGTATCAAAAAGTTCAAATTTAAGACAAAAGCTGGTTTGCCCGAGAGGTTAAGGGGGAGACTTAAGATCTTCTGCACATAAGAACTCAGAATTGAACAAAAATGGGATTAAATGCGAACCAAACAAAATGAATCCAGTTTATATGTTGTCCGATAAATCGAATAACCAAGGTAAACCATACTTCAAAATTTAGTCGAAAAAAACCCAATAATATGAATTCGCTGTATTCGGTTGAAACCGAAAACCAAGCCGAATTCGAACACGGCTTGTGATTTAGTTTTGAAGTACTTAAATTTCGTATGGTTTGGTTAGATTTTTGTTTAACTCAAAAATTTTCAAAACAGATAAATCAAACCATATAACTGAATAAACCGAAAAGAACCGATGAACACCTTTAACGTTTCCAAGTTATTTTAATATTTTTGTTATAATTTTGTTCAAATTTAACATGTGAAGGGATTTTAATGTTCAAAAAGTTGTTGAGGGACTTTAATGAGACAAAACAGAAAATTGTTTTGTTCTCATCCTCACATGACTGAACTAATGGTGAATTAGTTGGGAAGAACTTAACGGATTCTTCTCTTTGTTTGACTGATTGGAGAGAGAAGGCCCCGTTAAATTCTTAATAATTATAATATTTTTTTTATAAGTTCATTGAATAAGTTCTATTTACTCAACAAACGAGCAAGAAAAAAAAATAACTATAAACAGACAACAACAAAATTTATTGAAAGAAAGAACAGAATAATAAAAGATAATAAATCGAAACTTGTTCCAAATCTAACCGTGCATGGATCGTGCAGACCTGGGCGCGCGCGCACCAGTGTGACGCGCGCGCGCGCGCAGAAGCTTCCGGCTGTAGTTATGTCAGTGCAGTTACATTCAGCATTCGAAACTGACGAAGTCAATGCTTTTGACTGCGAATTTAATGACGAATTAAAGTGCATTAAAGACGTTTAATGCAGTTTAATTCTCCCATTAATTTCGTTTTTCAGTTTCTTCAAGACCTGCTGTATAAATAGGAGACTCCTTCAGCAGATTTGATACACCGAATTACCCAGCTTCTACATTCTCTTCTCTGAATTTCTTCTTCATCTTTCAAGCAGCAAGGTACACCTTCGGGTTGGAGTCAAGACCGGCAGTGCAACTGCTTGCGGCTGTTGTATCCTGGAAACAAACGTGTTCTCCTGGGAGACACGAAATTTGTTTTAAGGGACCCGTGTCTAACACGATCCTCAGCCAAGAACAGTTTCATCTGTTCGAGTTTTCAGTTCTTGTATTTCTATTTTTCAGTTGTAATACGTACTGTAATTTTATTTCATTCTGTTTGTTTCTGTAATTCAAGTTAATAAAGAAATTTTTATTTATTTTACACGAACGGGTTCCTACAGAGAACACCGAAACACACCACTAGTGAATAAACAAAAGTAACATATATTCACCAATACATGTATGAAAGTAAGAATCCATATATAGTTATTACAAATCCTAAAGAAGGGGACAATAAATTATTACAAACACACCAGTAGCATCTATATCTTCTCTTGTATGAATGATTCGATTTTGAGGTACCCTCTATCTAGATATTGGACCTACACCTCTTTGTGAGACTTGCGAGCCAATGTATTAATTAATTGTAGAACAAATGTTAAGACTAATGACTAGGAGATAAGTATAAAATTGTGTTATTTTTTCGCGTAAAATCCAAACCACACCCCTTGGAAAATCTCGACCGCACCCTTTAGAAATTTTCAACCGCCCCCTTGGATATTTTCAACCGCCCACCTTAGAAAAAAAAATCTTAGGAATTTATATAAAAAAAAAAGAAATTCTAAACACTGATATATTTATTAAAGAGTAAATTGCCAAAATCGTCTCTGAGGTTTAGGTATGTTTGTCATTTTCATCCAAAATAACTTTTTTTGTACTATATAGTCCTTCACTTTTGGGATTTTTTTGTCATTTTCATCCAAACGTCAGACTTTTTTGCCAAAACCGTCCTTGAGATTTGGGATTTTTTTTGTCATTTTCATCCAAATGTTTGATAGAAAAAATAAAGCAAATTAGATGTTTAGATGAAAATGATAAAAAATCTCAAAAGTGAATGACTATATTGTACAAAAAAGCTGTTTTGGATGAAAATGACAAACATGCATAAACCTTAAGCACGATTTTGGCAATTTACTTTTTATTAAACCCAACCCAATTACTCAAGCCCAAATATGAATTTAAGTATTAATCTACTCAAGCCCAATTATTATTAATTAAACACTACCCAATCAACTAATACAAAACAACCCAACCCAATTCGTCCCACCATCTCCCGCCTGTGATCTCCCCAGCGAACCCCGGCAGCGACGTCGACAGGCTTATCTCGCCGGATTCGCCAAAATCCGGCCATCACTCCATCCGAAATCTTATAATTAAAAGAGGTACTTTCATTTATTTGAGTTATTTTGATGTTTTATGTGATTTTTTTCAAGAGAAATAGAGTTATATAAATGTTAAAATGGTTTGAAATTTTATGTGTTTTGATTTTTTTTGGGTTGTTCTAGTCTTTAGTCGGATGATTATGTTGTTTATATGATTTTTGGTTGGTAAACAACAATTACTAGGGCTTGAAATTCAAAATTTTAAATTGAAAATTAAGAAATATGGGCTAAGGTTGAACACTTGAAGATCCTTGTTTGTTTTGTATGTGATACGATTAGGAAGGAACCATGAATAGGGAAGTTATGGCGCGATTTCTCAAGAGGAAAGGGGTTGAATTACTTTTTTTCGCCAGATTTTTCTAATTAAAGACCAACGTAAGTTCTAGATAAGTTTTTTTTTATTTTTTTTATTTAATGATTAAGAGAAATAGAAGTAGGGAGGGTTTGAACTTTCATGTTTCTTTGTTGTTACTTTACTTATGATGATTTTTATGTTGTTTACTTGAAACTTTGTTTGTTAATGTGATAGGAAGTTGGGAACTAGGGTTTGATTGTTTAAAAATTGAAATTGACCCGACCTGACTCGATCTGATCCAACCCGCTATGAAACTTTGTTTGTTTATGCTTACTTGTTTTACATGACCCGATCTGATCCGACACGCTATGAACTGAATTTTTATTTTTATTTATATAGCTAGGGGTCTAAAATCTTTAAAAAATTTCCGCACCCCAGGAAAAAAATCATGTGTCCGCCACTGAATTTTATAGTATTATATTTCTTCATATTAATTGAAGTAACTTGATAAAAATGTACACATTTTCTTGGATTCTTTAGGAAGATGTTCGCAAGTTGCGGGCATTGCACACACTATCGCGCATGCTCATATAGGTCTCAGATTAAAATACAAGTATGAGATTCTCATGTATATTCACTTGTTATCTATAAGCCCTTAGGTTGGATGCCCTTACACAAGGTCGCGCATGCTCATATAGGTCTCAGATTAAAATACAAGTCTTAGACTATCTCCAATAAGCCCTTGGAGAACAAATCCTTAGAGGCCCTTAGAAGCCCTTACCATTGGAGCTCATCCATTTCAATAAGCCCTTAGGTTGGATGCCCTTATACAAGGGCATGGTTTTGCCTCTGTTCATGCGATATGGTGGGTCCAAAGTGAAAAAAGAAAAGTTTTATTTAAATATTGTGTGTGATGGGTAGGTGATGAGGGGGAAATTAAGAAGGGTCAGGATATTTGTAGGTTTGGAGATGAAAGTGAGGCTTTTAAGGATTTGTAAGGATATTATGTGGCAGATGACATGGCAGCTAAGGACGACTAATGACACACTTAGCATTGGAGATAATCTAAATAAATAAGTTTAAGGTTTAGTAAATAAGTTTAAGGTTTTTTCACCCACCTATGATGTAAAAGGATTCCCACCCGATTCTTGAAACTGTTTTCGTTTCAAACAAATCACTTTTAGCAAACATATCTCATTCATGTTTGCTTTATTTTAAACACTTATTGTCTGGTCGAAACTCAATTTAAGGAGACCCAAACCCATTAACCAATAAATATCTAAAAATAGTTAAAAATAGTACTTGTTAGCACACGAAACACGCCATCATGTTCATATAAACCCATATTTAAACCACACACAAGCAAACATACATACGAACACAAAAATTCAGTTTAAAACACAAAATTGAGGCCTGGAAACAAAGTTTATATATGGTTAGATGCGTGTTTGTGCATGTATGTATATTCTCAAAACTTCATGGCATGGTTTTAAAAAACGCTTGAGGTGTGCGCCTCAAGGCGCGCCTCGAGGCGAAACGGCCAAAAAACGATTCTGAGGCGCACCTCATGGGGTTTTTACTGCATATGCGCCTCAGAGGGGCTGAGGCGCTAAGAAAGGCTGCGCCTCAGGTGCGCCTCATTGGATTTTCATAATTGTTTTTGATGTTTTTGACTTTTTGTGCCAATTTCAAGCATTTCATGTCTTTTTTATGTATGTTTTTGATGATTTTGATGATGAAATTAGTTAGTATTATTATTTTTATAATATATATAATTTTTATATTTATTTTTTAATACCGCCTCGGCCTTACGCCTCGTTTCGCCTCGAGGCTTACGCCTCATGAGGTGAAGGGAAAACGCCTCGAAACTCGTTTCCGTTCTTTTAAACCTTGCTTCATGGTATCAATACTTAAATTGACAATATTGAGAATGTAACTAAATGTTTTTCAAAAGTTTCTTCAAATTAATCTTAACATGTAAACAAAGAACGTAATAGAAAAGTAAAATAAAGGCCAAGACTTACTATGGAACAGGAGAAAGAGGAAATTTTTGAGCTTGAACCAGATTTCTTCAAGAAAACGATAATATGCAATTCTCCATTGTCTGCTTACAAGCAATGGTGTAAAAACGATCCAGAAGCCAACAACCATGCCAACAAGTGTAAGTATCACTAGGATCCAATCAGTGCCATTAGATTCATCATGTTGGTCGGTAATCCCTTTGGCGTCGCCATTATTTGGTGAACATGCAGGAAGAGGATCCCCACAAAGTGCATTTCCGGTGAAACTGGACTCACTGAATGTTTGAAGCTGGGGGCCTATTGGGATTCTTCCTACAAGATTGTTGTATGACACGTTCAACCAACTCAAAGCGGTTAACTGTGCCAAGCTCAAAGGAATACTTCCGTCAAGATGGTTCTTTGACAGATCTAACGATTCAAGCATTCCAATTTGATTGAACAAGTTTGGAATTCTTCCTGTTAGATTATTGTGTGACAGATTTAGGAACCGTAAGCCCAAAAGTCCGACAACTTCATCAGGAATTGACCCAGAAAACTTGTTATCAGAAAGGTCTAATGAAGTCACTTGATAAAGTATGGTGCTATACGTATAAGTATTTCCCTTTGTCACCAACGATGCCGTTGCTTCATACGAGGAAGTATCTGCGAAGTTGTACGTCAGAACAATCGGCTCTGAGGTCTCTCTTCCAGACATGACAGATAAGTTTGTAAAGCATGCTGGTAGGTTCCCAGACATATCATTATGAGCAAGATCCAAAATCTGAAGAGAAATGAGATGACATATTTCATCTGGGATTTTACCTTCAAATTTGTTAGATCGAAGACTTAGAACTCTCAGACTTGTATTATTTCTTCCTATTGAAGATGGCATTTTTCCCATCAGTTTATTTTCTGCAAGCTCGATGACTATCAGGCTGCTGGAATTCAGTAACCAGTGAGGTAAGTTACCGGATAGCTTGTTAGCATCCATTTCCAGTGATAATAAGGAAGAAATATTTCCTAGAGATGATGGGATTATCCCAGAAAATTGGTTTTTCTCTAGGTTCAGAATGTCTAGAGATTGAAACTTCATCCAACAATCTGGTATAACACCTGACATGTTATTGTTTGCGAGATTAAGAAAGTGTAAAGCTCGTGATTCTTGAATGCCAGAACACAACAAGAACTGTTCTAGAGATCCTGAGACATTATTGTTAGAAAGATCCAGGAAAATCAAGTCTGCTCTACTAAAATTACCATGTAACATGCCATGTAAATGGTTGTTACTTAAATCAAGGATTGCTCCAGGACCGAAAAAAGTAACATCTCCCAACTTTCCTTGAATGTTGTTATGGGATATATTCAAGTACCGTATACTAGAGAATGTAGTCCAAAGCCAATTCGGGATGGTGTCTGATATGTTTGCGTTGGCTATATCTACGTATTCTAAGTCTGTTTGCGACTGAATCCATGAGGGAAATTGAGGGCCTAAATTGCAAGAACGTGATGTAAACCATTGGAGTTTGAAAGGCGGAATCCAATTGTTAACATTTAGCTTGAACACCAACTTGTTATCACCAACGCTCAAAGTTTTCAAGGACATTAGATTGGCAAAGTTGTTTTCAGTCAGAACACCTGTTAATGAATTCTTATCAAGGTAAAGACTCTTTAGTTTGCTAAGTCGTCCTATACTTTCAGGAAGACTTCCATTCAACTTGTTGGATGAAAGATCCAGTTGTTCCAACGATGATAAGCCACCAATCGTATCCGGGATCAATCCTGAGAGCGGAGTTGCATAAATTTCTAACATCTGCAACAGTGACAAACTTCCTATAGAATCTGGTATGGTCCCTGTGAAGTTATTGTCACCAAGACTAATCTGGATCAGATTTTTCAAGTTTCCTAGTCTTTCTGGCAGTTGACCAAACAGATGATTATCATGAAGAGATAATAACTCAAGTTTAGGCAACTCACATTCACAAAATCTATCAAGAAGCTCTGACACATTACCATAAAATTTGTTGGATTGCAACTGAAGGGTAGTGATGCTGCAAAGATTACTTAATGATCTGGGTATTTCCTCAACAATCTCATTGTACGATAAATCAACATGTTCAATCAAAGACAGGTTCTGTAGGCTGCCTAGAATCGGTGAAGAAATACCACAATAACCAACATCAAGCAGACGGAGACTACTTAATCTAGACAATCCATTTAATATTGATGGAGTATTCACAAAAGGGTTACTAGGAACACGGAGAGTCCTTAATAAAGGCATGCTATGGAAACCACCATTATTTACTGGATTTGCACTAAATAAGCCATTAAAAAGATCTAATGAAACCAAATTACTTAGGTTGAATATCCACCCAGGCAACATACTGTTAAAAGTGTTATCAAAAAGATCTAAGACAACAAGGGATGTAAAACCAACTGTTGTTGGATTACTAGGTATCCGAGGTAAAAAACACAAAGAAAAATGTATTTCTAGCAAAGAAGTGAGGTTGCTGATTGCTGGAAACCAATCTAAAGCTTCTGCGAGATAGATTTCGCTCATATCCAGGTGTCTCAACGCTATAAGATTCTTTACCCATGCTAAGCTTTTAGAATAAAGTATGCCGGAAAATTCAAAACCATGAAGATCTAAGACACACAATGTTGATATATTTCCAAGTTGGTGAGGAATTTCCCCACTGAAGTTCGAGTATGAGAGGTTAAGATATATAAGATTTTGGAAAGAACCGATGAATCCTGGAATCAAGCTGTTGCCAAAATTGTTGCAGCTCAAGTCGAGGTGTCTGAGATGTAACAATTTGATCACTGAAGAACTTATAGTTCCTCCTAACATTTGTTTTGATGCTGTCGCGTACCACACCGGAAATTGATCAGAAAAAAGTTCATCAAGTTCATCATCTGTGAGATTCGAAAAAAGGCCAGGAATTCCATTGTCAGGTCCACGAAGGTGGATCTCGTGGACGTGACCGGTGATATTGTCGCAGACCACACCGGACCAACTGCAACAGTCTTTGCCTACCCAAGAAGATAGACGGTTTGCCTCGTCAGTGAGATTGCCCTTGAGATCAATAAGAGCCAATCGCTCAGTGGGTATACATGGTACACGATCTGAGTTTTTATTACAAAAACAGATGCTGCAAAGTGACAAAACCAAGAGAAACAACAGGTAAGATGAGGAAAAAGATAAAGGAAGAAATGTGAGAGTCTTCATTGTAGTGATGAAGAATGCAGAGAGGTTCACTTTCGTTTACTCTTTCATAATGGTTGAAGATATGATATATACGTGGTCCCTTTATTTTATGAGTTAATTACACACATGGACCGGCCCTCTGATTTATAGTAAGTTTCGTCTTTCGGTAATAATTTTTTTTCAACAGGTTGAGGTTATGTGGTTTCATTTTTGTAACATATTGGGGGTATTAAGGCCAACGGAGGTTAAATATTCTGTTAAGTTGTGCCTAAATGACCAAAATGCCCTTTAATAACGAGAGGTAGTATTTTTATAATTAACTATATTTCATTACAAGGTTCATTTTTGCCATTTACAAACTTAAAAATTAAAATTAACTATATTTCATTACAAGATTCATTTTTGCCTAAATGACCAAAATGCCCTTTAATAACCGAGTTAGTGATTTGGATAAAAATGGCAATAAAACTCAAACCTGGAGGACTCAAATGCACACAAAAAAAAAAAAACATTTTGGATGGAAAAAGCAAATATGACTAGACCATGGATGATTTTAGCATTTTACTATTTTACAATTACACACGTCTTAATAGCTTCACACTGTATATATTACCATCATAAAATTGTTGAAGTTTTGTTTTGTTTTATTTTCATGTGTTTTCATTTCATTAAATTAACTTGTCTTGTTCTTGTACTAATTCTATCATAAACCTTATCGCAGCTTTTACAGTTTCTTAGTTAATTTGATAACATAAACCTTATTGTAGCTTTTACAATTTCTTAGTTAAGTCGAGATTCATTGTTATTTATTCTTGTTTTGATTCTCTTTAATATAAACTATATTTCAGTTTATGGTTAAGTTGAGATTTGTTGTTGCTCTTGTCTTAAAATTATGACATAAATCATATTTTTGTTCATACAAAATTTAAGTTAAGATTTGTTGTTGTTAGCTTGTTATGAGATGTGGAAATCAAAGATTATTCATATATTTCTCACTGTGATTTGATTTGCTTTAGAAAAGCATACACAAAAAGGATGCATGTCAAAAATAAAATGGATGAAGCATATATTTATATTTAAAAAAAAAGCCAACTTGAATTTATGTTTTATGTACACTTTAATCTGCAGTTATGGATTGATATCATTCCATTTCACATTGATTTATTAATACAATTATAGTGGTTTCATGTTGTTTTAATTTTTTCAATATGGTAGGTAGGTACAAATATGATTTGACAATTGATGAAGCTGCTGAGTTGGCTAGAAGAGCCATTTATCATGCAACATTCCGTGATGGGGCTAGTGTCGGTGTTGCTATGGGTACACCCGGTGTCAAGTTATCTGTACTAGATGTGGTTAAATGCGCGAGTTAATTACTTGGTTAATGGGTTAAAATCTGTTAAACTTCTTTTATACATAATTAGTGTCAAATATGATAACGTTATGTTATTTCAGCAACGATGTATTTTTTTTCAAAATAGAATTATGGATCAATGTATAAGTAGGCCACCCAAAATGTTATTTACTTTTATTTTTCTTTTCCATTTTACGTTATTGACCAATTAGTGAAAATATAACCTTCATGGGTAGGGATCCTAAAAGAAAAGCATTCTAGATTACACATTTTCTCCAAACTAAATTTTTAATGTCTAATTGTCCGTTTTAAAGAGGGGTTTTTTTTTTTTTAATATATACACTTATGTATGTTGTCAATTCTTAAACTATACATATGTACACTAGAAAAAACATATTTAGAAACCATAATCTTCCTTTATATACATATATCTACAATCATTTTATACATATTTGTACATTATCAAACATAGTTGTACAATACTTATATTTCAATTTTAAACACATATATACATATATGTATAGTTAAAGACTGGCAATATACACATTTGTATAACTAACTATACGTATATCGTCACCCATGACATCCTGAGAGATACCTAAACTGAAGCTTGGTTGGCTCTGCACGTCAACCATGGGTCCTATTTTTTCTTTTAAAAAAGCAGGAGCAAATTTTTAAACATGGACCGTAAAAAACACAATGAAATTAAATGAGGTTTTTTCTCCTTCTTTTACCCACCAGGGTCTAAACCAACTTTTGATCCACCCGACATGCGTCTGATGGAATAACCACTATCAACCGCATGCTCCTCATATGCTTGCCCTACGCCCACACATTCCCACATGAGGGTTGGGTCAGGACGGCGGAAAATTGGTCTTTGTTTCAAAAGTATATATAAAAAAATAAAAAAAGAAGTCGCTGACCTGCTCCCCCCCCCCACAACAAAAACTGCGTCCCCTACTGTGCGCCGCGTCCTTTCAAGTTCTGCAAAAGTATCACGAGGATTTCATAATTTTATATCTTATCACGTGGGGGTTTTACTAGATAAACTGTGTACCAATTTACCTGCTACCCTTGCAGCTATCAAACTTTTTGTCCATCGCACCACGGGGCCGACAGACGGAGGTGCGATCAACGACGAGAGACCTGTGGGAGGACCCCGATTTGGCGCGTACAGTGCGCACACAATGCGAGGCCAAATGTCTACACCCGAAGACGGCGACACCCCCAGCTGTGAAGTTTCATCGTTTGATATTCCCCCCCCCCCCTTCTGCACACGACCAACAGAAACTCAACGTGGCATTGTTAACGTAACGGAGTAATAAACAATTTTTTTAATACATGTTTTTAGAAGCTCTTCGATCCCATCAAAAACATGCATAATGGCTGACGTGTCGTTCTTGGCATTTAGCCCGTCTTGCTCTAAATCAACATGCCCTGTTTTTTATCCCGTTGCCAAATGTTAGAAGTAATACGCACATATATATATATACAAAACCATGTTGGCTGTCAACACTAAGACATTTTTTTTAAATTTTCGTCGTAACCGTACCATGGTCCCAAGTAGACGGCGCATCCGAAGCGTCCCTCAATACCAAATCCACGTTTTCAACCGCACTGTCTCGACGTCCATCATCCTGCGCCTCAACTCTCGCTACTTCATTCAAATTGCCCATACTCACCTCCACGTTCGGTGTACAGATGCTATCCGTCATATGGCACACGGGGACATCAGAAATGGGTTCCACACGTGGAGCAATAGGTGTACAGACACCTAAATCAACCGCGTCTCCATCGTCGTCGTCCACCGTAACTGCTTCCAAACTATTCATACTCTGACACCCTTTGACGCCTGGTCACGATTTAAGGTTAACAATAAAATAACAGGATACGGATCTACGAGGGGTGCAGACAGTAAGTAAGATTTTTAAAAAAAGGGACCACCACTTAGTCGTTTGCTCGATCTCTTCTTTTTGTGTGTGCATGTCTTCTCCACCGAAGATGCATTCAACTCAATCAGTATCTGTGTTATACTCTTCGAAGCGCCTGCGTCTGAAATCATGTCTGTCACATTTTCAGATACACATTATGTGGAAAAAAAGTGGGGGGGTGGTGCTTTGCGATGCCTTCGCTTACGTCCGGGGTGGACGCTTGTCGACGCCCGCTTGAACATTTGTCCCTCTTCAAAGCTGTCCAACGCTTTGGCGGGCCAAATCGGCACCTAATTCAACACATCAATGTACCTACGCTTTAGCCCATGGAGGCCCTTGTTGTTTGGGTCCTCGGCTAAACGGGCACCTAAGTGCGTTTCGATCTTAACCCAAACGTCACCGAACCTATCTACCCACTTCTCAACGCTGTCAACAAACTCCTATTACAAGAACAAAAGAAACATAAGGCTTTAAAAAGTATGACGCAAAGGGCTTACATTAAAAAATACCCGCGTGCTCGCAAATGTCTCATCATCTACATCAACGCCTGCTTCAACTGCACCAACACTTATCGCTTTCAACTTGCCATGCCCAAACCCGCCATTCTTGATCTCTTAATCTTGTCCACGTGCCAACATGTCTTTAGTCCAGAACTGAATGGCCCGAATGTCAGCTGATGTGCGTGAGTGTTATATATAGGTTTAAGGATATTTTAAGCCCTTTTACACTTTCTTTAGCCAAGTTTTAAATTTATAAAACACGATATTTACTAACACTAAACACACATATGGGCAAGTGCACCCATCGTGAGCGTAGTATAGTGTTGGTAAGATACCGAGGTCGTCGAAGGACACAAGAGCTTTTAATACCGGTTTATCCTCAACGTCTAATCAAATCAAAAAGTTTAGAAAATTGGTTTTAAACTAAGAAAAATAAAAACTAACTAAAATGCTGAAAAATAAAAATAAAAGAAAAAACAGATAGACAAGATGAATCACTTGGTTCTGACTCGTGTATAGTGTAACCTTTGATTATTTCCGCACTTTTGCACTTATTTAAGAGATTATCTTAGTTATTGTAGTAGGCCCCTCTTTTGGAGGTGACGTTACCCTCAACCCAGTAGTTTGAGTAAGTAAGGATACAATCCTAAAGGGTCGGATTATTGAAAGATAATTAATTAAGTTATTAATGCAAATTATGGTAGGCCCCTCTTTTGGAGGCGACGTTACCCTCGACTAAGTAGTCTGAGTCAGCAGGGATACAGTCCTAAATAGTCAGGTTATAGTATTAATAGTAGTTAACTTATGAGGGGATCAAAGAGTTTGGACCCCCGCCATCCAATACCGTTAAGTATTGAAGGAGGTCCTACTAAATTTGACCCAGGTCCATTGCAGGACCTCTAAACGCTGAACAATGGCAAGACTCTTACCAAACCGTTCCCTTAACCCCCGGCCAGGTAGCCAACATACCTCCATATAGACCGTGGAGATATGAATGGTGAAAATCTTTTATTTTATATAGACAGTAAAATAATGTCAAGACACCACGGACAAACGATAAGGAAGAATCACCTTCAACATAAGAAACTAGTTATTAAAGTCATTAATACAAAACAAAGTAAAAAGTGCAAAAAGATTAGAAATAAAAAGTATTACACTAGACACGTGTCTTCACCAAGTGATGTAAGAGACTTAGGCTAACATGACCTTGATTGTCAAGAACTCTTACGATCAATCTTGGATCCCGAGACGACTCACACACTCTATGATGGACAATGGATGATGGTGGTGGATGATGGTGTTATGGTGGTGGTGGGTGGTGGGTGAAGTGTGAGAGAGGTGGTGTGCCAAGGGATGGTTTGAGCTTGAGCCAAGCACTCCTATTTATAGGCTGAACAGAAGCTCGGGCACGGCCCCGTGTCCAGTGGGCACGGCCCGTGTCCAGTGGGCACGACCCCATGTCCACATCCTCTCTTTCTTCATTTAATGCAGCTTGTCTTTATTAGTTGACCACGCCCCCGTGTCTGCTGAGCACGACCCCGTGTGCAGAAGAATCTTTGTACTATGAAGATTTGCCTGAATTGTGCGAATCTTATAGTTGACCACGACCCCGTGTCCGCTGAGCACGGCCCCGTGGTGGGCAATAGAAGCTTCTACCACTTTGTCTTTTCTGCTGACACTTGGGCACGCCCTCGTGCTGCCTGAGCACGGGGCGTGTTCAGTCTTCTGTCTTCTTGTTTTGCTTGGGAAGATGCTGTCGTGGGGTCGGGCATGTCACGTTTGTTCCTTTTCTTGCATTTATGTTAGATTTTGCTGTCTTTTTGCTTCTTTTGTTAATTTGAGCTCATTTAATCCTGAAAATACAAAAGGAAGACAAAAGCACACTTTTTCCAACATTAGTACTAAAAAGGGGTTAGTTTTATGCCACAATTGATATAATTTATATGTTGCATTTTGCACACATCAAATACCCCCACACTTGAATCTTTGCTTGTCCTCAAGCAAAACTCTTTATAATGTGGCTTTACACACCCAAATAGAATGGGTAGAGAATAAGGTTTTTGGGCTTGTCATAGAGTGTCGGAATTTCCAAGATTCTTTATTTAGTTTTATTTTTATTTATTTACAATCCTATTCGTCATGATTTATTTAAAACTTTTCATAAGATAAATTACTTATTAGGGCATAACATGCCTCTTTAAAATTCTATTTATATACAGGTTCACATACCTCACGGGGATCACTCAACACTCGGCCAAAAATGTATTTTTGTGGATCACTCAAGAGCGGCATGGAACTTACTCCTACCATAGGCTTGCCAAGCAATCAATCCTCCTCCTTTTTAACTATGTACCTTTGTAAATATCAAGAGGACTTTTTGGGTGAAGGGTTAGGCTTGGGTTAAAGGTAGGTGGTTGGGTTAGTGGTTAGTGGTTAGTAGAAAAAAGGGCGAAAAGTGTAACAAGCGTTGGTTTTCGTAAGACTTTTTATTTTTTTCAACTTTTTATTTTGATGAAGCTATTTTTCAAACCAAGTTATTTTTGATGAACTTGCTTGTTTATTTGTTTTTGCTTCATCATCAACACATTTTTTTTGAAAGGTCATACGAAAAACCGAGCTAGTTACTAAAACAAAGGGTTAAAAATGAAAAAGGTTTTGGTGGGTAAAAGGGTGTTTGGTTTGGGTTATGAAATGAAAAGGTTTAGGCTCAAAGGGGCTAACTAGGGGATTTTGGGTAGGTGGTAAAAAAAAGAAAAATAATGCTGTAGAAATAAAAAGGGTTAGTCCTAATGCCTCCATCATTTACTTACTTGGGTTTAAGTTGGTAAGGACCGGGAATGTATCGTCATGGCAAGTTCTAGAGTCGTAAGAACCAAGCGGCTATTCACACAAGAAACGAAAAATGAGCATTTAGTTTAATGATATGTAATTGTATGCTCAATAAAGGCTCAAAACTCACTTTTGTGGGAATGAGTTTTTATGTGATCAAGTATATATAATCAAATTTTAACTAAGTTTGTCATGCCTTTTCATAATTTTCTTATGTTGGTTTTTTTTATCACGACGCTATCGGTTGTAAATTCGTAAAAATATAACATTTTTAGAACTTGAAATTCCCGAATTAAACCTAGACAGGTAAAAAAATATATTTTTTTGAAAAAAAAATTGGGGTGATTAGCGGTTCCAATAGAGTTTTGTGTAAGACTTGTATTTAGGACTTGCAAGATTCAAGGTTTTAGCATCCCCCCCCCCACACTTAAATTACACATTGTCCTCAATGTGTCCCAAAAATAAGTTTTTAGGTTGATTGAATGTGTAAAAAGGTGTGAAAAAGCAAAAATTTTGTGTTACTGGGCACTGGACACGGCCCCGTGCCTGGTGGGCATGACCCCGTGTTCAGGTGCCAGTAACGAAAACTTACAGAAGGTGGACACGGGGGCGTGTTGGCTGGACACGACCCCGTGTTTGTCAAGGTCTGCAGAAATAAAACAAACAGCAGGTCTGGGGAGTGGGCACGGGGCGTGTCTGCTGGACACGGCCCCGTGTGGACAATCTGCAAGGTTGAAAAACAGGTTTCTTTCTTCGGTTTTCCTGTCCCGGCTTTAGTAGTACTAATGCTTAGTACTCTAAGCCCCGTATGTACCTGCTTAATCAATAAACACCATACCACACCATAGCAAACATCCTAATTTTACCAAGTTCAACATCCATGTCAACAAAGTTAAAAGAAAAATAAATGCAGAAAATAAAAGAAGTTAGGAAAAGTAAATTGTTCAACACTTGGCACGCAGGCCTTAAATTGTTCAAGATTAGAAAAGGTTAACCTGGGGAATCATCAACCAACCGCTTCTTCCTCCGCTCCACCCGCCTAGTCCATGTCTTTATCCTCATCATCATCATCTCCACCATGCCCGGCAATGTACTCCCGGATATTGCCGATATCATCTTGGATATCGGATATGTTTCTCTCGATCGCCCCAACCCGGTTGTACGTGTTGCTTGCCATATTGTAGGTGTTCCTGGTGCACATGAGGTTTTCCTGCAACAAATCATGCAAACTTTGAAAGTTAGGAAAACCGCCTCCTGAGGAGGAGGATTGGCCCGGGTCACCATGGGGCTGGTATTGGTACTGATGATGTTGTGGAGCGTGGAGGACAAGTGCTTCTTGCGGGTTCCATGCATGACCTTGCATCCTTTGAAAGCTTACCGTCCCGTCTTCAGCCTCATAAATTAGGTTCATTGAGCGGCAAATGTGTATATCTACCCTTCTCGACCATGGGCTTCTACCGAATGACCTAGGTATGTTGGTGAAGTGTTTGAAAAGACGGTACACCCATCCTCCAAAGAAGATAGGGGTTGGTGCAGAAGCAAGGCGGTTCCGATGCATGTTTTGGAACATGAGGAAAGGAACATCGAGGTGCCTGCGGTTATGGATGTAGTGGAGGACAACCAAATCTCTTAACCCAACGACGCCGCCGCTATCATGTCTTTGACTAAGAGAGTAGCCGAGTAGCCTATGGATGTATCGGTAGAGCGGATCCCTCAACTTCATGCTCTTAGTGCTGCTCGGATTGTAGTACCCTTCACCAATCTGAGCCCACGCGGCTTGGCGATCGTTTTCGTCGATCTCTCGCATCCCTCCGGTATTTTCCTCGTTTCCCGCATCCTCTTCCGCATACAACCCGACAATCGACCCAAATTGTGCCATAGAGATCGAATACCTAGTTCCGCCACATCGGAATGCTACCCCATCATTGTCGAATGGGTCGCACCTTGAGTTGAATGTGAAGGTGCTATAGAATTCCAAAGTGCATTCGTGGACGGAACGGAGTCGAGTTGTTAAAGCGACTCTTAGTGGTCCCGTGACAAGGTTCTTGAAGCGGTCGAGTTGGTTCATCAATGTTAACAAATCCGTACATGCTTGCCTTGGGTATTCCTCCGGCCTTGTTTGAAGTACTTCGTATCTAGCCCTCGCATCGAGTTCATTTGCGTTAAACCTTGTGAACTTCCTTGCCATCTGAAAGAATACACCAAAAGTTAGCACGAAACATTAGGATTTTTGGACAAAACTGCAAACAGTGGGCTGGACACGACCCCGTGTTCAGCGGACACGGCCCCGTGTCCAGGCGTCTGTTACACAAAAATTCCATTTTTCGACCCGGTTTCGAAAACTTGAAAATTTTTGGTCCAATAGGTGCGGTTTCCCCCGAAAATGAAACCCCAAGTGCCGTTTTTCCCAAAACAACCCGTTTACCCTATCAATTTTATCTTTTTCGGTTCAAAAACAAGGGTTTGTGGTTTTTGTGAGAAATCGGGCGAATCTATGAACAATACAAGTGGATTTACTTCCCTTAACACTATTCTAACTAAATGCAAGCAGATCTAGGCAAAAATTTGAGGTTCGATTCGTATGAAGTTCAAGAACCCTAGATTTTTCCCCAAATTTGTGATGTTTTAACTACATGCAAATGCTAAATCTAACTAATAATAGTAATAGAATCATACCCTGATGTTGTTAGAATGAGAGGAGACGTCGAAAATCTGCGGAAAATCGCCTGGAACCAGAGCTTTTTCGGGGAAACGGGGCGTGTGGAATGTTGTAACTGTTATGAAAAAGGGGATAAATCCCGACTGCAGCGCAGACACGGCCCCGTGTCCAGCGGACACGGCCTCGTGCCGAGCGAAGTTTTTTTTTAGTGCTCGTGTGAGTGCCCGTTGTTTCCCAAAAAGTTTGGTTGGAAGACTTACCGATTTAGATGTCGTCCTTATCCGTTCATAACTTACCAGGTATGATGATGATGTTTTCATTTTTTAATCGTTTGAAGCGAGATCTCCTCCTCTTCATCCTCAATGAATCCTTGATAGAGTTTCAGCCGTTGGCCATTGACTTTGAATGGAGGTCCATTCCGAGATTTAATTTATACTGCACCGTGTGGGAAAATATGGGTGATAGAAAAAGGTCATGACCACCTAGACTTTAATTTACCAGGAAACAATCGAAGTCGTGAATTAAACAAAAGAACTAGATCTCCTACTCGAAATTCATTAGGTTTAATATGTTTGTCATGCAAAATTTTCATTCTTTCCTTATAAATTTCGGAGTTTGAGTATGCATAATTTCTAAGCTCGTCTAATTCATTTAATTGACAAAATCGATTTTTACCAGCAAATTCTAAATCTAAGTTTACATTTTTAATTGCCCAGTAGGCTTTGTGTGCAATTTCTACTGGCAAGTGACAACTTTTTCCATAGACTAGCTTATATGGGGTTGTACCTATTGTTGTTTTATAAGCAGTTCGAAAAGCCCATAAAGCATCATCTAATTTATCTGCCCATTCCTTTTTATTTAACCCTACGGTTTTTTCAAGTATTCGTTTTAAACCTCTATTAGTCACTTCGGCTTGTCCGTTTGTTTGAGGGTGATACGCTGTCGAGACCCGGTGATAGACCCCATATCTTGTTAAAAAAAATTCAAGTTGATGGTTGCAAAAATAGGTACCTCTATCACTTATTAATGCTTTAGGTGTGCCAAAACGAGAGAATAGTTTTTTCAGAAATCTTACCACGATTCTTCCATCATTTGTTGGAAGTGCCTCGGCCCATTTAGACAAGTAGTCTATTGCCACAAGTATATATTTGTTTCCTTTCGATGGTGGGAAAGGTCCCATAAAGTCGAGTCCCCACACATCAAAAATTTCACAAACAAGAATGCCATTTTGTGGCATTTCGTTTTTGGAAGAAATATTACCTGTCCTTTGGCAACCATCACATGTCTTGACAAGACTTTGGGCGTCTTTGTAAATGGTCGGCCAATAAAATCCTGAATCAAATACCTTTCGTGCGGTACTAGCGGCACCATGATGCCCTCCGTATGGACCTTCATGACAATGGCGGAGAATTCTTCGTGCTTCGCTACCATGGACACATCGTCGGATGAGTTGGTCGGCACACATTTTGAAAAGATATGAATCTTCCCAAAAATAGTGTTTCACATTGGCAAAGAAGTTTTTTCTTTGATGATGTGGCCAACCTTTTGCGACTATACCGCTAGCTAGGTAGTTAGTATAGTCGGCGTACCATGGTTCTTCTTTTTATTCCACCATTTCTAGGGACTCAGTCGGAAATTTTTCGTTGATTTGCTCGTCCCTGGTTGCCTCCAAAGCTGGGTCTTCTAAGCACGAAAGATGACCTGCTGCGGTATTTTCTGCTCCTCTTTTATCTTTGATTTCAATATCAAATTCTTGGAGGAGTAGAATCCACCGAATCAAACGTGGTTTTGCGTCCTGCTTTTTGAAGAGATATCGAATGGCTGCATGATCTGTATAGACTATAGTTTCAGAAAGAACAAGATACGAACGAAATTTATCAAAAGCAAATACCACAGCTAGTAATTCTTTTTCAGTTGTTGTGTAATTTTCTTGTGCATCGTTTAGTGTTTTACTAGCATAATAAATGGGGTGGAAATGCTTTTCTTTTCTTTGTCCCAAGACAGCTCCAACTGCAAAGTCACTAGCATCACACATGATTTCGAAAGGAAATTTCCAATCAGGCGCTATCATGATAGGTGCATTGACTAACATTTCCTTTAGGGTTAGAAATGCTTGATTGCAATCCTTGTCAAAGATGAAAGGGGCATCTTTTTCAAGTAATTTTGTTAGAGGCCTTGAAATTTTAGAAAAGTCTTTGATAAACCGCCTATAAAATCCGGCATGCCCTAGGAAACTTCTGATAGCTCTTATGGAGGATGGAGGTGGTAGTCTAGAAATGGTATCTATTTTGGCTCGATCCACCTCCATTCCTTCGCTTGATATTTTGTGACCGAGTACTATTCCCTCCGTTACCATGAAATGACATTTTTCCCAATTAAGGGCGAGGTTAGTTTCCTCACATCGGGATAGCATTCGTTCAAGGTTATCGAGGCATTGGTCGTATGAATCCCCAAAGATAGAAAAGTCGTCCATGAAGACTTCCATTGTCTTTTCTATCATGTCGTGGAAAATGGCTACCATGCAACGTTGGAATGTTGCGGGGGCATTACATAGACCAAACGGCATGCGTCGATAAGCAAAAGTTCCATAGGGACATGTGAAAGTTGTCTTTTCTTGGTCTTCGGGTGCTATCGGGATTTGAAAGTAACCTGAAAAACCATCCAAGAAACAATAAAATTTATGACCGGATAATCTTTCTAACATTTGATCAATGAAGGGTAAAGGAAAGTGATCTTTTCTTGTTGCTTCATTTAATCGTCTATAATCTATACATACTCTCCATCATGTGACGGTTCTCGTTGGTATTAATTCATTTTTTCATTAGTTATCACCGTCATACCTCCTTTCTTTGGAACTACTTGGACGGGACTTACCCAAGGGCTATCGGAGATAGAATAGATAAGTCCGGCGTCAAGTAATTTGATGACTTCGTTTTTAACCACTTCTTGAACATTTGGATTTACTCGACGTTGTGGTTGTATTACCGATTTGTAGTCATCATTCATTAAAATTTTGTGCGTACATATGGAAGGACTTATTCCTTTAATGTCTACAAGTTTCCAAGCGATCGCGTTTTTATGTTTTTTCAAAAGACTAATTAATTTTTCTTTTTCTAGGCTATCTAATTTAGACGAAATAATTACAGGTAATTTACCATCTTTGACTAGAAAAGCATATTCCAAACCTTTTGGAAGTTCTTTGAGCTCAAGTGGTGGGTCTTTAGGAGACTCCTTATTTGGTTGCTCATTTCGATCAAGAACTTTAAAAGTTTGTTCTATGGCGCCTCTTCTTCAACAAAGTGGTCAATCTTTTCACTTGTATCGGGTGGTTCATCTTCATCTTCAATTAGGGGGTCATTATTGCCGAATGGATATTTCATTGACCGTTCAAGATCGGCACTTCTTTTAAATGCCCCTAATTGGAGAGGTAGATTGTTGTACTTCCGGTTCTTCAAAGCTTCGTGAGTTTTTACAAATGGTCGTCCCAACACTAGAGGAGCGTCATCGAGGATGACAAAGTCGGTCGGAACTACCATTTGATTTGTTTGAACCAATACATCCTCAACTACACCGATTGATTTTATTACTTTCCGATTGGATAGAAAAATGGGTATTTAAAGTGGAGAAAAATCACTAATACTTAATTTTTCGAAAATGTAGTTAGGCATTATGTTAACACGAAGATCTTTATCAATTGTGACATTACTAATAAACGAATTTTGAAAGAAACATGGAACCGGTGTAATGTTAATTTCAAATGGGTCTTCTTTTATTAGCGAGGTTTGATCGTTAGTTAACTTAACACTTACCGTTTCGTCAATTTTAGTGTTAGTGTTTAACTCTTTTAAAAACTTAGCATGAGTGGGTACTAAACAATGATTTTCGAAAGAAGGTGACAAGAGATTAATTTCTTCAAAATTAGACTCTTCTTGAATTTTAACGTTGTCGGACTCACCTTTTTCGTTGTTTAACTCATGTGTCGGCTTTTCACTTATTTGTTCTTCCATTTTTACACTTTTGGTTATCTCATCTTTTTTAATTCTTCTCTTGCGCGGGACTCCTCTTCCCTTGCGCGAGATTCTTTTATATAACGATCGATAACTCTAAGGTGTTCTAATATCCTATCGGTCACTTCGGTTATAGAAAAAGAATCGGGATTTTCAAAGCTTGAATCCGGTTGTTCGATCCTTTGTTCCTCATAATACCCATATGAAGTAGATGGTTCACACCATTGTTCTTCATTGTAAGCATATGATGGATAAGGGTCATTATTTTGTTCTTCATAATACTCATATGAGGTGGGTTGTTCACGCCATGGTTCCTCATAATAAGCATACGAAGGTGGTGGCTTATATCTTGGTTCCTCAAAGTATGAGTATGAAGGCTCTTACCTTGGTTCCTCAAAATATGAGTATGAGGGAGGAGGTTCATACCTTTGGTCTTCATAGGATGTGTATGAAGTTGATGGCTCGTACCTGGGCTCCTCATAGTAGGTATATGAAGTGGATGGTTGATATGAGTGATTATATTGAACCGAGTGCGGATTACTACAATTAGTGCAATAGTTACTCCTACAATCATCCTCCCCATAGGTGTAGTTGTAACCTCCTGAGTATTGATCCATAAGTATCACTCAGCATACCACAACTAAGGCTCGAGATCAGAAAACAAAAATAAAAGCGGAAACAGAGGCTGGGCACGACCCCGTGTTCAGTGGACACGGCCCCGTGTACAGAATCTGTATCTGGGCATTTTTAATTAAATTTACTGATTTCGTTGAGCACGGGGCGTGTTCAGTGAGCACGGCCCGTGTTCAAGCTACTGTTACTGGGTGTTTTATGAAAATGTGCAGCACGGCCCCGTGTTCAGTGAACACGGCCCGTGTTCAGGTTACTGTAAATGCAAGACTAAAATAAAACGCAGAAAAATGTGCGCGCGTTTTTAAAAGGTTTTGAAAAACCGATTAGGCCGTCGATTTTAAGCTTTCTTAAAATCCTTGTGTCCAAAGGGCTTACATTAAAAAATACCTGCGTGCTCGCAAATGTCTCATCATCTACATCAACGCCTGCTTCAACGGCACCAACACTTATCGCTTTCAACTTGCCATGCCCAAACCCGCCATTCTTGATCTCTTAATCTTGTCGATGTGCCAACATGTCTTTAGTCCAGAACTGAATGGCCCGAATGTCAGCTGATGTGCGTGAGTGTTATATATAGGTTTAAGTATATTTTAAGCCCTTTTACACTTTCTTTAGCCAAGTTTTAAATTTATAAAACACAATATTTACTAACACTAAACACACATATGGGCAAGTGCACCCATCGTGAGCGTAGTATAGTGTTGGTAAGATACCGAGGTCGTCCAAGGACACAAGAGCTTTTAATACCGGTTTATCCTCAACGTCTAATCAAATCAAAAAGTTTAGAAAAATGGTTTTAAACTAAGAAAAATAAAAACTAACTAAAATTCTGAAAAATAAAAATAAAAGAAAAAACAGATAGACAAGATGAATCACTTGGTTCCGACTCGTGTATAGTGTAACCTTTGATTATTTCCGCACTTTTGCACTTATTTAAAAGATTATCTTAGTTATTGTAGTAGGCCCCTCTTTTGGAGGTGACGTTACCCTCAACCCAGTAGTTTGAGTCAGCAAGGATACAATCCTAAAGGGTCGGATTATTGAAAGATAATTAATTAAGTTATTAATGCAAATTATGGTAGGCCCCTCTTTTGGAGGCGACGTTACCCTCGACTAAGTAGTCTGAGTCAGCAGGGATACAGTCCTAAATAGCCGGGTTATAGTATTAATAGTAGTTAACTTATGAGGGGATCAAAGAGTTTGGACCCCCGCCATCCAATACCGTTAAGTATTGAAGGAGGTCCTACTAAATTTGACCCAGGTCCATTGCAGGACCTCTAAACGCTGAACAATGGCAAGACTCTTACCAAACCGTTCCCTTAACCCCCGACCAGGTAGCCAACATACCTCCATATAGACCGTGGAGATATGAATGGTGAAAATCTTTTATTTTATATAGACAGTAAAATAATGTCAAGACACCACGGACAAACGATAAGGAAGAATCACCTTCAACATAAGAAACTAGTTATTAAAGTCATTAATACAAAACCAAGTAAAAAGTGCGAAAAGATTAGAAATAAAAAGTATTACACTAGACACTTGTCTTCACCAAGTGATGTAAGAGACTTAGGCAAACATGGCCTTGATTGTCAAGAACTCTTACGATCAATCTTGGATCCCGAGACGACTCACACACTCTATGATGGACAATGGATGATGGTGGTGGATGATGGTGTTATGGTGGTGGTAGGTGGTGGGTGAAGTGTGAGAGAGGTGGTGTGCCAAGGGATGGTTTGAGCTTGAGCCAAGCACTCCTATTTATAGGCTGAACAGAAGCTCGGGCACGGCCCCGTGTCCAGTGGGCACGTCCCCGTGTCCACATCCTCTCTTTCTTCATTTAATGCAGCTTGTCTTTATTAGTTGACCACGCCCCCGTGTCTGCTGAGCACGACCCCGTGTGCAGAAGAATCTTTGTACTATGAAGATTTGCCTGGATTGTGCGAATCTTATAGTTGACCACGGCCCCGTGTCCGCTGGGCACGGCCCCGTGTCCGCTGGGCACGGCCCCGTGGTGGGCAATAAAAGCTTCTACCACTTTGTCTTTTCTGCTGACACTTGGGCACGCCCCCGTGCTGGCTGAGCACGGGGCGTGTTCAGTCTTCTGTCTTCTTGTTTTGCTTGGGAAGATGCTGTCGTGGGGTCGGGCATGTCACGTTTGTTCCTTTTCTTGCATTTATATTAGATTTTGCTGTCTTTTTGCTTCTTTTGTTAATTTGAGCTCATTTAATCCTGAAAATACAAAAGGAAGACAAAAGCACACTTTTTTCAACATTAGTACTAAAAAAGGGTTAGTTTTATGCCACAATTGATGTAATTTATATGTTGCATTTTGCACACATCATCAGCCCTCATGCTTAGCGCGGCAAACCCTGTATTGTCGACATACAACAACTACACAAAAAAGGTATGTCGTTAACCACAGGAATCTTTTTTTTCCCAAATCACAAGGAATTTTGAGGACGTACCATCAAGATAGTCAGGTGGCCCAGCCCACCAACTGTTTGGGTCCCTTGGCTTCCATTTCTTCTTGCACTTACGTAAACAATCCACGATGTAAGCGCACCAGTCGTACTCTTCGAAGCGTGTATCAGCCGTTAAACGCTTTAAAATTTTGTCATTCACATACCCATTCATCTGTGATGAAGCCATCGTCGTAAGGAAAAGCAACACAAAATCAATGCGAAAAATCATCATATCATCATAAGTGTCTTGTTGGATCTCCGTGGATATTAAAGTTGGGGATATGTAAAAGCCTGGGGTACCTATCATGCCATCCTTTCAACGATGGGTGTAGTGTCTTGGACGGAAGAATCGCGCCAAAGCTCAAACCTCCTTCACGGATACCCAACAGTTTGCTGATCAAAGTTGCGGTGACGACCAGTTGGGTGTTTCCAAGATTCAATGTCAAATTATCAGCGTCAAATTGTTCAACAACATGAAAGGCGAGTTTTTCAGGAATGCCGTCGACGACAAATCCCAACAGCCACCGAAACCCATTTCCTTCACAACTTCCTCCTGCCTACATGACATGTATGATATTGCATTGTATAGCTGTTTCGGCGAGGAACGCGTCTTTAGGCTGGGTATTTCCTTTGGTTTCACCCCCCTTCGTTTCTTTTCGTTCCCCGTAGACCCATCAGAAATGTTCAAAATCTCTCTGTGCTTCTTCGTCGAAGACCGTGTAGTAATAATTCGCTTCGTACTGTGGCTATCGTCTACGGATTCTAATAGACGACGGCCATCTGTTTCGTTACGCCTCTTTCTCGTCCGTTGCCCTTCATTTTCTACCAGCCGTGAAAACCATTACGACCACCAGCATACCAAATAATCAAAGCACATGTTAAGGGATCCACGTTTTACCTGAGCTGAGATATATCACACTTGGAGTCTGATCGATCTTCTGTTTACCGTGGCTAGACCCACGGGTTGTTGCAACCATGTTTCCTGTCCAGCAAAGACACCAACAAACACTATGTAAATAATTTCGAAGCTAGGCTCCAATGTGCAACCACTCCAAAATAACATCAAATATTAAAAATCCTGTAACATAAAATGCTAACCCATTCCCCCCGCCCTCATCACGGGAAACCCTAGACTTTTTCATGGAACCCCCACACCCACATGATATGTCAGTTGATTCAAACGATTATAATGACTTGATGGCTCAAAAATCAACTGACATATCATGTGTTATATAAGTTGTGTTTGAATATGGAGCCATGCTTAATACATGCTCGGTTTTAATACATGAAAACTACAGTTAAACTTTTACATAATCACCTTATATATCATCTTGAATCTACATTATAAATGTTTATGTGGTTCTCCCATTTCTTTACTTTAAATTAATTTTATATCCAAGGTTCCTTTTAAATTATATACCAAATACTTTAATAATGCACAATCCATAATTTTTATTTTGTATGATTAGGTCTCTTGGTGGCATGTTAACTTGTTGCTCTTTTAAGGGTTAAGGGTCATGTCTACAAGTAATTTGTTATAAGTATTTTAATATTTTTCAAGACATTGATACATTACTATAAATATAAAACTTGTATCTTTATTCCATATCCGTCTTCTTCAAATGTCAATGATAATTGTCAAAACGAGCGCATTAGATTTTATTATAATTCATAATGTATATTTGGGAAATTAATTGAATACACATTTGTTGTATATAAAACATATAAATGATACGAGAAAACGACCCATTGAATTTAACCTTTTACCCAATAATCATGACAGTTGTGTACAAATCAAATTGTGGTTCTCGTCCCTATTTACCAACCAATCTCGTTGATTTTTGTATTTGTTTTCCAAGTTAAGGAAATTATTTTTAGACAGTAAAAGATCTACAAGTCTACAACAACGAAAATTATACCCTTCCAATACTTTATCATCTTCTACTGATTTAAGATTGGTATCTTTCAACACGCACAATGTTACTCCTACAACGTCGGTTGTACCTACAAGTAAAAATTATATTTACCGAATAATGCAAATTTAATTTCAAATACAATATATATGTTTTAAAAAGTTAATAACTTCGATTATGTTATGTTATTTAGGTAATGTTAGTTGTCTTACAAACAACTTGACTACTCCAATAAACATTCATCGTTTTTCTCTATCTTCAAACATCACAACTTCTAGCAACACATCTACTATACTCGAAAGTTCTTCTTTACAGCGGATGTCACCAGGAAAACGTAAGTTATTAAGTAAATCACGACTTACATCTCCTATACCAATGATTGACTTGACCACAGAGGAAACTACAGATGAGGCAATTTACAAAGGAGTTTCAACAGGTATAATCACAATTACTTTATTTATTAAATTAATTAAATAGTATATATTATTTTTATATTTATATTAGTTCGTAAAGTAATATTCTTTTTTTCTTCAACTAACTTTACAGATTATTTAGACCATGGTGACCAATGTATTACTTGTGAAGTATGCAATGCTAAATTATGGGATGCAGAAAAAGGAAGGGGAAGAAAAGAGAAAGGAAGAATATGCTATTTCTTATGTTGTGGTTATGGCAAAGTAGAGCTACCAGATTATAAAGATGCTGTCCCAAGTTATAAGAAACTTTTTATGTATAAGGATAAAGAAAGCAAACATTTTTTGAATAATATTCGACGGTATAACTCCATGTTTGCTTTCACGTCTATGGGTGGTAAGGTTGATCCCACTGTTAATAGAGGTAATGGACCATTCTGCTACAGAATTAGTGGTGAGAACTATCACAGCACTGGAAGCCTGCTTCCGGAAAACGGAGATCAACCAAAATTTTGCCAGCTCTACATATTCGATACTGAAAATGAACTATCCAACAGACAATCCGTTTTTAGGTAATTATAATAAACTTTAATTTTTTTTCCCACCGAAGCTTTCTTCATTATTTTTTTTATTAATATTGATGTTTTTTGACACTCCGCTATTTTTTAACCAGTCGTTCCAAGGATACATCTTCCTCAAGTGTGGCTGATCTTGATCGTAAACTGAATGAACATATAAAAGTTATTTTAGATTCAGAAAATCAGTTGGTAAAAGCTTATAGGATGGTTAGAGACTGTTTTCATGAAAACCCTGATCTTAATCTGAAGCTTCATCTAATTGGTATTAGAGAAAAGGATGGACGAACGTATAATTTACCAACCTGTGGTGAAGTTGCTGCTCTTATTGTTGGGGATATTGCCAACACAATCAACAATAGAGATATAATTATTGAAACGCAGACAGGTACTTTGAAACGAATTAGTGAATTGCATCCTTCATACCTTGCACTTCAATATCCTATTTTGTTCCCTTATGGAGATGATGGTTACAGAATTGACATCCCTCATCGAGGTGTCGTAGATGTAATCAATAAGAAACGTCCAAATTGTACAATGAGAGAGTTCTTTGCATATCGCGTGCAAGACAGAATTAATCAGTTTTCATTGATTCTAAATTCAAGGAGACTCTTCCAACAATTCTTGGTTGATGCCTATACCATGATTGAGAGCGAAAGGCTTAACTACATACGACTTCAACAAAAGAATCTAAGGTCAGATAGCTATGAAAGTCTCTGTGAATTAAGAAATAAGGGCCAACAAGACATATCTAAGGTTGGAAAACGAATCTTTTTGCCTTCTTCGTTTACCAGTGGCGCTAGATATATGATGCAAAATTATTTAGATGCCATGGCTCTCTGTAAGTGGTTTGGTTATCCGGATTTTTTTATAACCATCACTTGCAATCCAAAGTGGCCTGAGGTTAAAAGGTTTCTTAGAGACACAAATCTTAAACCTGAAGATAGGCCCGATGTACTGAGCAGATTGTTTAAAATAAAGTTGGATTCAATTTGCAAAGATTTTAAAGAACGCCATCTATTTGGAAAAGTTGCAGCAGGTATTTTATCAAATTGGTTTTTATATACATATTAGATTATTTAAATCTACTAATGATTTGTTTTTGTACAGTTGTTTACACAATCGAGTTTCAAAAGAGAGGATTGCCTCATGCCCACCTATGCTTATTCTTGGAAAATGAAGCCAAACTTCCGACGGTTGACCATGTTGATCCATTTATATCTGCAGAAATCCCTGATGAAGATGAAGACGCAGAATTATATGCGCTTGTGAAAGACTATATGATTCATGGTCCATGTGGTAACGCTAATTTAAGTTGTCCATGTATGGTTGACAATAAGTGTTCTAAGGGTTTTCCAAAGAAATTTCAAGATCATACTACTCTGGATTCAAATGGATTTCCAATATATAGAAGAAGAGATAATGGTGCTTCTGTAGTAAAAAATGGAATCGACTTAGACAACCGAAGTGTTGTACCATACAACAAAAAACTTTTGAAACGCTACCAGGCCCATATAAATGTTGAGTGGTGCAATCAGGCCGGATCAATTAAATATTTGTTTAAATATATAAATAAAGGCCCTGATAGAGCAACCGTTGCTGTTGTCCAACATGATAATAACAATGAAGAACTAGAACAGGACGAGGTCAAAGAATATTATGATTGTAGGTATCTCTCAGCTTGTGATGCATCTTGGAGGATCTTCGCCTATGATGTGCATTACAGGACTCCTTCTGTTATAAGGCTGCCTTTCCATCTTCCCGGAAAACAACCTGTTGTTTTTGGACCCGATGAGGATATTAATCAAGTCCTTAACAAACCATCTGTCAAAGCATCAATGTTTCTTTCCTGGATGGAACGTAACAAAGACCCGAATGACACAGTGGCCCGTACACTTACATTTGTTCAGTTTCCAAGTTGGTATGTATGGAAGCTTGATAAACGTTGTTGGGAACCTAGACAAAGACATAAGTCAATTGGGAGAATTCACGCTGTAAGTCCATCTCTTGGGGAAGCCTATTTTTTAAGAATTCTTCTTAACAAAGTGAAAGGACCAAAATCTTTTGATGATATTAAAACAGTTGATGGTAAGGTATATGATACATTTAGAGATGCATGTTATGCACTCGGTCTTTTGGACGATGACACCGAATACATTGAGGCAATCAAGGAAGCAAATGAAACATGGTTTTGTGTTTCATTTATGATATATTGTTTGGTTCATTAAATATTTTTTGATTACATAATATATTTTTTTTTCATTTTTTACAGATTTATCAATTCCAGATGAGCAGCTTAAAAACTATGTTTTGAGTGAAGTTGAAAAATTCTTAGCTAGAAACAACTCATCACTCAAAAGATTTGAGACAATGCCGTACCCAGATAATGCGTCTATGTCTGATTCAGACAATCGTTTGATTAACGAGGAGCGTATATACGACAAAACCAATCTTGAAATTGAATTTAATAACCAACTAAATTTGCTAACTGAGGAGCAACGGTCACTTTTCCAACAAATAATAAACGCAATTGAGGGTAACAAAGGTGGGGTTTTTTTTTTGTGTACGGCTATGGTGGGACCGGGAAGACCTTCTTATGGAAGACATTATCTGCGGCAATAAGATCAAAAGGTCAAATTGTATTAAACGTTGCTTCCAGTGGGATCGCGTCGTTGTTATTGTCTGGTGGCAGGACCGCGCATTCCAGGTTTCGTATTCCATTGAATCTTACAGAGGATTCAGTTTGTAATATAAAACCTGATGGAGATGTAGCTAGACTACTACATGAAACAAACTTGATTATATGGGATGAAGCGCCTATGGTCCATAAGCATGCATTCGAAGCGTTGGATAGAACAATGAACGACATTTTCAATATCGACATTTCCAACCGATCAAATATCCGCTTTGGAGGAAAGGTTATTGTTTTAGGAGGCGATTTTAGACAGATCCTTCCTGTTGTTCCAAATGGTGGAAGACAAGAGATTGTCAATGCCTCATTAAGTTCGTCTTACCTGTGGAATACATGTAAGTTGCTGAGACTAACAAAAAACATGAGGTTAACAGTTGGAAGTTCAGCATCGGACGCTGAAGAAATAAAACAATTTGCAAAATGGCTTTTGGATATAGGTGAGGGAAATGTTGGTGGTCCAAATGATGGAGAAGCATCAATTGAAATACCAAGCGATCTTCTGATCACTGATACATCGGACCCCATTTCAACTTTAATTGATTTTGTGTATCCTTCAATTCTTGAAAACTTCAACAATCAAAATTATTTCAGTGAGAGGGCTATACTTGCACCCATGGTTGTAGAAATCGCTAGTCGGCCGGTGGGGTAGGGACTAGCGATTAATCGGGATTAACCGGGGATTAATCAGATATAATCGGGTTTAATTGTAATTAATCGTAAATTAATCGGTGATTAATCGAGGATGAATCGGTGACTAGTCGGGATTTTTACAACCATGCTTGCACCTAAGAACGAGGTTGTGCATGAAATTAATGATCGGTTGTTGTCACTATTCCCAGGCGAAGAACGAGAATATCTTAGTTCAGACAGTCTTTGTCAGTCTGAAAATCCAAACGCTACAAAACAAAAACTATACTCTCCTGATGTGCTTAATGGTCTTAAAGTATCCGGCTTACCTAATCATAGGCTATCACTAAAAGTAGGCGTTCCGGTGATGCTCTTACGTAACATTGATCAACAAAATGGTCTTTGCAATGGTACACGACTACAGGTCAAAAAAATGTATAACCGTGTAATAGAAGCCGAGATAATATCCGGAGGGAACATAGGCACTCGCACTTATATACCAAGGATTAGTTTGATACCTTCTGATAAAAAAATTCCTTTTGAGTTTCAAAGGAGACAATTTCCGTTGGCTGTTTGTTTCGCAATGACTATTAACAAGAGTCAGGGACAATCACTGTCTAGAGTTGGTCTGTATCTGAAACAGCCAGTTTTCACCCACGGTCAGCTGTATGTTGCTTTATCGAGAGTTAAAACCAGACAAGGAGTTAAACTTCTGATTTTGGACAATGACGGCAAACCTACTAATAAAACGACAAATGTAGTTTACAAAGAAGTATTTCGTGACTTGTGATCTCCATGTACTCATTCATCGTTCGATCATTCATTCCATGTAACTGTTCTCTAAAATGATCCATAACATTTTTTTGAAGTCATTTAATGTTTATTTTTTAATGAATTTTGTTAACGTAATACAAAACATGTATAATCATACACACACTTAAATATTAACCTAAACTTCTACATAAAGAAACAGTACGTTGACTTATAATTCGCTATCCATTATCTTCCATAAACACAGTATTAAACAAATTTGCATCATCATGTATCTCGAGATATTAAATTATTTGTCTCATTGTATTTTATTAATTTATTATTACTTGAACGGTCATTTAATTCAAACGATTAGTTCAATAAATTAAAGTTACTCATTTGTGTTTTAGTCCACCCGCGAACCTCGCGGGTTCTTAAACTAGTATAAAATATGGTTATACGTAGCAGCGTAAATCGATTGAGCATTTTTTATGCCGGATGAGAATGAAAGTATACGTAGAAAAAGTTATATTCCGACCTCTCAATTAAAAAGGTAGTGATAAAATCGTTTCACCCATGGTTATATATGTATAAACGGTAAAAATATTTTAATAACATAAACTTATGGAGTAGTCTTATTATAAAACGTCATTCAACAAAGTAACAAAGATAAGCAAGTTAGTGCATATTCAACAAAGATAAGCAAGTTAGTAGATCACAATATTTATACCCTAGTTGTGTATAATTTTTTTGAACCACGACTTTCTTGTATTAGGCTACTGTACTTTTTAAATTGAAGAGTCTCGTTGTTCCACTCCAGTCAGACTATATTGTCTTAACCGGACTCACGTTGGTTTCAGAGCTTGGCTTAGGCGTTCCCTGGGAAAGCATACCGTCGACTGTCACTTGACAGATGTGTCACCACAAGAGCTGAACACTCTCTGGCGTAACACACGGTGGAACGAAAACCTGGATGGGCTCATGATAGAACCTGACACCTTTGCTAGGAGACTAGGCTCCATCCATCATTACCTAATCCACCAAAATAACACAAGTAAAGATTGAACTTAAGCCTTCATTAGAGAACCCAAGTCTTCCTGACATTAAGCCACAAGTGGTGCATACCTAGTTGTGTGTATATATGAAAATTTATGATAAACTGAATTTGAGTAGCTATATCATAAATGATGGTAGGGTATGATCATCAAATTCATGTGACCCTACATGAAAGTATGATTGGAACATATCCACATTAATTCCATGAGTTCTATTTCCAACATCCATGACTTATATTTTCAACTTTTAAATGGATTACGGGTCAAAAAATGCAACAAAGATTTGAAATTAGTGGCAGATTATAGTCAAATATAAATAGATATGTATGCATGTCTATATATTTATATATTACATATGTGCTTTGGTTTTAAAATCAATAATATGTGGAATATCTATGAGAACAATACAAGACATATGTAGGGCCGACTCAATCAAATGTGAGGCCTAAAGTGAACTACAAATTTAAGGCTCTTGTATAAAGAAAAAAAAGAACGTTTAAAGTAAATTTTATATAAACATGAAGTTACAATACACGTTACCTGTATCGAGTATTTGCTAACTTTATCACTAACAGATAGTTTAGACATCTCTAAGATCCTGTAAATGTCCTCCTTTTTGTTTATCATACACATCCAACAAAGATTAGACTATTAGTAAGGCTAATGTTGCTGAAACCAAATGAACTTCATGTACCAAATGCTTAAACAATTATATAATGGTCTAGTTAATCTTTTCACTTATGTCAACTAATGAAAAGAAATTAAAAAAAAAATCTGTTATACAAATTAACATCCAGCAAGCTTTTAAACATCTAGTTACCCTTGGGCCTAATAATATGTAAATAAAATGTAAAAATTGGGGCCTTTAATGTGTGGAGGCCCAAAGCAAGAGCCTTGTTTGACTTACCTTTGGGCCAGGCTATGTATTTTGTGTTTCTCTTTCCTACTAATTATGATTTATGACCAGTTTTGTAGGGTTTCATATCTAAGCTTATATATTGCAGAGTTTTTTAATTCATGGTTCGGCATTCAAAATTCAAAACTAGGTATTTAACAAAGTTAGACCCCTTGCTTAGACCTGCGACAAAAATCTTACTGACCATGGGGATCGAACACCAATTTATTTGTGATAATAGCAAAGCTTATGACCAAATGGGCTAATCGATAGCTTAATATAATTAGCGACATTTATTTTATTTAACTTAAGTGACGACTTAACTTTATTTTTCTTCCTTTTGTTAAAGCATTCACATCCTATCCACTATCTTCATCATCTACTCACAACCACTTTCGGAAAACATTAAAAAAATTATAGGGTGAACAATGTTTTTTTCATATTTTCAGACGGACGATAACATTTTCTCTCTTCTCCACTCACAAACCCTCGTAACCACTATCTATAATATGGAGGAGCCTCTCACATAATTTGATGAACAAGATGTGAATGCTCTTAATCTTTGTTTAGAGTTTTTTTCCTTGATTCAAAACAAAATATATAACTAAACACATTATTTTAGTATTAACAAATGTTTCAAATTTTGAGTGGTTACAATATCGGTACTATGGCCATTCTTACCGAACAACATCCGTGCCAGTTTCAGTTCTATCAAAAGCCTTACGGATATTCGTTTTCGTTATTCTCATTTGCTGTAAAATACATATCGACATCTTCTATTGGGTATACAATATCGATGCTATGGCCATTCTTTACCGAACAACATCCGTGCCAGTTTCAGTTCTCTCTTCTCATTTGCTGTAAAATACATATCGACATCTTCTATTGGGTATACAATATCGATGCTATGGCCATTCTTACCTTTTCATTTTGGGTTTTGTCAACCTATATCAATTAAACACCCACCCTGTAGCGCGATTTCACTTTATTAGTTCTTAACATAATACTGTTTCTAAAATAACGTTCTAAAAAATATATAGTTATTATATACACAACAAAAAAGAGGTCAATGATATAGTTTTGTATCAAAAAGTTCAAATTTAAGACAAAAGCTGGTTTGCCCGAGAGGTTAAGGGGGAGACTTAAGATCTTCTGCACATAAGAACTCAGAATTGAACAAAAATGGGATTAAATGCGAACCAAACAAAATGAATCCAGTTTATATGTTGTCCGATAAATCGAATAACCAAGGTAAACCATACTTCAAAATTTAGTCGAAAAAAACCCAATAATATGAATTCGCTGTATTCGGTTGAAACCGAAAACCAAGCCGAATTCGAACACGGCTTGTGATTTAGTTTTGAAGTACTTAAATTTCGTATGGTTTGGTTAGATTTTTGTTTAACTCAAAAATTTTCAAAACAGATAAATCAAACCATATAACTGAATAAACCGAAAAGAACCGATGAACACCTTTAACGTTTCCAAGTTATTTTAATATTTTTGTTATAATTTTGTTCAAATTTAACATGTGAAGGGATTTTAATGTTCAAAAAGTTGTTGAGGGACTTTAATGAGACAAAACAGAAAATTGTTTTGTTCTCATCCTCACATGACTGAACTAATGGTGAATTAGTTGGGAAGAACTTAACGGATTCTTCTCTTTGTTTGACTGATTGGAGAGAGAAGGCCCCGTTAAATTCTTAATAATTATAATATTTTTTTTATAAGTTCATTGAATAAGTTCTATTTACTCAACAAACGAGCAAGAAAAAAAAATAACTATAAACAGACAACAACAAAATTTATTGAAAGAAAGAACAGAATAATAAAAGATAATAAATCGAAACTTGTTCCAAATCTAAACATTGATAAGAAAGCTTGAATCAAAATCTAAGGATAACAATGAAAACGGAAAACAATTTTGAGTGATCGAAATTTTAAGCAAACAAACATCGGATATGCAGAGAATGTTGGAAATTTTGTGAAAATAGCATTTTTCACAAATATAGGAAAATGATTTTTTCCTATTTTGGACTAGAAATAAATATAATAAAATGAGCGGGTTTTATATATTTATTTGTGGGTTTGTGTTCTATGTCGAAAGGGCTTCGCAACGAACTAAACCACGTCCAAAACGGAGCTAAGATGAATAAGACATCGATGCTCAAAGTTTGGTGTTTGAAACTTAAATGCTGAAAAAAAATGGGAAAATGGCACCTTGTCCCACATCGGACGAGAGATGAAACTTAAAGGGGTATTTAAGTGGGAGCTCTCCATCCTTATTGTTTCATGGAAGCACTCACTAGTGTACTCGCGAAGGGTGCGGGGCACCCTAACTCGCACACGCGCGCGCGTGGCGTGGGCGATGAGGCGCAATGTGGCGCTTTGATGGCGCACTTTGCACTTCGCATCACTTGAGAGCCGCCTTTGTATTTTTGACCACGCGCACGTGGTGGATCACAGAGGCTGCAAGGACCAAGTGGTGTGTGGGTTCGAGGCGCGTGACGTGGCAGTCCGCGCGCGAGTACACATGGCGTGGAGGCGCATGGTGCATGGGCCTGATGTGACGTGCGCGGCGCACCAAAGTGAGCCAATACGGCGTGACTGTGTGGCGTGCTCGTAGAGGCTCACAGGTGACGTGGCGCACGCGCGCATGGCAATGAGCCTAACGGACGCACCGTGCATGGATCGTGCAGACCTGGGCGCGCGCGCACCAGTGTGACGCGCGCGCGCGCGCAGAAGCTTCCAGCTGCAGTTATGTCAGTGCAGTTACATTCAGCATTCGAAACTGACGAAGTCAATGCTTTTGACTGCGAATTTAATGACGAATTAAAGTGCATTAAAGACGTTTAATGCAGTTTAATTCTCCCATTAATTTCGTTTTTCAGTTTCTTCAAGACCTGCTGTATAAATAGGAGACTCCTTCAGCAGATTTGATACACCGAATTACCCAGCTTCTACATTCTCTTCTCTGAATTTCTTCTTCATCTTTCAAGCAGCAAGGTACACCTTCGGGTTGGAGTCAAGACCGGCAGTGCAACTGCTTGCGGCTGTTGTATCCTGGAAACAAACGTGTTCTCATGGGAGACACGAAATTTGTTTTAAGGGACCCGTGTCTAACACGATCCTCAGCCAAGAACAGTTTCATCTGTTCGAGTTTTCAGTTCTTGTATTTCTATTTTTCAGTTGTAATACGTACTGTAATTTTATTTCATTCTGTTTGTTTCTGTAATTCAAGTTAATAAAGAAATTTTTATTTATTTTACACGAACGGGTTCCTACAGAGAACACCGAAACACACCACTAGTGAATAAACAAAAGTAACATATATTCACCAATACATGTATGAAAGTAAGAATCCATATATAGTTATTACAAATCCTAAAGAAGGGGACAATAAATTATTACAAACACACCAGTAGCATCTATATCTTCTCTTGTATGAATGATTCGATTTTGAGGTACCCTCTATCTAGATATTGGACCTACACCTCTTTGTGAGACCTGCGAGCCAATGTATTAATTAATTGTAGAACAAATGTTAAGACTAATGACTAGGAGATAAGTATAAAATTGTGTTATTTTTTCGCGTAAAATCCAAACCACACCCCTTGGAAAATCTCGACCGCACCCTTTAGAAATTTTCAACCGCCCCCTTGGATATTTTCAACCGCCCACCTTAGAAAAAAAAATCTCAGGAATTTATATAAAAAAAAAGAAATTCTAAACACTGATATATTTATTAAAGAGTAAATTGCCAAAATCGTCTCTGAGGTTTAGGTATGTTTGTCATTTTCATCCAAAATAACTTTTTTTGTACTATATAGTCCTTCACTTTTGGGATTTTTTGTCATTTTCATCCAAACGTCAGACTTTTTTGCCAAAACCGTCCTTGAGATTTGGGATTTTTTTTGTCATTTTCATCCAAATGTTTGATAGAAAAAATAAAGCAAATTAGATGTTTCGATGAAAATGATAAAAAATCTCAAAAGTGAATGACTATATTGTACAAAAAAAGCTGTTTTGGATGAAAATGACAAACGTGCCTAAACCTTAAGGACGATTTTGGCAATTTACTTTTTATTAAACCCAACCCAATTAGGCAATTACTCAAGCCCAAATATGAATTTAAGTATTAATCTACTCAGGCCCAATTATTATTTATTAAACACTACCCAATCAACTAATACAAAACAACCCAACCCAATTCGTCCCACCATCTCCCGCCTGTGATCTCCCCAGCGAACCCCGGCAGCGACGTCGACAGGCTTATCTCGCCGGATTCGCCAAAATCCGGCCATCACTCCATCCGAAATCTTATAATTAAAAGAGCTACTTTCATTTATTTGAGTTATTTTGATGTTTTATGTGGTTTTTTCAAGAGAAATAGAGTTATATAAATGTTAAAATGGTTTGAAATTTTATGTGTTTTGATTTTTTTTTGGGTTGTTCTAGTCTTTAGTCGGATGATTATGTTGTTTATATGATTTTTGGTTGGTAAACAACAATGACTAGGGCTTGAAATTCAAAATTTTAAATTGAAAATTAAGAAATATGGGCTATGGTCGAACACTTGAAGATCCTTGTTTGTTTTGTATGTGATAGGATTAGGAAGGAACCATGAATAGGGAAGTTATGGAACGATTTCTCAAGAGGAAAGGGGTTGAATTACTTTTTTTCGCCGGATTCTTCTAATTAAAGACCAAGGTATGTTCTAGATAAGTTTTTTTTTGTTCTTTTATTTAATGATTAAGAGAAATAGAAGTAGGGAGGGTTTGAACTTTGATGTTTTTTTTTGTTGTTACTTTACTTATGATTGTTTTTTTATGTTGTTTACTTGAAACTTTGTTTGTTAACGTGATAGGAAGTTCGAAACTAGGGTTTGATTGTTTAAAAACTGAAATTGACCCGACCCGAAACACGCCATCATGTTCATATAAACCCATATTTAAACCCCACACACACAAGCAAACATACATACGAACACAAAAATTCAGTTTAAAACACAAAATTGAGGCCTGGAAACAAAGTTTATATATTGTCAGATGTGTGTTTGTGCATGTATGTATATTCTCAAAACTTCATGGTATCAATACTTAAATTGACAATATTGAGAATGTAACTAAATGTTTTTCAAAAGTTTCTTCAAATTAATCTTAACATGTAAACAAAGAACGTTAATGAAAAGTAAAATAAAGGTCAAGACTTACTATGGAACAGGAGAAAGAGGAAATTTTTGAGCTTGAACCAGATTTCTTCAAGAAAACGATAATATGCAATTCTCCATTGTCTGCTTACAAGCAATGGTGTAAAAACGATCCAGAAGCCAACAACCATGCCAACAAGTGTAAGTATCACTAGGATCCAATCAGTGCCATTAGATTCATCATGTTGGTCGGTAATCCCTTTGGCGTCGCCATTATTTGGTGAACATGCAGGAAGAGGATCCCCACTGTTGGTGCACTTGTGTCTGTACTTTGTCTGTATTTTGTCATGATACAAAACGATGTCTTTGTTAGTCCTGTAAGTTTGACCAAGTCAACCATCCTCCTGGTTTGACTTGGCCAAACAGTTAGAACATGGTTTGTAAGCTGTTTGCGTCGAAGGATGAGCCATCGAAGGATTGTTTATATCCTTCGATGAGCTCGAAAGATAAGCCTTCGATGGATGATTGATGGACCTCGAAGGATATCATCCTTCGAGGTGTATTTGTGGATCCTTCGATAGGTTTCAGGTCGATAGATGATCTTTCGATCAGTCTATCTGATCCTTCGACCAGACAAGCTGTGACGGGTATATATACCCATGTAATGTGTTCACTTCATTTTAGACAGAGATAGAGAGACACATAGTGAGACACAAGAGAGAGACAGAAAACAGAGAGAGTTCTGTTGAGAGCATACACACACGAGTGTTTTAGAGAGTTTGCAAAACACATTTGTAAACATAGCTTTGTAACCGAACCTTTCATTCGTATTAATACAAGTGGTGTTAATCGGTGAAGATTGTTGGTGCACTTGTGTCTGTACTTTGTCTGTATTTTGTCTTGATACCAAACGATGTCTTTGTTAGTCCTGTAAGTTTGACCAAGTCAACCATCCTCCGGTTTGACCTGGTCAAACAGTTAGAACAATGGTTTGTAAGCTGTTTGCGTCGAAGGATAGATCATCGAAGGATTGCTTATATCCTTCGATGAGCTCGAAAGATAAGCCTTCGATTGATGGACCTCGAAAGATGTCATCCTTCGAGGTACATGTTGATCCTTCGAGCTGTTTCAGATCGATAGATCGATCATCTATCTGATCCTTCGACCAGACATGCTGTGTTCGGGTATAAATACCCATGTAGTGTGTTCATTTCAGCTTAGACACTAGATAGACAAAAAGAGAGCTTCATTTGAGAGACACCAGCAACACTTGAGAGACACTTCTGTCAAGAACACACACACACTTAGAGAGTTTGCAAAACAGATTTGTAAACATTGAGCTTGTAACCGAACCTTTCATACGTATTAATACAAGTGGTGTTAATCGGTGAATATTGTGTGTCTTGTGTTTGTGCTTGTTCTATCTCGGTTTGCATGCTAGCTTGGATTCCGCACTCGCTAGTGTGTTAGACATAACAAGGAATAGGTTAAACCTCAACCTCCGAGGGACCTACAAGTGGTATCAGAGCCGTGGCTCTTTTCCTTGTTAAAAACCGGGTTTTATACAAGCTTTGGAGTGTTTTTGGACAAAAACTCACTGGTTTAGCTCCCGTTTTCTGTGTTTTTCTCGCTGTTCTTTACATTAAAACGTGTTCTAAACCTCCGGGTGTGTTAAGAAACGGGTTGGGTAACTTAAAAATCTGTTTTTAAGGTGTTTGGTCTTCTCCGGCCAATTTCCGGCTTACTCCGGTGACCGGATTCTGGGTTGAACTTTCGATTTTTATCATATTTTATTGTTCAAATTTGCATGCAGAAGATATGGTCTGACCATACCTTCTGCCTTCTGCCGAAAGTCTCTACCAACCCATCAACTTTTCACCAACCTGTCACTTCTCACGTCAACTGTGTCAGTGGAGTTCGAAAGATATCCTTCGAAGTCGAAAGATCATCTTTCGATCAAAGGAGGTTCGACAGATACCCATCCTTCGAACATCTTTCGAAGTCAGTGAGTTATCTTTCGAGCCAAGGAATCTTTTCGAAGGATATATTGTTCGAGCTACTGTTACATTTCGAAAGACAAGGATCCTTCGATTGGAGAGTCTTTCGAAATCATTGTTCGAAACTCAACAGTGATCTTTCGAACACTGTTGATCCTTCGAACATGTGTTGATCCTTCGATCCCAGTTTGTTTAAGGTTAACAAGTTTGTGTTTTTCAGGTCTTTCGATCTCAGATCCTTCGGCTGGTGTAACAATTTTTCTTGATCAAAAATGAATTCGATGTGGGGCGTTCCGGTAAATGCAGAGATGTATTTTGGTACTCCGGCTCCGGATTCGGGTTCGCAAGCTAATGCTACATCTACCGGTCAATGGGCATTCGTATCAAATCAAGCTCCAAGTGTTCAAAGCATTTTGCTAAGTGAAAGTGAAACGGGAAGTTTGAATAGGCCTCCAAAGTTGATGCACTTAAGTGAATATCCGGGATGGTTTGATAGATTTCATACATACGTCCTTGGTCAAAATACAGAATTGTGGTTGCGTTTCATCACAGATTTTGATCAAACAATAGAGGTTGCCGCTTCATCTGCTGCTACATTTGCTGATCTTACGGAAGATCAGAAGAAGGTCTATGACTTAGAGAAGAAAGCGTATGCCATTCTTACTCAGGCGTTAAGCAAAGACATTTATCATCAATTTGTCAGTCACAAGACAACGAAGAGGTTGTGGGACGCATTGAAAACAAGGGGCGTAGGAAATGAAGCGACACGTCAATTAAGAAAAGACCTGCTAAAGAAAGAGTTTGATGGTTTTACTTGTATGCAGAATGAATCTTTAGGAGATTTGACAAGTCGATTTACTCATTTGCTGACTGAATTGGTAAATATTGGGGTTGTAACAACTTCAGCAGAGATAGTGAAGAAGTTTTCAGATGCACTGCCACCTCAATGGAATAATTTCTTAGAAATCCTGAAGTACAATGGCACTTTGGATACAACAAACTTCGGTGACTTTGCTCAACTCCTGGAAAACAAGAATCAGGAAGAAACTCTCAAGGCTAAAAGAGTTCCAGTGCCACAAAATCCTGAAATGTATTATGGAGCTTCTAGCACTTCTACAAAACCTTCTTCACACGCTCCAATTCAAACAGCATTTGTGTCTAGCACTAGCTTGTATGGCACTCCTCCTCCAACAACAGACATATATGGAAATCCGCTTAATCCAGTTCCTCAACCAGTGCCACAACAGCAAAGCCAACAACCTATCAGAGCAACTGATATATTCGGAAATCCACTTCCTCCTCAACAGCAAGCGTGTTATGGAAGCACATCATCTGCTGGTCAACAATCAAAGCCAAATACAGTACGGCTCGACACCTCAAGTTTTTCTAAAGTCAGTGTGGAAGTAGCAAAGGAACACATGGAGCTGCTAAACACTTTGGTGAGCGCATACTGTGGATTAGTGGAAGGTCAGATTGGCAACATTAATCTGACACAAGAAGACTATCAGCAGATTGATAAAGAGGAGATGGAGATGATGGACATCAAATGGGCCTTTGCCAGTGCTGTTAGGCGAGCAAAGGATTTCATGGAAAGAACGGGCAGAACCAGCTTGGAAAGCAAGAAAGACACCAAGTATGGGTTTGATAAGCAGGCTGTTAAATGTTTTAATTGTGGTGAACGTGGTCATTTCAAACGTGAATGTACGAGGCCATCTCAACATGGGAACCAAAATCCTTTGAGAGGTCAAGGCAACAGGGGAAATCAGAACCAAGTAAGGAACAATGAGCGAACCTTGGTGCCTGTCAACAACCAGAGTCAAGCAGGACCATCTAATGCCAACCAGGCACTTGTGGTTCAAGTAGATGAAGGATGTGATTGGTCAATCCAGTTGGGAAATGATGCTCCAGATGGAACAGCTTGTTTTGCTGAAATTGTCAAGGATCTTAAACACGCCAATGGTGGAGAATCTTCCGCCAATGGTGGTGACTCTTCTGAGGATGAAGACTCTTCTGGTTATAGTAGAAGTTCAGATGAAGAATCCTCGAGTTCAGGCGATGATCATGTGGATGAGACATCAAGTGCGTCAGTCGATACTAATATTGATGAGCTATTGGGAGAAGCTGCAGCAGAAACTCAAAGAAGATCTATTTTGGTGGATCAAGCTGCTTATTCTTCGTCTTCTCTCCATTCAGCTTTTATGGCTAATGTCGACAGTTCATCAAGTCAGGTATGTGTCGATGAACCCACTTCTGTTAGCTGTGATAACTGTGATAGATTAAGTGTTAAATGTGCTGATTTAGAGGCAAACATGTCTGAGTTGCAAGGCAAACATGATGCTGTACAAGCTAGTTTGTTTGACTTGCAAGACAAACATGTTTCATTAAATGATAAGTGGTGTGAATTGCAAAGCAAACACGAGGCTTTGCAGGAGAAATATGATGTGACATTTATCCACAATCAGAAATTAACCGTGGATCTTTCTAAGTGCACAGAAGCCAACATGTTTTATGAAAACCATGAAAAGGAGTTTAAATCGGTAATTGAAAAATTAAAGAAAGATAAAACCGAGTTAACTAAAATGGTTTCCAGAAAACAAACTGACATTAATTTGTATATAACTCGTCTTGAGGTAATGCAAAAGGAAATGGCTTGTGTTAAAACTGAAAGTGAGGCGATCCGACTCAAGTTAGACAGTTATTTAAGCTCTAGCTATGTGTTGGATCACATCATTGACGTACAGAAAGAGAAACGGGATGTCACATGCATAGGCTACAAGAAATGTCCACCACCTGTGAGACAAAATTATGATGCCATGCCTGACGAGGAGAACAGAACCTTCTTTGAACCATCTGTTCCGCTAGATGTTAATGAATTTGCAGCAGGTCTCGGATACAAGAAAGAAGTATCATCAGATTCAGATGTGTCAGCAGATACATGTGTGTCCTCTGCTGAACCGAATCAGGTTCCTCCAGTTGTTATATACAGTGAGGATTCTGATTCTTCTGATGATGAGTCTGATGATACTGATTCAGCAAAGTCTGATGCAGTGATAAAAGAAGAGGACATACCTCTTGAGAATCATATTCTGTGTGATCCTCCTGCAAAACCTGCTAAGATTGTTGCCATTGAGTCCTCGTCTGCAAAAGAGTCGGAGAGTGTGGATTTGCTGTACACTCTTGTTGGTGATGATAAAGTTTATTCAGACAAAGATTTTCCTATTAAAAATGTTAATCAATCTTTAATCAGTAAAGTCTTTGAAAATTCAACAAGTAAGTTTTTGGGAAAGACAGGACCACATGTTACAGTAACACAGTGCCCTCCTATCCCAAAGGCTGAAGTTAGACAACAATTTGGCAATAAAAAATTACCAACAGTGCAAAAACAGCAAAGTCATACTAAGCCAAAAGGAAAATTACCGGCTCAAGGTCAAAAGAAGCCGAATCAAAAGAAGAAAAAGAATGTGAACTTTGTGAAATCTAAGGGAACGGACAAAATTGAAACGTTTGAAAATCAATCTATCTTAGATTTTGTCAAGAAAGCAACAGTGATGAAAAGGAATGAACCAAATAGTTCAAAACCTAGTACCTCGGGATCACAAAGTTCATCATCGGCAAGACGATCACATGATACTTCGGGGTTTGTAGAACGAAGATCATGTTTTGAATGTGGTACAATTGGGCATATCATTCGAAATTGCCCGTATCTTCATAAATTAAAAGCCAAAGAAGATGATCCCCGTGACCAAACTGACCGCAAACGATCTGTTTCTGTAAAACAAGATCCCCGCCTTGTAAAAGAAAGGGAAAAGAAACAGAAACGCCAACAGGTCAAGAAAATTGAAAAGGCAATTAAAACCGATGTGATTCAAAAACAATCTGTTTCAGTTAAGCCAGAAAATTCAAAATTTTCAAAAACTTCAAACAATCACGAAGTTAAATTGTTAAACAATGACTCTGGTAAACCAAAACAGACCTGGAAACCAAAAACGGTTAAAAATTCAGGGGGACCATCACAATTTTCAAATCATCAAAGAATAGAAGTTATTGTTATTGATGAAAATGGAAGACCCAAGACCACAATGGCTTGGGTCCCCATCTCCAACTAATTATGTGAGTTAATGTGCAGGGTGTTCCAGGAGGAACTATCAGTAGTCATTGGATTGTTGATAGTGGGGCATCCAGGCACATGACAGGCAACATGAAGCTTCTCTACGACGTTAAATCTATTAGAGGAGGTTATGTTGCTTTTGCTGGAGATAAAGGCGGATATATTACGGGTGAAGGAATGATTTCCAACGGGGTTGTTAGTTTTGATAAGATCAACTTCATACAACAACTTGATCACAATCTTCTTAGTGTTTCTCAAATTTGTGATAAGCAGTTCTCAGTACACTTTGATGCAAATGGATGTTATGTGCTGAAACCCGGCTTCAAAATTCCAAAAGAATGGATTCTCTTGTCGGCTCCAAGGATAAATGATCTGTATGTCCTTGATATGAGCCAAGCTATCACAACGTCTGCACAAGCAACTTGTTTCGTTTCCAAAGCCACAGAAAAAGACTCAATCTCTTGGCACAGACGAAAGGGTCACATTCACTTACGCAAAATGAATCATTTGGTGTCAAATGAATTGGTGAATGGTGTTCCTCTTAAAAACTTTCATCTTCAAGACATCTGTGTCTCGTGCCAGAAAGGAAAACAAACGAAGAAGCGACATCCTACAAAGAAAATCAACACGGTGGCTGTTCCTCTTGAACGTTTGCACATGGATTTGTTCGGTCCTGTCAAGCACAAAAGTATTAGGAATGATCAATACTGCCTCGTGATAACTGATGATTATTCAAGATTTTCTTGGGTGGCGTTCATGGCACATAAGAGTGAAACCTTCGGTATTATCAAAAACTTGATCATTCAGATTGAGAATCTATATAAGTTGAAGGTTAGGCGGATACGTAGCGACAATGGTACTGAATTTAAAAATCATGCCATGGCGGAGTTTTGCACTTCAAAAGGTATTCTTCACGAATTTAGTGCAGCCTATACTCCTCAACAGAATGGCGTCGCTGAACGTAAAAACCGCACATTGATCGAGACTGCTAGGACAATGTTGGTAGAGTCACAGTTGCCGATTCCCTTCTGGACTGAAGCTGTGGCCTCTGCATGTTATACGTTGAACCGAGTCCTTACAGTCAAAAGGCACAACAAGACCTGTTTTGAGCTTATCAACAAACGGAAACCAGATTTGTCATATCTTGAACCGTTTGGAGCTCCGTGCACATTAATCGATCCTAATGGAAAGTTTGGGGCAAGAGCAATTGATGGATACTTTCTTGGGTATTCCACCCCGAACTTACGAGTCTGGAATCTAGAGACTAAAAGGGTCGAGGAATGGTCTGAAGTCAGAGTACAAAGGCACACTTTACCAGTCAAAAATCCTGGTCAGCCTTGGATGTTTGAGTACGATGACTTTTTCAATTCGATCAATGTTGAAGCAGTTGAAGAAAATGCTGCTGCAAGGATGTTTTTCGAGAGTGACAATGCAACAGATTTACCGTTGGTTCGTCCAATTATTGTCAACCAAGAACCATCTTCAGTGAACAATAATGCTCTCGACAATGAGGATTTTCACGATGCTACCGAATTGAACGAATCTTCAGAGGATGATGAATTTCTCGATGCAGATCAAGAAGCTCCAATAACAGCAGTTCATGGTACTTCAGAGGGTACTCCTCCAGTGGGCGTCCCTGGAACAGCTGAAGCTACTGCATCATCCTCTTCGTCAATTCCGGGCATTGAATTGGTTGTTGATCTCAATCTCAACAATCTGGGTACAAACATTCCAGTTCAAGATAATCCAGAAACAAGGATTCACAATACCCATCCTCAACAAAACATCATCGGAAATGTGCAAAGTGGCGTTCAAACAAGAAACATGTTGCGAAACAACAACAATGCAGGCTTGTATGCAACTATCCGAGAATCTGGTCAACAAAATGATTGGTCTTTCGCGTGTTATGTCTCACAGGAAGAGCCAAGAACTTGGAAAGAAGCTTTGAAAGATAGCTCTTGGGTTGAAGCAATGCAGGAAGAACTGCAACAATTCCAGAAGCTTGGTGTCTGGAAACTCGTAGAGAAACCTGCTGGTTACAAGAAGATTGGTACCCGTTGGGTGTTTAAAAGCAAAAAGGATGACCGTGGAGTCGTTATTCGAAACAAAGCAAGGCTAGTCGTTCAAGGTTTTCGTCAGATAGAAGGGATCGACTACAACGAAGTGTATGCACCTGTTGCACGTCTAGAAGCAATTCGGATATTTCTGGCTTATGCCTTATTCAAAGGTTTCAAGGTATACCAGATGGACGTGAAAAGTGCATTCTTACATGGTGTGGTAGAAGAAGAGGTGTACGTCGAACAGCCTCCAGGTTTTGAAGATCCTATCCATCCCGATCGGGTTTGGTTGCTCAACAAAGCTCTCTATGGTCTTCATCAAGCACCGCGAGCTTGGTGCGCAACCTTATCTAATTATTTGTTAGAGAATGGATTTCGCAGAGGTCTTATCGATTGTACTCTTTTCGTCAAAGAACAAGATGGAGATCTTCTACTGGTACAGGTATACGTTGATGATATTATATTTGGTTCTACTAATGATGTTTTGTGTAGGAATTTCGAGCGCATTATGCAGGATAAATTCGAGATGAGTGCTATGGGGGAAATGACTTTCTTTTTGGGCCTACAAGTACAACAAACTGAGTCTGGGATATTCATCCATCAGACTAAATATGTTGGTGACATCTTGAGCCGGTTCCAGATGTCTGATGCAACGCCCATCGGTACCCCATTGCCGCAAAATCACGGAATTACTCCAGACTTGAAGGGTCAAGATGTCAGCCCCTCATATTACCGCGCGATGATCGGATCTCTTATGTACCTCACAGCATCAAGACCAGATATAATGTACCCAACGTGTCTGCTTGCCAGATATCAAGTGAACCCGAAGGCCTCACATCTTGCATCTGTAAAAAGGATTTTTCGTTATTTGAAGGGTTGCCCTGACACCGGTCTATGGTACCCTAGGGATAATAACTTTGACTTGATCGCATTCAGTGATTCTGATTTTGGCGGATGCAAAATCGACGACAAATTCACAACGGCTGGATGTCAGTTTTTGGGAAATCGCCTAGTCACATGGCAGTGCAAGAAGCAGACGTGCGTCGCTACATCAACATGCGAAGCTGAATACATTGCTGCATCAAGTTGTTGCTCCCAAGTCCTGTGGATCCAACAACAAATGCGCGACTACGGTCTTGAATTCCTAACTACTCCTATTTACGTTGATAATTCTGCTGCCTTACAGATCACTAAAAATCCTGTGCAGCATTCAAAGACTAAGCACATCGACATTAAGTATCACTTCATACGTGATTGCTTTGAGAAAAGGCTAATCGATGTCGCTTACGTCCACACCGATGACCAACGTGCCGACCTTTTTACCAAAGCATTTGACAAATCAAGATTTGACTATTTAGTATTGGTAAACGGCATTAAGGTCAAGCAAGAGTAACCAACATCGGAAAATCATTTTTTTAATACCTTTGTGTTTTAAATTTGTCTTAGTCTATTGATTTTAGGGGAAGTAAATCCAAAAATTTGAAAATCCAAAAACATTGAAAAATTTCAAAAACACAAAAACAATAGAAAAACAAAAATGAGTTTCCTGGCGAGCAAAAGAGAAAATGATAGTACATCAGTGGTCTGTCTAAACCTCTTTAAACCTTAAATGAAAAACGATAAGCAGCTCTATATAAGATGTATCGGTAGGCTCACAATCATTTTAAAGTGTGCAGGGTGATATAAACTTAAAATCGACTGAAGATTGGGTGGGAACCATTCATTGGCATATGGTCTTGGTACCGAAATTTCGTTTGAGAGATTGCCGAGGTTCTAAGATATTCGGTCTTTATGCTGCTTATCATCTGGGTATCATGGTTGTATCTTTTACCGAAAAATAACGGGGACGCAAGTCGAGATCTTCCATGATACCATACATACGTGTACATATTGCATTCGACCTCAATAAGTGATCAGCAATCACATGTCCAAACAAATAAGTGATAATATATCACATTTATCCGGGAGTCAAGTTCGTCTCTCTGCTGTACGAAAGTACTGACCTGTTCACGGACTTGCTCCTGTGCCCTCATGCATCTGAAAATCAAGTTCCTCATCAATAAGTGATTCTATCACATAGGGCTTGTTTTCAATCAAAATAAGTGAGAATCTCACATCATATACGGTCAAACAGATGATAATCGGTATACTCACCGGTAAGATGAACCCTCGTGCATACCTTGATACGGGAATGTGTCGTGATGTGGATGAACACCGGTCGGTAAGTATAAATCATACCTTAACGTATCCCCTCGCCATGATTACAAATGATAAGTTGAGTTTATGTGGACAACAATACCGATAATCGTTATAGGATGCTTATCTTAATGTTAACTAAAAGAACAACAAGAGCGTTTTGGCATGACCATACACTGATATGATTCTCTTACCCTCGAAACTCGCAAAAAGAATGTCTGTAAATATTTATTTAAGCTTTCAGTTTCTGCATCTTTGTATATATTTATTTACTGCTTTCAGTCTTTAAATTTGAAATATTCAAAAAGTCCAAAAAGATTTTAGGTGTGTTTTAATATAAACTTTCTAAAAAGCCAAAAAGATTTTATTTCTATCTTATTTTCGATCGTACGATGTTGGAGCTCGAGTCTTCGTTACCTGAAACCTGAACGAAAACCAAAATCGACTAAATCTTCATAAACGGTCGAAATTTGCAAGTTTTGAAAGTTAAAAACCTAAAATTGACAAATTTATTAAAACTTTCAAACTGTCGGACGGTGTTTGATTGAACAATGGTCACATGTGTGTCGTTTGCTTATGATATTCCAAGCAGTTGTTCTCATTACGCGTTTAGATTTCTTGCATGTGCAGATTCTAAAGGCAAGGAGAACATGGTCGATGACAAAGCCTCGGAATGAAGACACGACGTGAAGGCACTCAAGTGATGAAGATGATCGAGTTGCCGCTGACCATCATCAATACCACAAGGATCTCAATTCATAACGAACAAGTATTTCACGAGCATAACTCAAGGGGGAGCTTATGTTAAGGGGGAGTTTGTCAACACACTTCCTACATGAAACGGGGAGTTTGTTGGTACACTTTCTGCTTTCAAGATGTGAAGACTTTAAAGATCCTCCGACATTGAAAACTTGAAAGGACGTCAAAGACTTGAAGACACAAAGATCGAGACAAAGATCAAGTTATAACATTCGAGACAAAGCTACAGCCAAGGGGGAGTTTGTTGGTGCACTTGTGTCTGTACTTTGTCTGTATTTTGTCTTGATACCAAACGATGTCTTTGTTAGTCCTGTAAGTTTGACCAAGTCAACCATCCTCCGGTTTGACCTGGTCAAACAGTTAGAACAATGGTTTGTAAGCTGTTTGCGTCGAAGGATAGATCATCGAAGGATTGCTTATATCCTTCGATGAGCTCGAAAGATAAGCCTTCGATTGATGGACCTCGAAAGATGTCATCCTTCGAGGTACATGTTGATCCTTCGAGCTGTTTCAGATCGATAGATGATCGTTCGATCATCTATCTGATCCTTCGACCAGACATGCTGTGTTCGGGTATAAATACCCATGTAGTGTGTTCATTTCAGCTTAGACACTAGATAGACAAAAAGAGAGCTTCATTTGAGAGACACCAGCAACACTTGAGAGACACTTCTGTCAAGAACACACACACACTTAGAGAGTTTGCAAAACAGATTTGTAAACATTGAGCTTGTAACCGAACCTTTCATACGTATTAATACAAGTGGTGTTAATCGGTGAATATTGTGTGTCTTGTGTTTGTGCTTGTTCTATCTCGGTTTGCATGCTAGCTTGGATTCCGCACTCGCTAGTGTGTTAGACATAACAAGGAATAGGTTAAACCTCAACCTCCGAGGGACCTACAAAGATTGTGTGTTGTGTTTGTGCTTGTTCTCGTATAAACTATCGGTTTGCATGCTAGCTTGGATTCCGCACTTGCTAGTGTGTTAGACATAACAAGGATAAGGTTTGACCTCATCCTCCGAGGGACCTACAAGTGGTATCAGAGCCGTGGCTCTTTTCCTTGTTAAAAACCGAGTTTATACAAGACTTTGGAGTGTTTGGACAAAAACTCACTTGGTTTAGCTCCCGTTTTTACTGTTTTTCTCGCATTTCTTGTCGTTAAAACGTGTTCTAAACTTACTGGGCGTGTTAAAGGACGGGTTGGGTAACTTAAAAACTTGTTTTTAAGAAGTTTGGTCATTTCCGGCCAAATTCCGGCTTACTCCGGTGACCGGTTTCTGGATAAGAACCTTCGATTTTTAGTATATTTTGTTGTTCAAATCTTGGTTTTGGTAAAAGGCATGGTCTGACCATACCTTCTGCCTTCTGCCGAAAGCTTTCCACCAACCCATCAACTTTTCACCAACCTGTCACTTTCGTCAACTGTGTCAGTAGATCGAAGGATATCCTTCGGAGTCGAAAGATCGTCTTTCGATCAAAGGAAGTTCGATAGATTATCATCCTTCGAACATCCTTCGAAGTCTGTGACTTATCCTTCGATCCAAGGAATCTTTTCGTAGCATACATCTTTCGGTCTACAGTTCTTTTTCGAAAGATAAGGATCCTTCGATTGGAGAATCTTTCGAAATCATTGTTCGAAATTCAACAGTGATCTTTCGAACACTGTTGATCCTTCGAACAAGTCTTGATCCTTCGATCTTAGTCTGTTTATGTTTAACAAGTTTGTGATTTTCAGGTATTATTTTTCTTGATAAAAAATGAATCCAAGATGGGGTAGACCGGTAAATACAGAGATGTATTTTGGTACTCCGTCTCCGGATAGCGGAAAGTATAGAAACACGAGTTTGTCTCCTTCGTGGGCCGAATCTCCCGCACCGGTATCTTCTCAAGCTAATGCAATTTCTACCGGTCAATGGGCATTCGTATCAAATCAAACTCCAAGTATTCAAAGCATTCTCTTAAGCGAGAGCGAAACCGGAAGTTTGAATCGGCCTCCAAAGTTGATGCACTTATATGAATATCCAGGATGGATTGACAGATTTCATACATACGTCCTTGGACAAAATACAGAATTGTGGTTGCGGTTCATCACAGATTCCGATCAAACAATAGAGGTTGCCGCATCATCTGCTGCTACGTTTGCAGATCTTACGGAAGATCAGAAGAAGGTCTATGATTTGGAAAAGAAGGCATATGCCATTCTTACTCAGGCGTTAAGTAAAGATATTTATCATCAATTTGTCAGTTACAAGACAACGAAGAGGTTGTGGGATGCATTGAAGACAAGGGGCGTAGGAAATGAAGCGACCCGTCAATTGAGAAGAGACCTGCTAAAGAAAGAGTTTGATGGTTTTACTTGTATGGAGAATGAATCTTTAGGAGATTTGACAAGTCGATTTAATCATTTGCTGACTGAATTGGCAAATTTTGAGGTTGTTACAGCTTCAGCAGAGATTGTGAAAAAGTTTGCAGATGCGTTGCCACCTCAATGGAATACTTTCTTGGAAATCATGAAGTACAATGGCACTTTAGCTACAACAAACTTCAATGACTTTGTTCAACTCCTGGAAAACAAGAATCAGGAAGAAACTCTCAAGGCAAAAAGAGTTCCAGTGCCACAAAATCCTGAAATGTATTATGGAACTTCTAGCACTTCTACAAAACCTTCTTCACATGCTCCAATTCAAACAGCGTTTGTGTCTAGCACTGACATGTATGGCAATCCTATCCAAGTTCCGGTCCCTCCAAAAAACAGACATGTATGGAAATCCGCTTGAACCAGTCTCTCAACCAGCACCACAGCAGCAAAGCCAACGACCTATCAGAGCAACTGATATGTTCGGAAATCCATTACCTGTTCGATCTACCAGACCAACAGACATGTTCGGAAATCCATTACCTGTTCGATCTACCGGACCAACAGACATGTATGGGAATCCACTTCCTCCTCAACAGCAAGCATGTTATGGAAGCACATCATCTGCTGATCAGCAATCAAAGCCAAATACAGTACGGCTCGACACCTCAAGCTTTTCTAAAGTCAGTGTGGAAGTAGCAAAGGAACACATGGAGCTGCTAAACACTTTGGTGAGCGCATACTGTGGATTAGTGGAAGGTCAGATTGGTAACATTAATCTGACACAAGAAGACTATCAGCAGATCGATAAAGAGGAGATGGAGATGATGGACATCAAATGGGCCTTTGCCAGTGCTGTTAGGCGAGCAAAGGATTTCATGGAAAGAACTGGCAGAACCAGCTTGGAAAGCAAGAAAGACACCAAGTATGGGTTTGATAAGCAGGCTGTTAAGTGCTTCAATTGTGGTGAACATGGTCATTTCAAACGTGAATGTACGAGGCCATCTCAACATGGAAACCAAAATCCTTTCAGAGGTCAAGGCAACAGGGCAAATCAGAACCAAGTAAGGAACAATGAGCGCACATTGGTGCCTGTCAACAACCAGAGTCAAGCAGGACCATCTAATGCCAACCAGGCACTTGTGGTTCAAGTAGATGAAGGATGTGATTGGTCAATTCAGTTGGGAAATGATGCTCCAGATGGAACAGCTTGTTTTGCTGAAGTTGTCAAGGATCTTAAACACGCCAGTGGTGGAGAATCTTCCACCAATGGTGATGAATCTTCTGAAGATGAAGACAGCTCCGGTTATAGTGGAAGTTCAGATGAGGAATCCTCGAGTTCAGGCAATGATCATTTGGATGACACGTCAAGTGTGTCAGTTGAAGCAGAGGTTGATGAGATATTGGGAGACACTGCAGCAGGAATTCAAAGAAGATCTATTTTGGTGGATCAAGCTGCTTATTCTTCGTCTTCTCTCCATTCAGCCTTTATGGCTAATGTCGACAGTTCATCAAGTCAGGTATGTGTCGATGAACCCACTGCTGTTGTCTGTGATAATTGTGATAGATTAAGTGTTAAATGTGCTGATTTAGAGGCAAACATGTCTGAGTTGCAAGGCAAACATGATGCTTTACAAGCTAGTTTGTTTGACTTGCAAGACAAACATGTTTCATTGAATGATAAGTGGTGTGAATTGCAAAGCAAACACGAGGCTTTGCAAGAGAAATATGATGTGACATTCATTCACAATCAGAAATTGACCGTTGATCTTTCGAAGTGCACTGAAGCCAACATGTTTTATGAAAACCATGAAAAGGAGTTTAAATCGGTAATTGAAAAATTAAAGAAAGATAAAACCGAGTTAACTAAAATGGTTTCCAGAAAACAAACTGACATTAATTTGTATATAACTCGTCTGGAGGTAATGCAAAAGGAAATGGCTTGTGTGAAAACTGAAAGTGAGGCGATCCAACTTAAGCTAGACAGTTATTTGAGCTCTAGCTATGTGTTGGATCACATCATTGACGTACAGAAAGAGAAACGGGATGTCACATGCATTGGATACAAGAAATGTCCACCACCTGTGAGACACAATTATGATGCCATGCCTGACGAGGAGGATAGAACTTTCTTTGAACCATCTGTTCCTCTAGATGTTAATGAATTTGCAGCAGGACTCGGATACAAGAAAGAGGTATCATCAGATTCAGATGTATCAGCAGATACATGTGTGTCTTCTGCCGAACCGAATCAGTCTCCTCCAGTTGTGATTGAGGATACTGATTCTTCTGATGATGAATCCGATGATACTGACTCAGCAAAGTCTGATGCGGGAATCAAAGAAGAGGACATACCTCTTGAGAATCATATTCTGTGTGATCCTCCTGCAAAACCCGCTAAGACTGTTGCAATTGAGTCCTCGTCTGCAAAAGAGTCGGAGAGTGTGGATTTGCTGTACACTCTTGTTGGTGATGATAAAATTTATTCAGACAAAGATTTTCCTATTAAAAATGTTAATCAATCATTAATCAGTAAAGTCTTTGAAAATTTGACAAATAAGTTTTTGGGAAAGACAGGATCACATGTTACTGTAACACAGTGCCCTCCTATCCCGAAGGCCGAAGTTCGAAAACAATTTGGCAATCAAAAATTACCAACAGTGCAAAAACAGCAAAATCATACCAAACCAAAAGGAAAGGCAACGACTCAAAGTCAAAAGAAGCCAAATCAAAAGAAGAACAAGAATGTAAACTTTGTGAAATCTAAGGGAACGGACAAAATTGAAAAGTTTGAAAACCAATCTAACTTAGATTTTGTCAAGAAAGCAACAGTGATGAAAAGAAATGAACTAAACAGTTCAAAACCTAGTACCTCAGGATCACAAAGTTCATCATCGGCAAGACGATCACATGATACTTCGGGGTTTGTTGAACGAAGATCATGTTTTGAATGTGGGACAATTGGACATATAATTCGAAATTGTCCGTATCTTCATAAGTTGAAAGCAAAGGTTGATGATCCCCGTGAACGAAATCACCAAAAGCGATCTGTTTCTGTAAAACAAGATCCCCGCCTTGTAAAAGAAAGGGAAAAGAAACAGAAACGCCAACAAGTTAAGGTGATTGAAAAGGCACTTAAAACTGATATGGTTCAAAAACAATCTGTTTCAGTTAAACTAGAAAACTCAAAATTTTCAAAAACTTCAAACAATCACGAAGTTAAATTGTTAAACAACCAAACTGGTAAAACTCAACAGACATGGAAACCTAAATTGACCACAAATTCAGGGGGAACATCACAATTTTCAAATCATCAAAGAATAGAAGTTATTGTTGTTGATGAAAATGGAAGACCCAAGACCACAATGGCTTGGGTCCCCATCTCCAACTAATTATGTGAGTTCATGTGCAGGGTGTTCCAGGAGGAACTATCAGTAGTCATTGGATTGTTGATAGTGGGGCATCCAGGCACATGACAGGCGACATGAAGCTTCTCTACGACGTTAAATCTATTAGAGGAGGTTATGTTGCTTTTGCTGGAGATAAAGGCGGATATATTACGGGTGAAGGAATGATTTCCAACGGGGTTGTTAGCTTTGATAAGATCAACTTTGTACAACAACTTGATCACAATCTTCTTAGTGTTTCTCAAATTTGTGATAAGCAATTCTCAGTACACTTTGATGCAAATGGATGTTATGTGCTGAAACCCGGCTTCAAAATTCCGAAAGAATGGATTCTCTTGTCGGCTCCAAGGATAAATGATCTGTATGTCCTTGATATGAGCCAAGCTATCACAACGTCTGCACAAGCAACTTGTTTCGTTTCCAAAGCCACAGAAAAAGACTCAATCTCTTGGCACAGACGAATGGGTCACATTCACTTACGCAAAATGAATCATTTGGTATCAAATGAATTAGTGAATGGTGTTCCTCTTAAAAACTTCCATCTTCAAGACGTCTGTGTCTCGTGCCAGAAAGGAAAACAAACGAAGAAGCGACATCCTACGAAGAAAATCAACACGGTGGCTGTTCCTCTTGAACGTCTGCACATGGATTTGTTCGGTCCTGTCAAACACAAAAGTATTAGGAATGATCAATACTGCCTTGTGATAACTGATGATTATTCAAGATTTTCTTGGGTGGCGTTCATGGCACATAAGAGTGAAACCTTCGGTATTATCAAAAACTTGATCATTCAGATTGAGAATCTATATAAGTTGAAGGTTAGGCGGATACGTAGCGACAATGGTACTGAATTCAAAAATCATGCCATGGCGGAGTTTTGCACTTCAAAAGGTATTCTTCACGAATTTAGTGCAGCTTATACTCCTCAACAGAATGGCGTCGCTAAACGTAAGAACCGCACATTGATCGAGACTGCTAGGACTATGTTGGTAGAGTCACAGTTGCCGATTCCCTTCTGGACTGAAGCTGTGGCCTCTGCATGTTACACGTTGAACCGAGTCCTTACAGTCAAAAGGCACAACAAGACCTGCTTTGAGCTTATTAACAAACGGAAACCAGATTTGTCATATCTTGAACCGTTTGGAGCTCCGTGCACAATAATTGATCCTAATGGAAAGTTCGGGGCAAAAGCAATTGAGGGATACTTTCTTGGGTATTCCACCCCAAACTTAAGAGTCTGGAATCTAGAGACTAAAAGGGTCGAGGAATGGTCTGAAGTCAGAGTACAAAGGCACACTTTACCAGTCAAATGTCCTGGTCAGCCTTGGATGTTTGAGTACGATGACTTTTTCAATTCGATCAATGTTGAAGCAGTTGAAGAAAATGCTGCAGCAAGGATGTTTTTCGAGAGTGACAATGCAACAGATTCACCGTTGGTTCGTCCAATTATCGTCAATCAAGAACCATCTTCAGTGAACAATAATGCTCTCGACAATGAGGATTTTCACGATGCTACCGATTTGAACGAATCTTCAGAGGATGATGAATTTCTCGATGCAGATCAAGAAGTTCCAATAACAGCAGTTCATGGTATTTCAGAGGGTACACCTCCAGTGGGCGTCCATAGAACAGCTGAAGCTACTGCATCATCCTCTTCGTCGATTCCGGACATTGAATTGGTTGTTGATCTCAATCTCAACAATCTGGGTACAAACATTCCAGTTCAAGATAATCCAGAAACAAGGATTCACAATACCCATCCTCAACAAAACATCATCGGAAATGTACAGAGTGGCGTTCAAACAAGAAACATGTTGCGAAACAACAACAATGCAGGCTTGTATGCGGCGATTAGAGAATCTGGTCAACAAAACGATTGGTCTTTCGCGTGTTATGTCTCACAGGAAGAGCCAAGAACTTGGAAAGAAGCTTTGAAAGATAATTCTTGGGTTGAAGCAATGCAGGAAGAACTGCAACAATTCCAGAAGCTTGGTGTCTGGAAACTCGTAGAGAAACCTGCTGGTTACAAGAAGATTGGTACCCGTTGGGTGTTTAAATGCAAAAAGGATGACCGTGGAGTCGTTATTCGAAACAAAGCAAGGCTAGTCGTTCAAGGTTTTCGTCAGATAGAAGGGATCGACTACAACGAAGTCTATGCACCTGTTGCACGTCTAGAAGCAATTCGGATCTTTCTGGCTTATGCCTCATTCAAAGGTTTCAAGGTATACCAGATGGACGTGAAAAGTGCATTCTTACATGGTGTGGTGGAAGAAGAGGTGTACGTTGAACAGCCTCCAGGTTTTGAAGATCCTATCCATCCCGATCGGGTTTGGTTGCTCAACAAAGCTCTCTATGGTCTTCATCAAGCACCGCGAGCTTGGTATGCAACCTTATCTAATTATCTGCTGGAGAATGGATTTCGCAGAGGTCTTATCGATTGTACTCTTTTCATCAAAGAACAAGATGGATATCTTCTACTGGTACAGGTATACGTTGATGATATTATTTTTGGTTCTACTAATGATGTTTTGTGTAGGAATTTCGAGCGCATCATGCAGGATAAATTCGAGATGAGTGCTATGGGGGAAATGACTTTCTTTTTGGGCCTACAAGTGCAACAAACTGAGTCTGGGATATTCATCCATCAGACTTAATATGTTGGTGACATCTTGAGCCGGTTCCAGATGTCTGATGCAACGCCCATCGGTACCCCATTGCCGCAAAATCACGGAATTACTCCAGACTTGAAGGGTGAAGCTGTTAGCCCCTCATACTACCGCGCGATGATCGGATCTCTTATGTACCTCACAGCATCAAGACCAGATATAATGTACCCAACGTGCCTACTTGCCAGATATCAAGTCAACCCGAAGGCCTCACATCTTGCAGCTGTAAAAAGGATTTTTCGTTATTTGAAGGGTTGCCCTGACACCGGTCTATGGTACCCTAGGGATAATAACTTTGACTTGATCGCATTCAGTGATTCTGATTTTGGCGGATGCAAAATCGACGGCAAATCCACAACGGCTGGATGTCAGTTTTTGGGAAATCGCCTAGTCACATGGCAGTGCAAGAAGCAGACGTGCGTCACTACATCAACATGCGAAGCTGAATACATTGCTGCCTCAAGTTGTTGCTCCCAAGTCCTATGGATCCAACAACAATTGCGAGACTACGGTTTTGAATTCCTAACTACTCCTATTTACGTTGATAATTCTGCTGCCTTACAGATCACTAAAAATCCTGTGCAGCATTCAAAGACTAAGCACATCGAAATTAAATATCACTTCATACGTGATTGCTTTGAGAAAAGGCTAATCGATGTTACTTACGTCCACACCGATGACCAACGTGCCGACCTTTTTACCAAAGCATTTGACAAATCAAGATTTGACTTCTTATTATTGGTAAACGGCATTAAGGTCAAGCAAGAGTAATACCAACACCGGAAAATCATTTTTGTAAATACCTTTGTGTTTTAAATTTGTCTTAGTTTATTGATTTTAGGGGGAGTAAATCCAAAATTTGAAAAACCAAAAACATCGAAAAATTTCAAAAACACAAAAACAATAGAAAAACAAAAATGAGTTTCCTGGCGAGCAAAAGAGAAAATGATAGTACATCAGTGGTCTGTCTAAACCTCTTTAAACCTAAAATGAAAAACGATAAGCAGCTCTATATAAGATGTATCGGTAGGCTCACAATCATTTTAAAGTGTGCAGGGTGATATAAACTTAAATCCGACTGAAGACCAGGTGGGAACCACTCATTGGCATATGGTCTTAGTACCGAAATTTCGTTTGAGAGATTGCCGAGGTTCTGAGATATTCGGTCTTTATGCTGCTTATCATCTGAGTATCATGGTTGTATCTTTTACCGAAAAATAACGGGGACGCAAGTCTAGATCTTCCATGATACCATACATACGTGTACATACTGCATACGACCTCAATAAGTGATAAACAATCACATGTCCCTCAAAATAAGTGATAATATATCACATTTTTCCGGGAGTCAAGTTCGTCTCTCTGCTGTACGAAAGTACTGACCTGTTCACGGACTTGCTCTTGTGCCCTTCATGCATCGAAAATCAAGTTCCTCATCAATAAGTGATTATATCACATAGGGCTTGTTTTCAAATCAAAATAAGTGAGAATCTCACATCATATACGGTCAAACAGATGATAATCGGTATACTCACCGGTAAGATGAACCCTCGTGCATACCTTGATACGGGAATGTGTCGTGATGTGGATGAACACCGGTCGGTAAGTATAAATCATACCCTAACGTATCACCTCGCCATGATTACAAATGATAAGTTGAGCTTAAGTGGACAACAATACCGATAATTGTTATAGGATGCTTATCTTAATGTTAACTAAAAGAACAACAAGAGCGTTTTGGCATGACCGTACACTGATATGATTCTCTTACCCTCGAAACTCGCAAAAAGAATGTCTGTAAATATTTATTTAATGCTTTCAGTTTCTGCATCCTTGTATATATTTATTTACTACTTTCGGTCTTTAAATTTAAAATATTCAAAATACCAAAAAGATTTTAGGTGTGTTTTAATATAAACTTTATAAAAGCCAAAAAGATTTTATTTCTATTTTATTTTCGATCGTACGATATTGGATCTCGAGTCTTCGTTACCTGAAACCTGAACGAAAACCGAAACGACTAAATCTTCATAAACGGTCGAAATTTGGAAGTTTTGAAAGTTAAAAACTGAAAATGACAAATTTATTAAACTTTCAAACTGTCGGACGGTGTTTGATTAAACAATGGTCACATGTGTGTCGTTTGCTTATGATATTCCAAGCAGTTGTTCTCATTACGCGTTTAGATTTCTTGCATGTGCAGATTCTAAAGGCAAGGAGAACATGGTCGATGACAAGCCTCGGAATGAAGACACGACGTGAAGGCACTCAAGTGATGAAGATGATCGAGTTGCCGCTGTCCATCATCAACACCACAAGGATCTCAAGTTATAAAAATCAAGTATTTCACGAGCATAACTCAAGGGGGAGCTTATGTTAAGGGGGAGTTTGTCAACACACTTCCTACATGAAACGGGGAGTTTGTTGGTACACTTTCTGCTTTCAAGACGTGAAGACTTTAAAGATCCTCCGACATTGAAGACTTGAAAGGACGTCAAAGACTTGAAGACACAAAGATCGAGACCAAAATCGAGACAAAGCTACAGCCAAGGGGGAGTTTGTTGGTGCACTTGTGTCTGTACTTTGTCTGTATTTTGTCATGATACAAAACGATGTCTTTGTTAGTCCTGTAAGTTTGACCAAGTCAACCATCCTCCTGGTTTGACTTGGCCAAACAGTTAGAACATGGTTTGTAAGCTGTTTGCGTCGAAGGATGAGCCATCGAAGGATTGTTTATATCCTTCGATGAGCTCGAAAGATAAGCCTTCGATGGATGATTGATGGACCTCGAAGGATATCATCCTTCGAGGTGTATTTGTGGATCCTTCGATAGGTTTCAGGTCGATAGATGATCTTTCGATCAGTCTATCTGATCCTTCGACCAGACAAGCTGTGACGGGTATATATACCCATGTAATGTGTTCACTTCATTTTAGACAGAGATAGAGAGACACATAGTGAGACACTGTAGGTCCCGAAATCTGAGGATCGATTACGAACCGAATCTCTTGTTTATAGTAAACACGGTTACGTGTGCGGAATCCACGTAACTATGCCAAATCAAACATATATAGCAATAAAAACAACGGATTAATCAATGATACACACTCGATTGATTAACGGGATAAGAACCTATTACAACTGATACAAACACAGTTCAGACTAAATTTTGGCAGAGTTTTGTTACTATGGTCTGTTTTCTTATCTCTGAGTTCAAATGAACACAAAGTGTTGCTTATATAGTCCCTGGGCCACAGATGTCGACGAAACACAGACATGTTTGACGAATCTGAACATGGGCCAGATATTGGGCCTGGAACAGCCCAAAACATGACGAATCAAGGTCTGATTCGTCAGGATATGACGAATCAAGGTCTGATTCGTCATGACCTTCAAACGAAACAGAAACTTGAACACAGGTCTGATTCGCCATGAAGTGTTCCGACGAATCAGGTCTGATTCGTCGAGGACTGCAACTGTTGTGTTTGTTCCTGTTATCAGACAGTAACAATCAGCAACATATAAACATAGTAATGACAAAACTACCCTTAAATGCAACATGCATTGTTCATAATACATTACATACCAAAAGAGACAAATAAGTTGTACACAAGTAGATAGGAGGATATCTGACTTGGTCAACATAACATACAGACTCGATAATTAATAAAAGACCATTCAAAATACATCGTTAAACAAGACTAGTTACAGACACTAAAAAATGCATCAACAAACTCCCCCTTGTCTGTTACTCGTCTTTGGTCTTCTACTCTTCCTTCAATGTTGTTCGGACCACGTACTGCCCGAATGAATACCCCTGTAGTAGCAAAAACATGCTACTCTCTGAAACTTTAACGCTTGGCGTGCATCTTGGTCTTCATAGAAAATTTCATGACGATATAATCTTCCAATATCAGTTTCAGACATGTTGACGATCCACATCGGATCCAACATTCTGTAGTTAGCACGACCATCTCTAAACACGATAACAGCTTCATGAGTATCCGAGTCGTAGCACCACAATGCCATGTCTTCCAGAAAATCCTGCTTCATTGGCATCAATGGGATTTTATCTACTACCCTCGGTGGCTGATAAACAAGTTTATATCTGCAAGTGTTGGTGTCCGGATCAAGAGTAAACTTGATCGGTTTATAAACAGGAAACTGTGGCTTATAGGATTCATCCTTCCACCCTGATTTCTTGTTTACTTTCACCAGACGCTCAAATAAAGTAGCGCCATCGTATTTTTCACGATTTAGAAGCTGAAGCCTTGTCAACGCAGAGACATCATAAAATGGTAAGGAAAGAATGCTCAGTAATGAATTGAAATACAGAATTCCATATTCACGTTTAATAGCAACGCAGTGAATATCTTGAACATACATCCAGCAAAGAATCCTTCCACTTGGCTTCTTTTCAAATTGCAGATAGTCTACTTGAGCTTTTTCAGGTAACGGCTTGGACACTTTAGATAAAAACTGTTGTCTCCATTCAGCAAAAGCATTTGTGTCTTTTTCAGATGAATTCCGATTCTTCAAGTGCTCGTCTATGTCATCAATGTTTTCTTTCATCCAATTTTCATCAAATGATGCAAATTCAGTACCATCTTCTCTGACATAGGTTGATTTTGGTGCGTCACCTTCAATCACAATTTCATCAATCTCTTCAACATTCGTTGTATCAGTCTCAGTAGACATTTTGTCTATTTCAGCATCATCTACTTCTCTCATAGACTGTAAAATACTTAATTGCTCCGGAGAAAGATCTTCTATCAACTCCCCTTCTTCAAGTAATTCTCCTGTAAATGGATGAACAGCTTGTAGAGCAATATCAGCACTGCTAAATATAGAAGAAGTACCTTCTATCTGTTGTACTTTTCCAGTAGATGTTCCTTGAGATGATTCGACAACGGTAGGTTGAACTTCAACAACTTCAGAAGAAAGTGTGGTTGGCTGTTTCTGTGATGTTCCGGAGGTATCAGGATTTCCTTGATCTTCCGTATCATCATCCTTTTTCTTTAGAACCTCTTGTTGTTTACAGTGATATCTTTTTGCAGTGCAATCTTTTTGCAAATCTGAGGACCCGAAATCAGATTTGATTCGCCGACTGGTCTGATTCGTCGACTATGTTGATTCGTCAACACTTGTGATTCGTTGACAGGTCTGTTTCACCAACAGATTTTTTAAAACAGCAACACCCAGGCTGGAAATATTTTGCAGTCAAAACAGATTATGAACACAATTCCATTCAGTTTGAATTTTCAAATGCAAGAACGTTTTTATGAAGAAGGTTTCCAGCTTCCGGTAGAAAACACCAAGCAACAACTTCGGCTTAATCAAAAAAACGAACTTTACACAAATATACTAAAAACAATTTTAAAGTACGGTAAACTAAATGAAAATGCGGAAAACTGTTAAAAACACTAAACAACTGTACAAGTGTAATCTTTTTGCAAATCTCAAGGACAAGGAATCATACCAGCTTACGGTCTTAGTCAACATGATTTTGATTCTGTTTAAAGCTCTGGATAAGTATACTACCTCGATTATCGGTATTGTGGTCCACATAAGCTCAAACTGATCAGACATAATCATAATTTAAGAGATACGATTAACGGTAAGGATTATACTTACAAGTCGATGTAAATCCACTCACGACACATTCCCGTATCAAGGCATGCACGAGAATTCATCTTACCGGTGAGTATACCGTTTATCATCTGTTTGACCGTATAAAAATGTGAGAGACTCACTTATTTTGATTGAAAACAAGCCCTATGTGATAGAATCACTTATTGATGAGGAACTTGATTTTCAAATGCATGAGGGCACAGGAGCAAGTCCGTGAACAGGTCAGTACTTTCGTACAGCAGAGAGACGAACTTGACTCCCGCAAAGAATCTGTGATAATTTATCACTTATTTTGTTTGGACATGTGATTGTTGATCACTTATTGAGGTCGAATGCAGTATGTACACGTATGTATAGTATCATGGAAGATCTTAGACTTCGTCTCCGTTATTTTTACGGTTTGATACAACCATGATACCCAGATGATAAGACAGCATAAAGACCGAATATTTCAGATCTCGGCAATCTCTCAAACGAGATTTCGGTACTAAGACCATATGCCAATGAGCAGTTCCCACCTGACTTGAAGTCTGTTAGGTTTGTATCATCCTGCACATTTTAGTCTGATTGTTAGCCTACCGATACATCGTTAGTAGAGATACTTATCATTTTTCTTTTTATTTTGCATTTTGAGCACATTGACCGACCACACCAGTTTGTAATTTCATCATTTTCCTTTATCCAAGAAACTCATTTTTTGTTTTTCTATTGTTTTTGAATTTTTAATTTTTCAAACGAAACGACAAAAAGTAAAGACATCTTTTTGGATTTTGAACTTTTGCAATGTTTTTGTATTTTCTTGAAATATCTCCCCCTAAAATTCGCAAAGTTTACGAAAACTAAAATCTTTTTGAATTTTCAAAGTTTATAAAGAAAATATTTACCAAAACGATCAGCCAAAGAAGTTTACTCGGGTATCACCTTAATGCCATTGACCAAAAGAAGATAATCAAAACGTGATTTATCAAAAGCTTTTGTAAACAGGTCGGCACGTTGGTGATCAGTGGGGACATGAACGACATCGATTAACCTCTTATCAAAACAGTCACGGATAAAGTGATATTTAATGTCGATGTGTTTAGTCTTAGAATGTTGCACAGGATTTCTAGTAATTTGCAAGGCAGCATTATTATCAACAAAAATACGAGTAGATAGGAATTCTAAACCGTAGTCGCGCATTTGTTGTTGTATCCAAAGAACTTGGGAGCAACAACTCGAGGCAGCAATATATTCTGCTTCACATGTTGATGTAGCAACACACGTTTGCTTCTTGCACTGCCACGTGACGAGTCGATTTCCTAGGAACTGACATCCTGCTGTTGTTGATTTGCCATCGATTTTGCAACCACCGAAATCAGAATCACTGTATGCAATTAATTCAAAACTATCATCCCTAGGGTACCAAAGACCTAAGTCTGGGCATCCCTTCAAATAGCGTAGAATCCTTTTGACAGCTGACAGATGAGAGGCCTTCGGGTTTGCTTGATATCTTGCGAGTAAGCATGTTGGGTACATGATATCAGGCCTCGAAGCGGTAAGATACATGAGAGATCCGATTATGGCACGATAGTACGAAGAGTTGATGCTTTCTCCCTTCAAATCCGGAGTAATCCCGTGATTCTGCGGAAGCGGGGTACCAATGGGCGTTGCATCTGACATTTGGAATCGGCTCAAAATGTCACCAACATATTTTGTCTGATGGATGAATATCCCAGACTTTGTTTGTTGAACTTGAAGGCCCAAAAAGAAATTCATCTCTCCCATAGCGCTCATTTCGAACTTTTCTTGCATAACACGTTCGAATTGCCTGCACAAAGAGTCATTAGTAGACCCAAATATTATATCATCAACATATACCTGCACCAGCAGAAGATCTTCATCTTGTTCTTTGATAAAGAGTGTGCAATCAATAAGACCTCGTCTAAATCCATTCTCCAGAAGATAGTTTGATAAGGTTGCGTACCAAGCCCTAGGTGCTTGATGTAGACCATAAAGAGCTTTGTTGAGCAACCAAACCCGATCAGGGTGAATAGGATCTTCAAAACCTGGAGGTTGTTCGACATGCACCTCTTCTTGAACAATACCATGAAGAAAAGCACTTTTAACGTCCATCTGGTAAACTTTGAATCCTTTGAAAGAAGCATAAGCTAAGAAGATTCGAATAGCTTCCAGACGTGCAACAGGTGCATAAACTTCATTGTAATCAATGCCTTCAATCTGACGAAAACCCTGAACAACCAGTCTCGCTTTGTTGCGAATAACAACTCCACGATCATCTTTCTTGCATTTATAAATCCATCGTGTTCCAATTTTCTTGTAATTCTCCGGTTTTTCAACAAGCTTCCAAACACCAAGCTTTTGAAATTGCTGCAGTTCGTCTTGCATGGCTTCAACCCATGAATTATCTTTTAAAGCTTCCCTATAAGATTTTGGTTCTTCTTGTGAAACGTAACACGCGAAAGACCAATCATTTTGTAGACCAGATTCTCTAATAGCTGAATACAAACCAGCACTTGGGTTGTTTCTCAGCTGATTACGTGTCTGCACACCTTGTTGGACATCTCCTATGATATTCTGCTGTGGATGGGTATCGTGTATCCTCATTTCAGGATTTTCAGGAACACGAGCATTAACACCCAAATTGTTAATATTAAGATCAACAACCAACTCTACACCTGGAATATGCGTAGAAGTGGATGCATTTCCTTCAGCAGTATCATCGACTTGCACATGAGGAGTATCAACAGAAATACCCTGAACTGGAACAACTGGAGATTTAGTGCCTTCAGTCGCATCCAGATTTTCTTCATCTTCTTCTGATGACTCATCGTATACAGCAGCATTTTCAACTTCCTCATTTTGAACCGTGTTGTTAGACGAATTAGAACTTTGTGAGTTAACAACAACAGGTCTAACTAATGACGACTCAGCAGCATTGTCACTATCAAATATCATTCTAGCAGCTGCAGAATCTTCATCAAAAATCGGCAGGTCAAAGGAGTTAAATAGCCCATCATAATCAAACATCCAAGGATCACCTGGAGCTTTAACAGGATCTGTATATCTCTGAACCCGTACTTCACTCCATAGTTCTATCTTTTTGGTAGTCAGATTCCAAACACGAAAATTTGGAGTAGCATATCCAAGGAAGAAACCCTCAATAGCTTTCGCGCCAAACTTTCCATCCGGATCAATCATAGTGCATGGACCACCAAAAGGTTCTAGAATTGAAAGATCTGGTTTCCTTTTCTGTAGAAGTTCGAAACAAGTTTTGCCATGTCTCTTAACCGTAAGAACTCGGTTTAATGTGTAGCAAGCAGTCGACACAGCCTCTGCCCAGAACTGAACAGGAAACGCCGACTCTACCAGCATAGTTCTTGCAGTTTCAATTATCGTCCGATTCTTCCTCTCCGCGACACCATTTTGTTGTGGAGTGTAAGGAGAACTGTATTCATGAAGAATGCCTTTAGAAGTACAGAACTCGTCCATAATCCGGTTTTTGAATTCAGTTCCAATGTCGCTTCTGATCCTCTTAACTTTCAACGAGTAGAGATTTTCCAACATTGTAAGAAGATCCTTGAGGATTTGAGGAGTATCACTCTTGTGTGCCATAAAAGCTACCCAAGAAAATCTAGAGTAGTCATCAGTAACTACTAAACAATACACATCTCCGAACGTTGTTTTGTGTCTCATAGGTCCAAAAAGGTCCATATGAAGACGTTCGAGAGGCATGCCAACAGTGTTGATTTTCTTCAAAGGGTGAGATTTCTTTGTTTGTTTACCTTTCTGACACGAAACACAGATATCTTGTAGATGAAAACTTCTCACGGGTACGCCATTCACAAGATTTTTGTTTACCAAATGGTTCATTTTTCTCAAGTGAATGTGTCCCATTCTTCTGTGCCAAGATATAGACTCCTTCTCCGTGGCTTTCGAGACAAAACATGTGACTTGTGCAGAAGTCGTAATCGCTTGACTCATATCAAGAACATAAAGATCATTGATTCTTGGAGCCGATAAGAGAATCCATTCATCAGGAATTTTGAAACCAGGTTTAAGCACATAACAACCGGCATCATCAAAATGCACGGTGAACTTTTTATCGCAGATTTGCGACACACTGAGAAGATTATGATCAATTTGACGAACATAATTGATCTTATCGAAACATACCACACCATTGGAAATCATTCCCTCTCCAGTGATGTAACCGCCTTTGTCTCCAGCGAAAGCGACATAGCCTCCTTTAATGTTTCTCACATCATATAGAAGCCGTAAATCGCCCGTCATGTGCCTGGATGCCCCACTATCAACAATCCAATGACTATTGATAATTCCTCCTGGAACATCCTGCACATATCATCCAATGATTAGTTAAGGATGGGGACCCAAGCCAAAGTGGTCTTGGGTCGTCCCTGAGCATCACGAATAGTGATCTCGATTTGTTGATGGTTTTCCAAACAAACAGCTCCCCCTGAACCTTCACTCTTCCTAGGTTTCCAAGTTTGTTTTTGTTTACCAGATTGAGTTTTGTAAACAAATTTTGAAATTTCTGATTTTACAGGTGAACTTGGTTCCCTTGGAACAGAATTGACCTTAGGTTTTAAAGCCTTTTCTATTTTCTTCACATTTTGATGTCGTTGTTTCGATTCCTGTTCTTTAATAGTTCGTTTATCATGTTTAGGTGAAACAGGACGACATTTAGGGTGAATCGATTCAGGTGATGCTCTTTCAACAAATTTCGCTTTCGGAGGGTTAGCACAATCTTTGATGATGTGCCCAAACTCTCCACATTTAAAACACGTTCTCCTTTCAACAAACTTAGGAGAACTGGATCGACGATCAGATGTCGAATTTGTATAACCCGAGGTACTAGCTTTTTCATCACACCCGTTTGAATGTTGAGTGTAATTGTTTTGACTATCACGTTTTAAAATTTTGACTTGTACAAAATCAGTGTTTGACTTGTTAGCAAAAGTCTCAATTTTATCTGTACCCCTCGATTCCACAAATTTGACATTGCTGTTTTTCTTCTGATAACGAGCTCCTTTTGTTTCAAATTTTGAATTGGAAACATTTGACAATTTTGCTCGTTGATCTGATTGTTTACCCTTAGAAGCAATAGGTTGTTGCTTTGAAAGTGATTTCTGATTTCCAAATTCCTTTTTAATTTCAGTCTTAGGAATTAGATTACATTGAGTCACATTAACTCCCTGAATCGACTTTCCCAAAAACTTACTTGTGTTATTTTCAAAAACTTGATCAATCGAAGATGGATTGACATTCTTAATTGGGAAATCGTGATCTGAATAGATTTTAGAATCACCAACCAAAGTGTACAACACGTTATTACTCTTAACGGTAGACACAGATTTCTTGTCATTCTTGACAGGATCTATCACTTGTTGGACAACTGGTTGAACAGCAGGAGTAGAAGGATCACACAAAATATGATTCTCAATTGGAACTTCTACTCCTTTAAGTTTGTCAAGTGATTTATCCTGTTTACTCACTTCTGATTCAGATTCATCATCAGACGACTCATAGTCCTCAATGGTTGGAGGACCTTGTTTCGTAGATGTTGACTCTTTTTGCTCAGAATTTGTACTTGGAGAATTGTCCGATTTGAACCCTAGGCCAGTAGTTACTTCCTCATAATTATGAGGCACACTGGATTCAAACCGTGGCATTTCTTCTTCATCAGGCATATAAGTATAATCATGTCTCAAAGGGGGCGGACACTTCTTATACCCAACACCTTTCTTGTTTCCCTTTAGTTGTTGAACATCAATAATGTGATCGAGCACAAATCGGGAGTTAGAGTAACTCTCCAATTTTTGCTTGATTGCATCATGCTCACATCTGGCAATGGCTAGTTCCTTTTTAGTTTCCTCAACAATGTTAATGTATTCATTTATACTAACTTGTTTATGATAAACAGTTTTTGTCACTTCGGAAACATTTTTCTTTTGAATTTCAATCATAGATTTAAATTCTTTTTCGTTTCGAATCAAAGCCATATTCGATTCTTTGCATTTAGCCATTTCAACAACTAAATTCTGATTGTGAATATGAATCGAATCACAGTGAAGCTTTATTCTATCAAATTCACTTTTCATATACTCACAATCTCTACAGTTGATAAGAATTTCAGATTTTACCTGGCTTGTAGAATCTGAGACATTTGCCATAAAGGCAGTCTGATAAGAGAAAGATCCGTCTTCAGAAAAGAATTTCTCCATTTCTTTAGATACTACCTCAGCCTTCTTGATCAGAACTGATTTCTGACATTTCAACTCTTCTGCTTCATTCAATAAGTCATCAAGATTAGAACTTGCTTCTTTGCTCACATCAGATTCAGAACTCGAAGTAGAACTTTCTTCATCAGAACTCCCGGTATGACCAGAACTGTCGTCACTATCAGAAAATTCTTCCTTATGAACGTGCTTGATGTGATTGATAATCTTAGCATAACACGCCGTTCCTCCTTTACATTGATCACTTTCCCCAAGTTGTAAAGACCAATTAAACCCTTCATCAGCTTGTACGGTTAATGCACGACTTTCATTTGATGGTCCAGACTGATTCTGGTTAGTGGTGTTGGTTACAGCCACTATCCCTTTTCCACGATTGTCTTGATTAGCATTTGAAGTACTCGTCTGATTACGGAATGGGTTCTGATTGCCTTGTCTGCTTGGTCGAGTGCACTCACGTTTGAAGTGACCCTTTTCCCCACAATTGAAGCATGTAACTGCTTCTTTATCAAAACCGTACTTTGTATCTTGTTTGCTTTCCAAAGAACTTCTTCCTGTTCGAACCATAAAGTCCTTCGCCCTTCTAACAGCACTTGCGAATGCCCACTTTATGTCCATCAACTCCATTTCATCACGGTTAATTTGTAGATAGTCTTCGTTGGTTAAATTGATGTTTCCAATTTGACCGGCGACCAAACCGCAGTAAGCACTGACCATGGTATTAACAAGTTCCATATGTTCCTTTGCTACTTCAATGCTAACATTTGAGAGGTTTGATGTATCAACTTTGACTGTGTTAGGATTTGGAGTTGGAGGATTGTTGGTATAATGAGCTTGCTGTTGTTGTTGTTGTTGTTGTTGTTGGACTTGTTGTTGTTGTGGAGGGTCTGGTAGTGATGGATTAAAACCTCCTCCTGAATATGCTTGAGGTTGAGTAGTTACTGGAGGTATAAAAGGAATAAAACCTCCTCCAGAATAAGTCTGAGTTTGTTGAGGAAACGGAGAAGAGTTTGTATCAGATACAAACGCCGTTTGTAACTTTGGTTGCCTCAGACTAGCTGATGGATCAAAACCTCCACCATTATACATTTCAACATTCTGAGGAGCAGCAATGCGTTTTGCTTTTCGGATTTCTTCATCATTTTTATATTCCAGCTTCTGTACAAATTCATAGATAGTTATAGTTTCAGCATCTAGAATACCTGTATGTTTAAGAAGCTCAATGTATTGACTCCACTTTGGTGGTAGAGAATCAGCAAATCGTGCACAAACTTCCTTTTGACTTGCAGTAACAGCATAGGCATACATCTCACTAATCAAATGATAAAACCGTGTGGTCATATCATTTAGAGTTTCGTTTTCCAAGAACTGGAACGATTCGAACTCTTTCTTTAATAAATCATGCCGTGTCTTTCTGGAAGCTGCGTTTCCTTCTCCTCTTGTCACCAAACAATCCCATAAGGATTTAGTGTCCTTACTATAAGAAAACTGATGATAGATATCTTTATGAAGTGCTTGAGTAAGAACAGCAAATGACTTTTTCTCAAATTCATAAGCTTTCTTGTCATTTTCCTGCATGTTAGTAAAACCTTCGGCCGTTGACGCTGCTACTTCAAGAGCATCATTGCGTGGAGTAATGAAACACCTCCACATATCAGTGCTTTGACCTTGAACATATGTAATGAAACGACCTTTCCATGATGGAAACTCGTTCATATGATTCAACTTTGGCGGGCGATTGTTGCTACCCGTTTCGCTCTCGCTAATCAGAAGATTTTGAATATTTTGGTTCTGATTGGATGCCAAAGCCCATTGTCCGGCACTTATAGTTGGTTGACCATAAACCCTCTTCACCCACGCTGCTGCGGACGTCGGATCTTCACGTGGTCTAGAATCCATACTCCAATCCCATGGACTAGTACAACTCATATTTGATGTATATATGATAGTACCTGCACAAATTTCTTGAAAACAAACAGTAAGCAAACTGATATAAGTCTTCTGTTTAAAACAGATCTGTTTTCGACGAAACAGAGTTCACGAAACAGGTTTGTTTCGTCTGAATGAATGACGACGAAACAGACTTGTGATAATTGTGATTCGTGGCGAAACAGAATTTGTTTCGTCAAAGATGTTGTGGCGAAACAGACGTTTGATTCGTCAAAGGTGTTGCGACGAAACAGATGTGATTCGTCGGCTGTGTGTTTCGTCAAAACTGGATAAAAGTCAGTGGATTTAGATATTTAAAATATCTCCTGATCAGTCAAGGATAAGAAGAGACACAAAGATATTTAACCCTGACACAAGTATGTATGTTACTTTCTTATTTTCAACGAAACAGACTGTGACAATTATCAACTTTTACACACAAAAGTCAAGTAATATTATTTTAAGTTCAACACTTGTTTTAAATAACTTATCAGATCTAATGCTCAGTTTATAACAAGAACACCTATGAATATTTCAAGAACACATCCAAGAACATGAAGTTTCCGATGAGTTTTCCGATCACCGATAAATTTCCGAAACACGAAAATACACTAGATTTTCACTAAAAACCCGGTTTAAAGCATAAACAAACAATCTAATTTAGGTTTTTGATAAAAATCTGTAGCAAACAACACTAAAACAGCAGATTTATGAATATTTTTCCAGAAAATATAATTTTTCAATAACAAGTTTTTAGAAAAAACACACACAAAATACTTGATAAAAAACCGAACAAGTTTGATTTTAAACAAGGATAAGAGCCAATGCTCTGATACCACTTGTAGGTCCCGAAATCTGAGGATCGATTACGAACCGAATCTCTTGTTTATAGTAAACACGGTTACGTGTGCGGAATCCACGTAACTATGCCAAATCAAACATATATAGCAATAAAAACAACGGATTAATCAATGATACACACTCGATTGATTAACGGGATAAGAACCTATTACAACTGATACAAACACAGTTCAGACTAAATTTTGGCAGAGTTTTGTTACTATGGTCTGTTTTCTTATCTCTGAGTTCAAATGAACAGAAAGTGTTGCTTATATAGTCCCTGGGCCACAGATGTCGACGAAACACAGACATGTTTGACGAATCTGAACATGGGCCAGATATTGGGCCTGGAACAGCCCAAAACATGACGAATCAAGGTCTGATTCGTCAGGATATGACGAATCAAGGTCTGATTCGTCATGACCTTCAAACGAAACAGAAACTTGAACACAGGTCTGATTCGCCATGAAGTGTTCCGACGAATCAGGTCTGATTCGTCGAGGACTGCAACTGTTGTGTTTGTTCCTGTTATCAGACAGTAACAATCAGCAACATATAAACATAGTAATGACAAAACTACCCTTAAATGCAACATGCATTGTTCATAATACATTACATACCAAAAGAGACAAATAAGTTGTACACAAGTAGATAGGAGGATATCTGACTTGGTCAACATAACATACAGACTCGATAATTAATAAAAGACCATTCAAAATACATCGTTAAACAAGACTGGTTACAGACACTAAAAAATGCATCAACAGACACAAGAGAGAGACAGAAAACAGAGAGAGTTCTGTTGAGAGCATACACACACGAGTGTTTTAGAGAGTTTGCAAAACACATTTGTAAACATAGCTTTGTAACCGAACCTTTCATTCGTATTAATACAAGTGGTGTTAATCGGTGAAGATTGTGTGTTGTGTTTGTGCTTGTTCTCGTATAAACTATCGGTTTGCATGCTAGCTTGGATTCCGCACTTGCTAGTGTGTTAGACATAACAAGGATAAGGTTTGACCTCATCCTCCGAGGGACCTACACCCACAAAGTGCATTTCCGGTGAAACTGGACTCACTGAATGTTTGAAGTTGGGGGCCTATTGGGATTCTTCCTACAAGATTGTTGTATGACACGTTCAACCAACTCAAAGCGGTTAACTGTGCCAAGCTCAAAGGAATACTTCCGTCAAGATGGTTCTTTGACAGATCTAACGATTCAAGCATTCCAATTTGATTGAACAAGTTTGGAATTCTTCCTGTTAGATTATTGTGTGAAAGATTTAGGAACCGTAAGCCCAAAAGTCCGACAACTTCATCAGGAATTGACCCAGAAAACTTGTTATCAGAAAGGTCTAATGAAGTCACTTGATAAAGTATGGTGCTATACGTATAAGTATTTCCCTTTGTCACCAACGATGCCGTTGCTTCATACGAGGAAGTATCTGCGAAGTAGTACCGATACAGAACAATTGGCTCTGAGGTCTCTCTTCCAGACATGACAGATAAGTTTGTAAAGCATGCTGGTAGGTTCCCAGACATATCATTATGAGCAAGATCCAAAATCTGAAGAGAAATGAGATGACATATTTCATCTGGGATTTTACCTTCAAATTTGTTAGATCGAAGACTTAGAACTCTCAGACTTGTATTATTTCTTCCTATTGAAGATGGCATTTTTCCCATCAGTTTATTTTCTGCAAGCTCGATGACTATCAGGCTGCTGGAATTCAGTAACCAGTGAGGTAAGTTACCGGATAGCGTGTTAGCATCCATATCCAGTGATAATAAGGAAGAAATATTTCCTAGAGATGATGGGATTATCCCAGAAAATTGGTTTTTCTCTAGGTTCAGAATGACTAGAGATTGAAAATTCATCCAACAATCTGGTATAACACCTGACATGTTATTGTTTGCTAGATTAAGAAATTGTAAAGCTCGGGATTCTTGAATGCCAGAACACAACAAGAACTGTTCTAGAGATCCTGAGACATTATTGTTAGAAAGATGCAGGAACTTCAAGTCTGCTCTACTAAAATTACCATGTAACATGCCATGTAAATGGTTGTTACTTAAATCAAGCCTTGCTCCAGGACCGAAAAAAGTAACATCTCCCAACTTTCCTTGAATGTTGTTATGGGATATATTCAAGTACTGTATACTAGAGAATGTAGTCCAAAGCCAATTCGGGATGGTGTCTGATATGCTTGCGTTGGATATATCTACGTGTTCCAAGTCTGTTTGCGACTGAATCCATGAGGGAAATTGAGGGCCTAAATTGCAAGAACGTGATGTAAAACTTTGGAGTTTGAAAGGTGGAATCCAATTGTTAACATTTAGCTTGAACACCAACTTGTTATCACCAACGCTCAAAGTTTTCAAAGACATTAGATTGGCAAAGTTGTTTTCAGTCAGAACACCTGTTAATGAATTGTTATCAAGGTAAAGACTCTTTAGTTTGCTAAGTCGTCCTATACTTTCAGGAAGACTTCCATTCAACTTGTTGTCCCGAAGATCCAGTTGTTCCAACGATGATAAGCCACCAATTGTATCCGGGATCAATCCTGAGAGCTGAGTTGCATAAATTTCTAATATCTGCAACAGTGACAAACTTCCTATAGAATCTGGTATGGTCCCTGTTAAGTTATTGCCACCAAGCCTAATCTGGATCAGATTTTTCAAGTTTCCTAGTCTTTCTGGCAGTTGACCAAACAGATGATTCTCACGAAGAGTTAATAACTCAAGTTTAGGCAACTCACATTCACAAAATCTATCAAGAAGCTCCGACACATTACCATAAAATTTGTTGGATTGCAACTGAAGGGTAGTGATGCTGCAAAGATTACTTAATGATCTGGGTATCTCCTCAACAATCTCATTGCCCGATAAATCAACATGTTCAATCAAAGACAGGTTCTGTAGGCTGCCTAGAATCGGTGAAGATATACCACAATAACGAACATCAAGCAGACGGAGACTACTTAGTCTAGACAATCCATTTAATATTGATGGAGTATTCACAAAAGGGTTATCTGTAACACGGAGAGTCCTTAATAAAGGCATGCTATGGAAACCACCATTATTTACTGGATTTGCACTAAATAAGCCATTAAAAAGATCTAATGAAACCAAATTACTTAGGTTGAATATCCACCCAGGCAACATACTGTTAAAAGTGTTATAAAAAAGATCTAAGACAACAAGGGATGTAAAACCAACAGTTGTTGGATTACTAGGTATCTGAGGTAACAAACACGAAGAAAAATGTAGTTCTAGCAAAGAAGTGAGGTTGCTGATTGCTGGAAACCAATCTAAAGCTTCTGCGAGATCGATTTCACTCATATCCAGGTGTCTCAACGCAATAAGATTCTTTACCCATGCTAAGCTTTTAGAATAAAGTGTGCCAAAAAATTCAATATCATGAAGATCTAAGCTGGTGAGGAATTTCCCCACTGAAGTTTGAGTATGAGAGGTTAAGATATATAAGATTTTGGAAAGAACCGATGAATCCTGGAATCAAGCTGTTGCCAAAATCATTGCAGCTCAAGTCGAGGTGTCTGAGTTGTAACAATTTGATCACTGGAGAACTTATAGTTCCTCCTAACATTTGTTTTGATGCTGTCGCGTACCACACCGGAAATTCAAAAAAAAATTCATCATCTGTGAGATTGTTCTGATATATCGAAAAAAGGCCAGGAATTCCATTGTCAGGTCCACGAAGGTGGATCTCGTGGACGTGACCGGTGATATTGTCGCAGACCACACCGGACCAACTGCAACAGTCTTTGCCTACCCAAGAAGATAGACGGTTTGCCTCGTCAGTGAGATTGCTCTTGATATCAATAAGAGCCAATCGCTCAGTGGGTATACATGGTACACGATCTGAGTTTTTATTACAAAAACAGATGCTGCAAAGTGACAAAACCAAGAGAAACAACAGGTAAGATGAGGAAAAAGATGAAGGAAGAAATGTGAGAGTCTTCATTGTAGTGATGAAGAATGCAGAGAGGTTCACTTTCGTTTACTCTTTCATAATGGTTGAAGATATGAGATATACGTGGTCCCTTTATTTTATGAGTTAATTACACACATGGACCGGCCCTCTGATTTATAGTAAGTTTCGTCTTTCGGTAATAACTTTTTTTTTTCAACAGGTTGAGGTTATGTGGTTTCATTTTTGTAACATATTGGGGTATTAAGGCCAACGGAGGTTAAATATTCTGTTAAGTTGTGCCTAAATGACCAAAATGCCCTTTAATAACGAGAGGTAGTATTTTTATAATTAACTATATTTCATTACAAGGTTCATTTTTGCCATTTACAAACTTAAAAATTAAAATTAACTATATTTCATTACAAGGTTCATTTTTGCCTAAATGACCAAAATGCCCTTTAATAACCGAGTTAGTGATTTGGATAAAAATGGCAATAAAACTCAAACCTGGAGGACTCAAATGCACAAAAAAAATCATTTTGGATGGAAAAAGCAAATATGACTAGACCAGGGATGATTTTAGCATTTTACTATTTTACAATTACACACGTATTAATAGCTTCACAATGTATATAATACCATCATAAAATTGTTGAAGTTTTGTTTTGTTTTATTTTCATGTGTTTTCATTTCATTAAATTAACTTGTCTTGTTCTTGTACTAATTATAACATAAACCTTATCGTAGCTTTTACAGTTTCTTAGTTAATTTGATAACATAAACCTTATTGTAGCTTTTACAATTTCTTAGTTAAGTCGAGATTCATTGTTATTTATTCTTGTTTTGAGTCTCTTTAATATAAACTATATTTCAGTTTATGGTTAAGTTGAGATTTGTTGTTGTTGCTCTTGTCTTAAAATTATGACATAAATCATATTTTTGTTCATACAAAATTTAAATTAAGTTAAGATTTGTTGTTGTTAGCTTGTTATGAGATGTGGAAATCAAAGATTATTCATATATTTCTCACTGTGATTTCATTTGCTTTAGAAAAGCATACACAAAAAGGATGCATGTCAAAAATAAAATGGATGAAGCATATATTTATATTTAAAAAAAAAAGCCAACTTGAATTTATGTTTTATGTACACTTTAATCTGCAGTTATGGATTGATATCATTCCATTTCACATTGATTTATTAATACAATTATAGTGGTTTCATGTTGTTTTAATTTTTTCAATATGGTAGGTAGGTACAAATATGATTTGACAATTGATGAAGCTGCTGAGTTGGCTAGAAGAGCCATTTATCATGCAACAGTCCGTGATGGGGCTAGTGTCGGTGTTGCTATGGGTACACCCGGTGTCAAGTTATCTGTACTAGATGTGGTTAAATGCACGAGTTGATTACTTTTTTTTCGAACCGCAAGATTCTATGATTATAGAATAGGGCCAGCATATGCTGTAAAAACCCGAACAAAAGTATAGAAAAACAAGAAAAACGACCGACACAAACAACCCCCATAGCCCAAATCAAAGAATAACGTCTCTAACATTGAAATCCACCAATCTTCCCCAATCTAAATTATCAAATTTCGATCTACTCTTAAGCCATAAAAATGAGTCAGCCTTGATATTCTCTACCACCATGTTCCCCGACTGAAACGCCCTCACACGTAATAACTTAAAAACGACGCAGCGGAAAAAGAGCCTTAAAAATTTCTCTCTATTAGACATATTTCTTACATGAAGGCTCAAATACGGAATGTCAAACATTAACTAAAAGAAATATACAACATTCACTTTCAATTTAACACTTTAAGGAGTTACATAATTAAAGCTATGTGACCGTTCTTTTCCGTACAATCCTTGTTCTCGACTCGATCTATGTCCGTTTCTCTTCGTTTGTGGTAGAAGAAATCTGTGTAGTTCCTGTGGACATCACATACAACTTAACCATTAATCGTTAACAACATCATACGGCATTATTTTCATGTAATTTAATATCAAATATCATTCAACTATCCTCTCGTATTTTCTCGTTCCGAGTTCGACTTCGATACCTCATGAACCCGATGTTCTTTTACCTGCATTACATTTCAACTTCAAGGCACACCATTAGCAAACGTCAATGCCCAAACATAATGAAACCATTCCTTCATACATTTATAACATTTCGCATTTATATATGTATACTAATTTCTATGTGCATTCATAGCATATTACATCCATACAGGCATACATTCATAAATCATACATGTATACAAACATATACACATACATATATATACGCACACATTCGTACACGCACACATACATACGTACAAGCTCTTACATACCACTTACATTCCCATATAATTTTACTAACATATCCTAGTCAGTAGTCACAAACATCCATATAAATAAGTCCCATACGTACAAACTTACGTGCATGTTCATTTCTATTCATGCTTACCTATGGATTCCGTCACTAACATGTAGGTAGATCTATACACATACATATCTCCAAACTTAATTCTTTCCCACACATACTTTGAGTGAACGTTCATGCTCATGAGTGAACATTTCAACTGTTGAGTGAGCATTCTTGCTGATGAGTGAACGTTCCAACTGTCGAGTGAACATTCTTGCTGACGAGTGAACGTTCCAACTGTTGAGTGAACATTCTTGCTGACGAGTGAACGTTCCAACTGTTGAATGAACATTCTTGCTGACGAGTGAACGTTCCAACTGTTGAATGAACATTCTTGCTGAAATGAACTAAAAAAACAAGGTTTGCCAGCTAACTGGCTCTCGCGGGGCGCGACATCTGTCACGTTGCGCGACGGTGAAACTTAATTGCTGTCGCGTAGCGTGACAGCCCTATTTCGACAGAATACTTCCCTTTGCTGCTGCATAAAGTGCCCAGCTATGTTTTCAACCAAAACTCAACTTGAAACTTACATAACTTTTGAGCTAAGCGTCCGTTTTGTGTAATTCTTGTTTCTGCGCGTCCGTAATTTAATTACAGATTTGTTTACCATCCTAACTCACATCAAAAGCTGAATTATAAGAAAAAGGCTTAAAGACCCTTCATGCCATTATTCGACCCGTTCGATTCCACCATTTTATTTCCGACGTAACTAGCTACTTTCAGCCCCGACAATCATTCCTACCTTAGCATTTCCATTTACTAATTAATCATACATGACCTTCTCACATTTATAAGCATTAAATAACTCTCTAGACATACTAATAAGTGCGTCGGAAGTCACTTACCTTAAGCGTGCGTATTAGAGCTTACTTCCTTCCTCATCTCGCCGCGCGAGCCCTCCGTGCTTGAGTCAATTGATATGATTCCTTTCCTTACATGTCATCACGTTCGTATCAAAGTTAGCATATATGATCATACATACAAACATTCATTTCCTTTTATATACACATTATTTGACTTCCATTAGTCACATTTTCGCATACATGAGACACATATCAATAGTTACCTTATTCAAAACTCATGCAATCCGATTACCATCATATGTAGCACATAAATCATCTACTACATAACACACTAATTCTCTACTCTAACATTTGTGTTCAAAAGCCCATCGATTACATTCATACACTGTTGACTTTCAAAAGTCAACGATCTAACTTACATGTATACCTTCAAATTGTTATTCTTAATAAGGTAGACCATAGTAATAACATCGTGTGCATTTCATACTCATGTGGTGACGCACATACCACATGGTCACCTAGTTATATCCACATATAATCACATAGTAAATCCTATATATGCGAATTCTTCATGATCCTACCAATTGACCAACACATTCTAAATTAACCCATTTACATAACTCCACCTTCTTTACTCGCTAGTGAGTTCACACGCTTAATATTTAGTACATGATTATTTACTAGTTATGATCAAACACCTAATCCCACATACGGTGTGCATCACACCCTCAAAGCATGTAGTACAACTTTCTAATGCAAGTATCTTACCGTATCATCTTATCACACTAATTTCCCACTTGTAATCCATCTAAAACGCATTCCTTTTGCAAACCTATTATCTATTACATCATTATCACATTCTACATATAATTATCCATTGCTAGCATACAAATTTCACTTATCATTTTCACCTAAGCATTTTATCGAACACTTGGCGTGCATACCACTTTCTAAGCATAATGTACAAGTGTTTTGAGCATGTTTTTCCCAACTTCATCTCATGAACCACCACATTCAAACAAGACCTCATAATCATCAATTTCACATCAAGTTTGTCTATCAAAATGTAACAACTCTCATTAAAAGTATTAATTCTTATTTTATTTTATCCAATAGGAAACCCTAATTGAGACCCCCAAGAAATATGGCATGATCCCTAAAATTTTCAGAACAATCGAAACTAGGATCAGGGCCCCTAAAACTCAGGGGGGGGGGGGTATTCCCTAATTGGTATTATCCTCACAGTTTGCTGTAGAAATTGAATTTCGTCGAACCGCTGACTCACCCAGGCTATAAATACACGAGGCTACCCTACCCTAAAAGTGCCCCCGTCGCGCCACGCGACAGCCTGTAGTGACACGCGACAGAGACCATTTTTCAGTATAAGTATAAGGGGTTTGGCACTTGCATGGGGGAGTTGTTACGACGGAAAAACTCATTTCATACGTTGAGATATCCTCTGTTTAGTTCAAAACACACACTAGCACGAAGCTCTGCTGCGACAACAGGGTATTAACTCGATCACTGCTACGATACAATGTCCGATGGATGTTTAAGTGCTGCCCGAACTCGGGCTATACTTTGTCATTCGTCATGAGGGTTTTGATCTCGTGAGCTTATCGTAAATGTTGTATTAAGTTACTGACCTAGTTTCGTGTGCATTGTTATTTACATTAGATTACACGGCTAAATCAGTAGGCTAAACTCTGCCCGTCTAAACTTGCAATGTGAGTCATTCTCTTTTTATCAACAATGTTTTACAATACTCCAATTTGTTTTCAAAGGTTATAATTACAGAGATTAAGTCTTGGTTATCTTGAATCACTGGCAAGTGGGGTATTGTGCACATTACTAATTTCTCACGGTTAGGTTTATCAACCTAACAGTGATAAATCAACCTAACAGTGATAATCATCGCTACTTGGGTGAAAGGACCCAATAGTGGTATGACCATCGTCACCAGGGTGTGACACGGCGCCAGATAAAAATAAGATAGTAGCCATTGTAATCGCTCTTATGCTGTAATTCATAACTGTGTGTCGTTTTATCAAAATTGAGTGACTCGCCAGTATTTCCCCGCTGATAAAATATTTTTAAACATGTTTCAGGTGACCTACTATGAATCAAGGAAAAGTGCTACGGAGCACTAATAAAGTTTGAAGTGGTGGCTCAGTAAAATAAATAAACATGTTTAGTAAAACAGGGAATTTCCTCGGAACATTCCTCTATTGTAAATTTCGGGGTTTGTCCCAAGTTATGAAATAAAATAATTGGGCATTTTCAAGTTTTAAAAGATCCTGTTAAACTTCCGCTGTCAACTTAAATAATAAATACCACGGGTTTCTGTCCCGCGGCTTCTGAACCGGGTAAAACCGGGACGGGGACCGTGACACAAAATCTATCATATAATACCTTGCTCATAAAAAAATCACAATATAACATCTACAATTTCTTCATGATCATCCTCTTCACATTCATGCATGGGTTTCATTCTAATTCATCCAAATAACTAAAATTTAACCGTGATTAAACATAACCCACTTCATACAAGGCCACCAATCTAAGTTTTAGAACATACCTCATGATCCCCCTGTGAAGGTGATCATTAATCCATGCTCAGTTATGAATTTAAGCTTCATCTAGCCTTTCAATTTGATGATCTTTCTTGATTAGGGTTTGGCTCTTTGGAGCTCCTGAACATTCACGAACACACATGAAGTGTGTGTTTGTGTGTGTGTTGATTTCTTTTAAGTTGATAATACAACTTTCATTTTATCCCAGTTTAGTCCCTCGTGTTTGCCACTAAAACATATTTGGCACAACTTTCGTCATTTAATACTTTTGACCACACACTTAACTAGGTTAAATAGCCTAGTTATTTATTTCATGCTATGTCATATAGGAACATACGACAAATATAAACATTCGGGTTTTGGGGTGTTACAAGTCTACCCCCCTTAAATGAGGTTTCGTCCCCGAAACCTTTCTCATTTCTACTAAACACTAATTATCTTTCCCTTCCGCCCCATCAACACGACCATGAGCCCATCTAATGACGACCTTCTATTCTTCAAGAACCCGTCCCAGAGTTCTTATTAGTGTCGCATTCTCTAACTGGCGCTAGTTTCTAACACACTTCATAGCTAGCGGTTCATTCATCATTTTAATACTCGTATATCATGTACAATATATCATTTTGTTTATTTCAACATTCATATTATTTTCATCGACCATACGATCTAAATTCGTAATTTATACATACACATATATGTTTAACTTTGACTGGTACATCATAATAATAGGTAACTATCCCCCGATTCATTAATTATTCATATAATTGACTTCTTTCTAATAAGTCCATACTTTCCATACCATACTTTCACCTAACATTCTCATTTCATTGACCCGTTTATAACGGACCTAATACCTCCATCTCATATCTTAAAATTACATTCTATACATATATCATATAAATTTAGTTCTTGTTTTGTTATCGCAACAAAACTACTATTTCATAGTTACATATACGCGCTTAACTCCAAAGTTAACATCCTTCTATGTTTCCTATAGTTATTTGTACTATACATACTCTTACGTTACCTTCAACTCACCTCATTCATTCTACATCACCATTCCTCTCGTTTCATACATTACTTAATTTGCATAAGCAAGCGTGTACTCGATTTCATTTCATACTTCAGCGATCCGTAAACCAGGTCGATCCGCTCCTTCACGAGTACTAACCGTACCAGGCCAGCTTTCATTCATTCTTGTAATGGGCTTCCACTCGTGCACATTCCTTCACCAATTCGATTGGTTTCATCACATTAAGAATTCTACCATTAACATCTACAAAATCGGCGGTTAGCACCTTTCATTCAAACATTCATTATACTAGGTGATTACCCACCTATAATCCCTTTTTACATCTTCCTACATACATGCTATAACACATCCCACATTTCATCCCTTACATGCAATTCTTTTATTCTGATTACTTATTTCGTTAACCTTCGCAAGGTCAAACTGACATTTCTTACTTATCGTAGATGTGTTGAAGTACACGTTCTTACCTCTTTCCTTTCATGGTTACTTGCCAAGACATTCATTACATCATTTCAGTATTCTTGCCAAAACTTACCCTTCTCAATCATACTTAAATTATTGTCCTGGTCATAGCTCGTCATTCATTATGACTCCTAAGAGTCGATTTCTAACACATCTAACACATAACATGTTCAAAACTTCTTTCTTTCGTCAAAATTTAAGTTTGCGTGCTAACATTATGCCCACCTATAAGTATAAAATTAACCAATCAAAACATTAAATATATCGGGTTTAAATGGCGATTACCATTTGACCCGCATGACTCATTCGTCTCTTTAACCATTCTTGCATATAAACATATTTGTATATATATATATATATATATATATATACATATATAGGGTAGGGTTCCAGCGTGAACAACCTCCCAAGAGTGAACTGCGTGAACATATCTGGACCCTTGATTTCATTTTTAGTTGTTAAGGGTAGGATTGTAATTGTATAAAAAATTAGATTTAAATCATTATTTAAATATTGAATTAAGTTACTTCTTTCCTTTTTTAAATTCATTATCCACATAATGTGTTATTTCAATTTTAACTTTTATTTCAGATTTCATCACCCGAATTCAAATTTTGATTTTTAAGATCCACGTAACCTTCATATTTCAACGATATACACATGTGTACTTGGATATAAATAGAACAGTACACATGTGTACTCAGCATCGTACATATGTGTAATTAGCTACATAATACGTACATAGAAACAATACCTGTAAAACTATTTTATATTTAACAAATTACAAGTTCCATAATGTTTTCCAAACCAAACAAAAAAACATATAATTACAAGTTCCAGTTTTGTAAAAACAATAAACCAAACATAATCGAAAAAACAAAAAACATAATCTTTTACAACTACTCGCCACGTTGTATGCTGAATCATCCTTATCGACCTCATACGTGAATCATCCTTATCGACCTTCCATCTCCACTTTTCTCGTTAACGACATCTCCTATAATAGCACAAAAAAACTCAGCAACTAATACTTTGCATAATTCACAAGTGTACATCAACAACTTTACACATTCAATACACAAAAATTATGAGATATCACAAAAACAGACGCCATACACATGTGTACATTGGGTTATAATTAGAGCAAAATCAGAATACACATGTGTACATCGCATTAAAAACAGAGCAAAATTAGAATACACATGTGTACATCGCGTTAAAAAATAGCAAAATCAAAGAATAGAACAAAATCAAATGCATCATCTAAATTATTTCAAACATCATCTAAATCAAATGCATGGCAGTTCATAGAGATTTCATCAGCTTAAGCATCGGCTATTAACAACAAACATATACTGATTCAGTGAGCATAAGTCATCTTTATTCATTCTTACACATAAACCCAAATAGTTTTTAACAATTACTTTTGGATCCTAGGTTTAGTTGCAAACAAACAGCTAGCATATGTAAATGCATCAAAGACCCAAAAATTATCACACCACATCATCTATAAGCAGTTTATACAAGTATGTTCTCGACCACTCTCAACCAAGCAAATGGTAACAAATATACATCCAAATTAATGAATACCAATATTCAAACGAAATCTGTTACTGACCAGAAACTATGAACCAAAAAGATGTGCACTGCCACGACTTCTTTTTTGAATCCGAGAACCGAAACGAATCAACACAGAACTCGAACCCACTCAAAATTTGCTGCTGAATCTTCATCTTCACAGCTTCATCATCATCGGAGGAGGAAGAGACGCCGCTACCGCCGCTGCTGTGTACTGTCGCTGATCGCCTGCACCTCGCCGTCGTCATCATCATCACCGGGAGATGATGACTGGAATTGTTCATCCGTCGTGCCTCTTTCTGCTTCACTTTCTCTCCAGCTTCTCTGCCTACCGATATCGTGCGCCGCCACCCTAGGGAGGTGCCCGGTCGTTCCTGTGATGGCTGAGGAGATGCGATTGGGTGTGTGTATGTGGGTAGGAGTTGTGGCTTACCGGTGAAAACGAGCGTCCGGAGGGGGTCGACGAATATGATGATTTTCTCAGATCTGGTTGATGGAGGTGAGAGAGAAAGTTTGATGATGAAGAAAGATTGAATAGGAGAGAGACGAGATTTATGGAATTAGTTTAAAATGGAAATTACACATATACCCTTATTGATTTAATTAAATAGTAACAATTAATCAAATAATTACCATCATGCCATTGACTTAAAATCTCAAGATCATAAAAATCAAGGGCCCAGATCAGTTCACGCAGTTCACGCTGGAGAAAATGTTCACGTTTGAACCTAATCCTAGAAAGTGTATTTTTCCTAGAAAGTCTAGGAAGCAATGGGAATTGGATATGTGGCATTGAGTTATTTTAACTAAAAGGGCAACTATGTAATTTCACATTTTAATTTTATTTTTGGAATTTATTTTTCATTAACTAACATTCCATGATTTTCAGAATTTTTGTTGTTTTCGAATTCAAATCTGGAAGTCAATGTGTTTATCTGGAAAAACTATCAGCATGTCTTGGTGATGTGTTTTACCAGTCAGAGAGGTTGAAGTCAGTGTGTTTTAACACTCTGAAGTCAATATATAATCAGGTTGTGTTTTAACAGTTCTTTTGCATTTTAACACTCTAAATGTGTTTTATGTTGTTGTCTATGTGACATTACATCACATTGTGTTTTTTGATGATTACATTACATCATAATGTGTTTTACAACACTTTATTTTTATAGTGGAGTTTAACAAATCTGATTGTGTTTTAAGTCAGCAGATTTGCTGGAGGATTCTTGATATTGTGTTTTAACAGCAAGCAGATTTCTTGACATTGTGTTTTAACAGCAAGCAGGCCATTGTGTTTTAACAGCAAGCAGATTTCTTGACGCTGTGTTTTAACAACAAGCAGATTGCTGGAGGATTCTGGACATTGTGTTTTAACAGCAAGCAGATTTATTGACGTTGTGTTTTAACAGCAAGCAGATTGCTGGAGGATTCTTGACATTGTGTTTTAACAGCAAGCAGATTTCTTGACGCTGTGTTTTAACAGCAAGCAGATTTCTTGACGCCGTGTTTTACCATCCATGCTGGTAATCCTTCCATTTATCAAGAACGACTCAGAAACAACGGTACAAGCCCCTCTACAATCATCAATTAAAACAGAAAAAACGCAACCAAGTTACAAGCAGATTAAGACCGAAAACGTATATGCACTTCAAGAACTTTAATCACAACACAAGATATGAATACCTAGTGAAGAAAAGGGGTATGAACAAGCCTTGGAACTGAAATATGAATGCTCTTGGGGTCCTGTTTTGCGTCGCCAGTAGCAAGGGGAAAGAGATTGGTTTAGAGAGGGAGAGAGAGAAATAGAGAGAGAAAGAGGGGAAATTGCATGAATTTAGGGATTGGTTATTGATATGGCAGTTTCTTGACTTATTTAATACACTTCCAATTACCAAAATACCCTCACTATATTAAAAGTCTCTAATTATATAACTCAAATATTACAAGATTGCCATTGATTTAATCTCAACCCTTAAACACACCAATCGGATGGACCAGATCGCTTCCTAGACTTTCTAGGAAAAACACACTTTCCGTGTGAACCCTACTATATATATATATATATATAGGATAGGAGTTGGCCAGAAAGTCCAAATTTCCTAAAAAGTGTAAAAAGTCATAAAACACCATAATGTAACCATAAAACACACCAAAAACCCATAAATAATATGATGAAGATTACTAAAACATCATGTATGTGGGTTTTGTGTTGTGTTTTAGATGTTAAGGCTCTGATTGTGGAATGACAAATATTATTGTGTTTTATGTTGTTTAGCATTGTGTGTTTTATATTCATAGTTCTACGATGGTGTGTTTGAAGTTTTATGGACTATTAGAGTTTGAATATGGTGTTTTAGTAATATTCATTCTATTATTTGTGAGTTTTAGGTGTGTTTTATGACTTTTTACACTTTTTAGGGAAAAACACACTTTCCGTAGGATCCCCACTATATATATATATATATATATAAGTTTAAGACATAACTTGGATAATATTCGCTTTTTAAAGAATATTTACTTGCTTAGTCTGTAATTACTTACACATTCAAATCTTTTCATTTTTATCATTCATTATGTTTCGAACCCGTCGCGCGGTTTCTAACATATCATTCATACTTTTATTCCTTCTTGGTTTTGAATCCATCTCACGGATTCTAACATATCATTCAGGCTTTCATTCCTTTCATACTTCGAATCCGTCTCGCGGATTCTAACATATCATTCATACTTTCATTCCTGAAAGTCTTACATTTCTCTTCACCCTCACGTTCACCTACTACCTAATTCTAACGGACATACCTGTAACAATTATCATGGTCTCACGAACATCATATGTTTCTTGTGTACTGGCCAGGTACACAGTCCACATACTAGTTTCGTGTCTTCGTGTAATCGCCATGCGTCCGATGGAATAACCACTATCAACCGCATGCTCCTCATCTGCTTGCCCTACGCCCACACATTCCCACATGAGGGTTGGGTCAGGACGGCGGAAAATAGGTTTTTGTTTCAAAAGTATATATAAAAAAATAAAAAAAAGAAGTCGCTGACCTGCTCCCCCCAGAAACTGCGTCCCCTACTGTGCGCCGCGTCCTTTCAAGTTCTGCAAAAGTATCACGAGGATTACATAATTTTATATCTTATCACGTGGGGGTTTTACTAGATAAACTATGTACCAATTTACCTGCTACCCTCGCAGCAATCAAACTTTTTGTCCATCGCACCACGGGGCCGACAAACGCAGGTGCGATCAACGACGGGAGACCTGTGGGAGGACCCCGACTTGGCGCGTACAGTGCGCACACAACGCGAGGCCAAATGTCTACACCCGAAGACGGCGACACCCCCAGCTGTGAAGTTTCATCGTTTGACATTTCACCCCCCCCCCTCTGCACACGACCAACAGAAACTCAACGTGGTATTGTTAACGTAACGGAGTAATAAACAATTTTTTAATACCTGTATTTAGAAGCTCTTCGATCCCATCAAAAACACGCATAATGGCTGACGTGTCGTTCTTGGCATTTAGCCCGTCTTGCTCTAAATCAACATGCCCTGTTTTTTTTATCCCGTTGCCAAATGTTAGAAATAATACACACATATATACAACACCATGTTGGCTGTTAACACTAAGACATTTTTTTTAAAATTTTTGTCGTAACCGTACCTTGGTCACAAGTAGACGGCGCATCCGAAGCGTCCCTCAATACCAAATCCACGTTTTCAACCACACTGTCTCGATGTCCATCATCCTGCGCCTCAACTCCCGCTACTTCATTCAAATTGCCCATACTCACCTCCACGTTCGGTGTACAGATGCTATCCGTCATATGGCACACGGGGACATCAGAAATGGGTTCCACACGTGGAGCAATAGGTGTACAGGCACCCAAATCAACTGCGTCTCCATCGTCGTCGTCCACCGTAACTACTTCCAAACTTTTCATACTCTGACACCCTTTGACGCCTGGTCACGATTTAAGGTTAACAATAAAATAACAGGATACGGATCTACGAGGGGTGCGGACAATAAGTAAGATTTTTTAAAAAATGGCCCACCACTTAGTCGTTTGCTCGATCTCTTCTTTTTGTGTGTGCATGTCTTCTCCACCGAAGATGCATTCAACTCAATCGGTATCTGTGTTATGCTCTTCGAAGCGGCTACGTCTGAAATCATGTCTGTCACATTTTCAGATACATATTCTGTGGAAAAAAAGTGGGGGTGGTGCTTTGCGATACCTGCGCTTACGTCCGGGGTGAGCGCTTGTCGACGCCGCTTGAACATTTGTCCCTCTTCAAAGCTGTCTAACACTTCGGTGGGCCAAATCGGCACCTCATTCAACACATCAATGTACCTAGGCTTTAGCCCATGGAGGCCCCTGTTGTTTGGGTCCTCGGCTAAACGGGCACCTAAGTGCGTTTCGATCTTAACCCGAACGTCACCAAACCTATCTACCCACTTCTCAACGTTGTCAACAAACTCCTATTACAAGAACAAAAGAAACATAAGGCTTTAAAAAAGTACAATGCAAAGGGCTTACATTCAAAAATACCCACGTGTTCGCAAATGTCTCGTCATCTACATCAACGCCTGCTTCAACTGCACCAACACTTATCGCTTTCAACTTGCCATGCCCAAACCCGCCATTCTTGATCTCTTAATCTTGTCGACGTGCCAACATGTCTTTTGTCCAGAACTGAATGGACCGAATGTCAGCCTCGTGCTTAGCGCGGCCAGCTCCGTGTTGTCGACATACAACAACTACACAAAAAAAGTATGTCGTTAACCACAAGAATCTTTTTTCCCAAATGACAAGGGATTTTGAGGACGTACCGTCAAGATAGTCAGGGGCCCAGCCCACCAACTGTTTGGGTCCCTTGGCTTCCATTTCTTCTTGCACTTACGTAAACAATCCAGGATGTAAGCGCACCAGTTGTACTCTTCGAAGCGTGTATCAGCCGTTAAACGCTTTAAAATTTTGTCATTCACATACCCATTCATCTGTGATGAAGCCATCGTCGTAAGGAAAAGCAACACAAAATCAATGCGAAAAATCATCATATCATCATAAGTGTCTTGTTGGATCTCCGTGGATATTAAAGTTGGGGATATGTAAAAGCCTGGGGGTACCTAGCACGCCATCCTTTCAACGATGGGTGTAGTGTCTTGGATGGAAGAATCGCGCCAAAGCTCAAACCTCCTTCACGGATACCCAACAGTTTGCTGATCAAAGTTGCGGTGACGACCAGTTGGGTGTTTCCAAGATTCAATGTCAAATTATCAGCGTCAAATTGTTCAACAACATGAAAGGCGAGTTTTTCAGGAATGCCGGCGACGACAAATCCCAACAGCCACCGAAACCCATTTCCTTTACAGCTTCCTCCTGCCTCCGTGACATGTATGATATTGCATTGTATAGCTGTTTCGACGAAGAAAGCGTCTTTAGGCTGGGTATTTCCTTTGGTTTCACGCCCCTTCATTTCTTTTCGTTCCCCGTAGACCCATCAGAAGTGTTCAAAATCTCTTTGTGCTTCTTCGTCGAAGACCGTGTAGCAATAACTCGCTTCGTACTGTGACTATCGTCTACGGATTCTAATAGATGACGGCCATCCGTTTCGTTACGCCTCTTTCTCGTCCGTTGCCCTTCATTTTCTACAAGCCGTGAAAACCATTACGACCACCAGCATACCAAATAATCAAAGCACATGTTAAGGGATCCACGTTTTACCTGGGCTGAGATATATCACGCTTGGAGTCTGATCGATCTTCTGTTTACCGTGGCTAGACCCACAGGTTGTTGCAACCATGTTTCCTGTCCAGCAAAGACACCAACAAACACTATGTAAATAATTTCGAAGCTAAGCTCCAATTTGCAACCACTCCAAAATAACATCAAATATTAAAAATCCTGTAACATAAAATGCTAACCCATTCCCCCCGCCCTCATCACGGGAAACCCTAGACTTTTTCATGGAACCCCCACACCCACATGATATGTCAGTTGATTCAAACAATTATAATGACTTGATGGCTCAAAAATAAACTAACATATCATGTGTTATATAAGTTGTGTTTGAATATGGAGCCATGCTTAATACATGCTCGGTTTTAATACATGAAAACTACAGTTAAACTTTTACATAATCACCTTATATATCGTCTTGAATCTACATGTATAAATGTTTATGTGGTTCTCCCATTTCTTTACTTTAAATTAATTTTATATCCAAGGTACCTTTTAAATTATATACCAAATACTTTAATAATGCACAATCCATAATTTTTATTTTGTATGATTAGGTATCTTGGTGGCATGTTAACTTGTTGCTCTTTTAAGGGTTAAGGGTCATGTCTACAAGTAATTTGTTATAAGTATTTTAATATTTTTCAAGACATTGATACATTACTATAAATATAAAACTTGTATCTTTATTCCATATCCGTCTTCTTCAAATGTCAATGATAATTGTCAAAACGAGCGCATTAGATTTTTTTAATAATTCATAATGTGTAGACCTCACAGGGGTTTCCCCTTTGGTTGGTTTAAGGGAAAACGGGTTTGTAGCTGGACTAGCAGCAAGAAAGGCAGAATCAAAGAAAGTGGATAAGCACGCTAAAGCTTGCGCAGAGAACCAACATGTCTTTATCCCTTTTGCCTTTGATACTTTTGGCTCCCTAGCGCCAGAAGCCATCAACTTCTTGACGAGGGTTCAACGGGTTATCCACAGCAATTGTTCGACCCCAAGGGGGCAGGGGTTTGTGTTCGGGAGGTTGGGGTTTGCAATTCAGAAAGGGTTGGCGGCACAGCTTGTTGCCCGTCTACCTTCTGTTTTGATGTAACTTAACAAGTTTTCTGGTTATATCAATCGTTTGTTTACAGTTAAAAAAAAAAATAATGTATATTTGGGTAATTAATTGAATACACATTTGTTGTATATAAAACATAAATGATACGAGAAAACGACCCATTGAATTTAACCTTTTACCCAATAATCATGACAGTTGTGTACAAATTAAATTGTGGTTCTCGTCCCTTTTTACCAACCAATTTCGTTGAATTTTTGTATTTGTTTTCCAAGTTACAACTATATAAAATATGGTTATACGTAGCAGCGTAAATCGATTGAGCATTTTTTATGCCGGATGAGAATGAAAGTATACGTAGAAAAAGTTATATTCCGACCTCTCAATTAAAAAGGTAGTGCTAACATCGTTTCACCCTTGGTTATATATGTATAAACGGTAAAAATATTTTAATAACATAAACTTATGGGGTAGTCTTATTATAAAACGTCATTCAACAAAGTAACAAAGATAAGCAAGTTAGTGCATATTCAACAAAGATAAGCAAGTTAGTAGATCACAATATTTATACCCTAGTTGTGTATATTTTTTTTAACCACGACTTTTTTTTGTATTAGGCTACTGTACTTTCTAAATTGAAGAGTCTCGTTGTTCCACTCCAGTCAGACTATATTGTCTTAACCGGACTCACGTTGGTTTCAGAGCTTGGCTTAGGCGTTCCCTAGGAAAGCATACCGTCGACTGTCACTTGACAGATGTGTCACCACAAGAGCTGAACACTCTCTGGCGTAACACACGGTGGAACGAAAACCCGGATGGGCTCATGATAGAACCTGACACCTTTGAAGGAGACTAGGCTCCATCCATCATTACCTAATCCACCAAAATAACACAAGTAAAGATTGAACTTAAGCCTTCATTAGAGAACCCAAGTCTTCCTGACATTAAGCCACAAGTGGTGCATACCTAGTTGTGTGTATATATGAAAACTTATGATAAACTGAATTTGAGTAGCTATATCATAAATGATGGTAGGGTATGATCATCAAATTCATGTGACCCTACATGAAAGTATGATTGGAACACATCCACATTAATTCCATGAGTTCTATTTCCAACACCCATGACTTATATTTTCAACTTTTAAATGGTTTACGGGTCAAAAAATGCAACAAAGATTTGAAATTAGTGGCAGATTATAGTCAAATATAAATAGATATGTATGCATGTCTATATATTTATATATTACATATTCGCTTTGGTTTTAAAATCAATGATACGTGGAATATCTATGAGAACAATACAAGACATATGCAGCGCCGGTTCAATCAAATGTGAGGCCAAAATCAAACTAAAAATTTGAGCCCCTTGTAAAAAGAAAAAAAAAAGAACGCTTAAAGTAAAGTTTATATAAACATGAAGTTACAATACACGTTACCGGTATCGAGTATTTGCTAACTTTATCACTAACAGATGGTTTAGACATCTCTAGACTAGGATCCTGTAAATGTCATCCTTTTTGTTTATCATAAACATCCAACAAAGATTAGACTATTAGTATCATGTACCAAATGCTTAAACAATTATATAATGGTCTAGTTAATCTTTTCACTTATGTCAACTAATGAAAAGAAATAAAAAAAAAATCTGTTATATAAATTAACATCCAGCAAGCTTTTAAACATCCAGTTACCCTTGGGCCTAATAATATGTAAATAAAATGTAAAAATGGGGGCCTTTAATGTGTGGAGGCCCAAAGCAAGAGCCTTGTTTGACTTGTCCTTGGGCCGGGCCTGGACATATGTATTTTGTGTTTCTCTTTCCTACTAATTATGATTTATGACCAGTTTTGTTGTAGGGTTTCACATCTAAGCTTATATATTGCAGAGTTTTTTAATTCATGGTTTGGCATTCAAAATTCAAAACTAGGTATTTAACAAAGTTAGCCCCCTTGCTTAGACCTGCAACAAAAATCTTACTGACCATGGGGATCGAACACCAATCTATTTGTGATAATAGCAAAGCTTATAACCAAATTGGCTAATCGATAGTTTAATATAATTAGCGACATTTATTTTATTTAACTTAAGTGACGACTTAACTTTATTTTTCTTCCTTTTGTTAAAGCATTCACATCCTATCCACCATCTTCATCATCTACTTACAACCACTTTCGGAAAACATTAAAAAAATTATAGGGTGAACAATGTTTTTTCAGTGGCGGAACTAGCCCAAAAATTTACGGGTATCCTAATTTTTTTTAGGATCAGGGGTATCCTTTATATAACGGAAACATAGTTGAGGGGTATTTTTACACTACGGAAATGGAGTTAATGGGTATTTTTACACTACGGAAATGGAGTTAAGGGGTATTTTTACACTACGGAGACGAGGTTGAGGGGTAGGCCGTGCTACCCCTAATAATACTATAAGTCCGCCTCTGTTTTTTTTTTTTCATATTTTCAGATGAGCAATAACATTTTCTCTCTTCTCCACTCACAAACCCTCGTAACCACTATCTATAATATGGAGGAGCCTCTCACAGAATTTGATGGACAAGATGTGAATGCTCTTAATCTTTGTTTAGAGTTTTTTTCCTTGATTCAAAACAAAATATATAACTAAACACATTATTTTAGTATTAACAAATGTTTCAAATTTTGAGTGGTTACAATATCGGTACTATGGCCATTCTTACCGAACAACATCCGTGCCAGTTTCAGTTCTATCAAAAGCCTTACGGATATTCGTTTTCGTTATTCTCATTTGCTGTAAAATACATATCGACATCTTCTATTGGGTATACAATATCGATGCTATGGCCATTCTTACCTTTTCATTTTGGGTTTTGTCAACCTATATCAATTAAACACCCACCCTGTAGCGCGATTTCACTTTATTAGTTCTTAACATAATATTGTTTCTAAAATAACGTTCTAAAAAATATATAGCTATATACACACCAAAAAAAGGACAATTTTTGTATCAAAAAGGTCAAATAGGAGATAAAAGCTGGTTTGCCCGAGAGGTTAAGGGGGAAGACTTAAGATCTTCTGCACATAAGTGCGCATGGGTTCGAACCCCATAGCCAGCAGTTTTGTTTATTTTTAAGTTATTTCGGTACTTTATTTCTATATTTTCAGTTTTACAAAATAGGTCCCTGTACTTTCTAAAATAATTTGACAGATTTCTTTTTGTGGAACAATGATGCGAAAAGACTATCACTGTCATCTCACCTCAGCTTTGTATATATGCTTGTATAAACAATCAAACATGCAAAGTAAATAAAATTTGAACAAAATTATGTTAAATTTAAACAAAATTATGACCAAAACTTTTTTAGAACAACTATTTTGAAAACTTTTTTAAAACAACTATTTTGAAAATAAAAAGGTCAAAAAAAAAAAAAAAAAAAAAAACCTAACATACTTTTTCATTTATCTCATAAAAATCCCTCAAGAATTTTTTGAACATTAAAGTCTCTTCATATGTTAAATTTGAACAAAATTATGACCAAAACTTTTTTAAAACAACTATTTTGAAAATTTAAAGGTCATTGTTACGGAACCGAAAACGATTAGAACTCAAAATTGAACAAAAATGGGATTAAATGTGAACCAAACAAAATGAATCCAATTTATATGTTGTCCGATAAACCGAATAACCAAGGTAAACCATACTTCAAAATTTAGTTGAAAAAAAACCCAATAATATGAATTCGCTGTATTCGGTTGAAACCGAAAACCAAGCCGAATTCGAACACGACTTGTGATTTAGTTTTGAAGTACTTAAATTTCGTATGGTTTGGTTAGATTTTTGTTTAATTCAAAAATTTTCAAAACAGATAAATCAAACCAAATAACTGAATAAACCGAAAAGAACCGATGAACACCTTTAACGTTTCCAAGTTGTTTAAAATTTTTTGTTATAATTTTGTTCAAATTTAACATTTGAAGGGATTTTTGTTGGTCCGGCTAGGGGAGGATCTAGTCGCCTAATCCTTGTGTACAAACACGTCCGGTTGTGCGGAATCCAACCGGAGATGCAAACCGAGATCGAGAACACGCAAATGCACGACACACAATATTCACCGATTAACACCACTGTATTAATACGTATGAAAGGTCCGGTTACAAGCTCAATGTTTACAGATGTACTCTATAAACTCTCTCAAACTCCCGTGTGTGTGTGTGTTTTCTGCAGAATGCTCTAAGTGTTCTCTCTATGGTGTCTCCCTGATCTCTCTTTTCTCTCTTTTCTCTCTTTTGAAATGAACACAACACATGGGTATTTATACCCGACACACAGCAGATCTGGTCGAAGGATCAGATAGAGTGATCGAAGGATCATCTATCGACCAGAAACACATCGAAAGATCACATATACCTCGAAGGATGATATCCTTCGAGGTCCATCAACATCCATCGAAGGTCCATCTTTCGAGCTCATCGAAGGATCTACACTATCCTTCGATGCCTGATCCTTCGACACACACATCATACAATCAATGTGCTAACTGTTTGGCCAAGTCAAACCGGAGGATGGTTGACTTGGTCAAACTTACATCGAACGCACATATAAACAAACCTAACACAAGACATCGTTTGGTATCATGATAAAATACAGACAAAGTACAGACACAAGTGCACCAACAAACTCCCTTGGCTGTAGCTTTGTCTCGATCTTCGTGTCTTCGAGTCGAAACCAAGTCGAACTGAGCTGAGTTGAACCGAGCCGAGTCGTGTCCACAAAATATGTATCAACAAACTCCCCCTTGGACGCTACTCGTGAGGTTCAACTTCGATGTCTTCCACGTCGGAGGATCTTCAAAGTCTTCACGTGTCGTAAGTAGAAAGTGTATCAACAAACTCCCCTTTTCATTTAGGAAGTGTGTCAATAAACTCCCCCTTAGATTGAACTCTCCATTAAGTCATGCTCGTGAATCTTTTGACTTGACAATACTTTAGATCCTTGTGGTGTTGATGAAGGGTCAGCGGCAACTCGATCATTTTATCCTTTGAGTGCCTCCACTTCGTGTCTTCATTCCAAAGCTTGTCATCGAACATGTTCTCCTCGCCTTTAGCATCTGCACATGCAAGAAAGCTAAACGCATAATGAGAACAACCGCTTGGAATATAGTTAACATTTAAACAAAAGACACATATGAGATCAAATCTCAATCAAACACCGACCGACAATATTTTGAAAGTTCAGAAAAATATTCAATTTTAATCCTTTAACTTTCAAAACTTGTTAACTTCGACTGTTTATGAAGATGCAATTGGTTTCCGGCTTAGAATCAGGATTTTGGGTAGGATAGACTCGAGTTCCAACATCAGTCAATCAAAAATAAACTAGAAGCAAAATCTTTTTGGATTTTATAAAGTTTATATTAAAACACACCTAAAATCTTTTTGGTATTTTGAATATTTCAAATTTAAAGACTGAAAGCAGTAAATAAATATATACAAAGATGCAGAAACGGAAAACAGTAAATAAATATCTACAGACATTCTTTTTGCGAGTTTCGAGGGTAAGAAAATCATATCAGTGTACGGTCATGTCAAAACGCTCTTGTTGTTCTTTTAGTTAACAATTAGATAAGCATCCTATAACAATTATCGGTATTGTTGTCCACATAAGCTCAACTTATCAGATGTAATCATGGCGAGGGGATACGTTAAGGTATGATTTATACTTACCGACCGGTGTTCATCCACATCACGACACATTCCCGTGTCAAGGTATGCACGAGGGTTCATCTTACCGGTGAGTATACCGATTATCATCTGTTTGACCGTATATGATGTGAGATTCTCACTTATTTTGATTGAAAACAAGCCCTATGTGATAGAATCACTTATTGATGAGGAACTTGATTTTCAGATGCATGAGGGCACAGGAGCAAGTCCGTGAACAGGTCAGTACTTTCGTACAGCAAAGAGACGAACTTGACTCCCGGATAAATGTGATATATTATCACTTATTTTGTTTGGACATGTGATTGTTGATCACTTATTGAGATCGAATGCAGTATGTACACGTATGTATAGTATCATGGAAGATCTAGACTTGCGTCCCCGTTATTTTTCGGTAAAAGATTCAACCATGATACCCAGATGATAAGCAGCATAAAGACCGAATATCTCAGAACCTCGGCAATCTCTCAAACGAAATTTCGGTACCAAGACCATATGCCAATGAATGGTTCCCACCCAGTCTTCAGTCGATTTAAGTTTATATCACCCTGCACACTTTAAAATGATTGTGAGCCTACCGATACATCTTATATAGAGCTGCTTATCGTTTTTTTTAAGGTTTAAAGAGGTTTAGACAGACCACTGATGTACTATCATTTTCTCTTTTGCTCGCCAGGAAACTCATTTTTGTTTTTCTATTGTTTTTGTATTTTTGAAATTTTTCGATGTTTTTGGATTTTTCAAATTTTTGGATTTACTCCCCCTAAAATCAATAAACTAAGAGAAAATTTAAAACACAAAGGTATTTACAAAAATGACTTTCCGATGTTGGTTAACTCCTGTTTTACCTCAATGTCGTTTACCAAAATTAAGTCTTAATCAGAAAAGATTTATCGAATTTTGGAAAAATCAGTTGGCATGTCGGTAAGCGGTGCGGACCATGACAGCATTGTCTGGCCAAAGAGTGCTGTACGAGATAATAATAATTCATAAAGCAGCTTAAATATCGACAAGTAAAGGAGAGATTAGAAATTCAAAACCGTATCCTGCAACTGCTTCGTGCATTGCAAGGAATCTGAGTGCTCTCCCAAACTAGATATCCACCCGGTGTGGATTTCAAAGTCGAATCTTTGTAGCTACAGAGAAGTCTCTTGACAGCAACAAGATCATAAACCTTTGGGTCCGGCTGGTCTTCCACATTTCACCAGCGAAGGTTTTTGTCTTTCTCTTGAGAAGTAGTGTGCGGTTGTTCAATCCATGCCAAGGCATCCGCACACCCGGTTGGTTTGTTCAACAAACACATTTTCTTCAATCACACCGCGAAGAAATGTACACTGCACGTTCATCTTGTTGATTTTGAACTTCAAACGTGCTGCAGGTGCGTACATTTTGATTTGAATCTACCCTGGGGACCCGATCAAAGCCTTGAACAATCAAACTTTGGAATGATTTTCAATTTGTCGAAGCTTTTCAATCTCTTTCAACAGACACTTCTGTTTTCTTTTTCATTTTCTCTCCATCAAAGGCAGCAATTTCTTCTGTTGCCTATTTTGTGCATGGACGTTCCACTATCAACAATCTTACGACTATCGAAAGTTCCTCCTGGAATATCCTACACATACTCACTCAAAGATTAGTTGGAGAGGGGGACCCAAGCCTTTGTGGACTTGGGTCGTCCTTGATCATCAAGGAAAGTGATTTCAATCTCCTGATGATTAGGAAAAAGAACCTGTGGTGCTCCCCCTGACTGAATTACCTGTTTTTGTTTCCAAACGGTTTGTCCTTTACCAGTATTTGAATTTATTGTTTTAGCATTTACTGGTTTTACAGTTTTAGGTTTTGCTTGTACAGGTTTTTCTTCTTTGACCTCTGATTTTAAGGCCTTTTCAATTACCTTTTGATTCTTTTGCTTTAACTTCTTTTCCCTTTCTTTCAAGACACGTGGGTCTTGTTTCGGGGAAACAGGTCGTTTTTGGTAATTGGTTTCTTGGGGAGCACTCGTTTTTGCCTTCAACTTTTGCAGGTATGGGCAGTATCTTACAATATGCCCAATTGTGCCACACTCAAAACACATTCTCCGCTCTACAAACCTCGGAGAAACATGTTGATGACCAGACGGAGAACCAGACAATGAACTTTGTGATCTAGATGTACTTGGACCTAAATCACATCCGTTTGTTTGTTGGGTGTAATTATTCTGATCATTTCGTTTTAAAATTCTAACTTGTTTTACAAAATCAACGTTAGATTTATCCTGAAATGTTTCAAGTTTATCTGTACCCTTGGATCCAACAAAGTTCACTTTCGGTTCTCTTTTCTTAACAGGAGCTCTTTTGTTTTGCACCTTTTGCTGTTGAACTTTAGGTGCTTGAACATTCTTGTTCTGAGCCTTCTTTCCCTGTACCTTACCTTTTCCGGAGTTGGTTTGTTGTTTTCGCTCAATTGGTAGTTTTTGGTTTCCGTATTGTTTTCTAATTTGTTCACACGGAATTGGATCACATTGAGTGACGGTAACTTTGCCACTTTTGTTCCCCAAAAACTTATCAGTGCATCCTTCAAAAATTTGCTCAATTAAATCTTGATTTACATTTTTAATTGGAAAATCTTTGTTAGAGTAAATTTTGCTATCTCCTTTGAGCGTGTACAACAAATTATTCCCTTCAAGGCTAGATACAATGGAATCCATTGCTTTTGACGTTTCAGTCTTACTCGGTTTCACTGGTGGATCACACAAGATGTGATTCTCGATTGGAATATCTGTTGTAACCGAGTTAGACTGTTGGTTCACAATTTCTACAGATTCATCATCCGATGAATCAGTATCCTCAACAATGAGAGGACTCTGTTCCCTATCACACGATGAATCTGTCACATTCTCAGATTCAGATTCTGATTGACCCGAGGATGATGTACCAGTTGTGAACCCGAGGCCTGCTGCAAAATCATCTAGATTGAGTGGCACAGTAGGTTCAAAACGGGGCATATCCTCGTCATCAGGCAATTTGGAGTAATTGTGATTCATTGGGGGAGGACATGATTTGAATCCCATGCACTTCTTATCCCCCTTTTTCTTTTGAACATCAATAATGTGATCCAAAACATAGCGGAAATTGGAATAGCTTTCCAATTTCTGCTTAATTGTCTCACATTCACATCTAGCTGTTGCTAACTCTACCATTTGCTTTTCAATTGTGTCAATTAGATCATTGTTAGCATGTTGTTTTCTCAAAACAGCCTTTTGTAATTCAGAAACATCATGTTTTAATGACGCAATTGTTGCTTTAAATTCCTTTTCATTTCTGGTTAAAAACAAGTTAGCTTCAGTTGCTTTAGAAAGATCTACAATCAATTCTTGATTGTGTTTGTGTGTGATTTCAAACTGACTTTCCTTTTCAGCATATTTAACCTTTAAACTATCACAATTTTCACAACTAACTACAGTGGGTTCATCGACACATACCTGGCTTGATGAACTGTCGACATTAGCCGTAAAGGCTGAATGGAAAGAAAAAGATCCATCTTCAGAGAAGAACTTAGCAAGCTTCTCGGAAGTTCCAGCAGATTTCTGGCAGAGAATAGATCTCCTCTTGCATAATACTTCAGCTTCAGTCAAAAGTTCATCAACCTTCAAATCTAAAGCATCACTTGATAAATCACCAGCATCAAGTGATTCCCCATCCATGCTCCCACTATAACCCGAACTATCTTCATCTTCTGAAGATTCACCAGCAGACACGGGTTCTACAACCTTCTCAGTCACTTTAGCATAACATGCTGTTCCACCATCATTTCCTAACTGAAGCGACCAATCACAACCTTCATCTACTTGAACCACAAGTGCCTGGTTGGCATTTGATGGCCCTGCCTGGCTTTGGTTGTTGACAGGTATCAACGTACGAACATTGTTCCTGTTCTGGTTCTGCTGGTTGCCTTGATTTCTGAAGGGATTTTGGTTTCCATGCTGAGCTGGTCTTGTGCATTCCCTTTTGAAATGACCCCGTTAACCACAGTTAAAGCACGTTACAGCTTGCTTGTCGAACCCGTACTTGGTGTCTTTCTTGCTTTCCAAGTTGTTTCTCCCCGTTCTTTCCATAAACTCCTTTGCTCTTCGAATTGCACTAGCAAGAGCCCATTTGATATCCATCATTTCAAACTCATCTCTATCCACTTGCTGATAATCTTCATTGGTTAGATTGATATTCCCAATCTGACCTGCGATCAATCCACAATAAGCACTAACCAAGGTATTCAACATCTCCATATGCTCCTTGGCTATTTCGACACTGACTTTGGAAAAGTTGGAAGTGTCTAATCTGACTGTATTCGGATTGGAAGTGGCTTGAAAGTTTGAAGAGCTTCCATAGAACCCTTGCTGTTGCGGTTGTTGCTGCTGAGCTGTCGGTTTCACATCTGGTCTTGGATACATCAAGTATGCTGAAGGATCAAACTGATCTGTTGTTGATGGTCCAGTGTTTGAGATGAAAGCTGTTTGAAGCTTCGCGTGTTGAGAAGCTGGTTTTTCTCCACTGATACCTCCTGCAATCCCAAAGTACATCTCTGGACTTTGAGGAGTTAGTGTTCTTTTTGCCTTAAGCTTTTCTTCCACATCCTTGTTCTCCAATTTTTGAATTAAATCATAAACGGTGATTGTGTCTAAAACACCAGTTTCTTTGAGAATTTCAAGATAACTGCTCCACTTTGCTGGTAAGCTATCAGCAAATCTCTTCACTATTTCTTGTGGAGTGGCAGTGACCTTAAAAGCAAACATCTCGCTCAACAAGTGATGGAACCTTGTAGATAACTCTGCCAAAGTCTCATTCTCCATACACGTGAATCCTTCAAACTCTTTCTTCAGTAAATCTTGCTTGATCTTTCTTGATTGAGCATTTCCTTCACATCGTAACGTGAGCATATCCCACAGGCTTTTAGTTGTCGTGCAGTAAACAAACTGGTGGTAAATGTCTTTGTGAAGAGCTTGTGTGAGAATCATGAATGCTTTCTTTTCTAATTCAAATTTCTTCTTATCTTCTTCAGACATAGTGCTGTAAGTTTGTGGATTAGATCCTGCAACTTCCAACTCATTGTCAAATGCGGTGAAGAAGCACATCCATAGATCTTGACCTTGCCCCTGAACATAAGTTTTCAGCCTTTCTTTCCACCATCCCCAATCATTGATGTGATTTAACTTTGGCGGTTTTGTGCTTGTACCAGTTTCACTGTCGTCCTGCATCATAGATTGAATGCTGCTGCTTTGATTTGTGACCAATGCCCATTGATTTGCAGTTATGATTGCAGCTTGAGGTGGGGCAATACCTCGCATCCATGCAGTTTTGTCGAAATCTGGCTCAGATTGCGTAGCTGATGATTGTGGAGTCGAAGTTAATTGAGTCCACCACTGACCGTTTGTTCCCATTTTATAAAACTTAATATATTAAGTGAAAATTGATTAAAAAAAAATTAATTTTCACAAACTATGTTAAAATTTCGAATGATAACAACCAGCCGAAGGATCAAGGATCGAAAGACCTGAAAAACACAAACTGTTAAACTTAAACAAATTAGGATCGAAAGATCAACACTAGTTCGAAAGATAGACACTTGTTCGAAGGATCAACAGTATTCGAAAGATCACTGTTGAATTTCGAACAAAGACTTCGAAAGATTCTCCAAGACGAAGGATCCTTATCTTTCGAAATGTAACAGAAGCTCGAACAATATATCCTTCGAAAAGATTCCTTGGCTCGAAAGATAACTCACTGACTTCGAAAGATGCTCGAAGGATGGGTATCTGTCGAACCTCCTTGATCGAAAGATGATCTTTCGACTTCGAAGGATATCTTTCGATGAGCTCTGACACACTGACACAGAGTAGACAGGTTGGTGAGAAAGGTGACGGGTTGGTGCACAACTTTCGGCAGAAGGTATGTTCAGACCTTACTTTCTGCCAACCCAGATTTGGGTCCCTTCCCAACACACAAACAACTTCAATATTCAAATTTCAAAGATTAAAAAATAAACACACTAAAGAACACTTTGAATATATGATGAAGATATCAAGAACAAACCCAGAAAATTTGAATTTTCCGGTAAACCAACAACTTCCGAAACCGGTTTTGCTAGAAACTTCAATAAAAACCAACTTTTAACAATAGAAAATGAAAAATAACAAGGTTTTTATGTGAACTTCCAGCAAAAAATGCAGATTTTCGAAGATTTAAGGCAAATTTTCAGAAAAGCATGAACTTCAAAAATCCGAAAAACAACCCGAAAACACTCGGTTTTAACAAGGAGAAGAGCCAAGGCTCTGATACCACTTGTTGGTCCGGCTAGGGGAGGATCTAGTCGCCTAATCCTTGTGTACAAACACGTCCGGTTGTGCGGAATCCAACCGGAGATGCAAACCGAGATCGAGAACACGCAAATGCACGACACACAATATTCACCGATTAACACCACTGTATTAATACGTATGAAAGGTCCGGTTACAAGCTCAATGTTTACAGATGTACTCTATAAACTCTCTCAAACTCCCGTGTGTGTGTGTGTTTTCTGCAGAATGCTCTAAGTGTTCTCTCTATGGTGTCTCCCTGATCTCTCTTTTCTCTCTTTTCTCTCTTTTGAAATGAACACAACACATGGGTATTTATACCCGACACACAGCAGATCTGGTCGAAGGATCAGATAGAGTGATCGAAGGATCATCTATCGACCAGAAACACATCGAAAGATCACATATACCTCGAAGGATGATATCCTTCGAGGTCCATCAACATCCATCGAAGGTCCATCTTTCGAGCTCATCGAAGGATCTACACTATCCTTCGATGCCTGATCCTTCGACACACACATCATACAATCAATGTGCTAACTGTTTGGCCAAGTCAAACCGGAGGATGGTTGACTTGGTCAAACTTACATCGAACGCACATATAAACAAACCTAACACAAGACATCGTTTGGTATCATGATAAAATACAGACAAAGTACAGACACAAGTGCACCAACAAACTCCCTTGGCTGTAGCTTTGTCTCGATCTTCGTGTCTTCGAGTCGAAACCAAGTCGAACTGAGCTGAGTTGAACCGAGCCGAGTCGTGTCCACAAAATATGTATCAACAATTTTAATGTTCAAAAAATTGTTGAGAGACTTTTATGAGACAAAATAGAAAATTGTTTTGTTCTCATCCTCACACGACTGAACTAATGGTGAATTAGTTGGGAAGAAAGCTTAAGAACTTAACGGATTCCTTTCTTTGTTTGTCTGATTGGAGAGAGAAGACCCCGTTTAATTCTTAATAATTATAATATTTTTTTTATATGTTCATTGAATAAGTTCTATTTACTCAACAAACGAGCAAGAAAAAAAAAACTATAAACAGACAACAACAATATTTATTGAAAGAAAGAACAGAATAATAAAAGATAATAAATCGAAACTTGTTCCAAATCTAAACATTGATAAGAAAGCTTGAATCAAAATCTAAGGATAACAATGAAAACGGCAAACAATTTTGAGTGATCGAAATTTTAAGCAAACAAACATCGGATGCTGAGAACACCGAAATACACCACTAGTGAATAAACAAAAGTAACATATATTCACCAATACATGTATGAAAGTAAGAATCCATATATAGTTATTACAAATCCTAAAGAAGGGGACAATAAATTATTACAAACACACCAGTAGCATCTAAATCTTCTCTTGTATGAATGATTCGATTTTAAGAGGTACCCCTCTATCTAGATATTGGACCTACACCTCTTTGTGAGACCTGCGAGCCAATGTATTAATTAATTTTAGAACAAATGTTAAGACTAATGACTTGGAGATAAGTATAAAATTAATATACATTAAGAAATATATATAGTTCAAATTGTCGCCGGTAATCCATGCATTTTTTAGTGTTTCAAATTATTACTTTTACATACTTGTTACTGAAATTTTATCAGGGGCGGACCCACCCGTTAGCGTGGGTGGGTGGCCACACCCCTTGAAAAAATCCAAACCACACCCCTTGGAAAATCTCGACCGCACTCTTTAGAAATTTTCAACCGCCCTCTTGGATATTTTCAACTGCCCACCTTAGAAAAAAAATCCCAGGATTTTATATATAAAAAAAAAGAAATTCTAAACACTGATATATTTATTAAAGAGTGAATTGCCAAATTCGTTTATAAGGTTTAGGTATGTTTGCCATTTTCATCCAAAATAATTTTTTTGTACCATATAGTCCTTCACTTTTGGGATTTTTTGTCGTTTTCATCCAAACGTCTAACTTTTTTGCCAAAACCGTCCTTGAGATTTGAGATTTTTTTGCCATTTTCATCCAAATGTTTGATAGAAAAAATAAAACAAATTAGATGTTTGGATGAAAATAACAAAAAATCTCAAAAGTGAAGAACTATATTGTACAAAAAAAGTTGTTTTGGATGAAAATAACAAACATGTCTAAACCTTAAGAACCTTAAGGACGATTTTGGCAATTTACTTTTATTAAACCCAACCCAATTAGGCAATTACTCAAGCCCAAATATGAATTTAAGTATTAATCTACTCAAGCCCAATTATTATTCCATACATAAGTTTGCAAGTTTTTGTGCATAACAACTTGTACATTGTGCTTTGTGAGTTTTTCAAAAAATAAAAAGTTGATTTTTTTACTTTTAACCAAAAGGTTTTTACCTTTTTCAATTTTAACCCTACATAATTTGTTTTTTTAACTTTAACCCAAAACTTTTCATTGTTTGCAATTTAACTTCGCAACTTTTGTCACTTATACTTTTCATCTTTCGCAAATTTTCGTTTTACGTATAGTTCTAAATTTTTCGAGTTAATTTGACGCAACGTGCATGTGTGGTTCAACGTTTTTACCTCTATTTTTCCATGTTTGACAGGTTCGTCGCAACGCGCATATCCTAGGTCGAGTCAGTGTTGGTGGTCGATGTCGGTTGTGTGACATTAGTACTATTTGACACACCGTTTTACGCCCCGTCGCAACGCGGGGTGTGCTTTGGGGGGGGGGGGTTCAAAGAAAAAATGGTTATGCATACGGTTGTCGTAACGTTGGCTTTGGGGGGTTTCCAAAAAAAAATATTTTTTTTACTTTTCACCATAAATTACTTTTAACCAAAAACTATTTGTTTTTTTTACTTTTAACCCAAAATTTTTTATCTTTTGTAATCTATTCTCATAACTTTTTTTACTTTCAACTTTGATCCTTTATAGTTTTCATTTTCCGCAAATTTTTCGCTTTATGCTTGGTTCTAAATTTTGTGACTTAACACATCGCAACGTGCGTCTTTGGTTTAACGGTTTTACATTTCGTTCTAAATTTTGCGAGTTAACACGACGCAACGTGCGTATGTGGGTGAACGTTTTTACATCGTCTATTTTTCCCCCGTTTGACAGGTTTAACATAACGTGCAGGTCCTAGATTGACTTAGTTATAACTAAAGAATCCCCGCCGCATTGCGGCGGGTCGCAATCCTAGTTATTTATTAAACACTACCCAATCAACTAATACAAAACAACCCAACCCAATTCGTCCCGCCTGTGATCTCCCCAGCGAACCCCGGCAGCGACGTCGACAGGCTTATCTCGCCGGATTCGCCAAAATCCGGCCATCACTCCATCCGAAATCTTATAATTAAAAGAGGTACTTTACTTTCATTTATTTGTGTTATTTTGATGTTTTATGTGATTTTTTCAAGAGAAATAGAGTTATATAAATGTTAAAAAGGTTTGAAATTTTATGTGTTTTGATTTTTTTTTTTGGGTTGTTCTAGTCTTTAGTAGGGTGATTATGTTGTTTATATGATTTTTGGTTGGTAAACAACAATTACTAGGGCTTGAAATTCAAAATTTTCAATTGAAAATTAAGAAATATGGGCTATGGTTGAACACTTGAAGATCCTCGTTTGTTTTGTATGTGATAGGATTAAGAAGGAAGTCAAGGAACCATGAGTAGGGAAGTTATGCCGCGATTTCTCAGGAGGAAAGGGGTTGAATTACTTTTTTTCGCCAGATTTTTCTAATTAAAGACCAAGGTATGTTCTAGATAAGTTTTTTTTTGTTCTTTTATTTAATGATTAAGAGAAATAGAAGTAGGGAGGGTTTGAACTTTGATGTTTTTTTGTTGTTACTTTATTTATGATGGTTTTTTATGTTGTTTACTTGTTTTACTTGAAACTTTGTTTGTTAATGTGATAGGAAGTTGGGAACTAGGGTTTGATTGTTTAAAAATTGAAATTGACCCGACCTGACTCGATCTGATCCGACCCGCTATGAAACTTTTTTTGTTTATGCTTACTTGTTTACATGACCCGACCCGATCCGACCCACCCGCTATGAACTGAATTTTTATTTTTATTTATATAGCTCGAGGTCTAAAATCTTTAAAAAATTTCCGCACCCCAGGAAAAAAATCATGTGTCCGCCACTGAATTTTATAGTATTATATTTCTTCATATTAATTGAAGTAACTTGATAAAAATGTACACATTTTCCTGGATTCTTTAGGAAGATGTTCGCAAGTTGCGGGCATTGCACACACTATCGCGCATGCTCATATATATGTCTCAGATTAAAATACAAGTATGAGATTCTCATGTATATTCACTTGTTATCTATAAGCCCTTAGGTTGGATGCCCTTACACAAGGTCGCGCATGCTCATATAGGTCTCAGATTAAAATACAAGTCTTAGACTATCTCCAATAAGCCCTTGGAGAACAAATCCTTAGAGGCCCTTAGAAGCCCTTACCATTGGAGCCCATCCATTTCAATAAGCCCTTAGGTTGGATGCCCTTACACAAGGGCATGGTTTTGCCTCTGTTCATGCGATATGGTGGGTCCAAAATGAAAAAAGAAAAGTTTTATTTAAATATTGTGTGTGATGGGTAGGTGATGAGGTAGAAATTAAGAAGGGTCAGGATATTTGTAGGTTTGGAGATGAAAGTGAGGCTTTTAAGGATTTGTAAGGATATTATGTGGCAGATGACATGGCAGCTAAGGACGACTAATGACACACTTAGCATTGGAGATAATCTAACTAAATAAGTTTAAGGTTTAGTAAATAAGTTTAAGGTTTTTTCACCCACCTATGATGTAAAAGGATTCCCACCCGATTCTTGAAACTGTTTTCGTTTCAAACAAATCACTTTTAGCAAACATATCTCATTCATGTTTGCTTTATTTTAAACACTTATTGTCTGGTCGAAACTCAATTTAAGGAGACCCAAACCCATTAACCAATAAATATCTAAAAATAGTTAAAAATAGTACTTGTTAGCACACGAAACACGCCATCATGTTCATATAAACCCATATTTAAACCACACACAAGCAAACATACATACGAACACAAAAATTCAGTTTAAAACACAAAATTGAGGCCTGGAAACAAAGTTTATATATGGTTAGATGTGTGTTTGTGCATGTATGTATATTCTCAAAACTTCATGGCATGGTTTTAAAAAACGCTTGAGGTGTGCGCCTCAAGGCGCGCCTCGAGGCGAAACGGCCAAAAAACGATTCTGAGGCGCACCTCATGGGGTTTTTACTGCATATGCGCCTCAGAGGGGCTGAGGCGCTAAGAAAGGCTGCGCCTCAGGTGCGCCTCATTGGATTTTCATAATTGTTTTTGATGTTTTTGACTTTTTGTGCCAATTTCAAGCATTTCATGTCTTTTTTATGTATGTTTTTGATGATTTTGAGGATGAAATTAGTTAGTATTATTATTTTTATAATATATATAATTTTTATATTTATTTTTTAATACCGCCTCGGCCTTACGCCTCGTTTCGCCTCGAGGCTTACGCCTCATGAGGTGAAGGGAAAACGCCTCGAAACTCGTTTCCGTTCTTTTAAACCTTGCTTCATGGTATCAATACTTAAATTGACAATATTGAGAATGTAACTAAATGTTTTTCAAAAGTTTCTTCAAATTAATCTTAACATGTAAACAAAGAACGTAATAGAAAAGTAAAATAAAGGTCAAGACTTACTATGGAACAGGAGAAAGAGGAAATTTTTAAGCTTGAACCAGATTTCTTCAAGAAAACGATAATATGCAATTCTCCATTGTCTGCTTACAAGCAATGGTGTAAAAACGATCCAGAAGCCAACAACCATGCCAACAAGTGTAAGTATCACTAGGATCCAATCAATGCCATTAGATTCATCATGTTGGTCGGTAATCCCTTTGGCGTCGCCATTATTTGGTGAACATGCAGGAAGAGGATCCCCACAAAGTGCATTTCCGGTGAAACTGGACTCACTGAATGTTTGAAGCTGGGGGCCTATTGGGATTCTTCCTACAAGATTGTTGTATGACACGTTCAACCAACTCAAAGCGGTTAACTGTGCCAAGCTCAAAGGAATACTTCCGTCAAGATGGTTCTTTGACAGATCTAACGATTCAAGCATTCCAATTTGATTGAACAAGTTTGGAATTCTTCCTGTTAGATTATTGTGTGACAGATTTAGGAACCGTAAGCCCAAAAGTCCGACAACTTCATCAGGAATTGACCCAGAAAACTTGTTATCAGAAAGGTCTAATGAAGTCACTTGATAAAGTATGGTGCTATACGTATAAGTATTTCCCTTTGTCACCAACGATGCCGTTGCTTCATACAAGGAAGCATACAGAACAATCGGCTCTGAGGTCTCTCTTCCAGACATGACAGATAAGTTTGTAAAGCATGCTGGTAGGTTCCCAGACATATCATTATGAGCAAGATCCAAAATCTGAAGAGAAATGAGATGACATATTTCATCTGGGATTTTACCTTCAAATTTGTTAGATCGAAGACTTAGAACTCTCAGACTTGTATTATTTCTTCCTATTGAAGGTGGTATTTTTCCCATCAGTTTATTTTCTGCAAGCTCGATGACTATCAGGCTGCTGGAATTCAGTAACCAGTGAGGTAAGTTACCGGATAGCTTGTTAGCATCCATATCCAGTGATAATAAGGAAGAAATATTTCCTAGAGATGATGGGATTATCCCAGAAAATTGATTTTTCTCTAGGTTCAGAATGACTAGAGATTGAAACTTCATCCAACAATCTGGTATAACACCTGACATGTTATTGTTTGCGAGATTAAGAAATTGTAAAGCTCGTGATTCTTGAATGCCAGAACACAACAAGAACTGTTCTAGAGATCCTGAGACATTATTGTTAGAAAGATCCAGGAACTTCAAGTCTGCTCTACTAAAATTACCATGTAACATGCCATGTAAATGGTTGTTACTTAAATCAAGGATTGCTCCAGGACCGAAAAAAGTAACATCTCCCAACTTTCCTTGAATGTTGTTATGGGATATATTCAAGTACTGTATACTAGAGAATGTAGTCCAAAGCCAATTCGGGATGGTGTCTGATATGCTTGCGTTGGATATATCTGAAACCAGTTAATCTCTTAACATCTCATAGTTTAGTTAGATAGTTATATAATTAGAAATAATATTAGATATGGCGGTTATGAAGTTGAAGGACCAAAGTTGACAAAGTGGAAGTTGGAAACTTCCATCAATAACCGAATAGGTGTGTCTCTACACACACACCCATTCCAATCGGTACAAGACAACAAGGGAAAGGATGCGACTGTTGATCATATGGCTGAGAATCGACATACCTCTTCAAGATCAAATCTCAACCACACATCCAAGAGACACGACCTTTCACGAAGAGACGCGTCTATTCACTCGTACCCGTAGGAAACTATAAATAGGGATAGTTAGATTCATTTGTACTTGTTCATTACATTCGAAATCAATTGTATATACTCTCAATTCGATATTGTATACATTCGGTTATCATCAAGTTATTCAAGTTGTTGTTATTCAAGTTATTCACGCTCATTTAGAGATCAAGATCCAAGTTCGGGCCAACAAATTGGTATCAGAGCATCAGGCTCTAGGCGTGGGAATCGCAAGGCATCGCAGGGAATTCGCGATCAGGTTTCAATTTCGTTTTAAATTCGCAAAGTTCAATTTCAGAATTTTATTTTTCGGTTCTAGGGAAGTCGGTCGAACCGAACGGTTAGGAATCTAGGGTTCGTTTGTTTTGATTCCGGGGTTTTAGTGCGAATTAGATTATTTCGGTTGTTTGATTATTACACGGTTAAGGTAATCGTGGGGTTAGTAAGATATATTGAAACCAAGAAATAAAAGTTAGTAGAAGTGAAGATTGTTCGGCAGGAAGATATGTCAGGAGGAACCGGACCAAGTTCACAAGTTATAATTCAAAAGGAAGGAAATTCTCTTTCCCAGTTTCAGTGTCCAATACTGAAACCAACAAACTATACGGTTTGGGCTATTCGTATCAAGACGATTCTTGAAGCGAATGGTTTGTGGGAAACGATTGAACCGGCAGAAAATGCAACGGTAGACGCTAAGAAAGATAAGTCTACAATTGCATATCTGTTTCAAGCAATACCAGAAGACGTTGTATTGCAAGTCGCAAGTTGTAAAACTGCAAAGGAGATTTGGGATAATCTAAAGATTAGACATGTTGGCGTAGATCGGGTACAAAAGGCGCGTATGCACACGCTAATGTCAGAATTTGAAATGTTGCAAATGAGGGATGACGACACTATTGATTCGTTTACCGCAAAGATCAATAGTATCGTTACCCGAGCAACAGAAGTAGGATCGACTATGAGTCAATCGACTCTAGTACACAAACTCTTAAATGGCGTACCGGATAGGTTTACTCAAATCGTTGCCTCTATGGAGCAATACTCCGATCTAGATACCATGACGCTACAGGAAGCGGTCGGAAGACTAAAGACGTATGAAGAACGTCTCAAGTTAAAGAAAGGAAGTCAAGGAGAAAGCCAAGATAGGCTTATGTTTACACATCAGGATAACAACAGAGGAAGGCAATCTGGAAACCGCGGTCGTGGTAGATTTAACCAGACGCGTGGAAATTGGCGAAACAACAGAAATAGGCAAAGTCCCAGAAACGAAGGATCTACATCTAGATCTAGAAATGGAAGTTCTAGAAATTGGAAGAAGTTTGCGAGAACCGACTTAAGTAAGATCCAATGTTTTAAGTGTCAAAAGTTTGGACACTACAAGAAGGACTGTACTGAGAAAGATGAAGTGCAAGAACATTCAAACCTCGTCGAGGAAGACGAAGCACCCGTATTGTTGATGACAATACAAGAAGAAAATGTTCAAGAAAAGGCTCTGCTAAATGAGGAACATGTAAAACCGACAAGTTATGCCTCAGGAGATGAAAATCTATGGTACTTAGACAACGGGGCAAGCAACCACATGACAGGAGTGCGAAGTCACTTCAAGGAGTTAGATGAAACGGTGACAGGGCAAGTACGATTCGGTGATGGGTCACACGTAGAAATTAAAGGCAAAGGTTCAATACTACTGGAATGTCTGAACCAAGAACAAAAGATTGTTTCACAAGTATACTACATTCCAAGTCTGAAAACCAATATATTGAGCCTCGGACAACTTACAGAAATCGGTTGCAAAGTGGTTATGGACGGAGATTTACTTACTATCCGAGATAGAAATAGAAAGCTGCTAATGCGAGTCAAGAGAATGAAGAACAGGCTGTATAAAGTCAAACTGAAGACGGGAAAACCAATCTGCTTATTATCAAAGACAGAAGACACAGCATGGCTATGGCACGCAAAGTTAGGCCATTTACACTTTGACGCCATTAAGGAAATGACTCGTAAGAATTTGGTACATGGAGTTCCACAAATAAGTCATGCTAGTCAAGTCTGTGACGCATGCTTATTAGGAAAGCATAGTAGGGCACCATTTCCAAATCAGGCAAAGTTCAGATCTTTAAAACCTCTGGACTTAGTCTATGGAGATTTGTGTGGTCCTATAACTCCACCAACTCATGCTGGGAAGAAGTATATATTCTTACTTGTAGACGACTGTACTCGCTACATGTGGGCGTATTTACTAACTTCCAAGGATCAAGCATTCGAAACATTTAAGGAGTTCAAAGAAAAGGTGGAAAAGGAAGCGCAGACCAAGTTAAAGATGTTAAGGACGGATAGAGGAGGTGAATTCACATCGGCTGAATTCAACAAGTATTGCAAAACCAACGGCATAGCAAGACAGCTTACAGCACCATATTCCCCACAGCAAAATGGAGTAGTGGAAAGAAGAAACAGGACGATGTTGTCAACTACTCGCAGTATGTTAAAGGCAATGAACATGCCACAGAACTTTTGGGGTGAAGCAATACGACACGCGATATACGTACTAAACAGGGTTCCGACAAAAGCCCTAGTGAACAAGACACCATATGAAGCACTAAAAGGAAGGAAGCCAAATTTAGAACACTTGAAGGTTTTTGGCTGCACTGCTTACGCTAAGGTACTACCACTTCAACAAAAGAAGTTAGACGATAGAAGCGCACCTATGGTTTACCTTGGAATAGAAGAAGGATCAAAGGCATACAGATTATATGATCCAGCAAAGAACAAGATATGTGTCAGTAGAGATGTAAAATTCATGGAAGGTCAACCATGGAACTGGAATAGTTATATGGAGACGGTAAATTCAGGGAATCCCGAATGGACAAACTTTGTCATTCAAGAAGATGACATACCACCAGAATTAGAAGAAAATGAGCCAAGTAGTCCAGGCAGTAGCGGGCCACATCATGACGATTCAGGAGTAGATCAGACAGAAGAACCAGACTCCTATGTAACCCCACCAGCATATTCATACAATCAGAACTCAGCAGGAAGTTCAAGCAATTTATCAAGTGGAAGTCCATCCACTTCTGAAAGTACAACAGAGAGTATTAGTGACACTCCAGTAAGACTGAAAAGTCTCGAAGACCTGTATGAAGAAACAGAAGAAATTCAACTAGATCCACATGAATTATTACTCGCTGAAGAAGAACCAAGGAATTACAAGGAAGCATCTAGTGACAGAAAGTGGATTGAAGCAATGAAGGCTGAATTAGACTCAATAAACAAGAATAACACTTGGAGTTTGACGGAATTGCCAAGAGATCACAAAGCAATAGGTTTAAAATGGGTATTCAAGACTAAGAAAGATGCAAACGGAAATATTGTCAGACACAAAGCAAGGCTAGTTGCGAAAGGATATGTTCAGCAACACGGAATAGACTTTGACGAAGTCTTTGCACCAGTAGCACGTATGGAAACAGTACGACTAATGTTGGCTTTAGCAGCATATCAAGGTTGGGAGGTACATCATCTAGATGTGAAATCTGCATTCTTACACGGAGACCTCAAAGAGGAAGTATATGTATCACAACCAGAAGGTTTTATAAAGCCAGGAAATGAAGGAAAGGTTTACAGACTATCAAAAGCACTGTATGGATTGAGACAAGCACCAAGAGCTTGGAATACAAAGTTAGATCAAACCCTAAAGTCACTTAACTTCAAGAAGTGTACTTTAGAGAATGCAATCTATACAAGAACAAGGGAAGCCTCTACACTAATAGTTGGAGTCTATGTTGATGACTTAATAGTCACTGGAACATCAAAGAAGGAGATAGACATCTTTAAATCTCAGATGAAGAACAAATTTGATATGAGCGATCTAGGATTACTAGCATACTATCTGGGAATAGAAGTAATTCAAGCAGGGGGTGAGATAGGCATCAAACAGACAGGATATATCAACAAGATACTCAAAGATGCTGATATGTTATCCTGCAATGACACGAAGACACCCATGACTCCAGGAACTCAATTAACAAAGACTGAAGAAGGAGATCTAGTAGATGCAACACATTACAGAAGCCTGATAGGTTCTCTCAGGTACTTATTGCATACAAGGCCAGATCTATGTTACCCAGTCAGTCTACTTAGTAGATTCATGCAAGAACCAAAGGAGCAACACCTGAAAGCAGTAAAGCAAATACTACGTTACATCAAAGGAACTAAAGAGCATGGAATCATCTACAAAAGACAAGGAGGATGTAAGATCACAGGTTATAGCGACAGTAGTTTTGGAGTTAATACAGACAAAGGAAAAGGAACAACTGGTCTAGTATTCTACTTTGGAGAATCACCTATAACCTGGTGTACACAGAAGCAACAAACAGTGGCACTATCTTCATGCGAATCAGAATTCATGGCAGCCACTGCAGCAGCATGTCAAGCACTATGGCTTAAAAGATTGTTAAGTGAAATCACAGGCTGGAAGGAAGAAAAGATAACACTTAGAGTAGATAACGTTTCAGCAATAGCACTCATGAGAAACCCAGTCTTTCACGGAAGAAGCAAGCACATTGACACACGCTATCACTTCATAAGAGAATGCGTTGAAAACGAAGATATCACTGTGGAACACATAAGCGGAGAACTACAACGGGCAGATATACTAACAAAGGCACTAGCAAGGATCAAGTTTGCTACAATGAGGGAACTGCTCGGAATTCAAGATTTAAAGCAACTCATGGATGTTCGAGATTAAGGGGGTGAATGAAACCAGTTAATCTCTTAACATCTCATAGTTTAGTTAGATAGTTATATAATTAGAAATAATATTAGATATGGCGGTTATGAAGTTGAAGGACCAAAGTTGACAAAGTGGAAGTTGGAAACTTCCATCAATAACCGAATAGGTGTGTCTCTACACACACACCCATTCCAATCGGTACAAGACAACAAGGGAAAGGATGCGACTGTTGATCATATGGCTGAGAATCGACATACCTCTTCAAGATCAAATCTCAACCACACATCCAAGAGACACGACCTTTCACGAAGAGACGCGTCTATTCACTCGTACCCGTAGGAAACTATAAATAGGGATAGTTAGATTCATTTGTACTTGTTCATTACATTCGAAATCAATTGTATATACTCTCAATTCGATATTGTATACATTCGGTTATCATCAAGTTATTCAAGTTGTTGTTATTCAAGTTATTCACGCTCATTTAGAGATCAAGATCCAAGTTCGGGCCAACAATATCTACGTGTTCCAAGTCTGTTTGCGACTGAATCCATGAGGGAAATTGATGGCCTAAATTGCAAGAACGTGATGTAAACCTTTGGAGTTTGAAAGGCGGAATCCAATTGTTAACATTTAGCTTGAACACCAACTTGTTATCACCAACGCTCAAAATTTTCAAGGACATTAGATTGGTAAAGTTGTTTTCAGTCAGAACACCTGTTAATGAATTGTTATCAAGGTAAAGACTCTTTAGTTTGCTAAGTCGTCCTATGCTTTCAGGAAGACTTCCATTCAACTTGTTGTTCGCAAGATTCAGTTGTTCCAACGAGGATAAGCCACCAATCGTATCCGGGATCAATCCTGAGAGCGGAGTTGCATAAATTTCTAACATCTGCAACAGTGACAAACTTCCTATAGAATCTGGTATGGTCCCTGTTAAGTTATTGCCACCAAGCCTAATCTGGATCAGATTTTTCAAGTTTCCTAGTCTTTCTGGCAGTTGACCAAACAGATGATTATCACCAAGAGATAATAACTCAAGTTTAGGCAACTCACATTCACAAAATCTATCAAGAAGCTCCGACACATTACCATAAAATTTGTTGTATTGCAACTGAAGGGTAGTGATGCTGCAAAGATTACCTAATGATCTGGGTATCTCCTCAACAATCTCATTGTCCGATAAATCAACATGTTCAATCAAAGACAGGTTCTGTAGGCTGCCTAGAATCGGTGAAGAAATACCACAATAACCAACATCAAGCAGACGGAGACTACTTAATCTAGACAATCCATTTAATATTGATGGAGTATTCACAAAAAGGGTTACTAGGAACACGGAGAGTCCTTAATAAAGGCATGCTATGGAAACCACCATTATTTACTGGATTTGCACTAAATAAGCCATTAAAAAGATCTAATGAAACCAAATTACTTAGGTTGAATATCCACCCAGGCAACATACTGTTAAAAGTGTTATCAAAAAGATCTAAGACAACAAGGGATGTAAAACCAACTGTTGTTGGATTACTAGGTATCCGAGGTAAAAAACACAAAGAAAAATGTATTTCTAGCAAAGAAGTGAGGTTGCTGATTGCTGGAAACCAATCTAAAGCTTCTGCGAGATAGATTTCGCTCATATCCAGGTGTCTCAACGCTATAAGATTCTTTACCCATGCTAAGCTTTTAGAATAAAGTATGCCGGAAAATTCAAAACCATGAAGATCTAAGACACACAATGTTGATATATTTCCAAGTTGGTGAGGAATTTCCCCACTGAAGTTTGAGTATGAGAGGTTAAGATATATAAGATTTTGGAAAGAACCGATGAATCCTGGAATCAAGCTGTTGCCAAAATTGTTGCAGCTCAAGTCGAGGTGTCTGAGTTGTAACAATTTGATCACTGAAGAACTTATAGTTCCTCCTAACATTTGTTTTGATGCTGTCGTGTACCACACCGGAAATTGATCAGAAAAAAGTTCATCAAGTTCATCATCTGTGAGATTCGAAAAAAGGCCCGGAATTCCATTGTCAGGTCCACGAAGGTGGATCTCGTGGACGTGACCGGTGATATTGTCGCAGACCACACCGGACCAACTGCAACAGTCTTTGCCTACCCAAGAAGATAGACGGTTCGCCTCGTCAGTGAGATTGCCCTTGAGATCAATAAGAGCCAATCGCTCAGTGGGTATACATGGTACACGATCTGAGTTTTTATTACAAAAACAGATGCTGCAAAGTGACAAAACCAAGAGAAACAACAGGTAAGATGAGGAAAAAGATGAAGGAAGAAATGTGAGAGTCTTCATTGTAGTGATGAAGAATGCAGAGAGGTTCACTTTCGTTTACTCTTTCATAATGGTTGAAGATATGAGATATATGTGGTCCCTTTTTTTTTTTCCAAACCTTTCATCAAACTTTAATTATTATTTTATTTTATGAGATAATTACACACATGGACCGGCCCTCTGATTTACAGTAAGTTTCGTCTTTCGGTACTAACTTTTTTTTTAACATGTTGAGATTGTGGTTTCATTTTTGTAACATATTGGGGTATTAAGGCCAACAGAGGTTAAATATTCTGTTAAGTTGTGCCTAAATGACCAAAATGCCCTTTAATAACGAGAGGTAGTGTAGGTCCCTCGGAGGTTGAGGTTTAACCTATTCCTTGATATATCTAACACACTAGCGAGTGCGGAATCCAAGCTAGCATGCAAACCGGGAGTAGAAACAAGCACAAACACAAGACACACAATATTCACCGATTAACACCACTTGTATTAAACGTATGAAAGGTTCCGGTTACAAGCACAATGTTTACAAAAGTGTTTTGCAAACTCTCTAAGTGTGTGTGTGTTTTGACAGAATGCTCTCAGCAGAATGCTTCTCTCGTGTCTAACTTTCAAACTCTCCAAACTGTCTCATCTGAAATGAACACACTACATGGGTATATATACCCGAACACAGCAGGTCTGTGTCGAAGGATCAGATAGATGATCGAAGGATCATCTATCGACCAGAAACAGCTCGAATGATCAACATGTACCTCGAAGGATGGCATCTTTCGAGGTCCATCAATCGAAGGCTATCTTTCGAGCTCATCGAAGGATCTAAACAATCCTTCGATGACACACCCTTCGACCCAGCCATCTTGCAAACATTTTCTAACTGTTTGACCAAGTCAAACCGGAGGATGGTTGACTTAGTCAAACTTACAGGACTACAAAGACATCGTTTTATATCGTGACCGAATACAGATAAAGTACAGACACAAGTGCACCAACAAACTCCCCCTTGGCTGTAGCTTTGTCTGGCTGTAGCTTTGTCTTTATCTTTATAACTTTGTCTCGATCTTTGTGTCTTCAACTTTGATGTCCTTTCATGTCTTCAATGTCGGAGGATCTTTAAAGTCTTCACGTCTTGAAAGCAGAAAGTGTATCAACAAACTCCCCGTTTCATGTAGGAAGTGTGTTGACAAACTCCCCCTTAACATAAGCTCCCCCTTGAGTTATGCTCGTGAAATACTTGTTCGTTATGAAGTGAGATCCTTGTGGTATTGATGATGGTCAGCGGCAACTCGATCATCTTCATCTCTTGAGTGCCTTCACGTCGTGTCTTCATTCCGAGGCTTTGTCATCGACCATGTTCTCCTTGCCTTTAGAATCTGCACATGCAAGAAATCTAAACGCGTAATGAGAACAACTGCTTGGAATATCATAAGCAAATGACACACATGTGACCATTGTTCAATCAAACACCGTCCGACAGTTTGAAAGTTCAATAAAATTTATCAATTTCAGGTTTTTAACTTTCAAAACTTGCAAATTTCGACCGTTTATGAAGATTTAGTCGTTTCGGTTTTCGTTCAGGTTTCAGGTAACGAAGACTCGAGCTCCAACATCGTACGATCGAAAATAAAATAGAAATAAAATCTTTTTGGCTTTTTGAATATTTCAAATTTAAAGACTGAAAGCAGTAAATAAATATATACAGACATTCTTTTTGCGAGTTTCGAGGGTAAGAGAATCATATCAGTGTACGGTCATGCCAAAACGCTCTTGTTGTTCTTTTAGTTAACAATAAGATAAGCATCCTATAACAATTATCGGTATTGTTGTCCACATAAACTCAACTTATCACTTGTAATCATGGCGAGGGGATACTTTAAGGTATGATTTATACTTACCGACCGGTGTTCATCCACATCACGACACATTCCCGTATCAAGGTATGCACGAGGATTCATCTTACCGGTGAGTATACCGATTATCATCTGTTTGACCGTATATGATGTGAGATTCTCACTTATTTTGATTTGAAAACAAGCCCTATGTGATAGAATCACTTATTGATGAGGAACTTGATTTTCGATGCATGAGGGCACAGGAGCAAGTCCGTGAACAGGTCAGTACTTTCGTACAGCAGAGAGACGAACTTGACTCCCGGAAAGAATTTGTGATATATTATCACTTATTTGTTTGGACATGTGATTGTTGATCACTTATTGAGGTCGAATGCAATATGTACACGTATGTATGATATCATGGAAGATCTAGACTTGCGTCCCCGTTATTTTTCGGTAAAAGATACAACCATGATACCCAGATGATAAGCAGCCTAAAGACCGAATATCTCAGAACCTCGGCAATCTCTCAAACGAAATTTCGGTACCAAGACCATATGCCAATGAATGGTTCCCACCTGGTCTTCAGTCAAATTAAGTTTATATCACCCTGCACACTTTAAAATGATTGTGAGCCTACCGATACATCTTATATAGAGCTGCTTATCGCTTTTTCATTTAAGGTTTAAAGAGGTTTAGACAGACCACTGATGTACTATCATTTTCTCTTTTGCTCGCCAGGAAACTCATTTTTGTTTTTCTATTGTTTTTGTGTTTTTGAAATTTTTCAATGTTTTTGGATTTTCAAATTTTGGATTTACTCCCCCTAAAATCAACAAACTAAGACAAATTTAAAAACACAAAGGTATTTACAAAAATGATTTTCCGATGTTGGTTACTCTTGCTTGACCTTAATGCCGTTTACCAATAATAAATAGTCAAATCTTGATTTGTCAAATGCTTTGGTAAAAATGTCGGCACGTTGGTCATCGGTGTGGACGTAAGCAACATTGACGAGTTTCATACTGAAACAATCACGTGTGAGGTGATATTCGAGTTCAACGTGTCTGGTCAAAGAGTGCTGTAAGCAGCTTAAATATCGACAAGTATAAGAGAGATTAGAAATTTAAAACCGTATCCTGCAACTGCTTCGTGCATTGCCAGGAATCTGAGTGCTCTCCCAAACTGGATATCCACCCGGTGTGGACTTCAAAGTCGATTCTTTGTAGCTACTGAGAAGTCTCTTGACAGCAACAAGATCAAAAACCTCTGGGTCCGGCTGGTCTTCCACATTGTACCAGCGAAGGTCTTTGTCTTTCTCTTTCAGAAGAAGTGTGCGGTTGTTCAATCCACGCCAAGGCATCCGCACACCCGGTTGGTTTGTTCAACAAACACATTTTCTTCAATCACACCGTAGAGAAAAGTACCCTACACGTTCATCTTGTGGACTTTGAGCTTCTTGTGGAAGAAAAATCCATGAATCTTCGAAAAGCTTCAGACGTGCTGCAGGCGCGTACTTTTCATTTGAATCTTTCCTGATGACCCGATCAAAAACCATAACAACCAAATTTTGGCACATATTTCATCTGGTCGAATTTTTCAACTTCATTCAACCACATTCTTTCACCATCATTCCTTCATCGGAATGTTTGTCTTCTTATCTTTTTCCTTTCTCTCCATCAATGGCAACAATATTCTTCTGTCGCCTATCTTGTGTAAGGACGCTCCACTATCAACAATCTTACGACTATCGAAAGTTCCTCCTGGAACATCCTACACACTCACTCAGAGATTAGTTGGAGAGTGGGACCCAAGCCTTCACAGACTTGGGTCGTCCGTCATCATCGAGGATTGTGACATCCATTTCCCGATGATTCGGAATTGATGTAGCTCCCCCTGAAACAATTTCCAATTTTGGTTTCCAAATCTGTTTTTGTTCTTCATGTTTAACATTTGATTTAACAGATTTTGTTTGGGCAACCTCCGGTTTTAAAACCTTTTCAACATTTTTCCGTTGTTTCTTTCTCTGTTTCACTTCTTGTTGTTTAACAAGACGAGGGTCTTGTTTTGGTGAAACAAATCTTTTATGGTAATTGTTACCATGGGGGGCATCAACTTTTGCTTTCAACTTATGAAGATATGGACAATTTCGAATTATGTGTCCAATAGTACCACATTCAAAACACATTCTCCGCTCTACAAACCTCGGAGAAACATGTGATCGTCTTGTCGATGATGATGAACTTTGTGATCTCGAGGTACTAGGTTTCGAACAGTTTGGCTCATTTCTTTTCAACACTGTTGCTTGTTTAACAAAATCCAAGTTAGATTTATTTTCAAAAGTTTCGATTTTGTCCGTTCCCCTTGACTTCACAAAGTTTACCTTCTTGTCCTTTTTCTTGGTCTGTTTCTTTTGACCTTTTCCATTTCCTTGGGGAGCGAGATTTTGCTTTCGTTGATTGTTTTGTTTTTGCAACTTTTGATTCCCATATTTCTTTCTAACTTCGGATTTTGGGATAGGAGCACACTGAGTTACTACAACTCCTGGGCTCGACTTTCCCAAAAACTTACTGGTAGAATCTTCGAAAACTTTATCAATCAAAGATTGATTGACATTTTTGATAGGGAAATCCTTGTCTGAATATATTTTATCAGATCCAATCAACGTGTAAAGCAAGTTCACACTTTCACAGCTTCCAGATGAGGATTCAACTGTCTTGGCTGTAGCAGTCACACACGGTTTTGCAGGTGGATCACAAAGAATGTGATTCTCAAGAGGTATGTCCTCTTCTTTGATCACCGCATTAGACTTTTCCGAATCAGTATCATCAGACTCATCATCAGAAGAATCAGAATCCTCACTGTATATCACAACTGGAGGAACCTGATTCGGTTCAGCAGAGGACACACATGTATCTGCTGACACATCTGAATCTAATGATACCTCTTTCTTGTATCCAAGACCTGCTGCAAATTCCTTAACGTCTAGAGGAACAGATGGTTCAAAGTGAGTTCTATACTCCTCATCAGGCAGGGCATCATAATTGTTTCTCACGGGTGGTGGACATTTCTTGTATCCAATGCATGTGACATCCCGTTTCTCTTTCTGTACGTCAATGATGTGATCCAACACATAGCTAGAGCTCAAATAACTGTCTAGCTTAAGTTGGATCGCCTCACTTTCAGTTTTGACACAAGCCATTTCTTTTTGCATTATCTCAAGGCGAGTTATATACAAATTAATGTCAGTTTGTTTTCTGGAAACCATTTTTGTTAGCTCGGTTTTATCTTTCTTTAATTTTTCAATCATCGATTTAAACTCCTTTTCATGGTTTTCATAAAACATGTTGGCTTCTGTGCACTTGGAAAGATCAACGGTCAACTTCTGGTTGTGAATGAATGTCACATCATATTTCTCTTGCAAAGCCTCGTGTTTGCTTTGCAATTCACACCACTTATCATTCAACGAAACATGTTTGTCTTGCAAGTCAAACAAACTAGCTTGTACAGCATCATGTTTGCCTTGCAACTCAGACATGTTTGCTTCTAAATCAGCACATTTAACATGCAAACTATCACATTTATCACAGCTAACAGAAGTGGGTTCATCGACACATACCTGACTTGATGAATTGTCGACATTAGCCATAAAGGCTGAATGGAGAGAAGACGAAGAATAAGCAGTTTGATCCACCAAAATAGATCTTCTTTGAGTTTCTGCTGCAGCTTCTCCCAATAGCTCATCAATATTAGCATCGACTGACGCACTTGATGTCTCATCCACCTGATCATTGCCTGAAGTGGAGGATTCTTCATCTGAGCTTCCACTATAACCAGAAGAGTCTTCATCCTCAGAAGAGTCACCACCATTGGCGGAAGATTCTCCACCACTGGCGTGATTTAAATCCTTGACGATTTCAGCAAAACAAGCTGTTCCATCTGGAGCATCATTTCCCAACTGGATTGACCAATCACAGCCTTCATCTACTTGAACCACAAGTGCCTGGTTGGCATTTGATGGTCCTGCTTGAGTCTGGTTGTTGACAGGCACCAACGTATGAACATTGTTTCTGTTCTGGTTCTGTTGGTTGCCTTGACCTCTAAAAGGATTCTGGTTTCCATGTTGAGATGGCCTCGTACATTCACGCTTGAAATGACCACATTCACCACAATTGAAGCATCTAACAGCCTGTTTATCAAACCCATACTTGGTGTCTTTCTTGCTTTCCAAGCTGGTTCTGCCAGTTCTTTCCATGAAATCCTTTGCTCGTCTAACAGCACTGGCAAAGGCCCATTTGATGTCCATCATCTCCATCTCCTCTTTATCGATCTGCTGATAGTCTTCTTGAGTCAGATTAATGTTGCCAATCTGACCTTCCACTAATCCACAGTATGCGCTCACCAAAGTGTTTAGCAGCTCCATGTGTTCCTTTGCTACTTCCACACTGACTTTAGAAAAGCTTGAGGTGTCGAGCCGTACTGTATTTGGCTTTGATTGTTGACCAGCAGATGAGGTACTTCCATAACACGCTTGCTGTTGAGGAGGAAGAGGATTCCCATACATGTCTGTCGCTCTGATAGGTCGTTGGCCTTGCTGTTGTGGTACTGATTGAGGGACTGGTTCAAGCGGAACTCCATACATGTCTGTTGTTGGAGGAGGAAGGCCATACAAGCTAGTGCTAGATACAAATGCTGTTTGAATTGGAGCGTGTGAAGAAGGTTTTGTAGAAGTGCCAGAAGTTCCATAATACATTTCAGGATTTTGTGGCACTGGAACTCTTTTTGCCTTGAGAGTTTCTTCCTGATTCTTGTTTTCCAGGAGTTGAGCAAAGTCATTGAAGTTTGTTGTATCCAAAGTGCCATTGTACTTCATGATTTCTAAGAAATTATTCCATTGAGGTGGCAGTGCATCTGCAAACTTCTTCACTATCTCTGCTGAAGTTGTTACAACCCCAATATTTCCCAATTCAGTCAGCAAATGATTGAATCGACTTGTCAAATCTCCTAAAGATTCATTCTCCATACAAGTAAAACCATCAAACTCTTTCTTTAGCAGGTCTTTTCTCAATTGACGTGTCGCTTCATTTCCTACGCCCCTTATCTTCAATGCGTCCCACAACTTCTTCGTTGTCTTGTGACTGACAAATTGATGATAAATATCTTTACTTAACGCCTGAGTAAGAATGGCATATGCCTTCTTTTCCAAATCATAGACCTTCTTCTGATCTTCCGTAAGATCTGCAAACGTAGCAGCAGATGAAGCGGCAAGCTCTATTGTTTGATCAAAATCTGTGATGAAACGCAACCACAATTCTGTATTTTGACCAAGGACATATGTATGAAATCTATCAAACCATCCCGGATATTCACTTAAGTGCATCAACTTTGGAGGCCTATTCAAACTTCCCGTTTCACTCTCGCTTAACAAAATGCTTTGAACACTTGGAGTTTGATTTGATACGAATGCCCATTGACCGGTAGATATAGCATTAGCTTGCGAAGATACAGGTACGGGAGATTCGGCCCATGCAGGAGATGCAGGTAAGGGAACACCCCAGGCCGAATTCATTTTTGATCAAGAAAAATAATACCTGAAAAATTACAACTTGTTAAACATAAACAGACTATGGATCGAAAGATGAACACTTGATCGAAGGATCACAGTTGTTCGAAGGATCAACAGTAACCGAAAGATCACTGTTGAGTTTCGAACAAAGATTTCGAAAGATTCACTAATTCGAAAGATTCACAGTTTGAAAGATCCTTATCTTTCGAATAACTATCCTTCGAATAGATTCCCTTGATCGAAGGATATGTCTCTGACTTCGAATGATGGGTCGAAAGATGATTATCTATCGAGCCTTCCTTGATCGAAAGATGATCTTTCGATGTCGAAAGGTATCCTTCGATTGCAACTGACACAACTGACACTGATATGACAGGTTGGTGAAAAGTTGATAGGTTGGTGAGATCTTTCGCAGAAAGTATGGTTCAGACCATCATTTTCTGCAAAAGCAGATTTGAACACATAAAATATTACCCAAAAATCGAAGGTTCGAACCCACAATCCGGTCACCGGAGAAGCCGGAAATTTGGCCGGAAATCACCAAAAGCCTTAAAAACAAGTCTTTATCTTACCCAACCCTTCCTTTAATACATGCAGAAGTTTTGAACACGTTTTTAACGACAAAAACAGCGAGAAAATCAGTAAAAACGGGTTGCAAAACCAAGAAGTTTTTGTCCAAAAACACTCCAAAGCTTGTAAAAACCCGGTTTTTAACAAGGAAAAGAGCCACGGCTCTGATACCACTTGTAGGTCCCTCGGAGGTTGAGGTTTAACCTATTCCTTGATATATCTAACACACTAGCGAGTGCGGAATCCAAGCTAGCATGCAAACCGGGAGTAGAAACAAGCACAAACACAAGACACACAATATTCACCGATTAACACCACTTGTATTAAACGTATGAAAGGTTCCGGTTACAAGCACAATGTTTACAAAAGTGTTTTGCAAACTCTCTAAGTGTGTGTGTGTTTTGACAGAATGCTCTCAGCAGAATGCTTCTCTCGTGTCTAACTTTCAAACTCTCCAAACTGTCTCATCTGAAATGAACACACTACATGGGTATATATACCCGAACACAGCAGGTCTGTGTCGAAGGATCAGATAGATGATCGAAGGATCATCTATCGACCAGAAACAGCTCGAATGATCAACATGTACCTCGAAGGATGGCATCTTTCGAGGTCCATCAATCGAAGGCTATCTTTCGAGCTCATCGAAGGATCTAAACAATCCTTCGATGACACACCCTTCGACCCAGCCATCTTGCAAACATTTTCTAACTGTTTGACCAAGTCAAACCGGAGGATGGTTGACTTAGTCAAACTTACAGGACTACAAAGACATCGTTTTATATCGTGACCGAATACAGATAAAGTACAGACACAAGTGCACCAACAGGTAGTATTTTTATAATTAACTATATTTCATTACAAGGTTCATTTTTGCCATTTACAAACTTAAAAATTAAAATTAACTATATTTCATTACAAGGTTCATTTTTGCCTAAATGACCAAAATGCCCTTTAATAACCGAGTTGGTGATTTGGATAAAAATGGCAATAAAACGCAAACCTGGAGGACTCAAATGCACACAAAAAAATCATTTTGGATGGAAAAAGCAAATATGACTAGACCAGGGATGATTTTAGCATTTTACTATTTTACAATTACACACATCTTAATAGCTTCACAATGTATATAATAATACCATCATAAAATTGTTGAAGTTTTGTTTTGTTTTATTTTATTTTATTTTCATGTGTTTTCATTTCATTAAATTAACTTGTCTTGTTCTTGTACTAATTCTAACATAAACCTTATCGTAGCTTTTACAGTTTCTTAGTTAATTTGATAACATAAACCTTATTGTAGCTTTTACAATTTCTTAGTTAAGTCGAGATTCATTGTTATTTATTCTTGTTTTGATTCTCTTTAATATAAACTATATTTCAGTTTATGGTTAAGTTGAGATTTGTTGTTGTTGCTCTTGTCTTAAAATTATGACATAAATCATATTTTTGTTCATACAAAATTTAAGTTAAGTTAAGATTTGTTGTTGTTAGCTTGTTATGAGATGTGGAAATCAAAGATTATTCATATATTTCTCACTGTGATTTCATTTGCTTTAGAAAAGCATACACAAAAAGGATGCATGTCAAAAATAAAATGGATGAAGCATATATTTATATTTAAAAAAAAAGCCAACTTGAATTTATGTTTTATGTACACTTTAATCTGCAGTTATGGATTGATATCATTCCATTTCACATTGATTTATTAATACAATTATAGTGGTTTCATGTTGTTTTGGTTTTTTCAATATGGTAGGTAGGTACAAATATGATTTGACAATTGAAGCTGCTGAATTGGCTAGAAGAGCCATTTATCATGCAACATTCCGTGATGGGGCTAGTGTCGGTGTTGCTATGGGTACACCCAGTGTCAACTTATCTGTACTAGATGTGGTTAAATGCACGAGTTGATTACTTTTTTTTTTTCGAACCGCAAGATTCTATGATTATAGAGTAGGGCCAACATATGTTGTAAAAACCCAAACAAAAGTATAGAAAAACAAGAAAAACGACCGACACAAACAACCCCCACCGCCCAAATCAAAGAATAACGTCTCTAACATTGAAATCCACCCATCTTCCCCAATCTAAATTATCAAATTTCGATCTACTCTTAAGCCATAAAAATGAGTCAGCCTTGATATTCTCTACCACCATGTTCCCCGAATGAAACGCCCTCACACGTAATAACTTAAAAACGACGCAGCGGAAAAAGAGCCTTAAAAATTTCTCTCTCTATTAGACATATTTCTTACATGAAGGCTCAAATACGGAATGTCAAACATTCACTAAAAGAAATATACAACATTCATTTTCAATTAACACTTTAAGGCGTTACATAATTAAAGCTATGTGACCGTTCTTTTCCGTACAATCCTTGTTCTCGACTCGATCTATGTCCGCTTCTCTTCGTTTGTGGTAGAAGAAATATGTGTAGTACCTGTGGACATCACATACAACTTAACCATTAGTCGTTAACAACATCATACTGCATTATTCTCATGTAATTTAATATCAAATATCATTCAACTATCCTCTCGTATTTTCTCGTTCCGAGTTCGACTTCGATACCTCATGAACCCGATGTTCTTTTACCTGCATTACATTTCAACTTCAAGGCACACCATTAGCAAACGTCAATGCCCAAACATAATGAAACCATTCCCTCATACATTTATAACATCTCGCATTTATATATGTATACTAATTCCTATGTGCATTCATAGCATATTACAACCATACAGGCATACATTCATAAATCATACATGTATACAAACATATACACATACATATATACGCACACATTCGTACACGCACACATACATACGTACAAGCTCTTACATACCACTTACATTCCCATATAATTTTACTAACATATCCTTGTCACCAGTGGCGGAGCCACACTTTGAACAACGGTGTCGCCCAACACCATTGAATTTTGTGTAGCAAATACAACATATAATAGGAAAAATTCAAGCGACACCATTGTTTTTTACGAGCGACACCATTATTTTTTATGAGCGACACCATTGTCTTTTTACAAACAACCCCATTGTTTTGTTTTCTTCTAAAAGAATTAGATAATAAACAAATTTCTAGTTCAAAAACTAAGCCCAGTTACTTGAATTTAATTAGTATACTTTAAATCATTAGAGGTCCATGCTTAATTTTTTTTCTAATCTAGTAAGCATTATAGGTCCATGTCTAATTGGTTTTGTTTCAATTGTTTAGTAAGCATAAAAGGCCTATGTCTAATTGGTTTTGTTTTAGTTGTTTAACCTAACCGGAACCAGATGTTTGATGATCATCTGAATGATGCTTGCACTTATTTGTTATAATGAAAAAGAGGTTTTTTATCTTTTATTATTATTATTATTTTTTTTGCAAGTTGCCATTCTACACTAAAATAATTCAAAATGTGAATAGTAATAAATCTATGTTTGGTCGTTTAATAGTTTAATTCATAATTATAAGGCTATAATATTAGGAAAATTGGTATTTAATAAACCAACCTTTAACCAGTTGGTAAATAATAATCCAACCTACAGAATTGGTATATAATAATCCTACCTATCAATATGTTGGCACTCAATGAACTTCTGTTAATTTTTTTTAACTGAAGTTAGTTTTTAAGTTTTATTTATTACACAAACAGTCCCTGTAGTTATAAGTTACTAGTTTTAAGTTTTATTTATTACACAAACAGTCCTTGTAGTTATAAAAAATCATAAAAATTCTAAAAAATAAAAAAAAATTCTAAAAAATCATAAAAATTCTAAAAAAATCAAAAAAATCTTAAAAAATAAAAAAAAATATAAAAAATTCTAAAAAATAAAAAAATCTAAAAAATTCTAAAAAATCAAAAAAATCGATTTATAAAATTAACGTGTTTCGCTTTACGGAAATTTTACGGAAAACGGGCAGAGTTTCCTCTGTTTTTGGACGACCCCGACAACACCAGTTGTCGATATAATACTCAAAACGCAACAATCAATGAAGCATTAAATATCTATACGATTTATATACGATTTATACAAAACTAAAATGAAACTTAAACTAATAAACTCTTACCGGAACCGAGACGACTACGTGACCAAACTGACCCGACTAGACCCGAAACCAAGTAAACCCAAATCAAATTTGTAACAAACCGGACCTGAACATCTTAATCAGATTAACCTTCTGTTCCTCCTCATCCGACTGCTGAATAATCCTATCAAACGCTCGCACAAACGAAAAACAACAATCAATATGCACAGTATCCAACCCCGGAAGCTCACAAGCCTCAAAAGACATAGGAATAAGCCCACTAATCTCAAGCACCTTAAGCTTAGGAGTCAAAAGCACAAGCTTCTCATACGGAACCGGACCTGAATCGAACCCCATCACCACCACCAATTGCCGCCTACCCACCACCATCTAACCCCATCACCACCGCCAATTGCTGCCGCCACCATCACAAACAGATCTGAGCGAAATAGATGGGTACTAACCGACCACCAACAAATAGATCTGAGCGAAATAGATGGGTACTAACAGCCCCACAAACAGATCTGAGCAAAATAGATCGGTGAGTAATCGATGACGGAGGATTGCCAGAAGATGGCGTAGGTCCAAGGCTCACGAGCGGTGTCGATGAGGGTCTGGAGGCGTTGTTGTAAGGTGTCGGGGTTGAAGGGGTCGTGGATGATGGAGGTGGAGGCGGAGGAGGTGGTGATGGTGGTGGTGGTGGGGGCGGGCCAGATGGAGGTCATGTCGGAGGAGATGAAGGCGTCCATCATGGAGGAGTTGTCGGAAGACCAGTGGTGGTTCATGGTGGTAGGTGGGCGGCGGAGATGAGTGTGTGAAACGTGGGGAAATAATAATAAGTTTTTAAAGGAGTCTTGTTGATTTTTTATAATTTTTTTGATTTTTAAGATTTTTTTGTTTTTTTTAGAATTTTTATGATTTTTTAGAATATTTTTTATTTTTTAGGATTTTTATGATTTTTTATAACTACAGGGACTGTTTATGTAATAAATAAAACTTAAAACTAGTAACTTATAACTACAGGGACTGTTTGTGTAATAAATAAAACTTAAAAACTAACTTCAGTTAAAAAAAACTAACGAAGGTCCATTGAGTGCCAACATGTTGATAGGTAGGATTATTATATACCAATTCTGTACGTTGGATTATTATTTACCAACTGGGCAAAGGTTTGTTTATTAAATACCAATTTTCCATAATATTATTGTCTTTTTTTATAATTAATTTACGTTTCTAACCCTAAACATTAATAAAGTTATCACACAACCTCTAAACTATAATAATTTTTTGATAAACGATTTACATATACCCTTGAACTTTAATAGATTTACCATAGGTAAGTTTAATAATAATTATATTTTTTATAAGCGATTTATGTTTCGACCCCCAAACTTTAATAGAGTTATTATACGGTTCTTAAAGTTTAATAAAGTTTATTAACTTATTTTTTTTCTTTTTTAACAAATATATGTTCTTTTATCCTTTTTAGTTCTTTTATTAAAGCTTACTTTTAACTCTAGACATGGTTATTTAATCATGTTGCTTTTTAACCCTTTAATATAAAATATACAAGATAATAAATATTATCATTTTTTATTTACCTTATTATAGTTAAATGGATCTTTTAACTCTAAATTTTTTACTTAACTGTGTTGATTGCTTAATTTTACCGTCATGAAATATATACGTCCTCGCGATCAACCTCTACGACCTCGCCGCGAAGCGTGATTCCAATCTTCCCCATCAACCTCCTACGACCCGCCGCAAATCGCATGCTCGAATACTAGTTGAAAACATTATGAATTGTTTTCAAAACATGAAAATGCATACAGAGCAACTATTAAATGAAATTTTTTATATTTATTCATTGACATTGTACTCTTACTATGATATTTGCTTTTATTATGTGATTCGACCCGACTAGATCTGAACCGATCCAAAAAGCTTGACTCTGGGTTACTATAAACCGGGGTATCCATAAAAAATGACACCATAAGAAAAAGTTTCTGGCTCCTCCACTGCTAGTCACAAACATCCATATAAATAAGTCCCATACGTACAAACTTACGTGCATGTTCATTTCTATTCATGCTTACCTATGGATTCCGTCACTAACATGTAGGTAGATCTATACACATACATATCTCCAAACTTAATTCTTTCCCCACACATACTTTGAGTGAACGTTCATGCTCATGAGTGAACATTTCAACTGTTGAGTGAACATTCTTGCTGACGAGTGAACGTTCCAACTGTTGAGTGAACATTCTTGCTGACGAGTGAACGTTCCAACTGTTGACTAAACATTCTTGCTGACGAGTGAACGTTCCAACTGTTGAATAAACATTCTTGCTGAAACGAACTAAAAAAAAGGTTTGCCAGCTAACTGGCTCTCGCGGGGTGCGACAGCCCCTGCCCGGGGCGGTCGCGGGGTGCGACAGAACATCTGTCGCGTTGCGCGACGGTGAAACTGAATTGCTGTCGCGTAGCGTGACAGCCCTATTTCGACAGAATACTTCCCTTTGCTGCTGCATAAAGTGCCCAGCTATGTTTTCAACCAAAACTCAACTTGAAACTTACATAACTTTTGAGCTAAGCGTCCGTTTTGTGTAATTCTTGTTTCTACGCGTCCGTAATTTAATTACGGATTTGTTTACCATCCTAACTCACATCAAAAGCTGAATTATAAAAAAAAAGGCTTAAGGACCCTTTGTAAGGACCTTCAAAATTATCCCTAATTGACCCATAAATGAAAACCCGGACCCCTGAAACTCTACTGTGCATGAAAAACCAAGAAAACAAAGTTTATGAGTTTCAGGCGGGCCGCGTAAGGGTTAGCCTAGCCTTACGCAGGCCGCGTCAATATGTGGGTTGACCGGATAAGTGTTCCCGAGCCACGTGGCCTACACCTGTCGAACCTATTCGTGACCAACCAGACCTACGCGTAGACTAGGTGGCTACGCGGGCCAGGTAAAGATCAAAGGGAAGCTCACGCGGGCCGCGTGAACCCTAAATTTCACCTATAAATAGGTTGAGTTACGAGCAGTCCTCTGATGTCGAAACAATTTCACAAAAACGAAGTTCTACTGCCATAATTCGAAATTTACTTTCAATATAGCGAGGCGCTGCTACGATACAGGGTATTAACTCGATCGCTGCTACGATTCAATGTCCGATCGATTAAAACTATCCGATGAATGTTTAAGTGCTGCTCAAATTGGGTTTATACTTTGTCATTCGTCGTGAATTCGATGAATGTTTAAGTATTGCACTTTGTCATTCATTGTGAAGGTTTTAGTCTCGTGAGTTATCGTAAATGCTGTATTAGTTACTAACCTAGTTCGTGTGCATTATTATTTAAATTAGGTTATCAGGCTAATCAGTAGGCTAAACTATGCCTGTGTAAATCTGCAATGTGAGTCATTCTCTTTTTATCAAAGTATCTTACAAAATCATGTTATTTTCAAAGTTATAATTACAGGGATTAAGTCTTTGTAGTCACCAAATTACAGCCGGTATGTGGGGTTTTATATACATTACTTGATAACCGTCACCATTGGACAACGGGTTAGCCAAGGGGTGATATGACCATAATCACAGACACCATTGGACAACGAGATAGCCAATAGGTGGTCGAGTGATAAATACCGTGGGTAGATGGTTGATATGTATAAACATTGTAATCGCTCTTAATACTGTAAATTATAACAACACGTCGTTTTAGTAAAAAGAATGATTCACCAGTATTTCCCCGCTGACAAAACCTTTTTCAAACATGTTTCAGGTGATCTGTTGTGATCCAGGAAAAGTGCCGCGAAACACTACAAGCTTAAGGAAGTGGCTCAATATAAATAAAGAAACATGTTTTGTAAAATAAGGATTTCCCAGTGAAATCACCTTATTGTAAATTACCGGGTTTTTATCCCGAATTAGGAAATAAAATAATCGGGCATTTTCAGCTTTAAAAAGATCTTGCTAAAATCTTCCGCTGTCGCATCAATTAATACCACGGGTTCCTGTCCCGCGGCTCCTGACCGGGTCAAACCGGGGCTGGGGCCGTGACAGGAAAAGGTGGTATCAGAGCCACTGATTTAAGCCAATTCAGTATTTAGAAAATACTTAATTTTACTAATTGCTATTTTGGTGATTACGTGTTTTATTATTTGAATAATTGTTTACAGTATGGGTAAGCAAAGACTTTCGGATATCTATAATAAATTAAATACTTCACCAAAAGAAAAAGGAACTTCATCCTCAAAATGCCCAACAAGTACTGAGGAAGGAATATTTGTTCGAAATGCACAATATGAGGAACCACTTTCTCCTAATAAAAGAAGTTTGATTATTAGGAAAAGTCAGGAGAAAATAAAGAAGTCACAACCAAAAGAAGTGAAGGTTAACCAGGAAACCCAGAAAATAGGCAATAACCCACCATGGGAAGACAAATTAGATGAAAAATAGACTGATCTCTATATGTTAGCCACTGTAGCAGTAAATGCAAAATTTTAAATACTTTGACCTAGTATTAGCACCTATATCATCTACAATCCAGAAACCCTAAAGAAAATTTTACCCAGTAAATAATTAAGTTTACAATAAACCTTAGTATGTTTTAACTATCAGTTGTCCTTTGTATTAAATTAGTCACACGGTATGCAATAAAACTTGAATGTTTATTTGTGAAATTTTGTTATAAAATTTTAACTTAGCATTTTTGTGCATTTTTGCATATATGCTAAACAACATGAATGAGTTATCTGAAGCCCTTCAGAATCTCAATCTTTATCCGGTAAAAATAGAAGTTTCCCGAGACTTTAATGGTTACATACCCGATATAGAAGAATCTATGGAATTCAACGCTTCACCACCGGAGAAATCGAAGCCTAAGAAAAGGAGAAGATTCGTAGGCTGGAGGAGTGTACGCAGGAGGAAACCCGCAACTATAAAGGTTCCCAAAATAGAGAATTCCATAGATAAAGGAAAAGGAATTATGATCGGGGAAGGTTCTAGGCAAATAGAAATGGAAATTGGGGAGAGTTCTAAAAAAATCGAGGAGTTACCATTACAAGAGGAGTTGGATCGTATATTGGCAAGTTGTGATATCATTAGACCTATCAATACCAATCTTTACCCTTATCCTGCTGAAACTCAACTTCCAATAAATTTGGAACCAGCCATTCCAGAACCTTTAATCCATACTCAACCTTTAGGAGAAATGGACGAGTGGTGGACCAATGACTGGCAGTTTCAAAACCTCCTAAATAATCCTTATACCTTTTTCCCTCAGTTCGACCCAGAACCTGTACCAAACCCACCAATGAGCAATGAAAACTTAGCTGAACTTCGCCATTTTGGCGAGGAGCTGATAGGTGCAGGGAATAGGATTCGGGAGGTAGGAGAGCAAATCTCCTGGAAGTACGACGAGAGGGAGCGTCGTTTCTGAAATATGAGCAGAAGGGATGATGTGAAAACGTGGCTGTGATTGTATAATAATAATAATAATAATAATAATAATAATAATAATAATAATAATAAGTCTGTAAAATAACTTACAAATAAAACATTTGTAAGATAACGGTGTGTAACGATGCATAATATATATATATATATATATATAATGGGAATCGAGAAATCGATAATTTTGGTTATATGTGTGTTGTGAAATTTGTATGATTGTTTTGTGTATAATTGTTATTTACTTTATACTAATAAATTATATATATTAATTATCAGATGGAAAACGCTAATAATGAACCAGTTAACGAGGTTAATCAATCTGAGCAACACCCAGAGGATCAATTTATGACTAGCCAAGATATAGAAAATATCGTTGCTCAAGGAATAGCTAATGCTATTCCAGCAATCCTTGCTGCTGCCCAGAAACCTGTTGAACCTCAACAAATCATCCCTAGCAAACGTACTTCTGAAGATAATTTCAGTAATAGCGTAAACGGAGGCGGTAATCATACTAACAACAATAATGATCCACGGCAGGCCCCGCTCCCTAAGAAAATGAAAGCTGCAACGCCTGGTTGCACTTACAAAGAATTTCTTGCTTGTAAACCAGCTGAATTTGCAGGCAATGAAGGGGCGACTGTGGCACTGCGTTGGTTAGAGAAAACCGAGGCAGTAATTACAATAAGTAAATGTGCCGAGGATGACAAGGTCATGTACGCATCGAATCTTTTCAAAGAAGGAGCGCTAGAATGGTGGAATATGGTACTTCAAGCCAAAGGAAGAAATATGGCATATGCTATGAGTTGGGAGGAATTTAAGCAGATAATAGAAAGAAAATTTTGTCCCGAATATGAAAAAGAGCAAATGGCTAATAAGTTTCTGAACCATCGAATGATTGGTGTAGATTATCGAGGATATACTTCGACATTCTTCGAATATGCTAGAGTGGTACCAACACTGGCTTCGCCAGAACCGGTACTTATTTCTCGCTACATTTGGGTATTGATTGTCGAAATCCGTAATATCGTTAAAGCTGCGAGACCTCGCACTATTGACGATGCGGTAGAATTAGCTAACACCCTAACTGACGAATTGATACGCACAAGAGATGAAAACAGGAAAAAGGAACTGGCTCAGAAAATTACCCCAAGGATTTCGTGTGGGTAATAATAGCAACTTCAAGAAAAGAGGAACAGGGCAATCCTCAACTCCGCCGTTCTGCAGGAATTGCAGAAAGAAACATTATGGAAGATGTAATGTAACCTGCAACTTTTGCAAAGTTGTAGGACATCGCGAAGAAGACTACAGAAAGAAAAAAAGGATCTGCTATAACTGTGGAGAAGCAGGACATTTTAAACCAGAATGCCCTAAATTGGTTAAACCAGCAGACAATAAAGCCAAACCAGCTGACAGAGCTACCAAGAAGAATGTTCGAGCATTCCAATTAACTACTCAGGAAGCCGAGCTAATCCCTGACGTGATAGCTGGTACGTTCCTAGTTCACAACGTTTACGCAAAAGTATTATTTGACTCTGGTGCAAACCAAAGTTTTATAAATACTACATTCTGCCAAGCTCTTAACCTACCCTTAACCAACCTTAGGCAGATTTTTATAGTCGAAACAGCAGATGGGAATTTTGTTAATATAGATAAGGTTTTGAAAAAAGAAAATATAGAACTTTCAGGTCATAAATTTCATGCAAACCTATTACCAATGAATTTAGCTGGGTTCGATGTTGTGTTAGGAATGGATTGGTTAGTAGCCAACCATGCTCGAATCCTTTGTGATAAGAACTCTATAGAAATTCGAGCACCTACTGGAGAAGTAATCATGGTTACAGGAGATAAGCCGCGAAAACCCATGAAGTTCATTTCAGTAATGAAAGTTGCTAGTTATGAACGAAAGCAAGGAGTAGTGTATATGATTTTAGTAATCATTAACACTAAAGGTAAGGAACCTAAGGAAATTCCGGTAGTATCAGAATACCCGGATATTTTTCCGGAAGAACTACCTGGATTACCACCCAACAGGGAAGTAGAATTTAGGATTCATCTAATTCCGGGAACTACACCGATAGCCAAGGCACCTTATCGGTTAGCACCCACCGAAATGCTAGAATTGAAGAAACAATTAGATGAATTACTAAGTAAAGGATTTATACAACCTAGTTCATCCCTGTGGGGAGCACCAGTGTTGTTTGTGAAAAAGAAAGATGGGTCCATGAGAATGTGTATTGATTATAGAGAATTGAATAAGGTTACAATTAAGAATCGATACCCATTACCTAGGATTGATGATCTTTTCGATCAACTTCAAGGAGCTAGATACTTTTCTAAGATCGACTTACGCTCTGGATATCATCAATTGAAGGTACAAGAAGAAGACATACCTAAGACTGCTTTTAGAACTAGGTATGGTCATTACGAGTTTATATTCATGCCCTTCGGACTAACGAATGCACCTGCAGCATTCATGGACATGATGAATAGAATCTGTAAACCGTACTTGGATAAATTTGTAATTGTCTTCATCGACGATATACTTATTTATTCCAAAAGTCAGGATGAACACTGTCAGCACTTGCATGCACTCTTAACATTGTTAAGAAAAGAAAAGCTTTACGCCAAGTTCTCGAAGTGTGAATTTTGGCTACAGGAAGTGCAATTTTTAGGACACATGGTGAACCATGAAGGTATTCACATAGATCCTACTAAGATAGAAGCAATCATCAAATGGAAGGTTCCACAAACAGCTATGGAAATTAGAAGCTTTTTAGGATTAGCCGGATACTATAGGCGCTTTATTAAGGATTTTTCCAAGATAGCTGTACCATTAACTAAGCTAACCTGTAAAGCGGTTAAGTTTGAATGGGGACCTAGACAAGAAGAAGCCTTTAGGATTCTGAAGCAAAAGCTAACAAACGCTCCAATTCTAGTCTTACCAGAAGGAACTGAAGATTTTGAAATATATTGTGATGCCTCTAAGCTAGGATTAGGATGTGTGCTAATGCAACGCAAAAAGGTGATTGCATATGCATCAAGACAACTGAAAAAGCACGAGGAAAACTATATGACTCATGATTTAGAGTTATGAGCCATAATTTTTGCCCTTAAAATTTGGAGACATTATCTGTATGGAAGTAAGTTTACTGTCTATACGGATCATAAAAGTTTAAGGTACATATTTGGGCAAAAAGAGTTAAACATGAGACAAAGGAGATGGATGGAAATATTAAGTGACTACGACTGTGATATTCGGTATCACGAAGGAAAAGCAAATGTAGTTGCAGATGCCTTAAGTCGTAAGTATCATGAGAAACAACGACGGGTTCGTGCTCTTAGATTAAATCTACAGTTAGATTTAATAAAACAACTGAGAAATGTCCAGGAAACAACAATCAAGGATGATGCTGAAGGAATGAAAGGAAGAATAAAGGAAATGGAGCAAGGAGCTGATGGAATTTGGAGATTCCACAAGAAAAGGATTTGGGTACCTAAACAAGGAGAATTAAGAAATAAGATTTTAGAAGAAGCTCGTAAATCTAGCTATACCATGCATCCAGGTAACAATAAAATGTACCAAGATTTAAGAAATAATTTCTGGTGGATAGGAATGAAAAAGGACATAGCCAGATATGTTTCTAAGTGTCTTACTTGTTCACAAGTTAAGGCGGAACACCAGAAACCCTGAGGTCTACTTCAACAATTAGAAATGCCTGTATGGAAATGGGAACTAATAACAATGGACTTTGTTACTAAGTTACCCAAAACCAGAAAAGGTAATGACTCGATTTGGGTAATTGTGGATCGATTAACCAAATCAGCTCATTTTCTACCCATGAAGGAAACCTTTAGCATGGAAAGGTTAGCCAAGTTGTATGTAGACGAAGTAGTATCCTTACATGGAGTTCCACTCTCCATTGTATCAGATAGGGATAGTCGTTTCACTTCCCACTTCTGGAAAAGTTTCCAGGAAGCAATGGGAACCCGACTAAATTTAAGTACGGCATATCATCCACAAACAGACGGGCAAAGTGAAAGGACGATACAAACACTGGAAGACATGCTCCGAGCATGTGTGATAGATTTTGTTGGAAATTGGGATGACCACCTACCCTTAATTGAATTCTCCTATAACAATAGTTATCATTCAAGCATCGAAGTTGCCCCGTTTGAAGCACTATACGGACGTAAGTGTAGAACTCCAGTATGTTGGGCAGAAATAGGAGAAAGCCAATTATCAGGTCCTGAAATTGTATAAGAAACTACCGACAAGATCACTCAAATCAAAGAAAGACTAAAGACTGCTCGAGATCGCCAGAAGAGTTATGCAGATAATCGACGCAAGCCACTGGAATTTCAAGTCGGAGATAAGGTACTTTTGAAAGTTTCTCCTTGGAAAGGAGTAGTTCGGTTCGGTAAGAAAGGAAAGCTAAGTCCAAGATACGTAGGACCATTTTCAGTAATCCAACGTATAGGACCAGTTGCTTATCGCTTACAACTACCAGAAGAGTTAGCTGGGATACATGACGTATTTCATGTATCCAATCTTAAGAAATGTCTATCGGACGAATCGCTGATAGTACCTCTTCAGGATATATAGGTAAATGAAAAATTAAAGTTCATAGAGAAACCACTACAAATAGAAGACCGAAAAATTAAGTTTCTCAAGCACAAGCGATTGGTACTAGTTAAAATCAAGTGGGAATCGAAAAGAGGACCTGAATATACTTGGGAGCTGGAATCGGAAATGAAGCAAAACTATCCTCACTTATTTCAGTAAATCTCGAGGACGAGATTTTAAATAAGGTGGGGAGGATGTAAGGACCTTCAAAATTATCCCTAATTGACCCATAAATGAAAACCCGGACCCCTGAAACTCTACTGTGCATGAAAAACCAAGAAAACAAAGTTTATGAGTTTCAGGCGGGCCGCGTAAGGGTTAGCCTAGCCTTACGTGGGCCGCGTCAATATGTGGGTTGACCGGATAAGCGTTCCCGAGCCACGTGGCCTACACCTGTCGAACCTATTCGTGACCAACCAGACCTACGCATAGACTAGGTGGCTACGCGGGCCGCGTAAAGATCAAAGGGAAGCTCACGCGGGCCGCGTAAAGATCAAAGGGAAGCTCAGGCGGGCCGCGTGAACCCTAAATTTCACCTATAAATAGGTTGAGTTACGAGCAGTCCTCTGATGTCGAAACAATTTCACAAAAATGAAGTTCTACTGCTATAATTCGAAATTTACTTTCAATATAGCGAGGCGCTGCTACGATACAGGGTATTAACTCGATCGCTGCTACGATTCAATGTCCGATCGATTAAAACTATCCGATGAATGTTTAAGTGCTGCTCAAATTGGGTTTATACTTTGTCATTCGTCCTGAATTCGATGAATGTTTAAGTATTGCACTTTGTCATTCATTGTGAAGGTTTTAGTCTCGTGAGTTATCGTAAACGTTGTATTAGTTACTAACCTAGTTCGTGTGCATTATTATTTAAATTAGGTTATCAGGCTAATCAGTAGGCTAAACTCTGCCCGTGTAAATCTGCAATGTGAGTCATTCTCTTTTTATCAAAGTATCTTGCAAAATCATGTTATTTTCAAAGTTATAATTACAGGGATTAAGTCTTTGTAGTCACCAAATTACAGCCGGTATGTGGGGTTTTGTATACATTACTTGATAACCGTCACCATTGGACAACGGGTTAGCCAAGGGGTGATATGACCATAATCACAGACACCATTGGACAACGAGATAGCCAATAGGTGGTCGAGTGATAAATACCGTGGGTAGATGGTTGATATGTATAAATATTGTAATCGCTCTTAATACTGTAAATTATAACAACACGTCGTTTTAGTAAAAAGAATGATTCACCAGTATTTCCCCGCTGACAAAACCTTTTTCAAACATGTTTCAGGTGATCTGTTGTGATCCAGGAAAAGTGCCGCGAAGCACTACAAGCTTAAGGAAGTGGCTCAATATAAATAAAGAAACATGTTTTGTAAAATAAGGATTTCCCAGTGAAATCACCTTATTGTAAATTACCAGGGTTTTATCCCGAATTAGGAAATAAAATAATCGGGCATTTTCAGCTTTAAAAAGATCCTGCTAAAATCTTCCGCTGTCGCATCAATTAATACCACGGGTTCCTGTCCCGCGGCTCCTGACCGGGTCAAACCGGGGCTGGGGCCGTGACACCCTTCATGCCATTATTCGACCCATCCGATTCCACCATTTTATTTCCGACGTAACTAGCTACTTTCAACCCCGACAATCATTCCTACCTTAGCATTTCCATTTACTAATTAATCATACATGACCTTCTCACATTTATAAGCATTAAATAACTCCCTAGACATACTAATAAGTGCGTCGGAAGTCACTTACCTTATGCGTGCGTATTAGAGCTTACTTCCTTCCTCATCTCGCCGCGCTAGCCCTCCGTGCTTGAGTCAATTGATACGCTTCCTTTCCTTACATGTCATCACGTTTGTATCAAAGTTAGCATATATGATCATACATACAAACATTCATTTCCTTTTATTTACACATTATTTGACTTCCATTAGTCACATTTTCGCATACATGAGACACATATCAATGGTTACCTTATTCAAATCTCACGCAATCCGATTACCATCATACATAGCACATAAATCATCTAGTACATGACACACTAATTCTCTACTCTAACATTTGTGTTCAAAAGCCCATCCATTACATTCATACACTGTTGACTTTCAAAAGTCAACGATCTAACTTACATGTATACCTTCAAATTGTTATTCTTAATAAGGTAGACCATAGTAATAACATCGTGTGCATTTCATACTCATGTGGTGACACACATACCACATGGTCACCTAGTTATATCCACATATAATCACATAGTAAATCCTATATATGCGAATTCTTCATGATCCTACCAATTGACCAACACATTCTAAATTAACCCATTTACATAACTCCACCTTCTTTACTCGCTAGTGAGTTTACACGCTTAATATTTAGTACATGATTATTTACTAGTTATGATCAAACACCTAATCCCGCATACGGTGTGCATCACACCCTTAAAGCATGTAGCACAACTTTCTAATGCAAGTATCTTACCGTATCATCTTATCACACTAATTTCCCACTTGTAATCCATCTAAAACACATTCCTTTTGCAAACCTATTATCTATTACATCATTATCACATTCTACATATAATTATCCATTGCTAGCATACAAATTTCACTTAAGCATTTTATCGAATACTTGGCGTGCATACCACTTTCTAAGCATAATGTACAAGGGTTTTGAGCATGTTTTTCCCAACTTCATCTCATGAACCGCCACATTCAAACAAGACCTCATAATCATCAATTTCACATCAAGTTTGTCTATCAAAATCTATCATATAATACCTTGCTCATCACAAAATCACAATATAACATCTACAATTTCTTCATGATCATCCTTTTCACATTCATGCATGGGTTTCATTCTAATTCATCCAAATAACTAAAATTTAACCAAGATTCAACTTCAACATATTAGCATTAATAAGTATTCATTCTAATTTCAACCAATTTCACGGATTAAACATAACCCACTTCATACAAGGCCACCAATCTAAGTTTTAGAACATACCTCATGATCCCCTTGTGAAGGTGATCATTAATCCACGCTCAGTTATGAATTTAAGCTTCATCTAGCCTTTCAATTTGATGATCTTTCTTGATTAGGGTTTGGCTCTTTAGAGCTCCTGAACATTCACGAACACACACTTCGTGTGTGTGTTGATTTCTTTTAAGTTGATAATACAACTTTCATTTTATCCCAGTTTAGTCCCTCGTGTTTGCCACTAAAACATATTTGGCACAACTTTCGTCATTTAATACTTTTGACCACACAATTAACTAGGTTAAATAGCCTAGTTATTTATTTCATGCTATGTCATATAGGAACATACGGCAAATATAAACATTCGGGTTTTGGGGTGTTACAAGTCTACCCCCCTTAAATGAGGTTTCGTCCCCGAAACCTTTCTCATTTATACTAAACACTAATTATCTTTCCTTTCTGCCCCATCAACACGACCATGAGCCCATCTAATGACGACCTTCTATTCTTCAAGAACCCGTCCCAGAGTTCTTATTAGTGTCGCTTTCTCTAACTGGATCTAGTTTCTAACACACTTCATAGCTAGCGGTTCATTCATCATTTTAATACTCGTATATCATGTACAATATATCATTTTGTTTATTTCAACATTCATATTATTTTCATCGACCATATGATCTAAATTCGTAATTTATACATACACATATATGTTTAACTTTGACTGGTACATCATAATAATAGGTAACTATCCATTCCCGATTCATTAATTATTCATATAATTGACTTCTTCCTAATAAGTCCATACTTTCCATACCATACTCTCACCTAACATTCTCATTTCATTGACCCGTTTATAACGGACCTAATACCTCCATCTCATTTCTTAAAATTACATTCTATACATATATCATATAACATTTAGTTCTTGTTTTGTTATCGCAACAAAACTACTATTTCATAGTTACATATACGCGCTTAACTCCAAAGTTAACATCCTTCTATGTTTCCTATAGTTATTTGTACTATACATACTCTTACGTTACCTTCAACTCACCTCATTCATTCTACATCACCATTCCTCTCGTTTCATGCATTACTTAATTTGCATAAGCAAGCGTGTACTCGATTTCATTTCATACTTCAGCGATCCGTAAACCAGGTCGATCCGCTCCTTCACGAGTACTAACCGTACCAGGCCAGCTTTCATTCATTCTTGTAATGGGCTTCCACTCGTGCACATTCCTTCACCAATTCGATTGGTTTCACCACATTACGAATTCTACCATTAACATCTACAAAATCGGCGGTGTGCACCTTTCATTCAAACATTCATTATACTAGGTGATTACCCACCTATAATCCCTTTTTACATCTACCTACATACATGCTATAACACATCCCACATTTCATCCCTTACATGCAATTCTTTTATTCTGATTACTTATTTCGTTAACCTTTGCAGTTTGACTTTTCAAGGTCAAACTAACATTTCTTACTTATCGTAGACGTGTTGAAGTACATGTTCTTACTTCTTTCCTTTCATGCTTACTTGCCAAGACATTCATTACATCATTTCAATATTCTTGCCAAAACTTACCCTTCTTAATCATACTTAAATTATTGTCCGGGTCGTAGCTCGTCATTCATTATGACTCCTAAGAGTCGATTTCTAACACATCTAACACATAATATGTTCAAAACTTCTTTCTTTCGTCAAAATTTAAGTTTGCGTGCCAACATTATGCCCACCTATAAGTATAAAATTAACTAATCAAAACATTAAATATATCGGGTTTAAATGGCGATTACCATTTGACCCGCATGACTCATTCGTCTCTTTAACCATTCTTGCATGCAAACATATTTGTATATATATATATATATATATATAAGTTTAAGACATAACTTGGATAATATTCGTTTTTTAAAGAATATTTACTTGCTTAGTCTGTAATTACTTACACATTCAAATCTTTTCATTTTTATCATTCATTATGTTTCTAACCCGTCGCGCGGTTTCTAACATATCATTCATACTTTTATTCCTTCTTAGTTTTGAATCCATCTCACGGATTCTAACATATCATTCAGGCTTTCATTCCTTTCATACTTCGAATCCGTCTCGCAGATTCTAACATAACATTCATACTTTCATTCCTGAAAGTTTTACATTTCTCTTCACCTTCACGTTCACCTACTACCTAATTCTAACGGACATACCTGTAACAATTATCACGGTCTCACGAACATCATATGTTTCTTGTGTACTGGCCAGATACACAGTCCACATACTAGTTTCGTGTCTTCGTGTAATCGCCACCTTATGTCCGAAGAAATAAGTTTCGGCACGTGTAACATTTTCAAAACTTCATTACCATTCCATTATTATATTTCATTTAAAATTTTCTTTCACTTGCTAGATTATACTGTTACATGAGCCCACATGTTAAATTTACGTACCTGGGGTCAATTTGTCTTATTACATGCCTTGATGCCGGTCTCTAGACCGCATTCACGGATCATCCTTTCCCAACAATCATGCTTACCTTACACATAACAAACTGTTAGTTTTCTTCAAATACATACCTAAGCACATACTTACCTTTACTTCCACCCTTAGATCTTGACCGAGTCTCGGATTGTACGAGTTCCTTGTCACAAGAGCACACAGGTTTGAGTTCAAGTATTTATCTCCTCATACTTGATTCACTCAAACCAGGGCTCTGATACCAACTTGAAACGCCCTCACACGTAATAACTTAAAAACGACGCAGCGGAAAAAGAGCCTTAAAAATTTCTCTATCTATTAGACACATTTCTTACATGAAGGCTCAAATACGGAATGTCAAACATTAACTAAAAGAAATATACAACATTCACTTTCAATTAACACTTTAAGGAGTTACATAATTAAAGCTATGTGACCGTTCTTTTCCGTACAATCCTTGTTCTCGACTCGATCTATGTCCGCTTCTCTTCGTTTGTGGTAGAAGAAATCTGTGTAGTACCTGTGGACATCACATACAACTTAACCATTAGTCGTTAACAACATCATACGACATTATTCTCGTGTAATTTAATATCAAATATCATTCACCTATCCTCTCGTATTTTCTCATTCCGAGTTCGACTTCGATACCTCATGAACCCGATGTTCTTTTACCTGCATTACATTTCAACTTCAAGGCACACCATTAGCAAATGTCAATGACCAAACATAATGAAACCATTCCTTCATACATTTATAACATCTCGCATTTATATATGTATACTAATTCCTATGTGCATTCATAGCATATTACATCCATACATGCATACATTCATAAATCATACATGTATACAAACATATACACATACATATATATACGCACACATACATACGTACAAGCTCTTACATACCACTTACATTCCCATATAATTTTACTAACATATCCTAGTCACAAACATCCATATAAATAAGTCCCATACGTACAAACTTACGTGCATGTTCATTTCTATTCATGCTTACCTATTGATTCCGTCACTAACATGTAGGTAGATCTATACACATACATATCTCCAAACTTAATTCTTTCCCACACATACTTTGAGTGAACGTTCATGCTCATGAGTGAACATTTCAACTGTTGAGTGAACATTCTTGCTGAGGAGTGAACGTTCCAACTGTTGAGTGAACATACTTGCTGACGAGTGAACGTTCCAACTATTGAGTGAACATTCTTGCTGACGAGTGAACGTTCCAACTGTTGAGTGAACATTCTTGCTGACGAGTGAACGTTCCAACTGTTGAGTGAACATTCTTGCTGACGAGTGAACGTTCCAACTGTTGAATGAACATTCTTGCTGAAACGACATCTGTCGCGTAGCGTGACAGCCCTATTTCGACAAAATACTTCCCTTTGCTGCTGCATAAAGTGCCCAGCTATGTTTTCAAACAAAACTCAACTTGAAACTTACATAACTTTTGAGCTAAGCGTCCGTTTTGTGTAATTCTTGTTTCTGCGCGTCCGTAATTTAATTACGGATTTGTTTACCATCCTAACTCACATCAAAAGCTGAATTATAAGAAAAAGGCTTAAAGACCCTTCATGCCATTATTTGACCCTTTCGATTCCACCATTTTATTTCCGACGTAACTAGCTACTTTCAGTCCCGACAATCATTCCTACCTTAGCATTTCCCTTTACTAATTAATCATACATGACCTACTCACATTTATAAGCATTAAATAACTCCCTAGACATACTAATAAGTGCGTCAGAAGTCACTTACCTTAAGTGTGCGTATTAGAGCTTACTTCCTTCCTCATCTCGCCGCGCTAGCCCACTGTGCTTGAGTCAATTGATACGATTCCTTTCCTTACATGTCATCACGTTCGTATCAAAGTTAGCATATATGATCATACAAACAAACATTCATTTCCTTTTATTTACACATTATTTGACTTCCATTCGTCACATTTTCGCATACATGGGACACATATCAATCGTTACCTTATTCAAATCTCACGCAATCCGATTACCATCATACATAGCACATAAATCATCTAGTACATGACGCACTAATTCTCTACTCTAACATTTGTGTTCAAAAGCCCATCCATTACATTCATACACTGTTGACTTTCAAAAGTCAACGATCTAACTTACATGTATACCTTCAAATTGTTATTCTTAATAAGGTAGACAATAGTAATAACATCGTGTGCATTTCATACTCATGTGGTGATGCACATACCACACGGTCACCTAGTTATATCCACATATAATCACGTAGTAAATCCTATATATGCGAATTCTTCACCATAGTAATAACATCGTGTGCATTTCATACTCATGTGGTGATAATACAACTTTCATTTTATCCCAGTTTAGTCCCTCGTGTTTGCCACTAAAACATATTTGGCACAAATTTCGTCATTTAATACTTTTGACCACACACTAAACTAGGTTAAATAGCCTAGTTATTTATTTCATGCTATGTTATATAGGAACATACGGCAAATATAAACATTCGGGTTTTGGGGTGTTACACCGAAAGTTGGACGCCATTAACTCCTTCTCATTCCGAGCCTTCCAGATGTGTCGAATCGTCGTCTGAAAAATCATGTTTAAAACCTTCTTCCAGACCTTGGAGCCAATTCTAACTTCAATAAACTCTAAAACCTCCAAACACGAACCAAAGACCACCGAAGCCGGAACCTTTACCCAAGCTAAAATATTCCACCAAATAGATTTCGAAAAAGAACACCTGCACACCAAATGCTCTACAGATTCAACCTGTTCATCACACCTCAAGCATATAGAATTCTGAATGGCAACCCCTCTTTTTAACAACTCTTCTTTAACCGGGATACGACTCAAACCACATCTCCATGTAAACAAATTTACTTTCGGTGGAACCCATCGATTCCAATACTTCCATTCATCTTCGACACACCGCAAGCATGAGTTGATTACTTGGTTAATGGGTTAAAATCTGTTAAACTTCTTTTATACATAATTAATGTCAAATATGATAACAACGTTATGTTATTTCAGCAATGAAGGGGTAAGGTCCCAAAAACCTTGCTTTAAGTGTTTAGGACCATACCATAACCTCGTCAGTAAATCCTCTTTAAACCTTGTGCGGCCGCGCACTGGTCCTACAAAGAGAACTTAGAAAGAAAATAATGATCAACACCTGCGCGCCAAAAGGAGACTAACAAATCCTTGCGCTTATCTCCATAGCAGACAGGATAAAAATCCTAGCTAAACACTTCCGCATAAATAAAATCCAGACTTGGATAAAAATAGCTTCCCTGTTTCCACGGAGGTAACGTGAGGAAGAGTCACACAGGATTACAGTTGTATTCCTTCTAGAAGACTCTACCATACACCACCATTTGGTTATAATCGAATGGCCACGTGGCATCATCCCATACTCCCTCAGGGTCACGATGATGGCACGAAAATAAAAGGAGATCTACACTTGTCCACTTTCCACGTGGCAATACCCTAACCGTTGATCTAGATCATGATCCGTGTGCTCACACACTCGTTAATGATTAACGGAAAGAAAGAATACCCGCTTACGGAAAAGTATCTTCCGTCAAGTTTTCACCAACAGGTTTTCCCACCCAAACTTCGGCTATAAATAGAAGGATAATTCAGGTATAATTCTAAAGTTACATTCACTTCACTTTCACTTCTTCTTCTTCATAAAACCCTGTACTTAATCTCACGTCGGAGGGTGGTCACAGAGAGAACCCCCATTCTCCCCGTGACGAGTCTAATGGTGGTTGTTTTGCAGTTATTGTGAGAAGGAGAAGATCACTCACCCACGAGTTGGACGAGAAGATTTAACCCCTTTATGCAGATTCAAACCCCCTGGTTCAGTTGATTCCGGCCAATTAAACTAGTGTTTCTTCATTGGCGCCCACCGATTTCTCAGTTTTATTCATTTCTTCTCGTTTCGATTCACTTTTTTATCTTCGTTTTTTTCCAAATGGAAGAAACTCCGACGAACCATCAAACCGGCCCTCGGCCAAATTTCGCCCACAATACCCAAGTCGAATGGATTGTGGAAGAAGCTTCGGATGATAACGAAGTTCAATACAATGATAATCATCCAAACAATCCTGTCACTCCAGGATTGCAGCCTGAAATTCCAATAAACTCAATTTTACCTCCCGGAGAAACCCCTATCTCCTGGTATGTCAGATCTCAAGGAGCAATAAATGCTGTATATGCACAACTCTGTGCACAAACTGCTCTTCCCACTCTGTCACGAATAGGGGTGCAAACGAGCCGAGCCCGAGATCGATAAAGTTCGGCTCGTTTCGAGCTTTTTCTCGAGCCGATCTCGAGTAGCTCGCGAGCCGCTCGGATCGTTTGCACCCCTAGTCACGAAGACCTGCATCTCGCACATGAGCACCATCAGTGCCTCATGTTTCCCATCATGAAGCACCATCACGAGTTCAGGTAGAAGACACGGAAGTTTACTCTAGCTCTCCAGCAAGGTATGAGTCTACCCACTCTGAAAATCGACGAAGAGAGTATAATGATGAATCTCATTCCCACCGAAGGCAATCGGTTTACTCCAGGTTGGGCCCGCATTCTTACCAGAGGCGGGACACCCATACCAATGAGTATGACAGAACATACCACAAGGGAGACAGTACAAGTGTGTTAAATCGGTTGCAACGAAATTACAAAAGTTGTAAACCCACGCAGTTTATAATCCAGAAGCAGAGCACAATTACAATTTAATCTACCGCCCGACGGAGGCTGCAAAGAATTCCAAGTTCATCAGTGAGATCGCTTTGGCTCCCTTGGAGAAAGCAAAACTCTCATCTAATGTCAACAAGTTCAATGGCATGACAGATCCGGATGACCATCTTCGGGTCTTCACTAGTGCAGGTCTGGTAGGAGGATGGACCTTACCAATGTGGTGCCATCTATTCATCCAGACTCTCACAGGTGCTGCGTGACTATGGTTCGATAACCTGCCTGTTGGGAAGATAACATCATGGGCAGACCTGCGAGAAAAAATTTTAGTACACTTCAGCCAACAGAGGAGGTCTATCCGAGATACTACAGACGTGATGAATATTTGGCGACGCGATGACGAGAGCTTAGAAGATTTTATCACGCACTACAACAAAGAAGTGCTTGAGATAGGAGATGTTAATGAGCACTTGATCAGAGCGCAGTTTAAGAGTGCCATCCGCTGTGACGACATGATCAAGGTTTTGTCCGGAACGGAGGGGCTACCAAAGAGCTGGGAGAAGCTAATGGCGGCAGCCAAAGTGTACGCCCAGACAGAGAAAAACCTCAGCACTAATAGACCACCACCACCACACAGTCGCCCAACAGATATGAGTGCGGGCAGCGGAAAAAAGTTCAAGAAGAATTGGCGCGACTCGAAGTCTGGGAACTACTCATCTGAAGACGCGCGAGCTACCATAAACAAGCTCGCTACGCAAAGAGAGACAAAGCAGGAAAATAGAGAGAGGCAGTGGACCCCCCCTGACCAAAACCTCGGCGGAGGTGCTTAACACGGAAGACTACCAGTTCAAGACCCCTCCGCCAATGAAGAATAAGATGGGCCAAGATCCGAATCAATACTGTGACTATCACAAAGATAATGGTCACACTACCAACAACTGTATCTCTCTCCGCACTGAGATTGAAAAAGCGCTCAAAAGTGGTGAGCTCACCCACTTATTGCAGAATGTGCGGAAGGATATAAAGCAAATTACTCGCGGCGAGGAGGGCCCGAGTAAGAAGGCGAAGAACTAAGCAGCATACAATAGTCTCCTCACATGTTGGTCAAGTTCTGTAGCTTACCAATCCATGGCGAGGACTATAGTATGAGTAAGTTAAGTTTCATGTAATTATCCTAAATAGACGAATTTGTACCACGACCTCTGTGCCCTATCATGAATCAAAACAAAGTTTCTATTATCTCGGTGTTTATTACAAAATGCATGCATTTCCTTTTGGTAAGCGCAAAAACATTATGGTAGATATATTACAAGTCTCATGAGCGGTCAGCGATCACACACATCGTGCAAGACCTTACGTTCACACATGAGCTTTATACCACCTTTATTCGCCTTACCTAATCAAAGCAATTGTATTCATGCAAAATATTGTACCCTAAAGCACATTTCATACTAGTTACTGGCGCGCCACACGCCTTACCAAAAAACTACAAACATACACGGCAGTGTATCAACCAAAAGTTACTAGCGCAACAGCGCATTAACAAATCGGGATCCACATCCCAAAACCTACAAGTTAATTGTTCATACAACCACAAAGAAAAACCTAAGCTAAGTCTTCATCCTTATCTTCTTCTCTGTCTGGGAAGATTTCTTTTAACTACGCCACATGATCTTCAGACTCCAACGCGACATTGATAAGATCCATAACGGGAAGTTGCAAATTATTAAACTGCGTCTTCGCGGCAGCAAGAGCAGCCTCCGTATTAACACCATGGGTAGCAGACTTGCTAGTATCCTAGTCAACCTTTAAATCATTAACCACATGGTGAGAACATTACGCGTACCCTTGGGTATAGCCATCATTCCGCGCAGCAACCAACAAGTGCGCCACGTTTTATCTAGTTCTTCAGAGTAAAGAACTGATTCAGCAACCTGCACAAAAAAGAACAGCAAAGTAAGAGGACGCGCAAAACATCTCCGGGAATTACAAAAGAGAAAAAACTTACACTTACAATTCCGCGTTCTTTCAGCCATAACATATCACTTTTCAGTGGCTTAAGCTCACTCTCCGCCGTTGCCCGCACAGTTTCAGAATTTTCTAACTTTTCTTCAGTTTCGGTAAGACAACGGGAAGTTTCAGCCTTCTCGGTCCGCTCAAGCTCCAAATCTTTCTTAGCAGACTCAACTTCCGCTTTAAGTTGTTCCTGCTCAGATAGTAAAGCAATAAGTTCTTCTATCTCCTTATCTCTAAGGGTAAGAGTAGCGCAGGTATGTACCTCTCGTTGTTCACTTCTTTCACTATGAGAACGCGCTTCATCCCGCGCGGCTTCAGCATCAGCTTTTTCCTTCTTCAATTTTTCGATCTCCGCATCCTGTTTTTTCAACCTTTCAACTTCAGCTTTAAGATTGTTGATAACGTTGCAGAGACCCATCTTCTCAGCATTATCCTTCTCGCAAATCTCTTTCCAATTTTTGCGCTCCTTGGAAAGAAGGGCAGCTTCAGCTTCCGCCTTTCTCTTCCACCCCGCAACTGACCATTCCTCAATTTTTCAATCATTTTCAAATTTGGCCTGATCAGCTTCTAATTTAGCCCTCAACTGGGCAGCTCAGGCCTCATCCTCAGCAACCTTCTTCTTGGATGCCTTAAAAGCAGCTCACTCCTTATGCATGCTATGCCACTCGCGCACTATGCGGTGCGTAGTAGATGTATAAGTAGCAGCCTCTTCAAGATAGGCATGATAGGTCTGATCATGAAGGCGTCCTTCCTGAAATTTAATCTCCCCAGTCGGGAAGGTTCCCTGTAACCAGTCTCGGCACACGCGCCTGTTTGAAAAGGTGTCACCTTTCTTCAAATTCTAAACAGGGAGGTGAATTTCAGAAGCGTTCTTCTCCAAATAAGTTCTATAATAATAATCCCCCAAAGTTTCATCTGGGTGGATAGGGGAATTCTTATCAGCATCAGAAAAAGAACATTGGTCCTCAGCAGAGACCTTCTCAATATTCTCAGGCATAAAACCAGAAGCCGCAGAAGGAGAAGTCGTTACAGGGATCTCTTGAGCAGATTTCCCTTTCTCCGAGTCTTGAGCAACAAATTCAGGAGTTTGTAGATGACCAGCACCAACATCCACAGCCTCCGGGCTGGTAATTTTCTCCGCATCAACAACAACATCAGCTGGTTTTTCAGCCTCAGGTTTCTCTGCCCCAGCAGTCTTTTTCGCCTCATTATCAGAAGCCTCAGTGCCCCCTAATTGTTCGTTAACAGGGGCGCGAGGAGGAGAAGGTGAAAGCTCCTCATTAACCACAAATGATGGCTCTGCGTGAACAGGAGCACTTGGCTTTTCTGTAAGAACAAAAGTATATATTGCAAACATTCAATGCGCATAAAAAGTAAACAAAGAAGAAAACCTACCAAGAACAGGTTTCGCAATAAAGGCATCAAGATTGCCTCTTCTGGTGATCTTCTTCTTCTAAACCTTCTTTGCAGGATGACCTTCAGCCTCAGCATCAGATTGTTTCCTTTTTCCCGCTTTCTTCCTCAATAAATGCTCAGGACTTGACTCTAAGTCAATAGGGTCCTTAGGATTTGACGGAGGAATATCGGCAGCATCCCTAGGTTCCGGCTTTGGTTTCCTCACAACTGCAGGCGCAAAACCCTCCAATGAGTTAGATACCACCACATAATCACACCAGGAATCAGAGGAATGGCGCATACCTTTCTTCTCTCCTCTCACATTTTTTGCTTTAGAGGGTTGAGGTTTCTCTACATCACTCTTTTTTGGTGCAACAGTGGCAGCAGGCGCGCGTTTTTTCTTCAGGGCCTATGCCCAGGTTGGACAGTTCACCCTCTGAAGAACACAAAGCTTGCAACAGTTAGTCAAAGCAACAATAAACAGTATAATAGATCATCGAAGAATTACCAGCGCCAGCCGCGGGTTGCGCAGTCAAATCCGCATCTCGCGGGAGAACAAAATTCTTTACAATTCGGTGATACCAAAGTTCCTCATCAGTTTTTTTGGGAACAATACCCATCTTCCCACCTTCTCTCTCAAAAGCGACAACATACAAAGAAATAACTGCAAAAGAAGAGAAGCGAAGACAAATTAAAAAAAAAGAGAAAAAACAAACAAACACAAGAAAGGGAAGCAAACAGGGCAAACCCAAAATCTTACTTTTGCCATCCTCCATATACACTGGCTTCTCTTCCCGGTTCATCCGCCAGTTCAGACTCATGCTAGCACTGACCAGGGCTTTCTCCGACAGAGCAATTGACGGAACGTCCTTCAAATCCTGGTACCAATTTTCGAAAAAAGGAGTCTGAATGGTCTCGGTTGGAACATCCTCTTTCCCCCTAAAAGTCATCCTCATCGGAATAACCCCAACTTTAATAAAGAAGAACTTATGTTTCCAGTCATGAAACGACTTTGGGGGTTGAAGCAAGATCTTCTTCGCAGATGCCCTTTGCACAAAAGAGTAAAATCCTTGAGAACAGTGCATCTGATGGAACACTCGAAACCGAGTAACCGACGGTTCAATATGCATTGTACGGCAAACGAATTCGAAATGACGGACCCTAACCATCCCAATAGGGTGCATCTGGGAAATATGGAACTTATAATACGAAAGAATGTCAAGAAAAAACTTCGTTGCAGGCAATCGGAAATTGCCTGCCGAGAAAAAAATCCCAAAATAAAGTGATATACCCGGCCGGAGCATCCGCCGCCGTCTGACCCTCATCAGGGTACCGAGCATCCCAACTCCCAACTATCAGGAAACTTGAAATTTCGAACCAGACCATCAAAGGTTTCCTTAGACCACTTCAATGGTGGAAGACCAACAACCATTTCTTCGGAAGAATCTTCGTGATGGTCTCCGGTTGACATAAAAGAGAGAAATTACAAATTCTTTCAAGAGACATATAAAGGAAACAAAGAAGAAAAGGATTTTCAAGAAATCAATAATTAACGAAAATGAGCAATTGAAAGGATTTATATACTCACCACCATAAATAACCTAGATAACTGCAACAACACCTTTTTCGGGGTCGGCACGGTTATCCAAGCGTCAGGGGTAAGTGGGAATGAGCAATAACGCGAGTTCACACGCGCGTGAGAGACACGTTCAGATACGTACAACTGACAGTGACAGCCTGTCACGCGTCAACAGTTAGTACTATACCTTTCCACCGGCCCAAAGTCAAGATTTTCAAAATCAGAATCATAAGCAAGAGTATCTTCTCCAAAAAGATTCTCTACTTCCGCGCCAAAAACTCTACAGCAACAAAGCACCTATCTCTCATAGTCTAGTGCTCCACTTATTTGCATAAGAGCAACACTAGACTGGGGGGGACTTGAAGGGGTAAGGTCCCAAAAACCTTGCTTTAAGTGTTTAGGACCATACCATAACCTCGTCAGTAAATCCTCTTTAGACCTTGCGCGGCCACGCACTGGTCCTACAAAGAGAACTTAGAAAGAAAATAATGATCAACACTTGCGCTTATCTCCATAGCAGACAGGATAAAAATCCTAGCTAAACACTTCCGCATAAATAAAATCTAGACTTGGATAAAAATAGCTTCCCTGTTTCCACGGAGGTAACGTGAGGAAGAGTCACACAGGATTACAGTTGTATTCCTTCTAGAAGACTCTACCATACACCACCATTCGGTTATAACCGAATGGCCACGTGGCATCATCCCATACTCCCTCAGGATCACGATGATGGCACGAAATAAAAGGAGATCTACACTTGTCCACTTTCGACGTGGCAATACCCTAACCGTTGATCTAGATCACGATCCGTGTGCTCACACACTCGTTAGTGATTAACGGAAAGAAAGAATAACCGTTTACGGAAAAGTATCTTCCGTCAAGTTTTCACCAACAGGTTTTCCCGCCCAAACTTCGGCTATAAATAGAAGGATAATTCAGGTATAATTCTAAAGTTACATTCACTTCACTTTCACTTCTTCTTCTTCTTCTTCATAAAACCCTGTACTTATTCTCACGCCGGAGGGTGGTCACGGAGAGAAGCTCCATTCTCCCCGTGACGAGTCTAACGGTGGTTGTTTTGCAGTTATTGTGAGAAGGAGAAGATCACTCACCCACGAGTCGGACGAGACGATTTAACCCCTTTATGCAGATTCAAACCCCCTGGTTCAGTTGATTCTGGTTAATTAAACCAATGTTTCTTCAAGCAACGATATATTTTTTCAAAATAGAATTATGGATCAATGTATAAGTAGGCCACCCAAAATGTTATTGACGTTTATTTTCTTTTCCATTTTACGTTATTGACCAATTAGTGAAAATATAACCTTTATGGGTACAGATCCTAAAAGAAAAGCATTTTAGATCACACATTTTCTCCAAACTAATTTTTTAACGTCTAATTGCACGTTTTAAAGAGGTTTTTTTTAATATATACACTTATGTATGTTGTCAATTCTTAAATATACATATGTACACTAGAAAAACATATTTAGAAACCATAATCTTCCTTTATATACATATATCTACAATCATTTTATACATATTTGTACGTATTTGTAAATTATCAAACATAGTTGTACAATACTTATATTTCAGTTTTAAACACATATATACATATATGTATAGTTAAAGATTGGCAATATACACATTTGTATAACTAACTATACGTATATCGTCACCCATGACATCCTCAGAGATACCTAAACTGAAGCTTGGTTGGCTCGGCACGTCAACCATGGGTCCTATTTTTTCTTTTAAAAAAGCAGGAACAAATTTTTAAACATGGACCGTAAAAAAACACAATGAAATTAAATGAGGTTTTTTTCCTTCTTTTACCCACCAGGGTCTAAACCAACTTTTGATCCACCCGACATGCGTCCGATGGAATAACCACCATCAACCGCATGCTCCTCATCTGCTTGCCCTACGCCCATACATTCCCACATGAGGGTTGGGTCAGGACGGCGGAAAATTGGTTTTTGTTTCAAAAGTATATATAAAAAAATAAAAAATAAAAGAAGTCGCTGACCTGCTCCCCCCCCCCCCCAGAAACTGCGTCCCCTACTGTGCGCCGCGTCCTTTCAAGTTCTGCAAAAGTATCACGAGGATTTCATAATTTTATATCTTATCACGTGGGGGTTTTACAAGATAAAATGTGTACCAATTTACCTACTACCCTCGCAGCAATCAATTTTTTTGTCCATCGCACCACGGGGCCGACAGACGCAGGTGCGATCAACGACGGGAGACCTGTGGGAGGACCCCGACTTGGCGCGTACAGTGTTCACACAACGCGAGGCCAAATGTCTACACCCGAAGATGGCGACACCCCCAGCTGTGAAGTTTCATCGTTTGACATTTCACTCCCCCCCTTGCACACGACCAACAGAAACTCAACGTGGCATTGTTAACGTAACGGAATAATAAACAATTTTTTTAATACCTGTATTTAGAAGCTCTTCGATCCCATCAAAAACACGCATAATGGCTGACGTGTCGTTCTTGGCATTTAGCCCGTCTTGCTCTAAATCAACATGCCCTGTTTTTTTATCCCGTTGCCAAATGTTAGGAATAATACGCACATATATATACAACACCATGTTGGCTGTTAACACTAAGACATTTGTTTAAAAATTTTTGTCGTAACCGTACCTTGGTCCTAAGTAGACGGCGCATCCGAAGCGTCCCTCAATACCAAATCCACGTTTTCAACCGCACTGTCTCGACGTCCATCATCCTGCGCCTCAACTCCCGCTACTTCATTAAAATTGCCCATACTCACCTCCACGTTCGGTGTATAGATGCTATCTGTCATATGGCACACGGGGACATCAGAAATGGGTTCCACACGTGGAGCAATAGGTGTACAGGCACCTAAATCAACCGCGTCTCCATCGTCGTCGTCCACCGTAACTGCTTCCAAACTATTCATACTCTGACACCCTTTGAAGCCTGGTCACAATTTAAGGTTAACAATAAAATAACAGGATACGGATCTTCGAGGGGTGCGGACAATAAGTAAGATTTTTAAAAAAAGGGCCTACCACTTAGTCTTTTGCTCGATCTCTTCTTTTTGTGTGTGCATGTCTTCTCCACCGAAGATGCATTCAACTCAATCAGTATCTGTGTTATGCTCTTCGAAGCGCCTGCGTCTGAAATCATGTCTGTCACATTTTCAGATACATATTCTGTGGGAAAAAAGTGGGGGGGTGTGCTTTGCGATACCTTCGCTTACGTCCGGGGTGGGCGTTTGTCGACGCCCGCTTGAACATTTGTCCCTCTTCAAAGCTGTCCAACGCTTTGGTGGGCCAAATCGGTACCTAATTCAACACATCAATGTACCTAGGCTTTAGCCCATGGAGGCCCTTGTTGTTTGGGTCCTTGGCTAAACGGGCACCTAAGTTCGTTTCGATCTTAACCCGAACGTCACCGAACCTATCTACCCACTTCTCAACGCTGTCAACAAACTCCTATTACAAGAACAAAAGAAACATAAGGCTTTAAAAAGTATGATGCAAAGGGCTTACATTAAAAAATACCCGCGTGTTCGCAAATGTCTCATCATCTACATCAACGCCTGCTTCAACTGCACCAACACTTATCGCTTTCAACTTGCCATGCCCAAACCCGCCATTCTTGATCTCTTAATCTTGTCGACGTGCCAACATGTATTTAGTCCAGAACTGAATGGCCCGAATGTCAGCCCTCGTGCTTAGCGCGGCCAGCCCTGTGTTGTCGACATACAACAACTACACAAAAAAGGCATGTCGTTAACCACAGGAATCTTTTTTTCCCAAATCACAAGGAATTTTGAGGACGTACCATCAAGATAGTCAGGGGCCCAGCCCACCAACTGTTTGGGTCCCTTGGCTTCCATTTCTTCTTGCACTTACGTAAACAATCCACGATGTAAGCGCACCAGTCTGTTGGTTCAGGTCCCACTTCACACACTCACAAAACACTCTCCGTAAGTATGTATAATAGTAAATTTGCAGCTCAAAGATAATATGCAGAAGGGTTATTTATTCATTAAACAAAAAGCCAATATATAGCCGTACAATCATCTGCACGTGCAAATACAAAAAGGAATAAACTACTAATATTCTATCCTAAAATGCAGGAAACAAGCCCACGATTTTGACCCATTAAAACTCTAATTAAACATGTGAAACAATACAATATTAAAATATGTTAAACCCGTGAACAGATCCACAACTTTTACCCGCGACCCGTTCAGCTGCAGAACCCGCTAACACATGACCGTGTGACCTGCGAACTAACCCGTCAGCTGACACGTGACCCGTGTGAACCGGAGACCTGCAAACAAACCGAATAACCCAACACAGACGTACTCTTCGAAGCGTGTATCAGCCGTTAAACGCTTTAAAATTTTGTCATTCACATACCCATTCATCTGTGATGAAGCCATCGTCGTAAGGAAAAGCAACACAAAATCAATGCGAAAAATCATCATATCATCATAAGTGTCTTGTTGGATCTCCGTGGATATTAAAGTTGGGGATATGTAAAAGCCTGGGGGAACCTAGCACGCCATCCTTTCAACGATGGGTGTAGTGTCTTGGATGGAAGAATCGAGCCAAAGCTCAAACCTCCTTCACGGATACCCAACAGTTTGCTGATCAAAGTTGCGGTGACGACCAGTTGGGTGTTTCCAAGATTCAATGTCAAATTATCAGCGTCAAATTGTTCAACAACATGAAAGGCGAGTTTTTCAGGAATGAGAATGAAAGTATACGTAGAAAAAGTTATATTCCGACCTCTCAATTAAAAAGGTAGTGATAAAATCGTTTCACCCATGGTTATATATGTATAAACGGTAAAAATATTTTAATAACATAAACTTATGGAGTAGTCTTATTATAAAACGTCATTCAACAAAGTAACAAAGATAAGCAAGTTAGTGCATATTCAACAAAGATAAGCAAGTTAGTAGATCACAATATTTATACCCTAGTTGTGTATATTTTTTTTAACCACGACTTTTTTGTATTAGGCTACTGTACTTTCTAAATTGAAGAGTCTCTTTGTTCCACTCCAGTCAGACTATATTGTCTTAACCGGACTCACGTTGGTTTTAGAGCTTGGCTTAGGCGTTCCCTGGGAAAGCATACCGTCGACCGTCACTTGACAGATGTGTCACCACAAGAGCTAAACACTCTCTGGCGTAACACACGGTGGAACGAAAACCCGGATGCTCATGATAGAACCTGACACCTTTGCAAGGAGACTAGGCTCCATCCATCATTACCTAATCCACCAAAATAACACAAGTAAAGATTGAACTTATGCCTTCATTAGAGAACCCAAGTCTTCCTGGCATTAAGCCACAAGTGGTGTATACCTAGTTGTGTGTATATATGAAAACTTATGATAAACTGAATTTGAGTAGCTATATCATAAATGATGGTAGGGTATGATCATCAAATTCATGTGACCCTACATGAAAGTATGATTGGAACACATCCACATTAATTCCATGAGTTCTATTTCCAACATCCATGACTTATATTTTCAACTTTTAAATGGTTTACGGGTCAAAAAATGCAACAAAGATTTGAAATTAGTGGCAGATTATAGTCAAATATAAATAGATATGTATGCATGTCTATATATTTATATATTATATATTTGCTTTGCTTTTAAATCAATAATATGTGGAATATCTATAAGAACAATACAAGACATATATATAACTAGCCTAAGATCCCGCGACTTTCGCGGGTGGCTTAACACAAACATATAATATATACTGGCAATGAGATGAACTTTGTAATGAAAGAACTTTTTAATATAAACGTATAAAAATATGATTTTTCTCACTTAGGTAAATATGTTTTGATTCATTTTTTATAGGTATTGAGATGTTATTGTACAAATGATTTTCTAGCAATTTTTAGGACCCGGATAGATTTCATTTTTATAATTATTTTTTTATAACTTTGGTTATTTGATATATATTTTCTTAAATAAAGCATTTTTAACCAGTTTTGACATTAACGTATATTGAGCAGAACACATATTGACATGAACCTATTTTGAGCAAAACCTGTTTTGACTGACCCGAACCTATTTGATATATATTTTCTTAAATTACTTTGAGCATGTTCAAAAATAGATGTAAATTACATACACCCGCGAATTTCGCAGTGTTGAGAAATGATATGTTTTTTATTGTTTGAAAACAAATTACGTTTATACTGATAATAAAGAAATTGTGCACATGGAATTATTATGGAAATTTGGAGTTCACGATGAAAATACAACGAACCAACGTACTATGGATCTAAAATAACCTTAAAATATAAGCAAATGACGGAAATATGTTTTTATGGTTTGAAATATAAATTGAAAGCCTATTGCTCTAACATTTATGCTTGAAAGAGCTTCGTAACGAATAAAAACTAAACACTTTCAATATTTTAAAAACTTTAACATACTACTTAGTATACAAAATTGAAAGTTTATTTGTAAACTTGTTAATCACTGCCTAAAATCGAAAGTAATGTGGTGTTTGCGTTGTATTTTTATTATCATATTTTACAATTTTATTCGGATTAAGAATTTTTGAGTATTTTCAATATACATAATGAAACTACATAATCATGTATATAAATGATTTTAAGAGTGCATAATATTCTTTTTAAATTTGAATCAATAAATTTAGTGTACGCTTTTTTAATATAAGCAAATTCCTTCTTCATTATACAACTTTGTTGCGTCTATTACCGTAAGCTTCAATAGTCGCCCTATATAGGGAACACACGTAGTGACATTAAGCTTAATGTAGAAAAGAGAATAAATAGGGCTCACCCTTCTCTCAACAAAGAGGTAGCAATGTTCCGTTTCCAAATAAGAACCGTTGCCAACTTCTAATAACCCTAACCTCTATAGGAGAGGCACTGTCGCCAATGTTTATATGAGACTATCATAGATATTTCTAACCATTGAGTGTACCCTATTGAGCAATTAAATATACCATGGTTATTATGTATAACAATTTTAACTAACAAAAAAAATGTTTTCAGTAGAGTTATGTATGTAAGAAAATTTGTATACATACACGTGGATGTGTATATAGATATAATTCTTTCTGTATAATAGAAATTTATTTTAAAACGGCAAAGGAAACGATATTCTGAGTTCTTGTCAAATCGATCTATAAGGACTTTCATGTCATTTAATGAAGTGGCTCTAGATAAAGCTACATATTTAAAAGAAATGGGGTGAGCATAAATGGGGGCGGCCCTAGGCCCAAAACCAAGAAAAACCAAACAAATAAAAGGCGACCCGATGGTAACTATATTTAACATTTTTTACCTATGAGGCTATGATGCTTATTCTATGTTCATAGTCTAAGATCCCGTGAATTTCGCGGGTGGACTAACACACAAATATATACTTAAAATTGTTGAAATAATCCTTTGAAAGAGATAAACGTTCAAGTAACGAAATCCATCCCTCTACCTGCGGGTAGTTTCAGCAGGTCTATGGAAATGCACATAAGACTTTTGCATCCCATCATTTATCATCTCCACTTTGTAATCACTCATTATTCTGGACATAAAGTTGAAATAAAAGAAATGTTCCATCACACATAAGATGCGAGTTGCAACCAATATGCAATCAGACCCGTTACAGTTACAGCTGACCAGAACTCCATGTGGCGATCTACCCACTAAATGTCACCTGCAAGCTAACCAAGAATCCGAGAGTCTGACCCGTTAACAACAATGCAACCTGCAATATGAGCTATTAATCAAATAAATATTAATGTTATTAAATATTAATGTTAAACGCCTGACCCAACATGGATAGTTGTAAGTACAGATGCACCATTGAGTTATGCCTATACAAATAAAAAGATAAATTTAAAAATTTAAAAGGCTAGTAAGACAAAGGACATCTTACCACATAACCATCACGAGCCCCCAACTAATAGCATCCCACTTGATCGTGAGGTTTCCATTTGCGTCAATTACATCATAAGCTTCTGCAAATTAACAAACAGAAGATGGGAGACACATATCTTGCAAAATGGCAAAATGATTATTACATCAACCAACAAATCATCTAAATTATACAAAACTTTAATAAGAGCAGTAATTAATCAATCATCTACGCAAAGCTTGTTAAAACTAAATATCATTACTAATCCATATTGGTGATGCTAAGTCGGATATGAGAATTACATTTGATTAAGAAAGATCAAACCCGCTAGAAGAGAATACATGATGAAGATTGAGATTGAACAAATATTGTTTAAAGACAAATTTGCAGGTGGCAATAGGCTGCATTGCCATATGAATATTAGGCCAAATGTCTGTGGCTAGTGGCAATTTTCTATGTACTTGGTAATGAAAAAAAAGCACAAGAATAACATTTCTATTTATGACACCATACATACCATGATATCAAAATTTTAGACCCTTAGACGATACCTTCTTTAAGTCATAGGTTCTCTTATAAAACTCAAAATGGGGGATCCCAGTAGGTAAATACTTGATCAGTGTCGGTTCCCTCTTATATTTAAAACTGCAATACAATTAAAAGTTAACATTAAAGCAACAAAACCACAAACACAGAGGACTAAAATAAAAGTTACTGCAGAATTGAAGCGAAAAGTAATCATTAAAACTTTTAGAACCTGTTCATGGTTCAAAACCGAGCGAAATTCATCAACATTATTACCAGCAAAAAGTTGCATATTAAATAACAATATCTAATCATATATGGATCTATAATAATTCATCAAATTATGCATATAGAGAAAGATGTAATAACTAAACATACCGATTACAGACAAAACAAAAACAATCAAAGTAATATTAAGTAAAAAAGTGAAAAACTATAACCTAAAATAATATTAAGCAAAAAAAAGTGAAAAACTATAACCTTTGCTAAAACATATTAGCAACATACTTTTCAGAGTATTGGATTTGGCCCATAGTCGATTTAGATTCTTGTAGTTGAAAGAAATCCTGTGAAGATAGATCAAATAAACAGTGAATCCTTTTGAGTAGAAATTGAATATTTTAGAACACTCGATTTAATGAATTTTATGAACAATAGAGAAGACGAAACAAAAGGACATACATACCAATTACTCGATCTAGACGTCCTTGTATTGTAGAATGTAAACAATTACTCTTTTATAAAGCCATTTTGTAAACCATTAAGCCTATGTGGGAATGTAAACAAAGGTTGCCTAAACTAAGATGATGAAACCGACAACACCAAGACAACGAAGCATGCAAAGATATTATATAATTAAGCACCAAGAAATATTGTTTCCATCCATAAACACTCACCGAAATGAATACGCACCAGTTCATCATCATTGGTCCGGTTGGCAGTAATTATTGTTATATTCTATTAGTACAGTACTTGTTGATACATATTTTGTGGACACGACTCGGCTCGGTTCAACTCAGCTCAGTTCGACTTAGTTTCGACTCGAAGACACGAAGATCAAGACGAAGACTTGTGTCTGTACTTTGTCTGTAATGTGTCATGATACAAAACGATGTCTTATGTTAGATTTGTTGCTATGTGCGTTCGATGTAAGTTTGACCAGGTCAACCATCCTCCGGTTTGACTTGGCCAAACAGTTAGCACATTGGTTGAAACATGCTTGTGTCGAAGGATGTCATCGAAGGATGGTTTGTATCCTTCGATGACCTCGAAAGATAATGTCTTTCGATAGATACAGATGGACCTCGAAGGATATCATCCTTCGAGGTATGTATGGATCTTTCGGTAGGTTTCTGTTCGACAGATGATCTTTCGATCAGTCTGCCTGATCCTTCGACCAGATTACCTTATCCTTCGACCATAGCTGCTGTGTTGAGTATATATACTCATGTTGTGTGTTCATTTCAGTAGACACAGGAGGCACTCAGAGACACAAGAGACAGATAGATACACTCGAGAGATAGGGAGAGCATTCTGTCAAGAACACACACACACACTTAGAGAGTTTGCAAAACTGATTTGTAAACCTTGAGCTTGTAACCGGAACCTTTCATACGCATTAATACAAGTGGTGTTAATCGTTGAACCTTGTGTGTTTTGTGTTTATACTTGTCTCAACTCGGTTGCACCCTAGCTTGGATTCCGCACTTGCTAGTGTGTTAATATAACAAGGATAAGGTTTGACCTCATCCGGAGAGGGACCTACAAGTGGTATCAGAGCCTTGGCTCTTCTCCTTGTTAAAACCGAGTGTTTTAGAGTGTGTTTCGGACTTTTGAAGTTCATATTTTCTGGAAATTTTATGTTTAAAACTTCGAAAATCTGCTTGTTTTGCTGGAAATTTTTATAAAAACCTTGTTGTTTATCACTTTCACATGTTAAAGAGTGGTTTTTATTGAATTTTCGGCCAAAACTCGTGTTCGGCAGTTGTCGGTTCATCAGAAAATACAAATTTTCTGGGTTTGTTCTTGGTATCTTCATCAAATATTCAAGTGTTCTTCAAAGCTTTACATCTTTTGATCTTGTGTACTTATTTTCAAAAGTTGTTTGTGCATTGGGAAAGGACAACTGGTTAAAATATTCAAACCAAATCTGGTTTTGGCAGAAAGCACGTCTGAACATACCTTCTGCCGAAAGTTTCTACCAACTTGTCACCTTTCTCACCAACCTGTCAACTTTTGTCAACTGTGTCAGAGCTCATCGAAAGATATCCTTCGGAGTCGAAAGATCATCTTTCGATCAAGAAGGTTCGACAGATACCCATCCTTCGAACATCTTTCGAAGTCAGTGAGTTATCTTTCGAGCCAAGGAATCTTTTCGAAGGATATATTGTTCGAGCTTCTGTTACATTTCGAAAGATAAGGATCCTTCGGCTTGGAGAATCTTTCGAAGTCATTGTTCGAAATTCAACAGTGATCTTTCGAACACTGTTGATCTTTCGAACAAGTGTGTATCTTTCGAACAAGTGTTGATCTTTCGATTCTTAATATGTTTAAGTTTAACAGTTTGTGTTTTGCAGGTCTTTCGATCCTTGATCTTTCGGCTGGTCGTTTTCATTCGAAAAAAAAAAAATTAACATAGTTTGTGAAAATTAATTTTATTTTAAATCAATTTTCACTTAATATTTTAATTTTTATAAAATGGGAACAAACGATCAGTGGGATCCAACCGCGTGGACTCTAACATCTTCACGATCATCAGTTACACAACCTGAGCCAGAGTTCGACAAAACTGCATTCTTGCGAGCTATTGCCCCAACTCAAGCTGCAATGATAACTGCAAATCAATGGGCATTGGTCACAAATCAAAGCAACAGCATTCAATCTATGATGCAGAACGACAGTGAAACTGGTACAAGCACAAAACCGCCAAAGTTAAATCACATCAATGATTGGGGATGGTGGAAAGAAAGGCTGAGAACTTATGTTCAGGGGCAAGGTCAAGATCTATGGATGTGTTTCTTCACTCCATTTGACAATGAGTTGGAAGTTGCAGGAGCTAATCCACAAACTTACAGCACTCTGTCTGATGAAGATAAGAAGAAATTTGAGTTAGAAAAGAAAGCATTCATGATTCTCACACAAGCTCTTAACAGAGACATTTACCACCAGTTTGTTTACTGCACGACTACTAAAAGCTTACGGGATATGCTCACGTTAAGATGTGAAGGAAATGCTCAATCAAGAAAGATCAAGCAAGATTTACTGAAGAAAGAATTTGAAGGATTCACGTGTTTGGAAAATGAGACTTTGGCAGATTTATCTACAAGGTTTCATCACTTGTTGAGCGAGATGTTTGCTTTTAAAGTCAATGCCACTCCACAAGAAATGACAAAGAGATTTGCTGATAGCTTACCAGCAAAGTGGAGCAGTTATCTTGAAATCCTTAAAGAAAATGGTGTTTTAGACACAATCACCGTTTATGATTTAATTCAAAAATTGGAGAACAAGGATGTAGAAGAAAAACTGAAGGCAAAAAGAACACTAACTCCTCAAAGTCCAGAGATGTATTTTGGGATTGCAGGGGGCATCAGTGGAGAAAAACCAGCTTCTCAACATGCGAAGCTTCAGACAGCTTTCGTCTCAAACACTGCACCTTCAACAACAGATCAGTTTGATCCTTCAGCATACTTGATGTATCCAAGACCAGATGTGAAACCGACACCGACAGCTCCGCAGCAACAACCGCAACAGCAAGGGTTTTATGGAAACTCTTCAAACATTCAAGCCACTTCCAATCCAAACACAGTCAGATTAGACACTTCCAACTTTTCCAAAGTCAGTGTCGAAATAGCCAAGGAGCATATGGAGATGTTGAATACCTTGGTTAGTGCTTATTGTGGATTGATCGCAGGTCAGATTGGGAATATCAATCTAACCAATGAAGATTATCAGCAAGTGGATAGAGACGAGTTTGAAATGATGGATATCAAATGGGCTCTTGCTAGTGCCATTCGAAGAGCAAAGGAGTTTATGGAAAGGACCGGGAGAACCAACTTGGAAAGCAAGAAAGACACCAAGTATGGATTCGACAAGCAAGTTGTAACGTGCTTTAACTGTGGTGAACGCGGTCATTTCAAAAGGGAATGCACAAGACCAGCTCAGCATGGAAACCAAAATCCCTTCAGAAATCAAGGCAACCAGCAGAACCAAAACAGGAACAATGTTCGTACGTTGATACCTGTCAACAACCAAGGCCAAGCAGGGTCGTCAAATGCTAACCGGGCACTTGTGGTTCAAATGGATGAAGGTTGTGATTGGTCGCTTCAGCTTGGAGAAGGAGGAAATGGTGGAACAGCTTGTTATGCTAAAGTAACAGAGAAGGTAGTAGAACCTGCGTCTGCTGGTGAATCTTCAGAAGATGAAGATAGTTCGGGTTATAGTGGGAGCACAGATGGGGAATCACTTGATACTGGTGATTTATCAGGTGATGCTTTAGATTTGAAGGTTGATGAACTTTTGGCTGAAGCTGAAGTATTATGCAAGAGGAGATCTATTCTTTGCCAGAAATCTGCTGGAACTTCCGAGAAGCTTGCTAAGTTCTTCTCTGAAGATGGATCTTTTTCTTTCCATTCAGCCTTTACGGCTAATGTCGACAGTTCACCAGGTCAGGTAAGTGTCGATGAACCCACTGTTGTTAGCTGTGAAAATTGTGATAGTTTAAAGGTTAAATATGCTGAACAGGAAAGTCAGTTTGAGATCACACACAAACACAATCAAGAATTGATTGTAGATCTTTCTAAAGCAACTGAAGCTAACTTGTTTTTAACCAGAAATGAAAAGGAGTTTAAAGCAACAATTGCGTCATTAAAACATGATGTTTCTGAATTACAAAGGGCTGTTTTGAGAAAACAACATGCTAACAATGATTTAATTGACACAATTGAAAAGCAAATGGTAGAGTTAGCAACAGCTAGATGTGAATGTGAGACAATTAAGCAGAAATTGGAAAGCTATTCCAATTCCCGCTATGTTTTGGATCACATTATTGATGTTCAAAAGAAAAAGGGGGATAGGAAGTGTAATGGATTCAAATCATGTCCTCCCCCAATGAATCACAATTACTCCAAATTGCCTGATGACGAGGATATGCCCCGTTTTGAACCTACTGTGCCACTCAATCTAGATGATTTTGCAGCAGGCCTCGGGTTCACAACTGGTACATCATCCTCGGGTCAATCTGAATCTGAGAATGTGACAGATTCATCGTGTGTTAAGGAACAGAGTCCTCCCATTGCTGAGGATACTGATTCTTCGGATGATGAATCTGATTCTTCGGACGATGAATCTGTAGAAATTGTGAAGCAACAGTCTAACTCGGTTACAACAGATATTCCAATTGAGAATCACATCTTATGTGATCCACCAGTGGAACCGAGTAAGACTGAAATGTCAAAAGCAGTGGAGTCCCTTGTTTCGAGCAGTGAAGGGAATAACTTGTTGTACACGCTCAAAGGAGATGACAAAATCTACTCTAACAAAGATTTTCCAATTAAAAATGTAAATCAAGATTTAATTGAGCAAATTTTTGAAGGATGTATTGATAAGTTTTTAGGGGACAAAAGTGGCAAAGTCATCGTCACTCAATGTGATCCAATTCCGTGTGAACAAGTTAGAAAACAATACGGAAACCAAAAACAACCAATTGAGCGAAAACAACAAGTGAACTCCAGAAAAGGTAAGGTACAGGGAAAGAAGACTCAGAACAAGAATGTTCAAGCACCTAAGGTTCAACAGCAAAAGGTGCAAAACAAAAGAGCTCCTGTTAAGAAAAGAGAACAGAAAGTGAACTTTGTTGGATCCAAGGGTACAGATAAACTGGAAACATTTCAGGATAAATCTAACATTGATTTTATAAAACAAGTTAGAATTTTAAAACGAAATGATCAGAATAATTACACCCAACACTCCAACGGATGTGATTTAGGTCCAAGTACATCTAGATCACAAAGTTCATGGTCTGGTTCTCCGTCTGGTCATCAACATGTTTCTCCGAGGTTTGTAGAGCGGAGAATGTGTTTTGAGTGTGGCACAATTGGGCATATTGTAAGATACTGCCCATACCTGCAAAAGTTGAAGGCTCCCCAAGAAACCAATTACCAAAAACGATCAGTTTCCCCGAAACAAGACCCGCGTGTCTTGAAAGAAAGGGAAAAGAAATTGAAACAAAAGAATCAAAAGGTAATTGAGAAGGCCTTAAAATCAGAGGTCAAAGAAGAAAAACCTGTTCAAGCAAAATCTAAAACTGTAAAACCAGTAAATGCTAAAACAATTAATTCAAATACTGGTAAAGGACAAATAGCTTGGAAACCAAAGCAGGTAATTCAGTCAGGGGGAGCACCACAGGTTCTGTTTCCTAATCATCAAGTGATTGAAATCACTTTTATTGATGATCAAGGACGACCCAAGTCCACAAAGGCTTGGGTCCCCCTCTCCGTCTAATCTTTGAATGAGTGTGTAGGATATTCCAGGAGGAACTTTCAATAGTCGTAAGATTGTTGATAGTGGAGTGTCCATGCACAAAATAGGCGACAGAAGAAATTGTTGCCTTTGATGGAGAGAAGAAAAGAAAAAGGAAAAAGAAAACAGAATTGTCTGTTGAAAGAGTTTGAAAAGCTTCGACAAAAATGCAAAGCCTTTTACAATCAAGCTTTGATCGGGTCCCCAGGATAGATTCAATCAAAATGTACGCACCTGCAGCACGTTTGAAGTTTAAAATCAACAAGATGAACGTGCAGTGTACATTTCTTCGCGGTGTGATTGAAGAAAAAGTGTTTGTTGAACAAACCAACCGGGTGTGCGGATGCCTTGGCCTGGATTGACCAACCGCACACTACTTCTCAAGAGAAAGACAAAACCTTCGCTGGTGAAATGTGGAAGACCAGCCGGACCCAAAGGTTTATGATCTTGTTGCTGTCAAGAGACTTCTCAGTAGCTACAAAGAATCGACTTTGAAATCCACACCGGGTGGATATCCAGTTTGGGAGAGCACTCAGATTCCTTGCAATGCACGAAGCAGTTGAAGGATACGGTTTTAAGATTCTAATCTCTCCTTTACTTGTCGTTATTTAAGCTACTTTATAAATTGTTGTCCTCTCGCAGCACTCTTTGACCAGACAATGTTGTCATGGTCCGCACCGCAAACCGACATGCCAACTGATTTTTCCAAAATTTGATAAATCTTTTCAGATTAAAACTTAATTTTGGTAAACGGCATTGAGGTAAAACATGAGTTAACCAACATCGGAAAGTCATTTTTGTAAATACCTTTGTGTTTTTAAATTTTATCTTAGTTTGTTGATTTTAGGGGGAGTAATTCCAAATTTGAAAAATCCAAAAACATCGAAAAATTTCAAAACCCAAAAACAATAGAAAAACAAAAATGAGTTTCCTGGCGAGCAAAAGAGAAAATGATAGTACATCAGTGGTCTGTCTAAACCTCTTTAAACCTTAAATTGAAAAACGATAAGCAGCTCTATATAAGATGTATCGGTAGGCTCACAATCATTTTAAAGTGTGCAGGGTGATATAAACTTAAATCCGACTGAAGACCAGGTGGGAACCATTCATTGGCATATGGTCTTAGTACCGAAATTTCGTTTGAGAGATTGCCGAGGTTCTGAGATATTCGGTCTTTATGCTGCTTATCATCTGGGTATCATGGTTGTATCTTTTGAAAAATAACGGGGACGCAAGTCTAGATCTTCCATGATACCATACATACGTGTACATATTGCATACGACCTCAATAAGTGATAAACAATCACATGTCCAAACAAATAAGTGATAATATATCACATTTATCCGGGTGTCAAGTTCGTCTCTCTGCTGTACGAAAGTACTGACCTGTTCACGGACTTGCTCCTGTGCCCTCATGCATCGAAAATCAAGTTCCTCATCAATAAGTGATTCTATCACATAGGGCTTGTTTTTCAAATCAAAATAAGTGAGAATCTCACATCCTATACGGTCAAACAGATGATAATCGGTATACTCACCGGTAAGATGAATCCTCGTGCATACCTTGATACGGGAATGTGTCGTGATGTGGATGAACACCGGTCGGTAAGTATAAATCATACTTTAACGTATCCCCTCGCCATGATTACAAATGATAAGTTGAGCTTAAGTGGACAACAATACCGATAATTGTTATAGGATGCTTATCTTAATGTTAACTAATTGAACAAAAAGAGCGTTTTGGCATGACCGTACACTGATATGATTCTCTTACCCTCGAAACTCGCAAAAAGAATGTCTGTAGATATTTAATGTACAGTTTTCAGTTTATGCATCTTGTATATATTTATTTATTGTTTTCCGTCTTTACGTTTGAAAAATGAAAAATTCCAAAAAGATTTTAGGTGTGTTTTAATATAAACTTTATAAAATCCAAAAAGATTTTGCTTCTAGTTTATTTTTGATTGACTGATGTTGGAACTCGAGTCTATCCTACCCAAAATCCTGATCGTAAGCCGAAAAACAATTGCATCTTCATAAACTGTCGAAGTTAACAAGTTTTGAAAGTTAAAAGTCTAAAATTGATATTTTTCTAAACTTTCAAACTGTTGTCGGTTGGTGTTTGATCGAGATTTGATCTCATATGTGTCTTTTGTTTAAATGTTAACTATATTCCAAGCGGTGTTCTCATTATGCGTTTAGCTTTCTTGCATGTGCAGATGCTAAAGGCGAGGAGAACATGTTCGATGAAAAGCTTTGGAATGAAGACACGAAGTGGAGGCACTCAAAGGATAAAGTGATCGAGTTGCCGCTGACCCTTCATCAACACCACAAGGATCTGAAGAATTGACAAGTCAAAAGATTCACGAGCATGACTCAATGGAGAGTTCAATCTAAGGGGGAGTTTATTGGCACACTTCCTAAACAACAAGGGGGAGTTTGTTGATACACTTTCTACTTACAACACGTGAAGACTTTGAAGATCCTCCGACGTGGAAGACATCGAAGTTGAACCTCACGAGTAGCGTCCAAGGGGGAGTTTGTTGATACATATTTTGTGGACACGACTCGGCTCGGTTCAACTCAGCTCAGTTCGACTTAGTTTCGACTCGAAGACACGAAGATCAAGACAAAGACTTGTGTCTGTACTTTGTCTGTAATGTGTCATGATACAAAACGATGTCTTATGTTAGATTTGTTGCTATGTGCGTTCGATGTAAGTTTGACCAGGTCAACCATCCTCCGGTTTGACTTGGCCAAACAGTTAGCACATTGGTTGAAACATGCTTGTGTCGAAGGATGTCATCGAAGGATGGTTTGTATCCTTCGATGACCTCGAAAGATAATGTCTTTCGATAGATACAGATGGACCTCGAAGGATATCATCCTTCGAGGTATGTATGGATCTTTCGGTAGGTTTCTGTTCGACAGATGATCTTTCGATCAGTCTGCCTGATCCTTCGACCAGATTACCTTATCCTTCGACCATAGCTGCTGTGTTGAGTATATATACTCATGTTGTGTGTTCATTTCAGTAGACACAGGAGGCACTCAGAGACACAAGAGACAGATAGATACACTCGAGAGATAGGGAGAGCATTCTGTCAAGAACACACACACACACTTAGAGAGTTTGCAAAACTGATTTGTAAACCTTGAGCTTGTAACCGGAACCTTTCATACGCATTAATACAAGTGGTGTTAATCGTTGAACCTTGTGTGTTTTGTGTTTATACTTGTCTCAACTCGGTTGCACCCTAGCTTGGATTCCGCACTTGCTAGTGTGTTAATATAACAAGGATAAGGTTTGACCTCATCCGGAGAGGGACCTACAGTACTTGCTTAAATACGTAAGATAGTGAGAAATGAAAAAGTGTTTTAGGTTCGGTTAATGAATACTTCATAATCAAAAGTATTTATGATATGAAATTAAATTGTTTTTTATATCTTAACAACACCATATACTTTTCTATTAATCCAGCCTTCATAAAATATCTTTCAATTCTTTAACAAAAACTGACCAAAATTGCCTCTTTGAAGATGAAGAAAAATAGATACTTGGTGTAATGGTAATAAAAGTCCTTCAGATTAGGCTAAAAGAATAACACATAAGTAACTTTATTTTTACCCCTAGATGACCATTTTTGTTACAGACATGTCAAATAAATAGACTTTTTTTAATGCTACCGCACACACCATCCTCCTGAAATGTCCACATTTGGATACAAAAGACCAGGTCCACACCATAATCACATGAATCAATTAATAATCACCATAGCTATATTCAAAATCGGACCAAAAATCCATACCTCAACAGATGAGCAGCAACAAATCGAAGAATGGGACAACAGTAACAATAGTACACGAAAGCTTGCGGCTGCGCTGGACACCAAAACAAATCACCCCATCTAGATAGCAACCCTGCTGCACACTTTGACTTTTGATGTCAAACTAACCAAATTGGACCATCAAAATTGAAATGGGTTTTTATATTACATACTTTTTAATTATTAACCCATTTGATAATTACCGTGAACACCATGTATATAAAAGACTCAACGCTAAATATAAAAAATGTGTATCAAATATAGAGTAAGACATTAGTCCCATTTGACTAAAATAGACAACAGAGAAAGTCTAATTTGCAACATAAACTCCGTTCTCCTTAAAGCTCATCCTGAACACCACCACATATGTAATGAGCAATAGGAACCATAGGAATCGGGTCACGGGTTATTACTATGTGAGGACCAAAGCTCGGGTAGAGTGGGCAGAAGTGACGTGGTTGGCGTTTTTAATTCTTGTATTGTAGATGCTTTGACCGAACCATAAAAAACAGTTATAAGAAAATCATGGCTAAACTATTGGGATCTAATCTTCATTCATTTATCTCGATTCTTTTGTTTACTGATCACACCGCTTGTTAAAATACCTTACTTTTGTAAAAAGTGAAAAACTTTAATACCTCAAATGGTATATCAACCTTTGACTCGCAAATACTTTTTGTCCATTTTTTATTCATAACTAAATACCATTACCTCAAATGATTTATATAGTGTTTATAGTTTTATTAAAACAAAAAAAACCCAACATATAGTTTGGCAAACCCCCACACCCCTAACGTTCACCTTCATAGCCACTACCCCCACCCCTCATTTGACCAAAACTTTATCACCTCAAACTTAGATTTTAAAGTCATGAACAGGGTCAAACCATATAAGGTATTCGTGTAATTTACTATAACAGGAAATTAAAATATTTATTTATAGATTACCTAGGCCATCAAAGATGCTTGTAGAACTGTCCTGCACCAAAAGCATCATAAACATTCTCATCTCTTTTAGAAAAAAACAGATAACCCTGATATTTCTTTCATGGTGTGCATCTTTGAACTTCTACCTGTCAGAACCTGTTCAAAACCAAAAAGAAGATGTAGCGATAAAAATTGAATCAAAGTTTGAGTCTGAATTAGGGATTGTGAATGTAGGTCCCGAAATCTGAGGATCGATAACGAACCGAATCACTTGTTTATAGCAAACACGGTCACGTGTGCGGAATCCATGTAACTATGCCAAATCAAACATATAAAGCAATAACAACAAAGGATTAATCAATGAAACACACTCGATTGATTAAACGGGATGAGAACCGATTACAAACTGATACAAACACAGTTCAGACAGAATTTCGACAGAGTTTTGTTACTGGTTATTATCTCATATGCCTTCAAATGAAAACAGATGTTGTTTATATAGTCCCTGGGCCCAAGTTTACGGCGAAACACGAAGTGTATCGGCGAAACAGAACATGGGCCAGTCATTGGGCTTGAAACAGCCCATTACACGACGAATCAAGTGTGATTCGTCATGAACGTCGGCAAAACAGAAATAAAGGACATTGGTCTGTTTCGTCATGATGTGTTCGACGAAACAGACCTGTTTCGTCGAGGGCTGTATCAGCTGTTCTGTTTGTTGTATACAGACAGCAAACAGATAGAACATATAAACATAGTAATGACCATACTACCCTTTAATGCAACATGCATTGTTCTTAATACTTTACATAACAAAAGAGACAAATAAGTCGTACACAAGCAGATAGGAGGATATCCGACTTGGTCAACATAACATACAGACTCGATAATTAATAAAAGACCATACAAAATACATCGTTAAACAAGACTAGTCACAGACACTAAAAATGCATCAACAAACTCCCCCTTGTCTGTTACTCGTCTTCGGTCTTCTAATCTTCCATCTCAGTGTTGTTCGGACCACGAACTGCCCGAATGTATGCCCCGGTAATAGCAAAAACACGCTACGCGCTGAAACTTTAAAGCTTGACGTGCGTCCTGATCTTCATAGAAAATATCATGACGATATAATCTGCTGATATGAGCCTCGGACATGTTGACGATCCACATCGGATCCAACATCCGGTAATTTGCACGACCATCTCTAAACACAATCACAGCTTCATGAGTATCCGAGTCGTAGCACCATAATGCCATGTCTTCAAGAAAATCCTGCTGCATAGGCATCAATGGGATTTTATCTACAACCCTCGGAGGCTGGTACACAAGCTTGTATCTGCAAGTGTTGGTGTCAGGATCAAGAGTAAACTTAATCGGTTGATAGACTGGAAATTGTGGCTTGTATGATTCATCCTTCCAGCCCGACTTCTTGTTTACTTTAATCAGTCGCTCAAATAAAGTAGCGCCATCATATTTTGAACGATTGATAAGCTCAAGCCTTGTCAACGCAGCAACGTCATAAAATGGCAAGGAAAGAATGCTCAGCAGTGAATTGAAATACAGGATTCCGTATTCACGTTTGATAGCAATGCAGTGTATATCTTGAACAAACATCCAGCATAGAATCCTTCCACTTGGCTTTGCCTTTTCAAATTGCAAGTAGTCGACTTGAGCTTTTTCAGGCACAGGCTTGGAGACTTTAGATAGAAACTGTTTTCTCCATTCAGAAAATGCATCTATGTCTTTTTCAGACGAATTACGATTCTTTAAGTGCTCGTCTATGTCATCAATATTCTCCTTCATCCAATCTTCATCAAACGAAGCGAATTCAGTACCATTTTCTCGAACATACGTTGATTTTGTTGCTTTGCCTTCAAACACAATCTCATCAATATCTTCAACATTAGTTGTATCAGTCTCAGTCGACATTTTATCTATCTCAGCATCATCAATTTCTCTCATAGACTGTAAAACACTCAATTGCTCCTGAGAAAGATCTTCTATTAACTCCCCTTCTTCAAGCAACTCTCCCGTAAATGGATGAATAGCCTGTAGAGCAATATCAGCACTGCTTACGACAGACGAAGTACCTTCTATCTGTTGAACTTTTCCAGTAGAAGTTCCCTGAGATGATTCGACCACTGTAGGTTGAAATGCAACAACTTCAGAAGAAAGTGTGGTTGGCTGCTTCTGTGATGTACCAGAAGTGTCAGGATTCCCTTGGTCTTCCGTATCATCATCCTTTTTCTTCAGTACTTCTTGTTGTTTACAATGATAATCCCACAAAACAGCAAGCCTTCTCTCTTTCTCTTCATCAACAGCCTTCAAGCGAACATTTTCAGCTTTAAGCAAATCAATTTCAGCTTGTTGTCGCTCTATTACTGTTTGCTGTTGACCAACGGTTGACTTCAAGTTGTTAATTTCCACCGATTGTTTAAGCTGATCATTCTTTGTGAGATTAATGAAATGAGATTGCCTCTGAACACGATCAGCAGCTGCTTCAAGTGTAGAGAATAGGTATCTGATCTTTTCGTCTTGAGAAAATCCGGAAAATGTCCTATGACGTTCAGCACTGATCCCCGAAGTGGTTGCTCTGATTGCAGAAGCCATAGATCTTTCAGGAACTGCCTGAGGAGTCACAGCTGGAATTTCAGCAGCTGAAGTAACTACAGTAGGAGTTTCTTGCACAGGCTCCTGAGGTACAGATTGTACAGGCTCCTGAGGTACAGATGAAGACTCTTGAGGCACAGATTTCCTAGCATAAGTACTCAAATATCTTCTTGCTTTCTTCTTTTGAGTTTCAACAGCTTTCTCAGCTCTCCTTTTTGTTCTTCTTTCACCTTCAGGATCCTCTGGAACATATTCTGGATCATCTTCAGTTCTAATCTTTCTATATCTTCTCACTCCACGTATATCGATATACATTTCATATCCAGGCTCAACTATATGATCACTAGAACTAGAATCAGATTCATCATCGCCACTTGCTGAAGAACTACTAGCTGATGTACCACCAGCTGCACCCTTGCTCGATGTACCAACAGCACCAGTATCACCACCATCATCGCTTTCACCACTACTGTCACCACTATCACTTCCAGACTCATCTGAATCAACTGGGTCAGGACCAAATTTCTCTATCCTTTTTCTTTCCAACTCAGGCTCTTCATTGTCAGATTGGCTGTCATCATGACGCCATTTATCATTTGCTGGAGCAACATAATCAGGATTCACAAGTGCGCCAAAAAGCTTCCTTGGAGGAACACTTTCTTTGTATCTTTTGGCGGCAAGAGTCTTGATTAGCCTTAAAGAGTTGAAATTCATCGCCTCTATCTTCAGAAGATCATTTTCAGCTTTAGGAAGGTCTGGATGTTGAACATTCATACTCATTTGCAGAAACCGAGGATACATCCAAAACTTGTTTCCGGTTGTTCTACTTCCTGTCCTTGTCATATTCTCTTTCATGTTGCTGAAAATATACTTTGAGATGCTAAACGGTTTGTTTAACACCAAAGCAACCATGAAACCAACGAGATCATCTCCAGCCATATCATATCCAGACTGTCTATTGCTGAGACACTGAATAAGAATATGCAATAAAAACTTGTAGCGTAATGGAAGATCACCTTTGTTGATTTGTTTGACGAAAATGTCTCCAATACACTTCATCCGTAGCAAACAGCCTCGTGAACACATGATTGGTATTGAATATGGAGCATCCGGTTGATCTTGTAATTGAAGAACTTCATTCAATATCTCCGGAGTGATAACGACATACAGATCATTCACACGACCTCTTATAATATCCTTTCCATCGATTTGAACGACGCTTGCAGAATCCCAAAAAGCTTTGATAAGTGATTTGTAAACGGGCGTCGAGAATGTAACAGCATAATTAATACGTGACTCCCTGATCCACTTCGTGATATCTTTCAATTCCGTGAGCTTGTCATCAGGATCCAGATATGCAACTTGATTATGACGCTTCTCTGACATAATCTCCTCTTCAGTTTTGTTTTCTTTCTTTGTCGCCTTCTTGCGTTTTCCTTTTTCTTTCGGTGCTTTAGGTGCCATCTGTAAATGAAAATGTCCAGAATAAGTCACATTTGATATAACATGCATTTAGACATGTATGGATACAATTTCATGTATCCACATAACAGATAACCTATCAAATCATGTTTACTGTGAACAAACAGCAACAACAGAAAACTGCTAAGGCGTGTACGACGAAACAGAAGATCAACGACGAAACAGAAGGTTGTGCGACGAAACAGAGGGTTGACCATTGACCAGTTTGATTCGTCGACCATTCTGATTCGTCGAGTCTGTTTCATTCCATTTCTGATTCGTCGTTTCTGATTCGTCGTGTGTTTGATTTGCCGAAATTAGGGTTAATGTGATTCGTCAATTTGGGGGTTTTTGTGTTTCGCCGTTTTGTGGTTTAAACAAAGAACAAATACAAACACAAACACATTCAACATCATAATTTATACCCAAACCAACTTATGACAACCCATATATGATTTCCGATCCAAAAACCCATTTAAAACAGTTAAGAATTTTATCAAACAAAAACCCCTGTTTTTGTTACAAAAACCCACATCCAAATCAAAGTAAATCAAACATACTAGAACTTAAATCTAACAAATACAGAAGGAAAACACAATAATTCCAACATCAACACATGTATTATCAAAGAAAAAAACAAGGTCTCAAAGGGGTCTCTGAGGGTTTCGGATGAAAAAACGACGGTTCAAAATGTTCGGAATGTGAACCAGAACGTTTTACTACCATTGATTTTTGTAAGATTTTGATAACAACGGATGATTTGAGTGATTTGAGAGGGTGACCGTAGGTATGGGTGTTTGAGTGTTTGAAGAAGATGAATAGTTTGATGTTTTGAAAAAGTTAACAACAGGGACCCATTTATACACCGCCTCATATCGACGAATCAGAATTCTTCGACGAAACTGGATTGGGCTTCGACGAATCAGAACGAGATTGGGCTTACACATGGGCCTGAATTTAGCCCATGACGAAACTGATTTGGGCTCATGTGATTCGTCGTAACTTTGACGAAACAGATCTGATTCGCCTATGATGGTCTGATTCGTCGACCATTTGTCTGATTCGTCGACCATTCTTTTGTTTCGCCAACAGTGAATTTTCAAAACACAGACATGAAAAATTTATGCAGACTGATCAAACTATTATTAAAATGAACACTTTTCCTTTTTGTTTTAGTTTTCAAATGCAAGAACATGTTATGAAGTAGGTTTCAAGCTTCCGGCAGAAAACACCAAGCAACAACTTCGGCTTAATCAAAAACGAACGAACTTTACACAAATATACTAAAAACAAAAATTAAAGCACGGTAAACTAAACGAAAATGCAGAAAACTGTGAAAAACACTAATCAACTGTACAAGTGCAATCTTTTTGCGAATTTCAAGGACAAGGAATCATACCAGCTTACGGTCTTAGTCAACATGATTTTGATTTCTGTTTAAAGCTCTGGATAAGTATACTACCTCGATTATCGGTATTGTGGTCCACATAAGCTCAAACTGATCAGACGTAATCATAATTTAAGAGATACGATTAACGGTAAGGATTATACTTACTTGTCGATGTGAATCCACTCACGACACATTCCCGTATCAAGGTATGCACGAGACTTCATCTTACCGGTGAGTATACCAATTATCATCTGTTTGACCGTATAAAAATGTGAGAAACTCACTTATTTTGATTGAAAACAAGCCCTATGTGATAGAATCACTTATTGATGAGGAACTTGATTTTCATATGCATGAGGGCACAGGAGCAAGTCCGTGAACAGGTCAGTACTTTCGTACAGCAGAGAGACGAACTTGACTCCCGCAAAGAATCTGTGATATAAAATCACTTATTTTGTTTGGACATGTGATTGTTGATCACTTATTGAGGTCGAATGCAGTATGTACACGTATGTATAGTATCATGGAAGATCTTAGACTTCGTCTCCGTTATTTTTACGGTTTGATACAACCATGATACCCAGATGATAAGCAGCATAAAGACCGAAAATTTCAGATCTCGGCAATCTCTCAAACGAGATTTCGGTACTAAGACCATATGCCAATGAATGGTTCCCACCTGACTTGAAGTCTATTAGGTTTGTATCATCCTGCACATTTTAGTCTGATTGTGAGCCTACCGATACATCGTTAGTAGAGATACTTATCATTTTTCTTTTTGTTTTGCATTTTGAGCACATTGACCGACCACACCAGTGAATATCATCATTTTCCTTTTATCCAAGAAACTCATTTTTGGTTTTTCTATTGTTTTTGAATTTTTGAATTTTTCAAACGAAACGACAGAAAATAAAGACATCTTTTTGGATTTTGAAATTTTGCAATGTTTTTGTATTTTCTTGAAATATCTCCCCCTAAAATTCGCAAAGTTTACGAAAACTAAAATCTTTTTGAATTTTCAAAGTTTATAAAGAAAATATTTACAAAAACGATCAGCCAAAGAAGTTTACTCGGGTATCACCTTAATGCCGTTGACCAAAAGTAGATAATCAAAACGTGATTTATCAAAAGCTTTTGTAAACAGGTCGGCACGTTGGTGATCAGTGGGGACATGAACGACATCGATTAACCTCTTGTCAAAACAATCACGGATAAAGTGATATTTAATGTCGATGTGTTTAGTCTTAGAATGTTGCACAGGATTTCTAGTGATCTGTAAGGCAGCATTATTATCAACAAAAATATGGGTAGATAGGAATTCTAAACCGTAGTCGCGCATTTGTTGTTGTATCCAAAGAACTTGGGAGCAACAACTCGAGGCAGCAATGTATTCTGCTTCACATGTTGATGTAGCAACACACGTTTGCTTCTTGCACTGCCACGTGACCAGGCGATTTCCTAGGAACTGACATCCTGCTGTTGTCGATTTGCCATCGATTTTGCAACCACCGAAATCAGAATCACTGTATGCAATTAATTCAAAACTATCATCCCTAGGGTACCAAAGACCGAGGTCTGGGCATCCCTTCAAATAGCGTAAAATCCTTTTGACAGCTGACAGATGAGAGGCCTTCGGGTTTGCTTGATATCTTGCTAGCAAGCACGTTGGGTACATGATATCAGGCCTCGAAGCGGTAAGATACATGAGAGATCCGATTATGGCACGATAGTACGAGGAGTTGATGCTTTCGCCCTTCAAATCCGGAGTAATCCCGTGATTCTGCGGAAGTGGGGTACCAATGGGCGTTGCATCTGACATTTGGAATCGGCTCAAAATGTCACCAACATATTTAGTCTGATGGATGAATATCCCAGACTCTGTTTGTTGAACTTGAAGGCCCAAAAAGAAATTCATCTCTCCCATAGCGCTCATTTCGAACTTTTCCTGCATAACACTTTCGAATTGCCTGCACAAAGAGTCATTAGTAGACCCAAATATTATATCATCAACGTATACCTGCACCAGCAGAAGATCTTCATCTTGTTCTTTGATAAAGAGTATGCAATCAATAAGACCTCGTCGAAATCCATTCTCCAGAAGATAGTTTGATAAGGTTGCGTACCAAGCCCTAGGTGCTTGATGTAGACCATAAAGAGCTTTGTTGAGCAACCAAACCCGATCGGGGTGAATAGGATCTTCAAATCCTGGAGGTTGTTCGACGTGTACCTCTTCTTGAACAATACCATGAAGAAAAGCACTTTTAACGTCCATCTGGTAAACTTTGAATCCTTTGAAAGAAGCATAAGCTAAGAAGATCCGAATAGCTTCCAGACGTGCAACAGGTGCATAAACTTCATTGTAGTCAATGCCTTCAATCTGGCGAAAACCCTGAACAACCAGTCTCGCCTTGTTGCGAATAACAACTCCACGGTCATCTTTCTTGCATTTATAAACCCATCGTGTGCCAATTTTCTTGTAATTCTCCGGTTTTTCAACAAGCTTCCAAACGCCAAGCTTTTGAAATTGCTGCAGTTAGTCCTGCATGGCTTCAACCCAAGAATTATCTTTTAAAGCTTCCTTCCAAGATTTCGGTTCTTCTTGTGAAACATAACACGCGAAGGACCAATCATTTTGGAGACCAGATTCTCTAATAGCTGAATACAAACCAGCACTCTGGTTGTTTCTCAGCTGATTACGCGTCTGCACACCTTGTTGGACATCTCCTATGATATTCTGCTGTGGATGAGTATCGTGTATCCTCATTTCAGAATTTTCATGAACACGAGCATTAACACCCAAATTGTTAATATTAAGATCAACAACCAACTCCACGCCTGGAATATGCGTAGAAGTGGATGCATTTCCTTCAGCAGTATCATCGACTTGCACATGAGGAGTATCAACAGAAGTGCCCTGAACTGGAACAACTGGAGATGAAGTGCCTTCAGTCGCATCCAGATTTTCTTCATCTTCTTCTGATGACTCATTGTATTCAGTAGCATTTTCAACTTCATCATTTTGAACTGTGTTGTTAGACGAATTAGAACCTTGTGAGTTAACAACAACAGGTCTAACTAATGACGATTCAGCAGCATTGTCACTATCAAATATCATTCTAGCAGCTGCGGAATCTTCATCAAAGGTTGGCAGATCAAAGGAGTTGAATAGCCCATCGTAATCGAACATCCAAGGATCACCTGGAGCTTTAACAGGACTTGTATATCTCTGAACCCTTACTTCACTCCATAGCTCAATCTTTTTGCTAGTCAGATTCCAAACACGAAAATTTGGTGTAGCATATCCAAGGAAGAAACCCTCGATAGCTTTCGCGCCAAACTTTCCATCCGGATCAATCATAGTGCATGGACCACCAAAAGGTTCTAGAATTGAAAGATCTGGTTTCCTTTTCTGTAGAAGTTCGAAACAAGTCTTGCCATGTCTCTTAACCGTAAGAACTCGGTTTAAAGTGTAGCATGCAGTCGACACAGCCTCCGCCCAGAACTGAACAGGAAACGCCGACTCTACCAACATTGTTCTTGCAGTTTCAATTATTGTCCGATTCTTCCTCTCTGCGACACCATTTTGTTGTGGAGTGTAAGGAGAACTGTATTCATGTAGAATGCCTTTAGAAATACAGAACTCATCCATAACACGGTTTTTGAATTCAGTTCCATTGTCGCTTCTGATCCTCTTAACTTTCAACGAGTAGAGATTTTCCAACATTGTAAGAAGATCCTTGAGGATGCCAGGAGTATCACTCTTGTGTGCCATAAAAGCTACCCAAGAAAATCTAGAGTAGTCATCAGTAACTACTAAACAATAAACATCTCCGAACGTTGTCTTGTGTCTCATAGGTCGAAAAAGGTCCATATGAAGACGTTCGAGAGGCATGCTAACAGTGTTGATTTTCTTCAAAGGGTGAGACTTCTTTGTTTGTTTCCCTTTCTGGCACGAAACACAGATATCTTGTAGATGAAAACTTCTCACGGGCACGCCATTCACAAGATTGTTTTTCACCAAATGGTTCATTTTTCTTAAGTGAATGTGTCTCATTCTTCTGTGCCAAGATATAGACTCCTTCTCCGTGGCTTTCGAGACAAAACATGTGACTTGTGCAGAAGTCGTAATCGCTTGACTCATATCAAGAACATAAAGATCATTGATTCTTGGAGCCGATAAGAGAATCCATTCATCAGGAATTTTGAAACCAGGTTTAAGCACATAACAACCGGCATCATCGAAATGCACGGTGAACTTTTTATCGCAGATTTGCGACACACTGAGAAGATTATGATCAATTTGTCGAACATAATTGATCTTATCGAAACATACAACACCATTGGAAATCATTCCCTCTCCAGTGATGTAACCGCCTTTGTCTCCAGCGAAAGCGACATAGCCTCCTTTAATGTTTCTCACATCATAGAGAAGCCGTAAGTCGCCCGTCATGTGCCTGGATGCCCCACTATCAACAATCCAATGACTATTGATAATTCCTCCTGGAACATCCTGCACATATCATCCAATGATTAGTTAAGGATGGGGACCCAAGCCATAGTGGTCTTGGGTCGTCCTTGAGCATCACAAATAGTGATCTCGATTTGTTGATGGTTTTCCAAACGAACAGCTCCCCCTGAACTTTCACCCTTCCTAGGTTTCCAAGTTTGTTTTTGTTTACCAGATTGAGTTTTGTAAACAAATTTTGAAACTTCTGATTTTACAGGTGAACTTGGTTCCCTTGGAACAGATTTGACCTTAGATTTTAAAGCCTTTTCTATTTTCTTCACAATTTGATGTCGTTGTTTCTTTTCCTGTTCTTTAACAGTTCTTTTATCATGTTTAGGCGAAACGGGACGACATTTAGGGTGAATCGTTTCAGGTGATGCTCTCTCAACAAATTTCTCTTTCGGAGTGTTTGCACAATCTTTGATGATGTGCCCAAACTCTCCACATTTAAAACACGTTCTCCTTTCAACAAACTTAGGAGAACTGGATCGACGATCAGATGTCAAACTTGTATAACCCGAGGTACTTGCTTTTTCATCACACCCGTTTGAATGTTGAGTGTAATTGTTTTTACTATCACGTTTTAAAATTTTGACTTGTACAAAATCAGTATTTGACTTGTTTTCAAAAGTCTCAATTTTATCTGTACCCCTCGATTCCACAAATTTGACACTACTGTTTTTCTTCTGATAACGAGCCCCTTTTGTTTCAAATTTTGAATTTGAAACATTTGGCTTTTGAGCTCGTTGATCTGATTGTTTACCCTTAGAAGCAATAGGTTATTGCTTTGAAAGTGATTTCTGATTTCCAAATTTCTTTTTGATTTCAGCCTTAGGAATTGGATTACATTGAGTCACAATAACTCCCAAAATCGACTTTCCCAAAAACTTACTTGTGTTATTTTCAAAAACATTATCAATCGATGATGGATTGACATTTTTAATTGGAAAATCATTATCTGAATAGATTTTAGAATCACCAACCAAAGTGTACAACACAATATTACTTTTAACGGTAGACACAGGATCTATCACTTGTTGAACAACAGGTTGAACAGCAGGGGTAGGAGGATCACACAAAATATGATTCTCAATTGGAACTTCTACTCCTTTAAGTTTGTCAAGTGATTTATCCTTATTACTCACATCTGATTCTGGTTCATCATCCGACGACTCAAAGTCCTCAATGGTTGGAGGACCTTGTTTCGTAGATGTTGAATCTTTTTGCTCAAAAGTTGTACTTGGAGAATTGTCCGATTTGAACCCTAGGCCAGTAGTAACTTCCTCATAATTAAGAGGCACACTGGGTTCAAACCGAGGCATTTCTTCTTCATCAGGCATATAAGCATAATTATGTCTCAAAGGGGGCGGACACTTCTCATACCCAACACCTTTCTTGTTTCCCTTTAGTTGTTGAACATCAATAATGTGATCGAGCACAAATCGGGAGTTAGAATAACTCTCCAACTTTTGCTTGATTGCATCATGCTCGCATTTTACAATGGCTAATTCCTTTTTAGTTTCCTCAACAATGTTAATGTAATCGTTTATACTAACTTGTTTATGATAAACAGTTTTTGTCACTTCGGAAACATTTTTCTTTAGAGTTTCAATCATAGATTTAAATTCTTTTTCATGTCTAACTAGAGCCATATTTGCTTCTTTGCACTTAGCCATTTCAACAACTAAACTCTGATTGTGAATATGAATCGTATCACACTCAAGTTTTATTCTATCAAATTCATTTTTCATATACTCACAATCTCTACAGTTGATAAGAATTTCAGATTTTACCTGACTTGTAGAAGCTGAGACATTTGCCATAAAGGCAGTCTGATAAGAAAAAGATCCGTCTTCAGAAATGAACTTCTCCATTTCTTTAGATGCTACCTCAGCCTTCTTGATCAGAACTGATTTCTGACATTTCAACTCTTCTGCTTCATTCAATAAGTCATCAAGATTAGAACTTGCTTCTTTGCTCACATCAGATTCAGAATGATAATCGCCCGAAGTAGAACTTTCTTCATCAGAAGTCCCGGTATAACCCGAACTGTCGTCACTTTCAGAAAATTCTTCCTTATGAACGTGCTTGATGTGATTGATGATCTTTGCATAACACGCTGTTCCTCCTTTATTTTGATCACCTTCCCCAAGTTGTAAAGACCAATTAAACCCTTCATCAGCTTGTACGGTTAATGCACGATTTTCGTTTGATGATCCAGACTGATTCTGGTTAGTGGTGTTGTTTACAGCCACTATCCCTTTTCCACGATTGTCTTGATTGGCATTTGAAGTACTCGTCTGATTACGGAATGGGTTCTGATTGCCTTGTTTGGTTGGTCGGGTGCACTCACGTTTGAAGTGACCCTTTTCGCCACAATTGAAGCATGTAACTGCTTCTTTATCAAATCCGTACTTTGTATCCTGTTTGCTGTCTAAAGAACTTCTCCCTGTTCGAACCATAAAGTCCTTCGCCCTTCTAACAGCACTTGCGAACGCCCACTTTATATCCATCAACTCCATTTCATCACGGTTGATTTGTAGATAGTCTTCGTTGGTCAAACTGATGTTTCCAATTTGACCTGCTACCAAACCGCAGTAAGCACTGACCATTGTATTAATGAGTTCCATATGTTCCTTTGCTACTTCAATGCTAACATTTGGGAGGTTTGATGTATCAACTTTGACTGTGTTAGTGTTTGGAGTTGGAGGATTGTTGGTATAATGAGCTTGCTGTTGTTGTGGTTGGACTTGTGGTTGTGGTTGGGCTGGAATATAAGCACTCGGATTGAACTGAGGTTGAGTAGTGGCAACTGGAGGTATATAAGGAATAAAACCTCCTCCAGAATAAGCTTGAGCTTGAGCAATCAAATGTGCTGGCGGAAGATAGGCACTCGGATCGAAGACAGGAGGTGGAGCTAATTGAGGAAACGGAGAAGAGTTTGTATTAGATACAAACGCCGTTTGTAACTTTGGTTGCTGAGCTGAACTGGAACTAGCTGACGGGTTAAAACCTCCTCCACAATACATTTCGATATTTTGAGGAGCAGCAATTCGTTTTGCTTTCCGAATTTCTTCATCATTCTTGTGTTCCAGCTTCTGTACGAATTCATAGATACTTACAGTGTCAGCATCTAGAACACCGGTATGCTTTAAAAGCTCAATGTATGGGCTCTACTTTGGTGGTAGAGAATCAGCAAACCGTGCAACGACTTCCTTTTCAGATGCAGTAACAGCATAAGCAAACATTTCACTAATCAAATGATAAAAACGTGTAGTCATATCATTTAGAGTTTCATTTTCCAAGAACTGAAACGATTCAAACTCTTTCTTCAGTAGATCATGGCGTGTCTTTCTAGAAGCTGCATTTCCTTCTCCTCTTGTTACCAAAGCATCCCATAATGATTTCGTGTCTGAACAATAAGAAAATTGATGATAGATATCTTTGTGAAGCGCTTGAGTAAGAACAGCAAACGACTTTTTCTCAAATTCATAGGCTTTCTTGTCATTTTCCTGCATGTTAGAAAAACCTTCGGCCGTTGAGGCTGCTACTTCGAGAGCATTATTGCGTGGAGTAATGAAACACCTCCACAGATCAGTGCTTTAACCTTGAACATATGTATGGAAACGACCTTTCCATGATGGAAACTCGTTCATATGATTCAACTTTGGCGGGCGATTGTTGCTGCCCGTTTCGCTCTCGCTAAGCAAAAGATTTTGAATGTTTTGATTTTGATTAGATGCCAAAGCCCATTGTCCGGCACTTATAGTAGGTTGACCAAAAACATTCTTCACCCATGCTGCTGCGGAGGTCGGATCTTCACGTGGTCTCGAGTCCATACTCCAATCCCATGGACTAGTACAACTCATATTTGGTATATGTATGATAGTACCTGCACAAATTCTTGAAAACACACAGTTAGCAAACTTTTACAAGTCCTCTGTATAAAACAGATCTGTTCTCGACGAAACAGATTTCACGAAACAGGTTTGTTTCGTCTAAATGAATGATGACAAAACAGACTTGTGATAATTGTGATCTGTTGGCGAAACAGAAGTTGTTTCGTCAAAGATGTTGTGGCGAAACAGAAGTTGTTTCGTCGACTACTTGTTTCGTCGAAACTGAGTATCAGACAGCTGGTTTAGATATTTAAAATATCTTACTGATCAGTCAAAGATAAGTCTCAGACACAAAGATATTTATTACTGACACAAGGTATGTTTGTAACACCAATTTTCAACGAAACAGACTTTATCACTGAAACAAATTATCACTCTTTTACACTAAAGTCAAGTTAATATATTATAAGTGACAACACTTAGGTTTCTTCAATTTAATGATCAAATTCACAGATTTTATAAGAACAATTTTGAAGATATGAAGAACACACTCAAGAACAATGAGTTTTCCGATGAGTTTTCCGATCACCGATAATTTTCCGAAACACGAAAATACACAAAATTTTCACTAAAAACCCGGTTTAAAGCATGAACAAACAATCTAACTAGGTTTTTGATAAAAATCTTTAGCAAACAACAAGAAACCAATAGATTTTATGAATATTTTTCCAGAATTTATGATTTTTCAAGAACAAATTTTTAGAAAAACACACACAAATACTTGATAAAAACCGAACAATGTTTGATTTTAAACAAGGATAAGAGCCAAAGCTCTGATACCACTTGTAGGTCCCGAAATCTGAGGATCGATAACGAACCGAATCACTTGTTTATAGCAAACACGGTCACGTGTGCGGAATCCACGTAACTATGCCAAATCAAACATATAAAGCAATAACAACAAAGGATTAATCAATGTAACACACTCCATTGATTAAACGGGATGAGAACCGATTACAAACTGATACAAACACAGTTCAGACAGAATTTCGACAGAGTTTTGTTACTGGTTATTATCTCATCTGCCTTCAAATGAAAACAGATGTTGTTTATATAGTCCCTGGGCCCAAGTTTACGGCGAAACACGAAGTGTATCGGCGAAACAGAACATGGGCCAGTCATTGGGCTTGAAACAGCCCATTACACGACGAATCAAGTGTGATTCGTCATGAACGTCGGCAAAACAGAAATAAAGGACATTGGTCTGTTTCGTCATGATGTGTTCGACGAAACAGACCTGTTTCGTCGAGGGCTGTATCAGCTGTT